>OX031034.1:11627360-12867220 GCA_943735995.1 Sesia bembeciformis
TACTGTTATGTTTATCAAATGAACAAGTACTAGAATTTCTGTACTTTCTGTCTAATTAAGTGGAATTGAGTAACTAAATAATTAGATCAACATATATAAATACCCAACCCTATGGTACCTATAGGGGAATTGTGCTTAAGATGACATACTCAGGTAAGATGACATAGTGCCTATATCCGTTCAAATATACGCGCCACAAACGCCTAAACGACGATCACACATCGGCTCACAGATGGCGTCACCACTCAAAACTTTTGTGAGCGACCGCTTGCGTTGTTTGGATGTGGTGTGGATTGTTTTGATTTCGTCACTCGAAAATATTATTTTGTTGAAAGTGTTTGTGCCAATAAATATGTTCAGGTAAGTTTTTAGTTGTGTTTGACTACTTTGATATGAACTGTGGTTAATGTGGGTTATGAATATTGAAGAATAATTAAAGTAACTTTAAAGTTTTTAAGTCACAAAAGGTGGCAAATATTTTTTACCTCGTAGGGTAAGATGACATAGCAACGGTCGGCTTAAGATGACATAGTATGTCATCTTACCCTGAAGTTCTTGCGTTTATGAATACTTTAAAATCCTGTTTTATTTTTGTTCGGGACGACCGATGCGACAATAATTTTAAGTCTTTGTTTGAGTAGATTTTATTATTTAAGTTTTCTTATACTATTTATTTGATAGTTAACATTGTTATTGTTTGATTGATACGATAGATCCTGCAACAGTCGATCTAGTTCAGCGTGCTAGCCAAGTCGTTGGTGGACCTTCTTTCTCAAAGAGCACTAAAGATCCTACATCAGTCGGTCCAGTTCAGCGTGATTGCCAAGCCATTGCTGGATAGTCTACCACCCAGGAGATACTAAATGAAATTTCTCCATTTCCGAAATCAGTGTCTACGGGGCAAGCAAGAAGCACGAAGAGGAAAATCACTGGCTCTCAGGTTCTGACAGGCACTCCTTTTATGGACGAAGTTAAAGCCCAAGTCCAAAATAAAAAAGAGAAGGAAAATCGCAAGAGCGTTAGAGCTCGAAAGCAGGTGAAGCGTACTATCCTTCAGGATGACTCAGATGGCCGGATCTATGGAAGATTTTAATCAGGACGCTGATGATGTTGATGACTCCGATGCTGCATGCCTTTATTGTAACGAATTACATAGCAAATCGAAGCCAGGAAAGCATTGGATATGTTGCCAATTATGTAAGCGATGGTGCCACACTCCATGTGCTGGCGTTGCACCAAGAACTAAGGTTTTCAAATGTGAAATGTGCACCGATAATTAGGTATGTCAACTTAGACTGACGTGTGTCATCTTACCCACATGGACATGATTGGTGTTTTTTTATTTTATTTCAATTATTAAGTTTTCTGTAGCGTCAAGATTAATTTTTGTGCGTCGTAAATAAACGTTTTAAATGTGTAGCCTTACATTTATTTTTTATAACCTTTGAATTTTCAAATATTTGCATCAAAACAAAATGTATGTCATCTTAAGCACAATTCCCCTAGTTACCTATCTGTTTAAGTAACTTTTTCAGTATTCTCTTTATTTATCTATTTAATTAAGTCTAATTTAGGCAAATAACACTAAATAATATTATTTATTCAGTTATTAAATACGTACATAGAGCTACCTACTATAATTAATTATTACCCATCTACAATATTAGATAATTATAACTTTACAATTTACTTATAGATTAAAACAGTGAAATGATCAAACAGATGATTCGAATTAACTTTAATTGAAGGTCATGATTGTGGTCACAGATGGTTTGTTACAAAGAAGAGCAAATAATCTTATTGGATTACTTTCATAGGTAGGTACATCTTATTGGACAAATAGCAAGTAGGTACCTCTATAATTGCTCATATTTATCTTATTAGCTTTGATTATCTGGTTAGGATAATTACTTTTTTTCAGGTAAATATTAACAATAAAATACTGTCAATGCTGAACGAATTTTATGTTAACAATAATTATACAGTAAGCATAATATTAAAGGGAAATACCTATAATAGTGCCATCTATCATCAAGTGGCCCCATATTAAAGTCAATTCAACAAGTTCCACTACTCATCAACAGAGGTCACTAGCAAACCGATTTTAAAAATTTAGTTGACTGCTCTTTTATTTAGTTTAACTTATTTTAAACAGATGGAGCTACAATTTTAAGTAGGATTCTATATTATAACAATTATAATAAAGTAAACACTAACTTTTCATACTTGCGTAATTATTTTTTAATAATAGTTAATATAATTTTCATTTTGTAGGATACGTGATGTTTCTGTATCTTTCTGTACCTAGATATTACTTAGGTATCTATATTAATAGCTATTGAGAAATCCAAATACCTATATAGGAAAATTTAAATTCCATAATCGTAAGGCTTAACCCTTGTCAATTGTGACAGCGTCTAAATTAATAGTGCGTGAAGGTATTTAGCTAAGTATGACCTCAACGGCGAATTAATGTTAAGATTTATGACGTTTAATACCTGAGCAATTTAGGTAATAGGTAAGTACCAATATTTTTAGGTAGGTAATACTAATTCCTCTCGGCCTTGATAATACCTATACCTATAATACCTTGTACCTATACCGACTCTTACTTTACTTACTCTACAGCTGTATGATATTATCTACTTAATAGGTAGTAATAGGTACCTAAGTAAAGCTAGTGTTTCGTGAAATTTTCATTCATTATGTTGTAGGTAAGTGTTCCGACATTCATTTAAAATAGGACCTTTAATTCTAAGCATAATTTAGTAATTTTAATTTAGTAAAGCGACCTTAAATTAAATTTTAATTAGAATCTTAAAAAGCGTTTCGATCAAAAGTATCTGGGTCAATCAACTAATACCCACACTTAGAAGAGATTATGAATGATTTTTTTCAGCGTAGGTACACCCCATAAACTGTCTTTTCCGTTACCTGCGCATTCAACGTTAATTAGGTACAGGCAGTCCTTGTTTTACGGCGTTTCGTTTTACGTCGGTCAACATTTTGTCACTATTCCTCGTTTTAACGTCTTTATGATCCGCTTTACGTCACAATTGACGGTTGGCGGGTCGACAGTGGGGCGGATGGAATCAAATTCAAATGCAAATATTTGAAGCAAATGATCCCAACTTTGAAAGAAGCTTTGAAGTTAATAACATTTCTATCGCCTATAAATGTTATAGAGAAATTTACGAAAATAGAAAGAAAGACGCAAAACAAATGCGTTTAGAAGACTTTTTTGCAAAAAAAACATAATTTTCATATTCCTGTGTATGTATGTGCATTATATTTCTTAAACGTGTCATTTTCTTAATAAATAAAAGTTATTGATATTTTGAAAATCTTGTACTATAATTATTTACTATAAATAAAACTTGTACTATCTCATTTAACTACATTACATTTGTACATTCAAGAACCTAACTAATTTTTTTTATATAAGTATAAATGTATGAAAAATATGACTCGTTTTACGTCGTTTCGCTTTACGTCTCTAATTACTGGTAGGTAATTAGATAATAATTCTTTGTTTGTATATTTGCTTCTTTTTGCACAATCAACTATTTTGACTGATTCATAATCAGTCTTCATGGTTTAATATAATATAAAACTAATGAACACTGTCTTTTTCGTTACCGAAATACAGTAAAAGTAGTGCTAGTTTTGAATAAAACAAAGTATGAAAGTAAACCAAATGAAAATATCTACTGTATTATACGCTCGACAATTGATTGCATTTAGAACCGCTAAAAGGAAGATGTGCAATCAAGTAATGAGCATGATATATAACCAAGAAAGTAATTCTGAATTTGAGGACAAACAGTACCTAACTCCAGAAACAAATAAAATTTAGGTAACGCCTAAGACACATAAAATAAAAGGAAATACTAACTAAGCCAATGGAAAAAATTAAATGGAATAAATGAATCTGTACTTTTCCTTTTTCCAAGACAGCAGGCATTGACAAGATTTTAATAACATCTTCATAATTTACTCTTTCTTATCTTTCTTACCAAATCTGAACGTCTTTGCATCCTTACTATCAACCCGTAGGAACACAACTTTCATCTCACTGTCTTCTTCGATAAGAGTGAAAGCTTTGCAAACATACGAATTTATTTTCTTATTTTTGTTATTAGCATATACATAGATATTTAGGAAATCGCCAGCTGACACCTCAAACGAAGAGTCGCCAGTATACATCAAACTACGGTTTTCATTTCCTTTGTTAAGCACCTGTGACTCTTTATCATCATTTTCAAGATCCATAAACTGCTCGGTAAATACTTGCGCAAGGCGGCACATTTTGAAATTTATTTGAACACGGCAAGTGGCACGTCTTCATCCGATGGATATTGCGCAGAATTTTACCCCGTTGGCTCGAGGTTCACTAGTCGCGCAGGCTCGAAGTTTATTTGGTAGGTTTTAGGATTGATGCAGTTACAAAGACCTCTTTTTGAAGATTAACAAAAGCAGGTAAGCCACCTATAGTTTAATGAATGACGTTGCTGTGTAAATATGTGATGGACTTGTGAAGATATGTACCAATAAGTCGTGGGATAGTTTTCGGCAGCTCATTTTGTATTTGCTTCCTCTTCTATCAAAAACAGCTTGATATTACTGGTGTCGTTCAGTTGTTTCAAAATTTCAGCTACATCAGCAACTATATTTTCTTTCTAGATTTAAGAATGATCAGTTTTAAGAAGGATTTTAAAAATCTTTTCTCTTTGCGACTTTTGATCCTTTCATACCGTTCTTTGATAGAGTTTGTTAAAACTTTATAGTTTTGGCTGTCTATTTCTTTCTGATCTTAACTCTTTCCTACTTTTTTTTTGTTTCTAATCAGTATTTTCTTGTACTTTTCACACATTTTCTTTAACTTATTATTGTCTACGTCTCTATACACTTTACTTCTATCCTTTTTCCTTCCTTACGTCCATGTTCTCGAGATGAAGTCTAAGCCGGTTTGAAGATGAAAATTGCTTACGCTCGATGCTGGAGAACTCGGTGGTGTTGCATCTAAATTCGTTTGCAAATTCTTCCTTTCGTTCCTGTATTCCCTTTGCCTCAACTTCCAGATGACAGTTGCTTGTTTTATCTTTTTGACATTTGTTACATCTTTTGCAAATAACTTTTTAACTTTATGGTAGTGCTCGCGGTGCTTTTTTTTAGCCTCATAATTTTTTTCGGGGTTTGTGTTTTCTTATATCGTTTTTGTTTTTCAGTCAACCTCGCATGTATCCTTAAGGAAAAGTGTGATAATCTGATAATATACCTTTAAATACATGAACATGTAACTACCATAATACATAAATATAATACTTTAAGTAGGTACTCATTCACTTCTACAATATAAGCAAGCTTATTGTATAGGTATAGCTCTATAACCGTTCTTGTGAGTTGCAAGAACTATATTTGACGACAAATGAAGTACTTTTCAAGTTTCAAAAACATAAATTCACATTTAAACCTTTCGCCTTATAGAAATTGTAACAGAAATGTAAACGGAAGCGCGACATGGCGGGCGAGTTAATTTACGCGCGCTCGGGCGGGCGGTATCTGTGAGCTTCCGGCCCGACCCGGTAGCGATGAAAACCATTCATCAACGTTCGGTCACAACACGCTGCTTCCAATAAACGTCTGTTGTTTCATAGTGTCATTTTTTAGTCTATATTTGCAAATGTTTTGAATTTTTTGATTCTCCATTGTAACTGGACTGGACTTTCAAAACAAACCTACCAGTTTCTTAATAAACATTTTTTTTCTTTATGGAAATAAGGTGGCAGACAAGCATACAGTCCAACTGATGGTAAGTGGATATTGTCGTCCGTGGACTTCCTTGATACTGGAAAAAAGGGGAGGGATAGGACAGGATGGGATGGAAATGGGTTCAGGCATATCTCACTCACTACCGAAACACATACGTAGGTACATTGGGAAAATAAGATAAAGTAGGAAATGCAGTAGTTACATATTTTCAAGATAGTCTTCTATGAGAGAGAGTCAGTCGAGTGCGCCCAGTGGCTGTGGGAATGCAACGTTCACTCTTCCCGTACACAAAAATTTGTAAAATGCATTTCTTTTGTACGTTAGGTAATATAAATAAATAAAAAAGGATTAATAAGAAAATAGTGTTGTCGTCCACTGCAATTCTAAGCAATACAGCCTACACTGTATACAGCCTTCAATAATGTATGGCTATACGTTCCCATGATGAAACAATATATGTATTAAGATTCGTTAATTCATCTCTATAACAAATATTTGTTACTTGTTATTTGTTATATCCTTTTGTTACTAGGTTTCATTAGTCCAACCCCAAATGAAGATCGTGTGAAGTTTTGCGCTATAAAGCACAGACGTCAGCGTGTAGACATTAGCTTGATTCCCCTGGGAACTCTATAATTGATCTGGATAAAAAGTATCCTGAAGTTCCAGCACATGAACTTTAATTATACCAGATTTCATTAAAATCCCTCAATTAGTATTAGCCTGATCTAAGTACAGACGTACAGTAAAACAGGCACACAAAATTAAAAAAAAATGTTCTGGGCACTGTATCATTCGTACCTACTTTAAATTATAGTCACCCTTTCGTAAAATATTTCATGTACAGAGACACGGCTCTGTTACCATTTCATGTACCTACTATAGATTTTTCTTGTGGTGTCGATGTGTCTATGGACGGCGGTAATCAATTAGGTACCACCATGTGACGCCATCACTCTTCTGCTATTTTTACTATAAAAATAAATCGTAATAGGTACCTACTTTTTGTGGCTTTACTACTTTACAAGTATTATGGGTTTTGGATTCTGTTTTCTGTATTGTAATTATCCATAATTAATGAACCCAATATTGATTTATAAATTGGCCGATTTTGTTGTTCATTTATTACTTAGGTACTTAACTTACCTACAAAAAAAATTACATGACTATAATAAAATATTGTATGTAATATATAGATAGGTACGAAGGAAATAATTGTCCATAATTCATAAGTTCATTTTTAACTGACTGACCAAAACACCATTTTTTGGAATTTCTGTGTGTCTGTCAGACCGTGCATCACACAAAAACCGTTGGACATATTTTAACGAAACTTGGCATATTTGTAGCTTATGTGGCCGTTTAACATTTAGGGTGCTATTTTATCCAGATCCATAATAGAGTTTCCAGGGGAATCACAGGTTCACGCGAACGAAGTCGCTGACTTTGCTATTCAAAAATAAGTGATCTACACTAATATTATAAAGAGGTAAAGTTTGTATGTTTGGATGTAGGAGGTAATCTCCGAAACTACTAATCCGATTTCAAAAATTCTTTCACCATTTGAAAGGTACATTATTCCAGATGGGACATACGCTATAAAATTTGGTTCTGAGTTGACCTGCTGTCAATGATCAAATCAGACTTAAAGTATGACGATTGTTTCCTCCAGGTCATTGTGTTTCAGTGTTCCATGGGTTATAATTTAGTTATAAATATAACTACTTAATTATGTAAGTAGGTACAATGTAACGTGTGTGACTATTGTATTCCCGAAAACTGAAACCATAGGTAAATTCCCACAATTCTCACACGAAAAGTGTAACGTAAGTAGTACGAATTGTACGAAAAAAAATATATTTTTAATTTATACTAATTTTTTCATACATTAGTAGGTATTTGCTAAATACAAAGCACACACATTGATTTTATGCCAAAAAAAGTAACATTCCATATTAGTTAACTCAGAATCATGAACGGAATCTATGGTTATCATGGAGTTGTATTTATTAAGTATTTCATAATACATACTTGAATCTTGTATCAAGTAGGGGAAAGGAGGGCCAGAAGGGTCCGTTAAGAAAGAATGATAAAAAGTTGTATTAAATTAGAAAACATGTAATCGAATTAACTAAAAAAACAAATTCTGGTTAACAATGCTTAAAATGAAATAAAAATGGAACACAAAAATCAACATTTTTATAGCAATATTTAGTTTTCTTTTTATTATGTGAAATACCCGTTTTGCGCTACGGGGGTAGGTAAAACGGGTATGCCTTAAGGGCAAGAAGGATATTCATTAGTATTTGGAAATTAATCAAAACAGGTGTCGCAGAAATAAGAACCATGCCTAGAGTATGTTGAGCGTCCTCATGCGTCCATTCTCGACATTGGGAGCATTCTATCCAGTCTTCAATGGGGGCGGGGGGGGGGGGTTAATATACAACTCTCTGCACACAGTGCAAAAGTATTTTTTACTTTCATTTTCTTTCCCACGTCCTATTTTTTCTGTACTCTCTTTCTTTAGTTTAGAGACGCCTTTTTACTTGTCGTTGTATGGTTGTATGGTTGCGAGAATTGGCAGTATTGTCAAACCTGGTGGATTGATCTTATCTGGTCTTACTGGTTGTGGCGTTGTTAAAATGGACGGTGATGTCGGACCTTGCGGTGTGTTGAGAGAACGTACTGTCACAGGTGAAGCAGCCGCTTCTGGTTCAGCTAATACAGATCGACGCCCATGCTCTTCGGGTGCAGAATTTGCAGATGATGCCTCGTAAACTGTAGATGGCGCGTATAGCGCTTCATTTATCACATGACGGTCGAAGGGGTAGGTATATGCCGACAGATCTAAATCCACTCATAGCGTTTTGAGGCGTTGCCGCCTTCAAATAAGCAAGAGTGAAATTACATACTTTCTTGCTTTTGCTATCGCTTTTTTAATAGTTTCCTCTGACCAAGAGGCCCTACTACTTTTCCATATGTATTTGTTAACCATCTGCAAGAAAATAATAATAATAATTGAACTAGAAATAAAATAAACTGGAAGGTGAATTTCCGAATCCAGAGTAGGGCAATACGGGTCTACCCGTTTTGCCCGTTCCGTTTTGCCATACATGCTCTCATTGCAATAACCTAAAAAAATTTCAACACACTGTTATTACTTTGCCACAAAAATATCGTTATATTAACGTTAGACAACTATCTAGAGTAAAGACAAATCACTTTACACGAAAGCCTAATAGAATTACATAAAATCACATCGTAATTAGGTACCTTGCTTTTTTTTAAATTTATCGCAGCAAAAACAATAACGAATCACAGTTGACAAACCAGTGGCGTGCGGCCCCCCGCGAATGGATGTTTCGTCGAACGACTAGCGACACTTCACGTCAATGCACTATTTCTCTCTATGTCTAGCTTTAGTACTTGTACAGAACAGATACCTACCCTTTTTACCTGCCATAACCTTCTTGCCCTCCCTTCCCCTACATATAAAACTACATATTTAAAACTAGTGTCCAAGAGTATCAAATTAGCAAATCAAAAAATAAAACTACATATTTAAGACATATTTAAGTCCAAGAGAAATCCAAGAATTAGTGCGGTATTCAAAATTCGTCTCGAATAATTCAATGGAGCGGGAACGAATGCGTTAGGAATTTTAATCGAGTTGCTTTTGCCTCTCTTACCAATTTAAACACCCTTTATATATGGAACTGTGCTCATTTTGTTGTGGTTGCCATACCATACCTTTATACACCCCAATTTCCTATTGGTCTGCTAGCTAGAGGGTTGAGTTGCCTTTTTGAGGTTCGATTGACATTGATAGTGAATAAGTTAACTTAGTAGTTCGTATTACATTTAGCAGATGGCGCCGCATTAAAAAATTCCGTCTTCATTTTATAGATGGCGCGGTAATTAATCGTGAGCATTGAAAATTATGATACCAAAAAATAGTTAAATATCTAACAAGTACCTACTTATAAGAAAAAATATGTTTAAATGATTTTGAAGCCTTAGAATTATTTTTTGAAACCTGGAATCTCACTCATAACTCTGCTATTTCTATTGTAAATACCACGTTGGATCACGTGAGGCAATTATAAAGGTGTCGACGTTTATATCTCGCGATAAATCAGCGCTGCACAATCTAACAATTAGCTGGTATCACCGGCATGATAGCAATGTTAATTAAACAACTATAAAGGCTCGACCGTAGCGCTGTAGCGGCTGACTTAGGAACTACAATACAACATTCTTGGATGAACCATGTATGAACACCTATAACAGAAGTGTATAATTATTATGATTAATCTCTTCTATATAATTGAAGTTTTTAATTAAAGGGCTTAATGATTGTAATTATTTATTGAGTTAACACCTGGTTAAATGACATGACAGAAACAGCAATTAAGTCATATTAGGTTGTTGGTATTGTAGGCAATGAATACTGTGTACTTGTAAAATTTACATTTATTTTTGTGTAGATAGGTCATTGATAATATCGTTGTTACAATTTTTGATACAACATTGTTGCTAGAATATAAATATACGTATTTGTTGGAGCCCTTTCTATAAAATCCAGTGTAAAACAAATACCTACCTAATATTCGTAATTGGGTATGATACTCAACTTCTATCGATCAGTATCAGCGTATAACTTCCCACCGCTGGGCCTAGCGGCTTTCGGGTCAAATACAGTGTAAATTAGTGGGTACCTAATAAAGACCTACTAAAGAATGAAGCAGATACCTGCTAAAGAATCAAGAGTAGGTAAGTAGATATTTATTTGGTAAATAAATAGCGATACAGAGTAGGTACCTGGACATAAATTTAAGGTAAATACCTTTAATCAATACCTACGGGATATACATATTATCTACAGTGAATAGATTACAATGAATAATAAATTAAACATATATGTTAATAATTGAAGTGACAGCAAACTGCCGTTGGTCGCTATTCAAGAATATTCAAGAGTTATTGATATAATTATATAAACTTGTATATGACAGGCAGGTGTTTATTGCAACATATAAGTAATACATAGGTATGTTTGGTGGTGTAATGGTGCACACAGGATACATATTGCACACAGTATCATAGGTGACATTATTTGAGCAAATTGAACATTACATTACACATTTTTTGGACATTTCCATGTGGTGTACAGTAAAAAATACGTAGGTACTTAGGTACTTTGATATATTACTGGGCATGTATGTGCCTGGGGTAGGTACATGGCAGGAAACTTAATTTGGTTTAATTTCATCATTGACGTGGCGCAGAATCCTTTGACGGCTCCCCACGCCCTCGGTGCGGAATGTCAGACATTTTGATTGCGTTGCCCGTAATTGATCGCGCCCGCTTTGATTAACAGATTCCTCTACCTGCTGGTCGCTAGCGCTACCTCTATATGAGAATAGGAATTACATTGTTGACTTGTTTTACGTGTATAGCTGGGTATACATAAACATCACTTTATTCCGACACAATAACGTATAGAAAGGAACTAGAGCAATCAATTACTAAGCAATCATTACTAAGACCGCCATGATAATCAGATAATAAGACCGCCTTTCGTCTTTGTTTTATTCTATTGTTTTGCATTACATGCCTTTAGGTGGTAGGTATTCAAATAAATAGATAAATACCACTAAAAACCCCGAATTGTACATTGTGATGCCGAAAATTAATTTCAATTCAGAATTAGTTGCAGGTAAGTCTGACACTGCTCTGATTTTCGATGGAGTTAGTAGATACTCGAGCACATGAAAGAAAAACACAGAGAAAATATAATTAATTCATTGATATTTAGATACTTGGTTGACACTGAAAGTTGTTAGAAGCTCAAAAATAAATCAGATATAAAGATGAAAGTTGTTTTATTGCTTTTCGACGTATTCTCCGCGACAGTCGATACACTTTTTCATGCGATGAAACCATTGTGTCAAGCATTCAGCCCACTCTTCTTTAGCTACCTCTTTAGCAGCCGTTTGGAAGGCCGTTGCTGTCTCTTCTGCATTCATAAAACGTATTCCTCTGAGTTTACCTTTAATTTTAGAGAATAAATAAAAATCACAGGGTGTAGGATCAGAACTGTATGGCTGCTGACCCATTAACTCTACATTTACAGTACCTACTCAAAAATTTCTTCATTTATCTGGCGGAGTGAGCTGGGCCATTGTTGTGATTCTATTTCGTGGGTGTCGTTCTTTTAATTTTTCTAAAACAGAAGGCAAGCAGCTATTCACATACCAGACCGCAGTTACTGATCTTCTATTTTCTAAAGCTATAGTAGCAAAGTGGCGTGATCTGCCAAAGAAGGAGGTAATCATATTCGTTTTAGCACTCTGTCCTTTCTTCACTTTCGTCGTCGACTTTTCGAAAGGAAAGACACACTGCACAGATTGCCTCTTAGTTTCAGGCTTATAGCAGTAGATCCAGCTTTCGTCACCTGTTACTATATCCAAAACAGCAGCCGATTGACCATTATCGATTTTTCAAGCATTTGGAGATACCATTCCAAGCGGCAGTCTTTTGAGCTTTGCTCAAATCGTGAGGAATCCATCTAGCACAAAGCTTCCTTACCCATAGGTGATCGTGTAAAATAGTTTGAACTTGACTCATACCAATGCCTAATGATGCCCGTATCTGCTGATATGTCGTTCCCTTGTCTGTTTCAATCATGAGCCGCACAGTTCTGATGTTTCCTTCGTCACCGCCGTCGCAGGTCGCCCTTCTGTTACTGAGGCGGATATGACCACGTTTCAATTCACGGAACCAGTTATAAACAGTGGCACTGGATGGAGCTTTATCACATCATTAAATGCTAACTTAAGTCTTTCATAACTTTGTTCCTCGTTTAGACCGCAACGAAAGTCCTATAAAATACCTAATTGAACGAAAATGTTCTTTTGTTAAATTCATTTTTCCGCAAACACTCAGGTATTTTTGAAATTGTCACCAGAAATAAAAAAACAAATGACAGCTTTGAAAATGTAATGCCGTTTGATAAGCAAAGAGTTCCATTTTCATTATTCGAATTTGTTTTCTTTTTCTTTCATATTGCCGGTAGCCAGTCCCTAGAACTATTAGTTTGACCTATCGTACTGTACCTAATAGGTATTCTAAATATTCAGTAGCTACTATACTAAAATATACTAAATATTCAGTTATTTGGACATTGACGGTTATCGGTGATATGATTTATACGCCGTGAAATGACTTAAACGTAACAAAATGACTTAGTAAAAGAAAGAGGTAGGTACCCACTTTTTTTTTTTTTTTTATAGACTAGTGGGCGGACGAGCAGGCGGTCCCACGTGATGGTAAGTGTTACCGCCGCCCATGGACACCTGCAACACCAGGGGGTATGCGGGCGCGCCGCCGACCTTGCAAAGTCCTATTCACAGCTCTCTTGAAGAACCCCATATCGTAGCTTAATGGAAAGACCTCTTGAGGCAGTTCGTTCCACAACCTACGGGTTCGCGGTATAAAGTAATTTTTGGACCGAACAGTGCGCGACGCCTCCGTATCTAGGAAATAAGGAAGGAAGTAGGTAGGTATATAGGTAGCTGGGTACATCTGTAAGTATATAATTGTCAAAACAGTATACGTTTATAAATCAGATAACAAAAAAATGTGATAAACATTTATATGTGATTCAAAACATAAGTCATAACTTCCGTTAGCGAACGAAAGTGGAACAAAAATACCGATCCATTAGATTTGAAAGATACATCACTTCCGCGAAATTGTGACATCTTGGTAAGTGAAAACATTTTATTTATAATTTAGGTACACTTAGATATAAACAGTATTTATAATATAGTTCTTGCAATTCACGAGCGCGCGTCCAACTTGCATGCCGATAAATGTCCGTATACGAGAAAAGTAACTGTTGCTTTAATGTATTTAAAGGTATATTTTGAAGGAGATAAAGTCTCTTTTTACGTGTACAAACACTCACCACTACAAGCAAGATAGACGCGTACTTGTGAATTGCAAAAACTGTAGTAGGTACTATAGGTTCATTTATATACAGTGTTTTGATGGTCCTATATTAGTAAAATCATGGAAAAAATGTGAATAATTTAGAAATAAAAACGTAAAATTTTATATAATGTTTAATATCTTTAAATTTTATTATTTCATGAGAAGATTATTTTAGTACTAGGTATATTTATAAACTTATTTATATAGACATTTCCTTTAGGTACTTGCAATTAAGTTATTGTTTATTAGGTCGGGCGTTATAAAATAATCAAAATAATAATAAGTGCTACCAACTTCCTCCAAGTTAAAGATATATTTATGGCAACATATGACAAAACGGCAATAAAAATATACAGCATCATCATGATGACGATGATGATGGCAGCTTTAGTATAAATAACATTGTTTTTTTAACATTGTCATTTAGGTTGGAAGCACAACCTGTTACAATTGAAATATTTTATTGATTGCATTTTGAAGCATTTATAATAAATAGTACATTTAACTCTTTTTTTATTATTTCAATATACGGTTAAATAACTGAAGATATTAGAAAACGACACTTGAACCTCTTAATATGGAATTGTTTTTATTTTTCTCTAGTTGTCAAATAAGTCAAGTCATGACACAGACATTTTAACCACAGTCAACTATTCTATTTAGTTCATTTATTTTCCACCTGCTAACGCCATAAAACCAGTAAAAATAATAATTGACACTTATTTATCGGTAGGTACTAGTAAATGTAGTAACAACGCAAAACAAAGTAACTGACACAACAAGACGCAAAAAGACAACGTCACTCGGAACAACCCCTCTCATGAAAAATTATGAACCCGCGGCGAAAATTACAGAACTTGTCTGATTAAATTTAGAAGTTGCCAGGGTAATTAGTGGGTACATAGCATTTCACTCAGGGCACGCTTAGCGCCGCGCGGATTTACTCCAGAGGGCCGTTTTACGGAGCCGACTTTTTGATGGCGCGAAAAAAGGTGACAAGTCCCGCCTTTTTAATAAAGTTATTCAGGTGACTTTATTTGTTATTTTTTGATTAAATTTCCGAAGGGTTGGAAGCTCTGCGGGCGGTTGAAATTCATTTATGTTATTTTGTACAATATCACTTAGTTTTTATTAAAAAACCGTGTAAGAGTCGCGCAGAATTTTAATTTTATAAATTCCTTAGTGTAATCAAATAAAGACCATTACGAGTATTTTGGTGACACTTTTGTGATAGGAGACCCAAAATATTTCTTTAGTTGGTATCTGTTGCAATGCTTCTCTAATCATGTAGATATATGAACATCGTGTAGAGAGTACTTATAAGTGTGTCTGTAGGTGTGTATTCGTATATATAATAATATTTTGTTAGTAAGTAGGTACGTTGCGTGGGACGCCCTCCGACCAGGTGGACTGACAACTTGAAGAAAGTCGCCGGTAGTGGCTGGATGAGAAGAGCTGAACATCGTGTGTGAAGGCGTTCCTTAGCAGAGGCCTATATATAACAGTGGATAGACACAGGCTGATGGTATAACATATCTATATGTATGTACTTATTTAATATTCGAACTATGTCTGCCCATTTTATTGCTCACCTATCGCTCTCCCAGGTTTGCTGGTAGCAATCTCTTAATATAAGGGGATAAGAACGAATTTTGTGCGTATTTTCTTTTGTAGATTTTTATTATTTATATGTGCAATAAAGTATATGAATAAATAATTATTATTTGTGCGAGCGATTTTACTTCAGGACCTTCAATTAGGTACCAAGGTTGGTACTTAGATACTTAACCGTTTAATTTTTTAATAAAAGCTATTATTATCCACGTGGTTACGACAACTTGCTATACTAATTAATAAATTAATTTGTACCACCGAACGAAATAATCATGCTGAGATCACAAGAAACGTGGAGCGATATTAATATGGGTGTCTTCAATAATTGATGTGTCCACCGAGAGGCCGCCCTTTGAGGGAGCTCGTTGTTATAATCGTCAACGTTTAAACACGTTATGCAAATAGTCTAATAAGTTGGGTTTTTAAAAATAGTTGTAACATGAAGAAATCCAATTAGTTTTACTGACGGTATGTGCATTAGCAAAGGTAATTTGAAATATGTAATTCCTAAATATTAATAGAACTTTAGCGCAATTTTAAAAAAATGCTGATATTTCTATACACTAAATATCAGTAAAAATCTCTCAAAGTAAGTAGTATGAAGCTTACAATTTTATCACTGTTTAATTTAAAATAAAAATGTGACTTGCTTTTATAATAAGTACATACGAGTATAAAGGGGTTCATGAAAAATACGCATGTCTCAAACTAAAGGCGGCTTCAGTGATCTTCGCATACAGACGCGTCAGGATGTATGCTCTATTTCACCTTTAATTTTATGGAAAGAAAAAAAAAATAAACAAAGATTAATTTAAAATATTTAGAAAAAGATTAAATATAAAGATTAGGTATCCTGCTTGAATATTAGACACATATACATTAAGTAGGTGATGCTGACATGATCTATGGCTTATATGATCTAATTTATAACACCGCAGTATCACACAAAAAATATGACATGTTTTATGATGAAACGCGATTATAAGCACACATAAAGATAAGTGTATTATGATAAATGGCGTAATTTAGAAGCTGAACCAAGTAGAGCATATTTTTCTGCAGTCCGCGGCACCAAACCGAACCGATACAGTAGAAATAAATCAGAACCACTTTGTGTTCCCACAATAGCACTCTAATTGACAAATAGTGGAAATGATAAATACAGTCAGTGGGAATTTTCCCGAAATACACACCCTTTGATCGTCATTTGATTAACAACCGACGACTGTCGCGCGCGAAATGTTATTAATTCACTTTTTAATTTGGATTCTAGTCTATTAAGTTTATTTTAGTATGATTTACACCAAATTGGCTCCCAAAACACAGGGTACAATGAATCATGACGGATTATTCGCGATTTTTACATCCCATTAAAATTATCGGGAATGATGTAGAACGGATGTTTAGAGTCTTCAATGAAACCCATCTAGAAAATAGATTTCGCATATCAGCGATGTTAAATTGGTAACATCAATTATAACAGGATTTTTAAATTTTATATAAAGATCATTTCATTCAACAGTGCTTATTAACGTCTTTCGGTTTTATTAATGTTGTGTGACCACGATTCTCGACGTGAAGATAAAAATTTTGTTTACACCTAGAACATTTTAAATATGATCAGCTAATTATATATAGAGACATACCAAGAAACCATAACACTTGGCCCGAGCTAAGGGCATGAGAACGCCTCGCCACGACGGACTCGCGAGTGACTCAGAGAACCAGTTTCCATGTGAAATAAATCAAAGCCGAGTATACTACGTTATCAAATTATCAAAAGCACGTGAGACTGTTAATTTCCTCGTCGGCCAGTTTAAAGACATGTTCCTTGAACCGTGTTCAACTTCTAGATTTTTATCTCGACCCCATAATTGCGGGCTAGAACATTAGCTCGTTACGTGCCCTGAAGATTAAAAATGTTACATGAGATAACGCTGCGTGTAATTTTAACATTTAGTAGCTGTTAAATGTTGAGTAATTGTTGCAGAATTGTATCAAACATTACGGGGAAAAACAAACAGTGTTATAAATTACGGCTGCGGTAGGATGCTATAGGTAGGCTTGCAGATTGGTCACAAGTCAGTTGTTGGAATGCAAATGGAAATTGAAAATTAAAAAAATGCGAGGGTCGTCCGTGGGGGGGGCGGTGAAATCGTAAATTTAAATTGTCCATCCCTCAACATGCAAATTTTCCGAGCGAGCATGCCTTTCAATTGTTGTACCTACGCGTTGTATTTCGGCTCCCGGTTTGTTGAGAATTAATTGTACCGACCATTTCTAATCTGTGTGTATACTCACAGTAACGACTATACATTTCGTGTATAATCATTCTATGTTCTTATTTATTGTGAAACTACAGAGACTACTATTGAATCTATCTTGGAAGTATGAATAATAAAATATATTCAACATCGCATCTTAAATATTTATTCGAACAGACATTATATAATAAACAGTAGCATCTGCGAGCACATTGTCTGAGACGCCGCCATCATTAACTGTTGCTAATGAGGCTTAAGCTTCTGGGTTTTAAATAACTTGCGCCAGCCCCGAGGGGCGGTACTATTGCCGTACAGATTTTTTACTTTAGACATAAGTGCAATAAACCATATCAAAGACATTACAATGTAACTTTTGAACGACGTGCTAAATTATCGTTACGGGAAACTTTAAAACGAGCAGCAGGCAAAATATTGCTGTTTATATTGTGACGTTAGCAGTAATTTATAGTTGTCTAAATGTACGGAAGATTTGAAAAACCTCTTGTTTTTTATACAGGTGACCAATGGATTTTTTTGTTGCTACCGTAGAAATTCTAGTAGCTGTCTTATTAAGTACATAATAAATTCTATTACTTAAAGGCAGTTGAACGAGATACTCCGATAACAGAGGTTTCGGTAACACTTGTCTCTCGACACACAAATTAACGTCAGTGAAAAGTTATTTCGTCGGGCTGGCGGCGCGATTGTCACTCATGCTCCATCAACTGCTGGGAAATGTCGAGGATATGACGGCGGGTCAGCCACATGTCGGGGCGAGACGTGATACTATTTCATATCCCTGTCTCATTTTTAAGATCCACCTTGCTCCAGTCAGACAAAGACGGACTTCGAACTTGACTCGTGTTTCTAAGAATGTTTGGCTTAGTTATCTGCGGTAAACGGGGGCCCGTATCACAGACAGTTTGTCGCTAATAGGCGTTTTACTTGGAACATAAGAGGTTTATATCTTCGTGTGTGTCCCAAACTTAGGACACATGTCAGTCTCTGTCGGCCGTCTTGTCGGCGGCAGTGCGTGTTGACTCTGGCGCAACCGTCCGCGAGCCAGCCAACACAAACAATCGATCGATCGCTTCCAATACCTGACCATTCGAAAAATAATTTAATTATAGATCAACTAAGTGTATTCACCTCTCCTTTTCAGATTCGCCGAGGATCCCATGTGGAGACACCGTCCGTTGGCATCGTGTGAACCGCCAGTGACATCGATTGCTGTCGTGTAGTGAATGGAATCAGAAGTGTTTGTGGGGTGATTGAACTGTGATCAGTGAAGTGTCGGCCTTCGCGGCCGAGGACCTGCAACGGAAGATACGGACGCGAGCCACGCGGGCTGCGGGCCCGCGATGAGCGCAAACAACTGCGACAGCATGACCTATTTCTCGAACGCCTACATGCCGGACATGCGGAACGGAGGCGGTCATGATCATCAGCAGGCGCACGCGCATTACGGCGCGGTGCCACAACAAGGCCATGAGATAGAGGGATGCGACCAGCAGCTCAGGCCCGCGCAACACCATTACCCCGCGCAGCCGGCGCCGGGCATGCCCTACCCTAGGTTTCCCCCTTACGACCGTTTGGGGTACTACCAACAAATGGAACAGAATGGCTACCGGCCAGACAGTCCGTCTCAGATGGGGCACATGGGTCCGAAGTCGGACGGGTACGGGCCGAACGGTCATCAACCGCCGGCGCCCGCGGTTTATACGTCGTGCAAGCTGCAGGCAGCGGCGGCGACGGCGGGCGGGGTGCCTGGGAGTCCACCGTTGGAACAGGCTCAACAGATGCCCCACCACATGCATCCGCAGCAGCACATGGTACAGCACGGGGTACCGTCTCATCAACAACACCTCATGTACCCCGTGGATGACATGCAGCACCAGACGCAGATGCCGCCAATGCACCAACAGCCGATGCACGCGCAACAGCCTCCCCCCCAGCAGCCCCCGCCAAACACCAACGCCTCGCTGCCTAGTCCACTTTACCCCTGGATGAGAAGTCAATTTGGTAAGTTCATTTTTTGTACTACTTAGGTATTTATAATGTCAAATCTTATTCTCCACGTCACCATTGAATAGCAATAACAATAGCTGGCAGTAGTTTGGGAAGTCTATTCAAAGAAAGATGACAGGTGTGATAAAAAGTAAGTTCAGTTGAAAGTGAAAACGAATTCCGGTGTGTAATGTAAATTAATTTTGCACAATGTAAGTACAGATAGCAAAAACATATTCAGCAATTTGCAAAAACACTTTCGCTCGACGCATTGACGAGGAACAATGAGTGCCAGAAACAATACCCGTCCTTCTGTTAGGGGATTATTTATGGGTCGAAGAGGCATTCAAAAGGAATTTCACTTTTCATAAAATTTACAACTGGAACACAATGGCGCTCACCTTCTGTTTTGCTGACGCCGATGGGGAACAAAGCACCCTCAAGTTGGGCTACCGTCTCCTACTGTTTTTGAATTTGTCTAAGAATCTAATTTATGGTCGAGTTGTCTGATTTAGGGATTCCTTTGTAATTGCGGAGGTCATTCAAATTTGGCTACCGGAGTTTTGAGTCCGTGTTTTAGTTTGGCATTTATTTTCGTGGGACGCAGTTTAGTGTCTAGTAACTTGCGTCAGTTACTGGCAAACTATTACTACATAATACAAAGTTAATTATGATAAAACAACGAATAATAACCATTTTTCGTTTGCTTGTGTATGTTAGGCAGTTCTGTAATTTCATGCATATCTAACCTCCTCCGTAGAAGTGAAGTTTAACAACTTAGTTTTCGATCTCGAATTACATCCAATGAAGAGGAATTGAATACTAGAAAGATGCACGGCGGACCTTTATTCATTAACTGATGTCACAGATCTGAACGGAAATTCCATCAACATGTACCTACGAGTAGATGGGTGTTGTCTGCAAAAAACATTTATCTGGTATGTTTGTAATAAGCCGATTTACTACATGTCTTAAAATGAAATCTTTGTACTTTCCTTGCCAATTATACAATAATGTACATTAGCAAACTCTCATTTGAATATATTAAATATAGATAGTTAAATTATCTTGTGCTCTGTGCTCTCCGCTCGACCACTACACTCCAGTAGGTACATGTCACTTACGTCGTGTTGTGTTTCAAGACAAAATACCACAAACATTGGCTACTTTACTGTGCATTGCCGTTCTTCGTTATAAAGGGTTAAAATACAAAGTGTAAACAGACGAGAGTCCGCCTCTGTAAATACATAGATATTAATTTTGTACATGTAGATGGAAGGTAGTAAGAAATAGGTACCTAGTAACATGCAGTATTTACCAGTTTTGGTGCTTCTATAATCAACATAATGAATTTTATACTAAATATTATAACTTGACCAATCAAGCGGGGCTTTTACCCAACAGGACCACTAATGAAAAGAAAACAATTAAAAGTCACATACTATTTACGCAAAATCAAGGTGTAAGTAATTCTCAAAATCCTAATATCTAGGGGTAATTTTTTTATGTTAATTGCTTTCTTCGAGTACCTACCTACTTAATTTTTAATAAGATTTCAATATAATAATTGAATTATTAAGGAATATTACTTTCTTTTTAAGAAAGAAAACATTTTACGTGTACTTACTCAAGTCTCACATATAATATAAGATAAAGTTTTCACTGATTTATGTAGGTATCTACTACTATAGATACTATGGATATTTCTTAGGGGGAATGTTAGTTTTCCTATTATTTTCAACTTAGATATCATAAATACGACGAACCAATTATCTTGATTACTTATACCTATATAAAAGATTTATAAAAAAAAGTGTATGAACTTTAATGTTGTTGTCCGTACAAAAATTGTGTAGGATGCTCAACAATGTAGACACAAGTTCTGGCTGCGATGAACATATGGCATAACCCTCATCTCGCCGAGGCTCGATGCCAGATAAGACGTGCCAATTTTGAGTTACTTGCTGCCAGGGTCGAGTTGGCCGTACTAGTTAATTAATTTGGAACTTCGATACGGAACCCCATTCTGATGAGATGGGAATAGATTACAAAGTGTTGCTTATATGTTTGTAATAAGGCTAGTTGAATTAATGACCGATTAAGATGATTTATAACGAGATCACAACACTTGTAAAATAATTACCATGAATTAATTATCACTAATTAATTTATTGCTGAAAGTAATATTCGCTTACACATTGACTTGTAGACAAATGATAACAAAAAATGTAAAAAAATAAACTGCAGACGTTTAACGATTGAAAAATATATGGTACTTAAACAGTAGCAACTAGCCCTTTAACTTTCGTTGAAGGTTCTCATGTTATCTACCCGAAACCGTTCCTTCATTAATTATCTTCAGAAATTGGCTGCCATTTTGAAAAATACCCGACCAATGGGAACGCAGCTTGCTTCGAAATTTAAATATAGAAGACGGTTCGTTTGAAGCGAACGAATCATTAATCATTGCAGAACTGTATCCTATTTATATTAATAATGAGATTAATAATTGTAAATAATACACATGTACTGTAATTATACGACAACCACATGTTATATTCGCGTATTTACTAATGAGAAAACGTGTTAAACAGAGCGCCATTTTAATATTCTAGTTTTATTTAGATCTGATTAATGGGATAATATATCACTGAATATTAAAAACCTTTACCTACGCTTTTCACATGTTTTCCTCACGAGAATTCTTATTTTTTGTGAAAACAAAAATATTATTCTCGCCCAGTTTGACGTATAGCTCCACTGACTAACGGCATAGAAAGATAGACTTACCTAGTCCGAGAGGTAGGCCGCGATAAGTCGGCGGGAATCGAGGTGGAAATGGAAATATAATGGAAATCCCCCCCTCGCCGCCCGTTCCACCCCCTGCCCCTCGGCATACAATGCCGGATAGACGACTTGTTACATTTCATTGTTCAGTTATCAGCCCCGAGGCCTTTGTGAGCGCCCGATGATTGAATACGAGAATTTGTTTTGGTGCCTGCTCCTGATTTCCTCCGCTTGCCGCTGAAGGCTCGAATCGTTTGGTATTAAACAGAGAGAAGTATAATACAATTACAAATGAGTGTGGGTCGAGTTTTTGTTTGCTGAGGTCGAGTTAGGCAATGCTTTGCGAGAGATGAAAATTTTTTTTAGTCATGAATTTTGAGATATGACGTTTAATATACCTACTTCTCAAAAGTTCTCAAATTCTCATTCTCATTAATTCTAAAAAATATCAATTTTAGAGAAGTGAATTTAACACTAAAGAAAATTACAATGCACATACCTAATAATATCTTTATCTTCATTGAAACACAAATAGTCAAATGTGGCGTAAAGGAACTTTATATATATTTAGTAGGTAGGTAGGTACTTGACGAAATCTTAGATTTACCTAACTACGTATGTAGGTACTTCTATCTAATAATCATGTGAATTATATTCGAGCTTGCTTGTTATTTGTCAGACTGTTCAGTTACATTTTATTTAACGAGACTAAACATTCGAGAATAAAATCGATGATGTAGAGTAGAATAATCGAGAAAATGTCGTTCGGCAAGAATATCTCAAATTGTGAAATATAATACATACATGCTATGACTTTACCTATGACTTTTTACGTTCCAAAAATATTGTAATATAGATACCCGTGCTGTCGTACCTACGTCATCGTAAGTTTTTACGAGAATGAAAATGCTTCGAAAGAACCACCTAAGGAGTCATTGTTTCTCTATAAAGAGTCATCGAGTACTGATTGAGTCACTGATCTCATGTCATTGACCGAAAATTTTCCTGCTCGTAGCGCGCACTTTAGGTACTTTTCTTATCTCCCGTAATGAACGTGGCAAGACCACGCTTAATGCAACTGCACCGAAATATTGATTTCAGAAAATATATAAAAATCGGGAGTAATCCGTTTGCACACTGAACATTTTATAATGTTCAATCATGGTATTGTTAACTGGACGGTGTTCTGCATTTATGTATTAATCCCCAAAAATCGGATTATTTAAGTATTTAGCCGCATTTGAAAACGATTAAATTTTGATATTCAATTTTCAAACTTCTTTATTGCCAGTTACGTGTGTATATTGTAGTAAATACAAATTATATTATGTAGTATCACTGCAACTTGTCCGCTGTCGGCATGCAATTTTTGTAACATTAATTAAATTTCAGGATATACCTACCTACCTACCTACGAGTAGGTACTATGTGCAGGTAATATACTGCATATCGGATAAATGAAGTAAGCATGTTCCTATTTTTATGTTTTCTATCTATTTGTTGAATCGATATCCTTAAACATTATTAAGTTATTGACGTTATTCTGTGAAAGTTGTTAAATTTGAAAGTTGTGAAAGTGTAAGAAAAATATTTATCATAACCATTTAACCATCTTAACCTAACCATACAGCATTTAGTTTTTGCAAAAGTTTTCTAAGACACTAGCACATGTTTCAGAGTTATCTACCACTTGTATCAGCCTATAACGTCCCACAGAGCACAGACCTCCCCTAGTCGGTAAATCGCTGTGGGGTTTCGGGCCGTAATCCATTACGCGGGCCCAGTACGGATTTAACAATAATGAGACATTTTTAAAACGTCCTAAGGTATCTACTTAGAACACTTTTGCAAAATAAATATTCAGAAATTTAAAATTTGTATAAACCATTTTTTATAGGTACCTACCTACCTAAATAAAAAGTTTTAGAGGAAATAAACATTACATTAAAGTAAAGAATCATGATCTTCCCGATTCTACGAATAAGGGAGCACCAAAATTAAAAGTACCTATGCAACAATTAATGAAAAAACCTACAGCATTTTTTTCCAAAAGAATTCTGGCGCTCCTTTACTCGAAATTGATTTCTTGCGGGTTGATACACAGATGGAGAACACCGTCCAACTTATGGTAGGTAATAGAAAACAATTACAATCCTTAACTCTTACTGTTCTTGTTGAAAAATAGAAAATTAGATACGATCTCATTATTAGCTACACTGGACTAGGTAGCTAACTAGGTACCTACACCAGACAAATATGTATATGTAAAATAATATATTATGTAATACTGTAATAAACAGCTGACTCAGCAATATAAAATTGAAGTAACCAATCTTTTCAACTTTCTAATAGAAACTGACTACAATTTAACATTGACGAATAACCGTAGCTGACTGTAAATGTTTTAGTCGATTTTTCTCTGCCTCTGCCGATAAAACCTCGCGATTTTCACTCGAGTGTAGTCGATAAGTCCCATTGTCGGGCTTCGGTTCCACTTTGATAGATTCTTGTCGCCAACCAACAATGACGACAAAAGCATTGCTAGATTGGATTGATCGTATCGTATCATATGGTTAGATTTCGCCGCTACCGTTTTGAAAGTAGATAGGTACCTACCTGTTTAAATGCCTGAAAACCAGTTATATTTTAATCTTTATGTTTTAATTGCATAAATAAAAACGCTAAATGTATATTATTAAAACCATTATCTAAATAATCGTTACGATAATTTTGTCATTGAAATATATATTTTTTTATATTTAAAAACTTTGTTGGTTATTATTAAGTATCGTACAAAAGGCGAGCTTAATATCTAGCCTTTAGACATTATCAACCACCTAACCATTGGATTAAATAGAGTGATACATCGGAAGGTGCGATGAAATGAAAGGTAGGTATACATATAGGTACCTACCTACTTACCTCTATAACTTAAATAACAAACATTTTAGTTTTCTTTGAACACTTATATTATATCAGTAATCGATTTCATTCTTAATGACTAGGCTGTTAGCTAAATACTTTGAAAAACATATTACTTATACTTACATCTAAATATTTTGGAAAGTCTATTTATGACATGAAATTATAATAATGATGTCTTTAATTCGGACCATATCCATAGATTTGTTAGTAAGGTAAACTTAAACTAATGTTAGTAGGTACCTAGTTAAAATTAATTTATACCTGCCTAAAACTAGCTTCATCCAATGCGTCTGGAAGGGACAGTCGGCCTTGGCCAAAATCGTCCTCAGGATGCTATTCCCGAAATGCTATTGCTATAGTCTGAAATTGATTAAAATGTTATTAACTGAGATTGTAAGTAGCAATAACTTATTCAATAAATAATAAGAGCTAAATGTTTTTCAAACCTTTTTACATGAAAATTACTACCAACTCTCTCAGTTGTAGGTGGAAACCTATATTTCCCAAGTGTACCGGTTTTGCATTCAGCCAACATTTGCACCAATACGAATTTCATTTGTCATGCAAACTACAACTCAATAAAGAATTATTGAGTATGTTCATAACGACTCGCCATTATTATTAATAATTATGTAACGACTCGCCACTATTATTAATAATTATGTAACGACTCGCCATTATTATTAATAATTATGTAACGACTCGCCATTATTATTAATAATTATGTAACGACTCGCCATTATTATTAATAATTATGTAACTACTTAACTCAACTTTATTCTTTTCATTTTTATTGAGTAGCTATTTAATTCTCTAGAAAATCTTGAATTATTGATATCCGAAAAAAATAAATTGTACGACCTCTGTTTTATTTACTAACAGCCAGGGAACGTTTCATTAAGTTAAAGTAGCTTATTCATTCGAGTGGGTACGAATACCTTATACCGGCCAATATCTAATAATAATGTCAATAAAATCACTAAGATGTTTTCGCTTAAATCTGGACACAAAGAATTTAAAAATTGCTCTATAAATTCTATTGAAATGATCCCCTATACACATTTTTTTCCAAAAAATGTTAATTGTAATATGTAATAGTAAATGTAAGTTAGAGGTTACCTATCTATTCTCGACTCTCATTCGTGAGGTGGTAAGTTCAAATCCCGGCTCATACTGAGCCCATATTGAGTTTGTACTTGAGTACGGTGTTTTCAATTGTCGTTAGCTCGTTAGAAAAACATCGCGAGGAAACCCGCATATCCAAAAATAATAAAAAAATCCAGGGGAACGATAATTGACATATTCCTCCGCGTTTTGAATTATGATCCGAAAGTCCGTCATGAATACTAGGTCTGAGGTCTGTGCCCTGCACTGGGATCTAATAGACTGATATCAAAGTACCTACTTACTATTAAACAGTATTACGGTACTCCAAGTTAATTGATGCTGGTTGGTCATTTTCCAATTTCAAACCGTGACCGAACGCTGAGAGATGTAGGTAGGTATATGAAGTAGGTCCCTACTTATAAATGATGACATTGGAGAAACAATATTTTTCAGAGAAATAAGCAACTTCCCACCTGTAAAAGTAAAGTATACATTTTGAAGCAATGAATTACTATCGCTTACATTGTATACAAAGTAACGGACAATTAACATTAAGTCTTCGAGAGATTTACGTCAATCGCACAATAATTTGTCGCCAAATGTCGCCATTATCAAATCTCCATGTTCCCCCAACAGAAGTTACTACTCATAGAAATAAAATTAGCTGAATGTTTACTTAGTTACATTAAGAAAATGTTTCTCGCGTTTTTGACTCCCCCTGTATTTACACGTGCTATTATTTGCATAAAGTTTTTTATCGGCCCAGGGGTGTAGTGACGTATAAAAATATATTTCTAATTTCATTTGGTAGCTACCGAGTTTCCGGTTTAGCTCCGGTAGTACGGCGTGACGTTGACGGATGGCGGTTTTGCTCTTTTGAAATTATTTTTAAGTCACTTTGTTTTTGGCTGGTACAAATTCTTCTAAATATAGGATATACAAAATTTATGTACCTACTTTAATTTTGTAGTCATTGATTTGTTTAAGCATTTAGAATTGTTAATAAAAAGGTCTCATTTCTTTGGTTACGGTTCTAAAAATGGAACAATATGTCATGTGTGGTTATGTCATTTTACTATAGATACCCTTTTAACAGTATTTATCAGATATTTCTTAAAGTGAAATAGTAGAGACTAAACAAAATGTATATTAACAAAAGTTTCAAAGTCAAAATTTGTACTTAGTTACGATCTAGTTCTAAAGTTTATCACAAGATGGCGATATTATGACTCCGATAAAATCTCTTTTAAGAAGGTAGTTAAAAAATTAGTAATAACTGCATGCTTTGTAAAACAACAGATCTTTCTGTCTACATCTAGGCTCGAGTTTATAGTAATAAAAACCGAATAAATATTTTCGCATCTATTATTAACTAAATTCATACAAAAAAGTAGGTACCTAATTGCTTCCCTAATCTCATGTAATATATTATATACCTACAAAAACCGAAATAGATCTACCTCAAAAAAACTATAGTCCAAAAAAGTTGGGAGCTTATTAAAAAACCATTACCATCTTATAATTACATACACCCACAAGCAAACACACCAATCCCATTAATATGTGTCGGACGCAGTGTTCACTCACACACAAATAAGTCGACTCACGAACAGGATGCCACCTATACATACACACTTGGTCGTGTGTAGTTTTTATAAGTAGGTATTTGTACAGGAGTTGCCAGCTAAATTGTTTTTGCCTGAATTTTTGGAAATATTTTCAAAGTAGATATTTAATTATGCAGTTGTTTTACATTTACTAAAAAATCTGACAAATTTTAATATGCAAACGTTTTTTGTTTGTTTTTACATATGTAAACGTTTCTTCTTCAGTTTCAGTTTTCCTGGATAGGTATGTTTTATAATGTATGTACAAATTCATTCACCATTCATTCATTCTTGTGTTTCATGCTTTCTAAAATTGTTATATCTATTTATGATTTTGACAAACCGTTTTCATACCACAAAAAAATCTCAGTCTTTTATTTTAACATAACGACAATGTTTTTCTGAAAGGACTATTCTGTACGTCCTAACCTCATTATGTTCGTGTCCGACACACTTTTTTGCCGGTGTTTTATAAAAACTATAATTTTACTTAATATTCATGAATTTGAAAATAATATAGGTAGGTATCGTTTAAAATTTACAAACATTAGTTTGAAAATTATCTGAGTTTTATATACATAAATCTTAATGTAGGTATTCCAATTTATAATTTAATTCACTACCTACGTTAAAGCATCGGCTAATTGTGTATTTTTACCAACGCTCAATTGGCCGATACTGTAGTGACCCAAAAAAAAAATTTGCTAAATGCTCATTTGCGCAAGGAGAGTTTCTCGAACGGTTCGGGCGAGAATATTTAATTTGATTGTCGTATTGCGACCAACCTACATACAATTCTCGCCTACAACTGTTCACATGATGATAACTAGAACCAGAAGATAACAGGAATAACAATGGTTCGATGATGATGTTTATAGATTGTCTATAACAGTTGTTTATAGATTGTTTATAGCTTTTGACCGATGTTCTCTTCTGCTCGCATTCCTTGTGTAAATGAGCCATACTGGACTTCTTCTAAAGAACAGTTCAACGTGACTGAGAAGTGAGAAGTTATAATGAGTTGATTTTAAAATATTATCATAAGTATATTTTTTTTTACAAAACTGATAATGAGTTCCAAACCTTGAGATTCAACGTCGAACTAGGTCTGGAGGTATCGATGAGAGAGTTCTGAAACTCAAATACAATTGGGCAGATTGCTTAGCCAGGTGGAGTCGGTTTAAATGAGGGCGGGTGGACTATGATCTTGATGAAAGCGGGAGTCCAGAGGAAATAAACGGAGAGTTGGCCATCCAGTAGCAAAATGGTTCCACGATATTCAGAGTATAGCAAATGAAACTTGGATGAGAACGTCACATAGTCAAGGATGATGGCACAATTAAGCAAAAGCATATGCATCTAGAAAGGCTTGCATCTATGCAAGTTGACTGAATATGATGATAAGCTGAAAATCGATCGTTTTACGTGTACGTTTTACTTTTTCGCATTCATACGGTGATCCGAAACTTAGAATATCGTTTCCTCGTTCTCTAACTTCAAACTTACGATTTCCCAAAACTAGACGCTTAACTTCAAGAGAAACTTAGGTTCATTAACTGGCAACATTCAGAGAAACTACATCGTCTCTTTTCTTCTTACGTACCCCGTCTCTCTCTCACTCGAGGTTAGGTTAGGTTGGCCCACATTAATTAAACGTTGGGATATAACGCCAATCAAACTTTGACCGTCACTAAGCCGATGAAGCCAAACTTATTATGTGGTATTAAAATTCCATTTTCATCCAGCCATTTCAAATTGAAATAGAGGGAATGGGAATAATAACAGCTTCATACATCAAAATACACGAATTAGTAGCTATGAAGTATGTAAGTATCAGTTTTTACAACAGTTGTTAGATCGAATTACGGCTAATTGATATTGAAATTTAATTCTATCATCGCACGAAACTCATTAATGCGATATTAAAGCGGCTCGTATCATTAACCGTAGACAAAAAGCGTCGCATCACACGATCCGTGCACATGTGCGGGTAGACGGGCACATAAATCATAAACGTATCTTTATACTTGTGTAGGGAGTAGCCACGTCGATAGAGGAAAAAAGCCCCCCGTTTCCTGCCCGGGGATCACACATGACCGGCCTGTCTATCTGCCAGACCCGTGTCAAATATTCTCTGGAGCGGAGACCGCCCCCCTCCCGGCTTTTGGGGGCAGGGGAGCCCCCTGGGGCTCGCTGTCCCGCGGCGAAGCTCATCTTGAAGCCCTAATGCGTTCCGCGTTCAACATTATGTTGAGATGAATATTTAGGCGCCTCCGGACCGCTACTTGTTTTTGTTTGGCGTTTCATAATCAAAGTAATCATTAATAGGTATCTAAAGAAAAAACAGTAAACATGTAATAAAAATGAAGCGTGATATAAATAGAAGTTTAATATGAAAGCGGGTGTTCACGATTGAAAATTTTCTTTTTCATTAAGATTTTCGCTTTCATGGCGGGCGTTGAAAAATCACCTCGCCGGCACCTTTCATAACTTTTCACTTCGTGATCCAACGCAATTACTCACTTTCCATCGCCTTCTCAAATATTCATTCGTGCTTTTCCTGCTGCAAATTATAGTAATGGCCTAACAAAACTGGTAATTAGCCCTACGTATAAGGGCGGGCAGTCATTTTTATAAAAGCCTCTGCTGACTCTATGCCTGTAGTTCGTGTTTCGAAAAACGTTAGTTTATAATTGATAGATTCAATTTCCTTAATGGCAGTTTTGTAATTAAGTCACGCTGTAAACTATTTTTTATGTTGATCTGGATAGTTCGCTGTGGGTTATGTTTGCCTCGATCTGTTCATCTGCTGAACGTAGGTCTATAAACCTATCTATAAAGTAAATATGAATAGGTTGTGTAGGTGGTTGTTTAGACGTGGTGCGGTGGCGGAGAGGTCGGGTTAGGTTGCCGCGTCGACAGGCGGAGCCGGGCGCAGAACAAAGCTCCGCGAGCCTAACAAAGACGTCACCGGCCGTGGCTGCGACGCGGAGTTATGGCACCCATTGTGCGCAACAATACCCAACAAACGAGTTTGTATAAGCTATTAGGTACGCGCATTAATATATATTTTTTGTTCACCCGAAAATTTAGCATTCCATTACGAGGGAGAGAAATGAAACGCCCGCCGCATGAATTATATTAAAATATATTTGAATATTTCATTTGACACCTTTTTTGCGGGCGGAATTTCGTTCAATCCCGGTCTCGGCTCTCGTAATTTTTGGCGTACACCAAAACGAAATTTTCTGTGAATAACATTCCATTTGGATGCGAAACACGACGGGAATCAGCGTCAACACAACAGAGAGTGATAGCTCTGTATTTGTGATATAAATTCTTTTTGAGCCCCGGCCGTATTTGTTACGAAAATTATTACAGCTATACGCGCCAGTACATCAATATTTATCCAGCTTTGTTGTGATGTGAAGAGCGAAGTCCGAGCAAATAAAAGTAGAAACTGAGTAGAAAACGATTTGCGTTTGTTTTCATAAAGATGTTAAATTGGATTCATATACTAATAGGTATACCGTAACCAGGACTTGATCATTCACTGATATACATAGGCTAATGTAATTATCTTGTGCATGAGGCATATATGGCCTTAAGACGCCACACTGGCTAAGCAGATTGAGAGTCCATTCTTTTAAAGGTGTTGTAGGTAGTTCCTCAGATCTTGTGGTAGCGGCTTTGTTTTTCCTTAGTTGCCTTTTACGACACCCATGGAAAGAGATGGGCGAATAATATACTCTAATATTCAGTGCATTTTAATTATTAATGTAAGCAGATTATTTATTTATCTTAAATAATATTAAGACATTAGATTAATTGATTCCACCTTTTACTTATATCGTTACGGAAATCTTCGAATCACTAGTGTATCGAAACAGTATATATTATTCTTCTATAAACGTATACAAGAAAAGTCATTAGGCAGGTAGGTACATACATACACCCAGTCACCGCCCAGGCTCTATGATTAATGAATATCAGAGCTTGAAAGTCAGCCATGTTTTCGTTTTTTCTTTAGTTCTATTTACCGACTTCTCTTGATTTTATATTTGAAAAAATTATACATAAATAATGAAAATTGTGAAATACATACTTCTGACGTTGAGAAAACTAAAAAGTACCTAATAGAAATAAACCTATTTTTAGAAATAATAGGTTCGATTCAAATGTCATCCTGTCCGCGGTTGAATAGAGAACTTCGTTAAAGTTGTCAAATTGAATTCAGCGTTAATCTAGACTTAAACTCGCGGCACTGTGTTATGGCACCTTTGACGTTTAAACGCCTATCAAGTTTCGTAAATATCGATAGCGACCGACGTGTTACTATACTACAATGTTAATAGGGACGTTGACGCGGTTGTGTTTCTGCTTTATCGATATCTTAGAAACTAATGCGATATTAATTTAAAAGTATACATTTTAATATATTATATAACTCATGGAATATGATATACAATTTGACGAAGGTTTTTTATTGATTCACATTTCTTAATATTGATAGTTATCTACTTTTGGGTTGACTGTCATATTATAAGAGTCATGGTAAATAGATTTAACTATAGTTAATATGTAATTAAATATGTAATATGTATTTATATATGGAGAACGGTTATAGTTTAGTTGTTTCCAATATTGATTCACATTCGTAAGTTCATGAGTTCGAACCCTGTCCTGCTGGGTTTTTACTTAAGTTCAGAATAATGCTGAATATCCACCACTTTACACTGGGCTTGTATTATGATCCGAACTCCTAAGGCAACGGTGGGGCCAATGCATGGGACATAAGGGTATCTAATCTCGACTCACATTCGTGAGTTCTTGACTTCGAATGCTAGCTGAATTAAAATTTATAAAAATACTGAGTTATGTGTATTATAATATTCATCAATCCGCACTGAGCCTACTGTATTATGACTCGAATCTCAAAGGCACAGGGCCAAGGCCTGTGCCAGGCAGATGAATACTGCTAGGCAATTCTAAAAGCCCGAAGAATAGTCATGTATCGGGAAACATAGCGTGGGACGCCTTCCAACCAGGTGGATTGACGACTTGAAGAAAGTCACCGGTAGTGGTAGATGAGAATAACAGTAGACCGTGTGTGGTAGTGGTCCTTGGAAGAGACTTATATCCAGCAATGGAGAGACACAGGCTGATGGTATGGTGTGTTATTATAACGCAACGCCTACCCAAAATCCGACCAGATCAAAACCAATACATATCTAGGTATATACAAACGATAATAGGGCTTGTGAAACTCGATAAATTTTAAATAGATATTTATTTTTAAAAAATGTACGGAAAATTGCGAAATCTGACTGACGCCTGCGTTGGTGTTTTTCTAAAATATGGTAACGATTTAGTCTTTTTCGGGGAAAAGAGAATCCTTTATTCACTCACATTTCGAACTATGTAAATGTTAAAACTAACCTAACTAAGTAACAATTTATAAACTTCAATTTATAAATATGTTGTACGTCATTTCACGTATATCTACTTGAACATTATATATATATATATATATATATATGTACCTATATGACATTTATAGAAATATTGAAAGAATTCGCGTTCACGTTTCTAATATTTTATCCTTACATTTGTAATTTTATAAACATATTAAGCGTGGCTAGTGTTGTTACATATGTAGACACATTAATCTTGTATGAGCCGTAATTATTGTGTTGCGTGTGTCATCCATCGTGTTTCGGCCTCCACGGATGTTATCAATGCTTTGCCTACAAATAGCGGTTCGTGTCATTACGACTCCCTTTTTTTTTCCATTATTTTTTTTCCTTTTATCGTGAAGCCCGTGATTCTTTGCTAGAACTTTTCATATTTACTCCAAGACTTGGGTGGAATGTTCTGGAAACATTTAGCCAGAATCGCTTTATATACACAATTTTCAAAGAGGCAACAAATTAATGAAGTGATGAAATTGCATTTAGTCTTCGATAAAATTGGTTAATTATTAGGTATAGGTACCTATCTATAGGAAAATATTCAATTTTGAAAATCCGTATGTAAACACAACTATATTTCAACTAGTGGTACTAGTTGTAATGAAGCTCAAACACTTTAGAAAGTGACTAAGAATTGAATAATGATCAGCAGTTGGCGCTAGTTTTGCTCAGGTGATAGAGGATAGATAGAGGATCTATTTTTTTTAAATTTATAGCTGATAGGTATTGCAATTTCCTAGGGAATCCAAACAGGCTATGTCCATCTGCATTAAATTAACTTCCTGGATGTTTTCCACAAAGAAACAAACAAAAAAAACGAAATCTCTGTATATAATAGCGTCTGGGGGCTTAAAGATATTGAATTTAAATCGCAAGCTAACAATACGCTATTACAGGTATTAAAAGAGGCATCCAACTTAGTTTCAGTATGTAACTAGTTTTTCTATCAAAAATCAGTCGGCAATCGAACCCGGAAACTTTCGCTTGGCAGGCTGACAAGCCTTGTATCAACTCAGTGAAATAGAACGACTGTCACATTTAGCACTCATTTCCTTACACGAGAAAAACGGATTTATCTATATCCTATACCTATTTAATATGGGTGAATTTACCTATATATTGTATTGAAAGATTCCCTTAAATTTTGTTTAGACAGAAGATACAAGACGAGCAGGTACTCCAACTAAACAATTAATGTCGCTCATAGCTATTTTCGATACATGCCAATTTCGATAAAAATTGAGGCACGTTAGACCATTCGCAGTCGCGGTATAGCTTTAGGGATTTTAAAATTAACATTTAGAGATTAATTTAGGAGAAGAATAAGGGAAATGAAGGCATTCATATGGCGGAGGATGATTTTGTATTGACGAACAATATCTACAATCCACCTGGTGGTACTTAAATGAATACTGTTGTCCATGGACAACCGCGATACATTGATGGATGCCAACATCACAGCCGATTAGGTACGTTGACTGACCGAGTTAGTCTCTCTCACAGAACTATTGTGAAACGAACCGACAAGTTTCAGGAGTGAGCGAGAGCTCCTAGGACCAGGGGAAGACAGGACGGGGTAGGCGTTATATTCCGTCCTCGGCCATTGTTGGCCATCTACTATTATCTTCTATAAAAATATCTCCAAACAACTGACTTTTTTCTTTCATTTTGAAACACCAGACACCTGTGTTTAGTAGCATCTTTAGTAGGAACCCTTTATTCGTGAGTGAAAAAAAAACGATTAATAGTTATGATAATATTATAAGTTATATTATTACAATCGACTTCGTTGTACGACCTTAAATGTAAAACAATTCGATTACTTTTATTTATTTTTGCGTAATTGCAATATCAATTAAACTTATTAACCAGACATTGGCCTTCAATGGAGGCTACGACGGGGACCAGCAATTTTATTTACGACGTGTAAGCGTTTAAGAGAAATTGCATTAATCTGAATACCCGTTTGATATCATGTACGATGTTGCAATACATTGAGTGACGTCAACAATAAATAAGATCACAAGTCGACAATATTGTAAATCTAAATCAAATTCAGTTGCTCAAACAATAAAGATCTCTTTCGTATGGTAAATTTATGAAAAAATACGACAGTGCCGCGGCATCAAAATGTATGAAATTGTAGGACATGAATTATGGATTGTCGATATCGCTCCAAGCTGTTGCTGTATTTTTTTCGTATTTCTCCGGCGCGATACATACCGCAACGAATTAAATTAAAAGCTCTTTTCACTTGTCATCCCTTGATGAATTTGGTATTTAGGCTTGCACGGATACGAGTTATTATTTTTTGAACGCCCCGCGGAATGATCGTGTAACAATTTTTGTGTTATGCCACAGATTACAATCTATATATACATAGCTATAATATTGAGCAATTGTTTGGCTCTTGATAGTAGTCTTGAATTGTATATTGTATTAAAAAAATAATTGTAAAAAGTATTTTTTACAATTATATTTTTGTATACTTATAAAATAAATAACTAAAACTTTATACTTCAGTTCATTTTGTACAATTTCCGTCGATGGTGGTCTTTTGGAAGACGCTGAGTTTGAATTTATACACAATATTTTTCTTAGACGATGTATAAGTATGAGTAGGTATCAGTAACAAATGTATTACCCACTTTACTAATTGAAATGATGTAATAAGTGTTTTATGAAAGGCGATGATTCTGCGTTAGAGCATCCTACTCACATTTCGTATAATTCATATACCTATCCCCCTTTTCATTTCGCGATCTACGCAGAATCGAAATGTAATCAGTACAAATGCGATGCGAGAGATGCTCGCTTAATTTAGCAACCCATTGGCGTTGTCATGTATTTATTAACTACACAATAAGGTTGATATTCGTTTGTCTGAAATGCCTGAGTTCCACGTAGCATTACGGAGGCCAGTCAATATTTAACACGCATTTTATCCAGACAAATGTAAGACCCCAAGACCGAGGGATTAGTTTCAACGAGTGTCCTATTCAATGCAAGAACTGCAGATATGGCTGCACGACTTTATGTTATCTCATATTGTAACTGCAGTTCATTCTTTAGGCATCATTTTCATTATTAATGTGTACCACAAAACCGGAGATATTTCCGAACTATTTAGTATCGATAATGACAATGTTATCATAAGGACGTTACTTGTTAAAGACATATGTAGATACTCCAGTAAGTCCATTTTCTATTTGCAATTCTTATTTTGGGTTTTATCATCTTTGTGTTGTTGTGTTTTTTGTATCAATTCAGTTTTTATTTGACTAATTCAAATGATGGAAAAATATTACCACGTCAGATGTCTAGTAGTTAGTCTAAGATCTTTTAATAAGATTCTTTCTTCCATATCCAATTATGGATACATCCAAACATGGTATTTCTATTCCATATTTTGCCCTACTCCGCAAAGTTTTCACGCGTGCTTGTCCACGGCAGTCGTGTCGTGAAAGTAAGCCGAGCCCGATTTTGTAACTCCCCCTGGCCGGCGATGATTTATGTGTGCCCGCCGACACATGCAGCGCTGCGCCCAACGCTCCTAAAGCTGCGATTTCTTTTGAGCCCCATAAGCAGACAGAGAAAGCGCAGCGGTTGGAACGCTCGTATGATTTTTTTAAGTTCTTCAGTTGATTCTCTGGTTAACTGTCAGCGATCTTAAGATAAGCCTTGGACTGCGGACTAGAATCGTGCAATGCCATGTTTTCTCCGTTCTCTACGGAATCGAAACCTGGACACTCACAGAGGCCATGTATAAGAAACTGGATTTATCAGAGAATGCTTAGGATCTCGTGGACTCACCTGCTCCGTAATACAACAATGTTGCATTCGTTGTAAAGAATTGTTTGCACTTAGTCTATTGACTAAGACGTAGAATTCTTGAAGAGCATTAAGATAATTAAACTCTAGTACTTTTATTTTTATTTATTAATGATAAAAACAAATATGAGCTTCTCCAACTTATTATACAAGGCAAGATCCTGGACAGCAGGAGGCTTCTTGAACAAAATAATTAGACAATCAGATTTTCTGATTGTTCTTGATTTGTCATCATCTGTTCAGAGCATAGTCATATACCGATACCAATCCTTAACACCGTATACCTGAAGCTTCTTGAGAACATGACTGAGCAAATATCGTAGAAAGATTTGATCAATATATGTATAGGATTTATAACTATTAGTTTTCGGATTCGCCAGCCTGTGTACGCGTTAAATGTTTATACGGAAGTGTAGAACCCACTACGGAAACAACAATATTAATAGCTCGATAAACTAAAGTGTCAAGCGGCGTTTGGACGTTCCGACCGCCTTCCAGACAGACTGCCTTAATGCTCTTATTACATACGGTTTAAATCTGACGTTGGGATCATGTTTTATGCATCTGAGTGCGCGATGATACCACTAGTATAATGTAAATCTCGTCGGGAAGGGGATTTCTTTGGCTATATGACTGCATATGATTTTGTTAAGACGTTTTCGGAAGTTGAACGATGGTTGGAGTTAAGTATCGTTCGGTAGGAAGGTACAGTCAATTACAGAAATAAAATCAAATAAGTGTGATTAATTTATAATATACCTAAGTACAAAAATTCTGTAATATTTGGATCTATTTTTATATTGCTATTTATTCAACTACTTTGTTATCTATTTAGTTGTTTTGACCTATCCAAGTTATATGACTTTAATCAAGCCCTTAATTTTTATCTTCTGTATTAACTAACGTCCCTATTTGGCAAGAAACGCTTGACTAGTCAATCTGTTGACCAGTTGACTGGTTGACAGACTGGTTTGACAGTCTGATTGATATGAGACTGTTTTGAAAGAACTCGATCAAAACGTACAATTATGATTAGTACTTACTTCCCTTCTACTTCGAGATCATAATACTGAAATACCTTACATCAGTATACCTTTTACTGAATATATACCTACTGAATATATAATATTGGTTATAACGTGTGCATTCTTGATTGCGTCCCAAAAGCGGGAGCCACACGATGAGACAGTTATCAATTTCCCGTGCAACAAGTGGCCGATAATTTTGAATCTGCTGCAGTGGTCGTATCGTTTGTACGGAGAGCCTTTTATATTCCTTTACTACTTCTCGAGAAAAGGCCTTCACAAGAAAACAAATGTGCGCCGGTCAAAGGTTATCTCTAACATTACACCCAGTAGCCCATTCGTCAACTCAAAATGGCACTTACTAAATGTTGCGTCGACTGTGGGATTTTTGTGGGATAAACTCGTCTTTCTGGGAATCGGCAATGATGGTGTCACTCACCATGTAATCCACGGGTTTCATGCTAGCATTTTCTTCGAAATTCGCGTGTTTATCTTGTACGGCAAGTTGTATCGCGTGTTACAGCTCAACCGCAAATAAACAACTTATTTTGTTGCGAGCTCGCTAAACTTTAACTGTTTCAATTCTACAATAGGTACATATTTTCAAAGTAAAATTATACCAGTCGTTTCTTCTTTGTAAGTTGTTCTGGTTCTGGGTAATTGTGAATATATTTTTTAGTTTGTTTATTTTTCTAAACGAAATTTTAGCATAATGTAAAAAAAATATTAACTTCTATTTTAGTATCTGTGTCAGTTAGTTAGGTACTTATATCATTCCTAAAAATAAATCTGCTTCATAAAGAATATCCTGACATCTCTATTTAAAATGTGTCAAATTTGATTGTATCTGGACGTCTGTCAAACGATTCATTAGGCAGTATCATCACTTGAGTTAGAGAGATTTGACCTGCTGAATTAGAGTCATTGCTATATTGCGCATAAACTTTATTTGAAGTTGTATCATCACAATATCTTGCTACGTAATCTATTAAATCTCCTAAATCAAGTAATAAGACTCTTGCAGTTTCATCCTCGTATTTGTCTTTTTTTGATTCAAACAAATTACAGTTCAGAGCGTCTTCTAAACCGTGTATAATAGGCTTCGCATCTTCCTCGAAGAATAATGATTACAAAATGAAAAAGGCCCGCGGCGTCTTAAATTATTTTAATTGGCTTCGGTAGCGCTCCGGATCGGGTCTTTACGTACAAACACATGCAAAGATTTCATTTTATGTCATATTCCCGTAATATTGCACGCACACACTCATAGATACCAATACGAGTAATTCATCAGAGTTAAATGTTTGTAAATTTATTAATAACTACTTTTAGTTCGGTTGTAGCTGCCTTTGTATATATTTTGTATATCGTTGTATTAGACTGACGTACTTAGATACTATTTACATCGTGTTTGGTGGTGGGCCTTGGCCAAGGCCTATATCCAACAGGGGACAGACATATGCTGATGGTATACTGAATTAAATTAGTGTAAATACTAATTAAAATGTAATGAAATGTCATTTTATGGAAAAATAATTAAAGTTTCTTTACATATTTTATTAATTGATATAAAGTTAATTAGATGCTTGCGAAGTTTCTTGTTTTGAACCTTAATTGTTGTACTGGTAAGGTACTAAGTTCCAATTTTACATAAAACTTGTTACTCCCGTCAGCGATGAGAAATACTCAACAAGCAAAAACAATTAACAAATTGATAAGCTCAAAACAATTTTCAATTAACTCCGCCGGGAGTGTTCGCAGTTTACAAATAACCACCATTTATCACAAATGCCTATGCAGTTTTTAACGTCTGGTGCCGGTCAGGGTTGCCTCACGTTAAATCTGTTTCTTTTATAATTTTGTATCAACGTTTCATTTTGTACGTTTCAGAACGGAAACGCGGCAGGCAAACCTACACCCGATACCAGACGCTCGAGCTGGAGAAGGAGTTCCACTTCAACCGGTACCTGACGCGGAGGAGACGGATCGAGATCGCGCACGCGCTCTGCCTCACCGAGCGACAAATCAAGATATGGTTCCAGAACAGACGCATGAAGTGGAAGAAGGAGAACAAGACCAAAGGCGAGCCAGGCTCCGGGGACGAACCGGACAACATGAGTCCGCCCACCTCGCCACAATAAGTCTCCTCTAGCTTAGGTCGTGCGGCCGCCGAACTCGTCGTTTCAGATTTAATCCAACCATTCCACGACTTGGTTTTCGGTGTCCATTTAGTTTCATGCAACGTTGAATTTTACGTTCGATTGCTCCAACCAAATGGTAAATCTGAAAGGAACGACCGGAGGCCGATGTTACTAGAACACTTTCATTTGTATAAATTGTATGTTGAACTTTTCATGATAATATTACATTAAACTAATACGTAACTTAGTGACTTCGCATAATGATAGTGTGATGAAGAGATTTTTACAGTTGTTAAGTATAAATTAATTTATAGAGCAATCTCAATACCAATAATTACCAAAAAAGCAGTGTATATGGTTAGTAAACTGCATTGACATTTATGTGATTATAGCTGGATATTTATCATTTTGGAACTTTAGAATCGTCTATTTGTTTCAATTGGTTACCACATTTTCAAAATGTTCAACGAAGTGCTTGTAAGAATATATTTAGTAGGTATTATAGTATTTTCTTGTCTCCAAGTTCATTCTTAGTTAGATTTTTCCAGTGCATGTTACCTCTAAACAGTATGAAAGACCAAATTCAGAACTTAAAAACAGTTTTAACACTATGACTCATATATATTATGTTGATGAATAATTTTGTATGAGCGTAAAGTTTAGTTGTCATTTTGAACACGTTCATGCGATGCACTTCAGACTTGTACTATACCTATTAGTTTACTATAATTTAATTAAAATTGAAAACTCATTCAAATTGATTTAAACTGACAGATTAAAAGTATCATTCTATTCAAGCACTTTGTAAGAAATTTGCTAAAACATTAAGAAAAGTCTATCCTCATTATTTTGAATCACAAAACCACATGGACCTCTTATAATTAACCATTGATAAGAAGGCAATTAATATCGATATTGTTATTATTTAATATATTTGACGTTTTATTTTTAATTAAGCTATCGAAATACTATTCTGTACATACATTAGCTACATGATAATTATTAGAATTTATATTATATTGTACAATTGTTTTAGTGTGAATAATATTATTGAGATTAATTTGTGAAACAACGATTTAGTTCGTGTTTTATATTCTGAAGTAAGAGTGTTTTTTGTGAATCTTTTCTGATTTTTTACTTTTCTTTATAAATCTACGTACTTTGTAGTTCGGGAAGGCCAGTTACACAAGTGCAATGTATACGATTTTTCGAAGACACATATACGTAATTAATACTGATAATAAATTAATAAGAAATCTATTGTAATTGTAAAATGTTACGAAAAATGAAGCTTATTGTTTAGATAAAAAAAAGTACTTATCCAGATCATCAATATTCTTTGATAAATTTCTATTTATTGCTCGGACATAATGAATGTTGTGCCATTCAATGGAGAGAACAATCTAAAAGACATTTTCGATTCGATTTGATATAAATATGAATGGAGGGAATTCCTTATAATTTATAATGAACAAGTTACCTTCGAGTCTGTTGGTGCAGAGATATGAATTTTCCTATGAGTCTTTGTGAAAGCTAGGTACGAGATATCGTACAGTATACCAAAGTTAGGAAATAAACTGCTGGTTGTTCTTTTTTGTATAAAAATAGAACCTTCTATACGTAGTTGGTACTGACATATGTCCCGTTTCATATATAAGTCTCGATGAGACATTGAAGGTATTTTTATAAAATCATTGCATGAAAACCGATATACGTAAAAGGAATATCGAACATTGGGTATACATATTTACTCGTAACATTAGTTTTACGAATATTATAAAAAATGGAGAGTGAAATTCGAAAGGTTGAAGGATTCATGTTATACGTTATACGTAATAATGTAAAGTATTTGTAAATTGATTTATTTTTCACATAGATTTGTAACTAGTGAATGTTTTTTCTAAGAACTCAGTGAGCCGGTTTCATTTTTATACATATGTATTTTTTTAATTTTGTGCTGTGTTCGTTAAGTAAATGTAAATTGTAATAATTGTATATTGTCGATACTATTCAATATTTATTTATTGATTCGCTTATTTAGGTTCGCTTTCATTTACTTCGTTCTTCTCTTGAATTGGGTAAATTTTAAGTATTTGGTGGCTGTCTGGCTGGGATGCATTTTGTTAAGATTATTATTTAATGTTTGCTCAAAAACCTCATGTTTATGTAAATTTATTTCTAGCAGTAAGAATTGTTTCGTCCCCTATAACTCTTTGAAGTTAATATATCTTTAATTATAAAATAGGACACAATTGGTTATACATAGAAATAATCAATGTTAACCCAAGTGCAATCTTAAAATAACAAAATTCTAAAACAATCCCTTGCCAGATAGAGGTCTCATTTTGAATGGTAAAATTTCAAATTGGAGTATAATTAGGTTTATTAAAAATAAGTTCTGATTGTTAGGTCTGAGAACTGTCCTTATTTTTTTCCAAAATTAGGTCCGTAGAGAGGAATATTTAATGCCTAATTTGATCGATTTTATTTTACCACTTATGTCCTATCGATTCAAAATTTATGAAATATAAACTATAATTAGTAACTTAATAAGGTTAGGTGAGACGATATTGTCATAAATATATAAATACATGAAATTAATAAAGCATAATGATTGTATTCGGGATTTTTATTATTGTTAAACCTTAATTTGCATGGATCTATTTTTTCCATAATAATTATGAACAACGAAAAAATATTTTTAAGCTATACACGTAAATACCATAGCAATTTATGAAAACTAGTGTTAGGGCAAACTATAGGCGTGTTAAATCTATTAAATTATATAATTAATTAATTAATATAAATACAGGGTGTAACCAAACCTTCTCGAAGTCTGAAACAATGGCTTCCGTTCATGATTCTTAGTTGTTTTACATGGTAAGTTAACAAAATTTGTTTGATAAAATCAAAAATTTTGCGATTAAAGGGATCTTTAGAAACGGTGACATTATACTCGTATATCAATTAACTCAAAATCATAATAATTCATGAATTGATGAGAATTCAGGAATGGTTCGGTTACAACCTGTAGAATGTACCTGCATATACTCCGCGCTATTTAATTCACGAAATTGCAATTCTTTCTATCTAAGTAATGTCTCATAATTAGTGACCTACTTGAATTATCGCATGAGTAAATACATTGCTCATTATATTAGATACTTACCTAGGTATATCTTATTTTTGACAATTAATTATTATTCTTTTTCCATTTTTTTGTCTGGTGTTTGTTACAGTTTCAAACCAACTCGTATCTACATTCTCACGCAGGTTGCTTTCTTCACGCGTTGATCGTGGCTCAAGATACCGTCATTATAATACGTTTCCCTAACGACAAAATAATGATTTCGCGTGATAGAGGCCCGGTTCCTTCCGTGTCAGTCACGGGTGATTGGTCCCCTCCTTCCCCGACCTCTCCCCTCGCGGCACAAATCTTGAAATTACTTTTTTCTGTTTCAACACGAACACTGTTATTTATAAGGCTAGGTGTGGCCGCCTCTAATGTGTTTTTAATAATCCTTCGCAACCAATGGGCGCTGAAGGCGAACCATTATTCTTCGTAAGGTTGGACTAATGCAATTTTGACAAGTTTGAAATTGAAGCAATTATGGTTTTGCAGCGTTTTAAATCGCATCATATTTGTCCGTGTAATGTTCCCGAACCAAACGCCGGAAGTTATTAGTTAATTTCGGTTTTTGCCTACAATCATATCTATTTTTTTGCAATTTTCTATTATTTTATGTATTGTGTTGTACCTATATCTTTCAAATCTGTATACAAACCAGTTTCTCTGTACCTCTTATTGATACCTATATCCTACCTATAGATAACTAATATTTATCGATACCCAAATAACATTGACCCCTTTAAATTTACACTTTCTACTCATAATTGAATATGAGTATATCACAACGTATTGGTCGGTCAGTGGCCCGAGTAGGTACAGTGATAAGTGTTGTTTATAAATCTCACTTCAATGTGCCATTGCACTTGGTCCAGATTGAGTTCATGGTCACAGAGAGATAATGTTGTCATGTGGTGAGCACACGTTCTGGACGGTTGCAGTTATCATTTAAGCAAAAATTCTTCTTTATTCGGAACTTTTAATCTTCTTTCATTACGGCTAAGTTCCACAAAATTTCTATAATAAAATAAGGAATAGGTACTTATGTAGATACGTATAGGTACCTAATAATGTTGTCCGTGTTGTACGTTTATGGCAAATCCTTTCTGGGTAGTTACTAGTATCATCTTCATTGCAATTGTGATTGATAATTAAGTTAACAGTTTACATCGTCTGTTCTTTTGGAATGACCACTTTTTTTTCTGAACTTTAGGTTTAATTATGGTCTACCTATATCTACCTACTAATTACTACCTACCAACTACTCTCATTGATTATTTTTTTTAACCAATCGAGTTATTCTTGATCTTGGGGGGGCTACTAATATTATTGGGGAGGAGTATACGGCGAAAATAAGCTTATATTTATTATAAAAATGACCTTTTATTAAAACACAGTTATAATAGTTTTTTTAAATTCCAGTTCTGTCATTTAGCAATCTATTAATATGACAATAAAACATAATTAGATGTATATACATATTTTTAGTAAATTAGGTATTAGATAGCTAGTAGATAGGTATAACAAATCACACTTAAGAGCATAAAACAGTAATCTCAATGTAGGTAGCTAGGTTTTGTGAATGTGAGTATTAACAGAACTCATCACCTATGGATTTATACCCTAGATATCGATAGGTATGTTGACATCATAAGTATGTACTTGCTTACTCACCCAAACTCTGTTAATTTAATCATACTCTATGTTTGGACAAACACTATATTCTTATATAAGTATCCGTAGGCAGGAATAAGTTTATAACTCGAGATATTATAACATTGTAAGTGAGAAGCTCTAACATAGGCAGATACCTACATTTAAGAATCTATTTATTTTTACATAACTCAAGTTACAATAGATGGTTTACTACCTAACTATAAAGATAACAACTATTGTAAGCTGTAGGTACTTATTTAAAATGAGATTTAGGTACCTATAAATCTCACACCAAGCATGGCTTGTGACGTGAGATCCATTACAGAAGAATTAGCAATATTGTTACAGTGTCCCTAATACCTACACATTATCCATACCTAATTACTAATTTGTAGCATATTAAATAACATAAAAATAGATAAATTTAATTACACATATTTTCATACTTGGGTAGAGTGTTGCACTAATTAAGTAGATAACATATAAACATATTATTATTATTATATATTATTATTATATAAACATATGTAGATAAAACATCTAGGTGCAATGTATAACAATATAAACAAGTTATTATTTTATATTATATATATATATATATAGTTTATATTATTTTCTATTGAATTGTTTCAAGTATAAACTTTCAGTCTCATGTTGTATCCTTAGGGACTTAGAATGAAAGAATTAAATCTTTCAGTGCCTACTCTGTGGCTTTAAAGAAATTAATTTCACCATACAAATAGTTACTCAATATTCAAAACGAAAACACACTCATTAAAATTTTCAACTGTGTCCTTGAAAAACAGTTGATTTTGACTATAAATTTATTCTAGCCGTCCACGGATATTTTAATAAGTTCTATTAATCATTTTTTCGTAAAAATGATGCTACACAAGTCCCGTTAATTGTACAAAAACGTCTAACCGGTCCCCAAACAAAGTAACATCGTATTAAAACTCTACTGTCCCGATGAAGACATAAATCATCTACAATTTTTCACGTTCGACCTTGCCTCATAACGTTCAATTTTATTGACTGCAATAAACCAAAGCAATGGTTAAATCAACGCCGCTGTATCGACATAAACACCCCGTAAATATTGCACCTCTCTTTCCCACAAAGGGTCGCATCCATTGGCCAGACAAGGACGAAGTTAGAGCGTCTTCATTTCTCTGATACTGAAAATAGTTTATGCCAGACAAGGCGTTGTATCACTGCAATAGATTTTAAGCTTTATGTCGTAGACCTTGGGTTTAGATTGAGATGTTTAATGTAGTTTATAGCTTTTAAATGGGTCCTTAAATCGCAATAACGATTTGTTTAGTTATAGACGCCCGTGTGAAGCGGCGAGCCTTTGTATGGAGATGTTTTAATTTATGATCATGTTATGATGACGTTTATTATGTTTGTATTTGTTTAAGTATCGTTTTATTAGGTGTTTGACACTTGACTGTCCGGTATCCATCATTATTCTAAATTTTTAGGTGCTTTGGAATTTGTCATTTTCTAATAGCGAAGCTCTACATTCTATTAATTTAGCAAATATCCTGATTCCTCGATATTATAGACTACCTACCTACCCTATATATAGTACATATACTAATCTAAAGTCATTTTTATGGTTAGATACAAAATAATAATAATTCGCCTTGGCCTGTTCTTTCCACCGCTTGATAAATGCCTGTTACAAAGCTAGTTAGTACACCTACTATCAATTCATACTTTGATAGTAGGTAATTACTTTATACTTACTTAGTCAGTACTAATAAGATTATTTGATTAAATTTTTATTGATTATCAGATTATTGATATAGTTTTTTTTAGTGCACAACAGTTTAATATTAATAAGAGACAATATTGGAAAGTCAATTTTTGTCTGTCCTTTTCAATATTTGATTATTAACACATGAAGTAGGTATCTACCTATCTACCTACTAACATCTATAATAAGTACCTACCTACCTACAATGATGACAAATGTACGTAGGTCTTGTGTAATTGTGTATGCCTTACTACTTAGGTAGGCAGCTACTTTGCTCCTTCGTACCTGTGTCTCCCTAAGTAGGTAGGTACCTATAACTTGCTGTACCTAGATTAAATATTCAATTTATGATAAAGTAATAATATAAGTTACTGTTTTTATTAAAACATTCAAAACTAAATGTTAGAAAAATATAATTAGGTAGGTAGGTACCGTAGGTTCATCTTTATCCAGATAACTCTTCATCATTGCGTTTGAGAATTTTTCAATAGCACCTTTATTAAAATCACATTTTCAATTACGTCATGTATCCACCTACGTCAACGAGATTCGAAATTCAAAAATTGGCGCGCGGGCAGCCGCCATTTTGTTTAGGGCGGCCCCCCGCACGCCCCGCCCCTTCCGACCACACCCATGTAGCAGCCACTCGGACGCAGTCCAAGTCATTCGTTATAATGTACGGTGGGCCCAACAGGTTGTTGCTGTCATGCAACTAGATGTTTTAAAGCTTTTTATTCATCGCATAATGTAAACTGAAATATTTCCTTTGGTGTACCTACACAGGTCGATACTTGTGTACAATGTCTACTTAGAGACGCGACATAACGCACGTAGACTATAGAAACGACATAGACCCTGCGTAGACTTTTAGTACCTCCTTAGTTATTTGTTAGGTAACCTACCTACCTTTTTTATTTATATAAATTTGAAGGAAACTGTTTTCAATTTTACACCATTTAAGCGACTCACTAACACAAAAGACAATAATGGTTATACCTTACAACTCGTAGATGATCATTGATCAAATAACTTGATGAAAACCAATGAAATTTGCCCAATAGAAAGCTGACAGGAATAGAAAGAACAGAATGAGAGGAACAAGGAAGATTAGATTTGTAGGTATGTATTGTAGCGATTTAATAGACATTTTGCATATCTACCTACTTATTAGTCTGTGGATTTCACCACAGACTAATAGGTAGGTATATGATACCTACCTATAGGTATATGATATCGGCATTATTATTATTACAGTCTGCGCGGCTCTTGAAAATGTCAAATATTTATAAAACTACTGAGACGTAGTAGTCACTTGAAACATTAATGAAACTGAAGAAGAATGCAGACAGAATAAGGCAAGTAATTATAAGTACTAATATCTGAGCATAAAGTTGTTTTTATTAGTCGCTATAGGGATAATAAAGTAGGTAGGTAGGTACCCAAGTGAATTTTATATTTTGTCTTACCTATATTTGTCTTACTTTATATTTTGTCTTATGGTAGGTAGGTACTAGAAACATTTGATTATTAACACATTACTTATTCTTAAACGTTGTAATACCTAATAATTTAATACAACTTCAAACACTACCGAAGCATCTAAAGCATTTAAGTTATTGCTAAGGAATGACTTAATTATCAATTTATATAAAAATAAACAAGTCACTACTAAAGTAAAAATATAGTAGTATGTAGTACCTACCTACACGGTTGTAATTCAGTATTAAAAAGTAAGCAAATACAGTCCAAAAATGTACTTACCTATTGTTGTATTTATAGTAGGTATTATGAACAATCAGAACAATATACCTAAATAAAATGTAACCATTTTATAGCTCTCATATGAGAGTAGGTAGGTACGTAGGTACTAAATTACATATTCTCTCATATAGTTAAGTTACACCGGTTACAAATGTAGTCAGTTTTTGTACAAAAATATTCTCTACCTATTGGACATAGGAATAGGTATACAAAGTATACATATCTACCTGCTCTTAAACATAGGTACCTTCATATAGACACACTTTAAAATAATCGAAAACCTGTTAGATCACTATTTAAAAATATGTTAAAAATACCAGTTAAACTATAGGTAGGTAGGTACGTACTTATCTTCACTGAAAAAAATAGTTGACAAAATTAGATCACAATAATTAACACTCTAGGTACCTACCTACCTATATTTTATTGTAAAGTACTTAACTACCTAACTCTAGCTAATGAACACTCACAATGTTCCAGATAATCTCAAAAACAGATAAATACTCAGACCCGTTTATTAAATAAATGTACCTATGTGCAAAATCCGAAAATCCAATAATCAAATCTATATGGATCTGTGGAATTGACTTCATTCAATCTTTTACAAAAAAGAAAATTGTTAGTTACTGTTCAGACTGTGGTTTTAAGAATGTTGACACACGGTTACTTCAATATAAAATCTAATTATACTTAGGTTAATTAGATGTTATTTGCTTTTCTGTTCGACGAATCAATTGTTCATATACTTACTATGGTGTGAACTAAACAAAAAATTCCAATAGAGAAACCTGTTGCCGCTGGGAACCTGTCAGGCGTTGCAGTTAAAGATGACGTCGATTGAGCTGTAACCATCTCGTTCCCTTATACAGTAACTTGTATACATCTATCCTTATTAAAACCTCTTTTTTGTTGTTACGTCTTTAAAATGGACTTTGAGGCGTGGAGGGAGCTGTTACGTCACTGTTTAACGAGAAGCACGTACGTCGTAAATACGTATAGGTTCCTATAGTACCTACATCTATTTATGAGTACCTATAGGGATCATATTTCGTATGTATGACGGTATGTCAAATTTCATGAGAGCCTGTACATCTGTAGGTCGATATATTTAAAATTCAATGGGTATACCCACAGTCTAAGATACTTAGGTATAAGTTTATGTTCTAAGTATTATTTTTATTCTGACATATTCTTAAACTATAAGATATCTAAAGGAAAATACTTGGAAATATATTTTTTGTAAAGTTAATTTACCTAAACCTACCTTTAGAATACCACTATTGTACCTATTGTAAGTAGGTAGGTACATACTTAGGTATTGGCCAACAAAATCACATAATGGATTTATGATTAAGTTACACATAACTTAGGTACCTACTCGTAAATCCATAATTTACCTCGAATGTTTATATTTTAACATTTCTTTATATGAATCTGCTTAAAAATAATAATAAAAATAACATTCTTAACTTTGGTTAAATTCGAATTATTTATAAAAAACATATCTACTTAGTAAGTACTTAAAATTTATTAAATCTTTCACATAATGTTAAACAAGTATGCTTCAATAAGCAAGTAGGTATTAATATTCCAATGCTAGGTTCCTATGTTAGGTATTGTAGGTAAAAACAACGTAAACAGAAGTCGATAAGTCAAAATAGGCAACTTAACTTAGAAGCTATCATAAAATGGAGTTTAATTAGAGATCTATGCACATTCATTCCTAAGGATGCTAATGCCTTGGGCGTGCCGAATCTCGTATGAAAATTAGTTTCAGCGTTTAACCATTATTTAGGTAATTCCTAGCTTCAGATTGCTACTAAATTACCCTGATGAGTAGAAATAGAAGGTAAGTACTTACTTAAATGTGATGAATTAAAAATAAATTAACCATAAGTATAGCTTGCATCAATTCCGTATAATGGTTGTCACCTAGGGTGTCTATGGAATTACCTAGGTAGACAGTTAAGTAGTCGGATAAATGGCATCACGATCATCGGCTATTTTTACATACTGAACAGGTCCATAAAGGTTTTTAAGCATCGAGGTAATGAAGTTATAATTTCTCGAACTGAAACTGCGATTATAAGGCAATTTGTTGATGAAACTATGGATATAAATGAGATAAACTGGCATCATGTGATTATGATACGATGCGGTTATGACACGCTTTACGGCCGACAATTATATCGTCATCACATCATACAAGAAGTAATGTGTCTCGGCTAATGTTTATGAGTAAGGCCACATCACTCATGCGCAGTTTCGATTGTATTTTTTAATTCCTCTTGTCACTAAAGGTATCTACTTAGTTACATAATTAAGAAGGTACCTATGATAGATAATGTAATAATGCTTAGTATTTGGTGATGTTAGGTAGGTACCTACATATCTAACATAATTAGCGAGTACCTACCAAGGTAGATAAGAACCCTAGTAAGTACTCAGCAAGTTAAAGAGAGATCCTTCAAATGTTACGTAGAAGAGCTTACAAATCTTAGGTATTGCAAATACGTATTTACTTGCTAGTACACCTATTTTTAGCTACTAGTTGAAGTAGGTAGGTAATGTTAAGAACTAGCTATTAGATAATTATTAATTCAAGTACCTATTGTTCAAGAAGTATTTAGCCTACCCAAGCATTACAACGAAAATATATTATACAAATATTTATATTTCACTAAAGGTTCTTCTAAGTTTCATTAATGTTTAACCTATAGGTCAGGTGGACTGTTGGCTCGTCTGCCGCCTTTTTTCTATACCTATAGTTAAAAAAACTATTCTAACTATAAATTCACCAACAAATCACTGTATAATCGCAATTTTGTTCTAATATTTTTAGATTCCATAGCATATATTGGTCAGAATGATTGGATATTATTGTAATCCAGTAGGTAAATAAATATAGATATTTTTACAATCACTGCTTAACTTTAACCTTGTTCATGTTTAACCGACGGATACCCGAAAACATCGTTGATGCCGTCGGACGGGGTGAGACTGGATGTAGGTTCTTTAAGGGATCATTCAGGGCATTCCAGAGTTTCACACTTATTCAGTCTACGAGAATGTGTTATCCTGATGACATTAGATTGGCACAGTCTAGAACCCTTAGCCCTGAGGGTCTCCGGATAAACAAAATTTTTAACGATAATTGTTTTACCTAAATAATTAGCTACAAATGATTGTTAATGTTCGGGATATGAGAAGTTGTGATCTTCCTGTTTATTCTGAACTCACGTACGATACAGTCAATATCATGATCTTAAAAAATATTTGTTATTCCGAAGAGACTCTATTAAAGATAACTTCTATAGAGGGACTATTTCTGATTTCTATTTCTTTAGAGAATTCCTAATTTATATATACATATGTCTCACATATAACGAGTCTCTGTGTAGTATCTTCTCCAAATCTATGAGGCGTAAATATATTTACTTATAAGTTGGAAAACTACTAGAGAATAGATGCTTATAAGTCCGTTATAATTTTAGGTTGTCTGTGTCGTGTTAGATGCTAGAAAACACCAGGAAGTGGGTAAATAGGATGTACTATATATAATACATTCTTTTGCAAGATGACTGGAGATTATAGTGGATGGCTGGAGACTAGTTGCTGGCTCTTCATTCTACGAAGAATTAAAATCTGGTTGAAATCTTTCCCGTTTACTGAATTTAAATAACGTTTATAAGAATAAATTGCATAAACATTCAATATATCTGAAGTGATCCGGTGCGGGCTACAAATACAAATTATCTTTAAATGTAATGTGATGTTATTTAACGGCACTTATTGGATGAACGATTGCTATCACTTAAGTGGACACACAAATATGATCAGTGCGTCACAGTGTTTTTATGTAAGAACAGTGCAAAAGACTTTTAGCACTGTGTTGAGTTTTCTTCATAGTTGGAAAACGTCGTTATCTCGACTGTAGCTGTCTTGTCGGTTTGTCGGTCTGAAGGTCGGCTTTCATCATTTGCATTGGCATCTCGTGATGCCAAAGTGTGCGGTCACGATTTTTTTTTAATGTCATCTGACATTGCTCAAACCTTTTACTTTCAAATCTGGATTGTTCGTAATGCAACAGATAGGTAAGTAATTTATGGTTCGTTATCCTAAATTATCTGCCACCAAACCACAATAGGGTCTCATGGTGGCTTCTTCGAACATCCCTTGTGACTGTATGGGAATGTTTGTACTTACGAGTAGAGGTATTCTGCAGTGGGATGCTATAGGGTGATATAGTGTCTTAAATATTAGAAGAGTACCTACCTAGAATTCTTTGAATATTCCAGGTAAAGAACATTTGAGTAGGCATATTTGTCTCAACACTATTTATTAATACCTTCTATTTTTATGAAGTAAGTAGGTAAATACATACCATGTACTTACCTAGGTCATTATTCGTGAAAAATCATTTCTGTCATAATTGAAATCATATGACATTTACAAATCAATTTAGTATTTTGGTTGAGATTCATTCCTATTGAAGATTAATTCCTCCACATACAGTGTATTAGAGTATTTATCAATTCCGAAAAAAAAAAAAAATATTCGTTCCTCTTGGGGCATACAAGTTTCCTCACAATGGTTTCCTTCACTGTTGATCTATTGACAATTGAAAAAATCCGTATTTAAGTAAGTACTCCATGGTAAGGGCCAGGGTTCGAACGCGAACTCGCAACTGCATAGATACCATTCTGCATAACTGATCCAAGCTACAAAAATTTTTTTTTACAGAAATTGAGATATTGCATTTGTGTTTGTATTGCATGGACGGGCTGGTTAAATTGCACTAAATCATTTTACAGGGCACTCGGACTACCTACTACTAAAATATCGTGTTAAATATATGTAAAAAATCAAAAATATTGTTAAAGCTTGTACATTAGTCTATATTGAGTCGAATGGCGCAAAAAACATAAATATGTAATTTGAACTCTAAATATCTCCCTAAGCTATTTTATCACCGCTCGTATATTACATAAGAAGACATTACACAACTACAAATCCTTAAAACATATTTAAATTTATTAAGGAACGAGGTAGCTTGCGACTTGAATAACCCTTCCAGTTTAATATCCGCTCCGGATCCACTCATCTCGTACACCAACTCTTCCCAATGTATCTACCTATATCTCGTTTTATTTAGCTGCCTTTACTCACCATGCTACGGTACTTACCTACATGTTTCTTATATTCCTAAATTAACTTATAAATAAAATAATATAAACTTTATTTAATGTTTATTAATTAAGCCCTGAAGTTATAGACCTTGTCTAATTTGGCGATCGTTGACATAATGCATTAATATTAAGATAGTTAAAAGAGAGCTTAGTTCATACAGAGACAAGACGATCGTCAAACAGGACTTACAATACTTGCACCAGAATTAGCCAGTGAGTTAATTATAGGAATATTTATATTGAATTTTCCTATTAAGATCGATAACGTTCTACTGTTAGACACTGCCTGTAAACTACAAGGGGTTTTCGGGCCATATTTCACCACTAGGACCCAGTGCGGATTGGTGCCCACGTGGACACATGCTCCAGATTGATTTTGTAATTCTCGAGAATGCTTATTTCCTTATAATGTTTTCCTTCACGACAGAGCTAATGATATACCAACATGTTATTAAAAATCCAAGTTTAAGTAGAAACTCAGTGATAGGTAGGTAGTACCTACCTATCACTGAGTATCACCCGTAAGTACCTAGTAGGTACTTACGGTTCAACGATAAAACTCAACGGTTAAACTCACGGTGACGTTACGAATGAGAACGTATATAATTATATAAGAAACATATAACTATAATATGATAAATTATATAGCTTCTTATTATTTATTTCGGTGGCGAGCATAAAAAATTACAAGCCGCAAATTACTGTAATTTGTGAGCTTTGTCTTAATGCACGTGACTATACTAAAAGGTAGCTCTCGCCTACTAAAACACCATAAACCACTTCGTAATACATAGGTACACATGCTTCTCGTGACTCCACGCTCCTCCGTTTAGTTAAAAATGTGTGCCTTATGAGTTATGACAGTTTGAACTAACTCCCCCGTGATGGGTTATGACCTGAAACCTTCTAGTGTGAGCCTTACCACTGCTAATTGCCACTGTTAAAAATCTAAAATGGTAGACCAGTTATTCATTTTAAATCTGTAACAAAAATTCTCTAATACCTAAATGTAGGTACCTACTACCTACTCAAATAATCTCCGCTCAGTGAGATGTTGAAAGAACAACTATTTTCTAAGTTATGCCTCTCGGGCCAGCTCGTGCTGCGACCAGCGTGGGGTAATTCAATAAAGATAATCCGGAGATAGGGCAGCGTCCACACAGACTATACCTACAAACTACATAAATAGATGTAGTAAAACACGGCCAACAGAGCGTTCGCACGAATGCGTTTATTAACAAACTTTTGCGTTCCTAAACGAGTTATTATGATTATTACATAGTTCATTTTTGTTTCTCTAACTGAATGAATATGTTCATTCAACAACGTTATAAATTGATAATGATCTGCAAAGGAGTTTGTACGAAAGCTCGATTGGTCGATTCTTTACTTATCTAATTCAGGAGATTTAAGTAACTAAGAAAGGATACTTGATTATATATGGAGTTTTTAAACTGTGCTATTGAAATCACACTATGATAAAGCGAAAGATACTGCCTGCGAAAGATACCTGCTGGTAAATAACTGGACATAACCATGTGCTAAACCTTAATAATTCTAGCAAGGAATAATTGTTGAGCCAGTGTCTTTTATTTTTAATTTTGCCTTGTTATATTGTCATGTTTCATACGTACTACTGTCACGTGTCATGTGATATCATTGAATTATAAGTGCAGATACATTACGAAAACATTGGCCATCGGTTAGTCCGGAAACACCCGAACGCGTCATCCACATCTATGCAATAAAGTATCTCGTAATAAAGTATGCAATTAGAGGTATGGTAATTCATAGATGTGGATGACGAGTTCGGGTGTTTGCCGATGGCCAATATTTTCGTAATTTATCTGTATATTATGTTGTCAATGTTTGTTTAAATTTTGAATAAATGATAGTGCCTCAACAATTAAATATCGTTAATGTACTAGATAACTTACGTTTTAACTTGTTCTTTCTACGTCGAAACCTACTTGCGTCACATGACGTCAAACGGCAGAAGCCTTTGGGTAGTATTCGTAGTTATTAACGAACGTTTGGTTAATATTTGTAACTTTTACCTCTCTCTGAATATCTCATTACCACTGGCCATTATACCCTCACTTCTGTGAGTCTTCTGACTACCGAGAAATGTACTGCGGGACATCTTCTATTTCGTTTATACTGTTCTTAGCTATTATTAAGTCTGCTACACACTACACGTTAGATAGCATTCCGATATTAAATACTCCGACGTCCACATGAAGAGAAAGAATTCAAAGACGGCAAATTTTATACTGTTTTTGATTATAGGAAATAATTCGGGTAAACGACCCACGTAATGGCTACCGCCGCCCATGGTCACCTGGAAGGTATGCGGGTGCGCCGCCGACCTTGCAAAATCTTTTTCACAGTTTTCTTGTACAATCCCTTATCGTAGCATAATGGAAAGACATCTTGGGGCAGTATGTTTCACAGCCTACGAGTTCGCAGCAAAGGAGTCAATTTTGATTGGATTCATACAGATCTGCTTCTGATCTAATTTATGGGTCACTTATGAAGTATTCTTTCTTAGTATATTTACACTACATACATATGTAGATTTAGATAGATATAGTTTGAAGGTCTTTCTGATGACAACGTAACGGTCATTGCGTATAGTCCTCAATCTGTCTCAGTCTCTTAACCATCAATCTGTCTCTTATTGCAGAATATACGCCGCTCCCAAGATCCCAAGATCACAAGACGATCTTCAACTCTTCTCATTGAATCAATGGCTCATGCTATGTGCAAATATAAACATAAAGTGTTTACAATTTCATGGCCGGCTAAAGAATGTGTTATGTATCTATCGCAACAGTAGAAATTATCGCATAGTTTCTATAGAAACTCGCTACAGGGAAGCTTGTTCAGCAAACTAGGTATTCGATACCCGCTGACTACATTAATGGGCTCTAAACAAATCGGTCTATAAGCGAAGAATTTTTTAATACGATACCAATTCTAATGAATGTTATATGTTAATACATTTACTAGATTGATAATTTTGATTTATTATGATGCATAAATGGCAAATTTAGAGCTAGCAATTAAGATTTACAAAACTAACGACATGTCAACACAGTTTTAAATAAGAATCAAATTAAAATTAATCTTTATGCACGAGAGTGGTTTTCCGAAAATTTCTTATTTCTAAGGTGATTCAGGAATATCCTGAATTTTTGTAGTAAGTAATTTAAGAGATTCCTCATAATTACTAAAAAAATCCTAATCCTTGGTAATTTACTTTATGAATTTTCAATATTCCTGAAGTAATTAAAAAGTTCAGGATATTATTAGGTGTACGGGTGTTGGACCCATTTTTTGAAAAGTAGTTTAATAGTGTCTACGTTGTACTGTATCAATTGTATAATAATAATGAATTCTCTACATATCACAAGCGAAAGTTAGGTAATTCACAGCAAACACTAGGCCGTTTGCTGTAAATTCAAAACACACAATTTTTTTCAAGTGAAATGATTTTAATCTTTTTACATTGTATATTAGCAAAAACTACAATCAGTGGAAAACACAATAGGCTCTTTTATACACCCTTCTAGCTATTCACACAAGTCTGTATCGATGTTAAGCCGGGATAACCAATCTCGTTTCTGCGCCGCAATGGGAGGTACGTACGTCTGTCACTTGTTTTCCTGCTTTCAAACTTGGGGCGAAATAGGACTGCGAATGGTTTTTGTACTAGAGGTTCTCGAACGTAAGTCACATGTAAGTTTCACTGCGGTTGTGTCACATCTCTGTTATTGGGAAACGAATTACAATAATAATTAATATATATTTTATTTCATATGAATTTGTCTAACAATTTATATTGACTAATTTATATTGACAATTGCTGTATTAATGTAGTTATTAAAAATACAAAGTACTGAAGAGGAACAATAGTATTTCAATTTATTCCAGGTCTCTAGTATGTCAAAATCTCACCTACAATAGCATTATTAAAGAAAATTTCTCTACGAGCCAGCGGTGCTGAAAAGGCCTGAAAATAGGTTAAAAACGAATCAAAAATGAAAATAGATTGAAAATTCCCTCCAAGGTAGGTACATAGACGGCATCTGCGGGAGTGCAGACTGGTAACGTTCGTCATATTTGACACATGTTCATAAGTTTCTGTTATGGGCAGCAGTACCTGCTTACCGTCCGGCGGGTTGTCAACTCCTCATTCACATTTTTCTATCACACAAATTAGAAAAATGTCGGTAGTGGCTGAAAACAATAAGTATTTTGATAAGTTTTGGAAGACGCCTATGTTATGAGGACTTGTTAGATTCAAATGATAGTGCTCACGAGTGTTGTACAAAATGTCCCAGTGTAGAATCCCGATTAGTCACTCATTTTTTTTTAAACAAGTGTTCTTTCTGGGTGGTTAATGTCCTTCTTTCGGTGTGACTCTTCAAGGCGTACGTCTTACTCCTTGCAACGGTATCGACTATATAGGCTCCTTTTGCCACAAAATGGCGCATTTAATCGTTCTATTAATTCTAATACAAGTTAGGAATTGAGTTAATGAGACTGGTTAGAAATTTTCAATTTTGTCGAAATATATTTCTTATATTTATACTCGTAGTACCGCTGTTGGCAGTATTTGAAGGTACTAGTGACGTGTCTCCAACAAAGGGGCATGATGTATGATTAATGCCGACTTCCCTGGAACCTGTATGTGGATTTAGGAGTCTGCTAATGAAATTATTTGCTATGCTTAGTGGAAATTCAAGGGTGAACTGTGATTAAATGTGGAAAGACTGCTGTGAAACGGTATGATTATAGTTTTATTTATATGCTTCGGTTCTACTTTATATCAGATAAATTAATTATGTAGGTACAAAATTAGAAAGTATTTATCTATACTAATATAATAAAGAGGTAAAATTGTGTGTTTGTATGTTGTGGGTAATCTTGGAACTACTGAACCGATTTCAAAATTTTTTACCCGAATAGGAAGCTACATTATCCGTGTCTAATATAAGCTATATTTTATTTTGAAATTTTCTAAGAAAAAAATTGAAAAAAATAAAGAAAACTTATAAACCGAAGCGAAGCGAGGGCGGGTCGCTAGTTTTTTATATAGAAGTGGTGGCAGATGGGCGGGCGGACAACGAGGTAACGTCACCACCGCTCACGGACACCTGCAAAACCAATATTATTACAATTTTATTACATTGTATCTCAATGGGTACCTTGTATATCATTAACGTAGTACCTACTGTTATTATGATTTAAAATGGTTATAATTTTGTATTGGTTTATTATTTTATATTATATTACAATAAGGTTACAGTAATAGACTGCTGCAGCTCATGCAGCAGTCTCAGTGAATTGCGAAACTTGGAAAAGTGCATATGAAACTACTTAATTTATTTTATCTTAAAATTTATTATCATTATTATCAAGTAGATATCTTACTATCAAGTAAAAATGATACTTGATAATTACCTATCAATTAAGTATCGTTCTATGTACGATACATAATAACTGATAATAATTTGATTAGTTAAATCAATGAGGTGTATGACATAAAAATAATGGAAAGTACATTTAGATTTATATCATACAGCTAATAATCTTTTCCAATAACCACGTGGGCAGGATTGTCGTCCCAATAACCGTTATCTCGTATGCATGGTGTTAGCCGTATTATGTAGATATATTCACTCAATATATATCGATATATTACCACCAATCCAACTTGATCTACCTTCCCTCCCACTTCATTTCAAAACTAAGATGGTGTGATGGAAAGTGGTTTGATATCGGAAGTTCAAGTAACAATGGTCCTGTAAGTTCAGTTTGAGGTAAGCGGCTCTATTGTAGTAGGCCATTGATTAATGCTGTAGTTTATCTACCGATATGACAACAATGGCGTCTTACCCGAATGCCTTAATGCGTTCTGCCTATAGGTTTTATTTACCCATCCCTTTTCTGTTCACATGGTGTTTCGTAAAATAATATATTCTTTTCTTATTTTTGCAGGTGACGCAGCTCCGTCATCTGGGAAGAATAAAATACTGAATTAAATTTTTATATGCAAAAATGATTAATTTGGTTAATTAATTTTTTGTTGCTTAATATTGATAATTCAATGCAACTTTGTATAATTTACTTAATTAGGTATGTCAGTAGTAAAAGAAGATAAATGTTTATTTTTTATAAATTCGAGGTGTCCTGTATGGTAGGCAAAAGGTTTTCTAAATATATTAATGAGAACTATATTTTTTTTTCTTTTCTATACGTATAGCAATGGTGCAATAAGCACATTCTGCCAGTGTCAAGTTTTCGTCGTAAGAAACAATTCCAAAGTCTAAAATGTACCTATCCTGCCAACGTCCAGTCCCGTCGAAGCAAGTGAGAAGTCCCTCAGTAAAGTGATATCAGGTTTACTGAGGACAGAAGAGGACTCTGTCACATTACCCACAAACATTATCACAAACATTACCCACAAAAAACACTTTGAGGTTTAAACTATCACCATTAAACCACAAAACGTACAATACACATTTTTTATAATTAATTAAATAAAATGTCAACTTCCCTTCTCGAGTCTCATGCAATTTTTAATGTGTATTTAGTGGAGGATAGAAATAAATAGGAATAGAGAGATAGAAGCACGCTTTAAATGAAGAACCGAGAAATATTCGAAATTTATTACTTAATTTTTTCCCAGTTATTATTAGTTGGTACTTACCGTAAATACATTCTACTGTACTGTATGTATGTTCTGTATGTACTACTGTACAATTCCAATTTTATCGATTTTTAATAACTACGATAAATAGGAGCAGAGTGGGTCAATCTGCGGAACAACGAAGCGGATGACAATGTCCGAAGCAAGAGGACTAAATACTTTACATTAATATCTGCGAAGTTGTGTCGAATGTTTTAAGCCATTATTATGGCTTCAGTCTGCTCCGTTCTCCTGAACTATCAATCAACCTGTATATACTAACCTAGAATGTCACTCAAACATTTGACAAATGTCAGTGCGGCACTGCTCCATTCTATGCAAATGTTCACCCTCGTGTAGCCTACACGATGTTTCTGATACTCATTGATTGATCTAAATAGTGGTATTTGACTGTCCACTGGCAAAGTTATGTAGTAACGCTGCCAGCGTTCCGCGTTGCGGTACAATGTATACAGAGGTTCAGTAGCACATCTTGGCGCAAACTTTCTAATTAAAATCATATACGCTAGTGATGAGATAGTATAAGCTGATGATCGTGTGTGGTGATGAGTCGCGAGAGAAGCCCGTATCTCAAAGCAGTGAAGAGACATAGGTTGATGATATGGTATAATGATTTTTGTGTAACAATATAAGGGAAAATATAGTATTTGTTATATATAGTGATCCGCTTTGGCTTCGCTTTCCTATGGGACCTAAACTTAGTTAACCTACAGCATTAGGTATCTAAGTGTTTAATCATCTTCAAATTAGGTAGCAGTTTTTTCAGTTTACATCTTATATATAAACAAAAAAAAACACATTTTTCTCTTTATAATTATCTCTTTATAATTACTGTCACCAATCCTGTTATCGTCCACTGCTGGACATAAGTCTCCCCATGCACATTGTCTTGTGTATAAGGGATGTACCTTTAGGGGTGTGCATCGTGGCGTTTCCAGGCGATAAAAGGGATTTTTAAATTATAATCAAGCTCCGAGATGAAGAAAAACATCGCGAAGAAAACCGCATGCTCGGGATTCAAAAACAATCGTAGGTATTATATACACGTATAAGTTAGTTACTTTATGGTTTCCAATACTAAAACTATGGCTAATTTTCATTCTACAAGTGTACCGATACCAGTCTCGCACAGTGCATAACTGCCATTTCCAGTGCCTGTGCTCAGTTGTCGTACTGTTTGCACACACACATACCGGTTATGATGTATGGCCAGCAGTTAGATGCGGCCGGCGATGGCTGTGACCATTAACTCTGAAGGCGTGTACTGTTCACATCTAAGTGTTTATTGTGTATGTTATCCGGAGCATCGATGTGTATTGAATTAAGCGTTTGAAAGTAGTGTTTGTTTGCAACTATGCTCCTATGCTGTATTCTTTACAATGATTTCATTTTGTAGTAAATATTTTAAGTAATATTAGTGGGTCCCCTTAGTGTCAGACTCCTATCGGCCAGGTGGACTGACATCTTGGCGAAGTTCGCCGGTGATGGTTTAGAACCACCACCGGTTAGATAATAACGAAAAATCGTGTGTGGTGGCGAGCCTTGGGAGACACCTACATTCAGCAGTGGAGAGACATAGGCTGATGTTTCGGTATGGTGAAAGACAACAAATATTCTTAGACTAACACAACAAACAGACTTAGGAGACTTTTCGTCATTACACAGAGTTTACTTTATCTCTTTATTACATAGACTTTTTCTTTAGTAATTATCTAAATAATAATATGAAATTAATTTATTATTTAGGTACTATGCATTCAAAAATTCTGTATAGATCTCAAGAATTTTTTATAAAAATGTATTTTATTTGATCTATTCTTACTTCCACATTTAGTATATTATAAATGTGAAAGTTTGGTTTCTTTGATACATAATAGGTACCCAATCCTGCAACAAATCAACAGATTGCTACCGAATTAACAAAGGTCTTTGAACAGATCAACACAGGACACTTTTTTATCTTACACGAGCGAAATCGTTACCCACTACATGTATCAGCATATAATGTACGGGCCGAGGATTTGAATTCATGATCACACGAATGTGAGTCGAGTATATATACGCCTAGCCTCTATCCCTACTAGTAAATAATAATTATTAATAATTATGTAACAAATCTAATTTATTGAAGTCCTACCAGACAAAGAAAAGGATAAAAATTTACATTTTACAATACATTTTGTACTATAATATAATTTGTACTTCGAATTCAATATTCAACACTATTTCAATACAGCACTATTTCTTCGACATAAAAGGTGCATCGAAGTCAGTAGGTAAATATATCCATAGAGAAATAATTAAGTGAGCAACAAAACATACTGATAGAGCAGCAAATAGATGGTAGCAAATTTAAAGGTGGGTTAGGTACTTGACTTGGTGATGACTGAGTAATGATTATTTACTTCAATTACCTATTCAAAAATGGGTTGTTTTGTTGGTCATGATTTGCTGCTGATATGATTTGATGTACCTACTAGTATTGTTTGCTGTTCGTTTAAATAGAAACCATTTCGGATTGGTGGATCGCACATATCAGATTTTTTTTCTATTTCTGTTTCTGTAGCATGCGGTTTTCCTCACAATGTTTTCTCCGCCAAACATGTCATTTTTTTATTTATTTATCAAGTTATCAATAAATTACAGAATACAATAATAGACACTCAAAAAACACGGAGGTTTGTCCAGAGTGAATATATTTCTACACAAACAAATATACGTTACACATATACTTACATCACATAATATACAAACAAATATATAGGGTATACGTTTAAAATCCGTAGTTTGGTAGACACTCAGTGGTAAGGGCCGAGGATTTGAACTGGTGATCACACGAATGTGAGTTGAGTATAGATACTCCTAGGCTATCACCGCTCTCATATATGTTATAAAATATTAAGCATCTCATTCTCAAGATGTGCTGACTCACTCCTCTCCTCACCTCACATTGATGATAAGAGAACTCAACACGTAGGGCTGTCAGTTGACAGTTCACACATGGCTCGTGAGGGTGTGGTTCACATTAGCGGCGGGTACCTGTAGAAGGGAGATGATTTAATTAGTATTGTTAATTATCGAGGTTTAGGTTTGTTAAGGTTAGATTATTAAGTTATTATATTTTAATGAAAAACTGAATACTGAATAATTAAGTATGTAATGGACATACATAAATAAGTATAATAATAGGTACTTATTAAGTATAATACAGGTAGTAAGTGGATTATGGCCAGAAATCCCCTTAAGATTTCCTAGGGGCGACCTGTACCCTGCAGTGGGGCGTTAAAAGGGTTGAGAAGAAAAGTAGATAACATTGTATATGAAGGAGAATTTATATCGATGAGATTTTGATTGGATAAGGACATGTCTGTCACATCTTTTTATTCATCGATATAAAATTTTATCGATTTTAAATCCATTATTACTTATTTATTTAGGATAACAAAGTTCCACACATGACAAACACATCCTGTTTAATTTCTTGGCTTCAAGAAATTAAACAGTAGGTTAATTTCTTAAACTACAATGAGTTTCTTAACCTGAAACGGTTACGTTCTTATTCAGATCTACCCGGTTTCCTAACTTCTAAACATCATTAGAAATATAAGTACCTATAAAAATGTAAACAGATACTCTCTTGAACTTTCTCTTGAAATCAGATTTTGGCATAGACACACTCTCAAATGTGACTTTCGCTTGTTTGTGTATGGAGCTGTGAGAAAAACAAAAGAATATCAATAGTTCACCAAGTTATTAGGTTAAGTGCTTACATAATACATATATAGTTTCACGTTATTTGTGAAGGTCATGAATCATAAAGGTGTGTTTACTGTCAACTGATAGGTTAGTACCTATTGAGAATAGTTTGTGGCTCTGGTGTAAGGATTTTTGTTTGTATACGCAGCTACCACGTTTACATCAAGTATTCATGTAGGTATATAAAACAAGCAGCAGATGTATTGAGAAACATAGAAACTTCATATTGAAAAAACTGATCAGGCATACGAGGTAGTAGCATTTGCATGCGAGCAAAACCCACGAGGGCCTCTAAGCTTCTATCATGGTATCTATGTACCTACTTCATTTCATTTGTTAGGACACAGGAGTGCCTCCTCCAAGGCTCGCCTCACTACCGGACATTGCTTCCTTTTGTTGAAGTAACACAGGCGCCTAGCGCGTCTACAGCACACAAACCAATTGGTCCGTTTTATACTTAGATGCGAGTTACTCAGCAGTTACACCGCGATCGGCTCGATGGCATGCAAGTATTTATATATTGCATACCATAAGTGTCGTGTTTCGTCGGTAATTAAGAGAGCAGAACGCTGCCTTTTTAATTTAGAAATGGAAAACTAGCTTTTAAGAATGCGTGGGTTTCCTATTAAGCCAATTGGCTACCCTAAAAAAAATCTCGAATAAAAAGTATCCTATCTCCTTCTCCGGATTTCAGGATGTATCTCGGCCAAATTTCATTGAAACCGATTCAGTAGTTTTGAAGAAGTAACAAACAGACTGACACACACACTTTCAGAATTGGGTATAATATTATCGAGGATTTAAGTAGAAATTTAGATGTGGGTTACTATCACGAATTTCGTAAAATTCCAGTAAGTATAACATGTGGTCAATTTCGTAAATATTTTACTTGCGTTAGTTACGAGTATCTATGTTTAAATTTCTACCTAAATTGAATAGCGAAAGATAATAGTTTCGCTTGACGTCTATCAGTAGACGTAATTAAAATTAATTACTTATACTGGTTCAAGTTTACGCCTAGCACTTTATCCACTTAATTAAGATGTCTAAAACCTTTAATGCAACATCAGGGGGATGGTGAAACTAATGATTACGAGATAATGCGTAAGAAATGGACGAAGGAAGAAATGCTTTCTAGCGTCCATTCAGAAAAAGCGAAAAAAGGTTTTGTGATGGAGAGAGGGAAAAAAAGACCGAATTTCGTCTCAGGAGAGTAAGACTGCAGAACCTGAATATGTTACGTCAAGGTAAAAGGTCACGGAGCATATCGTTCGTCTAGTTAAAAATGAGTCTAGGATACTTATAGTCAAAGCACATTTTTGTCTGATGCTATTGCGGATGTTATTAGGTTCCTATCGACCAAATGAAAGCGAGATATCCTTGCCTAGTGAGAACGAGAGGGCGACGCAAAAAGAACGGGACAAAAATATGGCATTTTGATTAATTCGTAGCCATTGCTCAGAGCGGGCTGTGTACCATTGCTAAGTAATGACCACTCCATAAAGACATGGTTAAGGTTAAAAGAAAATTACTTTATCAACGCCTTGTTTTAAATAAATATCCTGTTTCAGGAAATATTATTGTTGTTTCCAATACAAGGGAGTGAGATGTTAAGATTTCGCCGCTTTATTGATAGCTACACAAATGATGTATTATTAAACTCGTTTATTTTGTTACGTTTCTTCGTTTTGCTCTTATTTTGTTGTTTAAGAGAAGGGTAATTATTTTTACTACTTACTAATTATTTTATATAAACTACAGAATTTCACACATGTCAAAATTTCATTTCAATTGTGTACATTTCAAGTTAAGTGTAAGAAGATGTGCCTTTTGAAATGCATTTTCGTGACAATAATACATCGATCTTTATAATTTGTTATATACCTACCTATATTAGTTTATTTTCAGTGAACATAAACATTTTGTTAGCAACAGATGCTAATACTAGCTTGCAACTGATTCCAGTGTAAATTTGTATCAGCCCAGACCTCCGCTACTAAATTACTTCGGGGTTTTGGGCAATAATCCACCACGCGGTTCCAGTGCGTATCGGTGGATAATGCACACTTAATAACACGTTAATGTACAAAATATAATTCGATTAAACCGTTTATTTGTAGAGTAAATGAATGATATCGAATGGTGTCCACTCCTATAATATACTTTGAATTGTCGCCGATTGTACGACTATAAATTACAAAATCCAAAAGAAAATATGGAAAAAAAACTTTCAATTTCGCATTTAATTTCTTCAACAAGATATCAATTTTCCAGCAATCAATATTCCAGTTTTTATAGGTAAACAATATATTTTTATATGTAAATAATAAGTATAGCTAGTTTAAGACAACTTATTTCGTTATGTTTACATTTTGTGTATTATATATCCTTCTGCTATTTAGAGATACCATTTATTCTAATGGACATTAAAAAGCAATGATGAGCGCTAATACACCTTTAGTTATAAAAAACAACATAATGTTAATCGTGCGCCTATGACATTCTCATTGGTTAAAAAGGGTTAAGACAGCTGTCAGATTGGTCGTGCACCAAAGGAATGAGTTATGTCTTAAGATAATCTGTGACAGATTCGTGTTACTAAAAAAGCCGACGGTTGACGCAGATAAATAAGATTATTCAGTTTTTTTCACCTTGAATTTGGTTCCTGCTTTAATTACCTGGATTCTCACAATGTGTCGTATGATTAATATTTTATTGCGTTCTTCGTTTGTTTGTTATTGGTGATTACAATCGATGATTAAAATATTGAATATGTAATTTCAATAAATGCTTCCATTGCAACTTTAAGAATAAATGTGAATTTATAAAAATATAGCGTCCATTTTTAATGATGGGTCGACAGATTAATTAAGAATTAAAGGTAGTGATTTAACTTATAAAATGAGACTTTCTTAAATTCTATTGTAAATTTAAATTATTGGATAGACTGATATATTTTTCGGCATATCAAAGGATTTTTTTTGTATTATTCTCGCTGCGCACTATTCACTATGTAGAACTTATTCTACACAAATGGCTGCCATTATCTGTTTGTGTGATATGCTTCTTAAAGCTTAAGTTACACTAGATTTATTTATTTCATTTTATTCTACTATAATATCAGCCTATGTCTCTCCACTGCTGGATATAGGCCTCTCCCAAGACTCCTCGGTTCTTCTCATCCCACCACTACAAACGAATTTCTTTAAGTCGTCGGTCCATCTGACCGGAGGGCGTCTTACAATACGCTTCCCGATACGTGGCCTCCATTCATAGACTAGTTTATCCCAACGGCCATCGGACTTTCAACTTATGGATCAGACTTACCATTACAGGCCACGTTTCGGCACCATATGTCATAACTGACAGGTCACACTCATTGAAGACTTTCAAACAAATTGAGTCGGCGATGGACAGCAAAAGAGGCTGTAGAATCTTTGCTCAGCCTCTTGGGTGCTGTTACCTGACGATGCTTAAAAGTAGGTAATAGTGGCCAAACTCTCTCTTCGAGACCGGAGATCTTCGCAGAAGTTTTATGGAAAACCCAACGCCGCGCACGCACCTGCACCTACAGCCCATGAGGAGAACGATCGTCGATATCCACTACACCGATGATACCCCGGACTTCAATCTGGGTGAGATTAGTATTGCCCTCGGACAGCTTAAGAATGGTACAGGAAGAGATACTAGTACTTAAGAGGACGTACAACACCACTTCAATGCCGTCTTACACGATTTTCATAATACCGGAGGCGTGGAGCAAGAGTGCGGTAATCCAGTTCTTCAAGAAGAGAGACAAGCCCATATTTAATAACTATAGACCTATTTCTCTCCTGACCCACGTAAGCTGTCCTCTAGGTTCAATCGTCTCACCCGGAGCAAGCGGGGTTTCGAAAAGGCTAAAGCATCGTAGACCACATTCACACACTGCGGCAGATTATACAGAATACCGAAGACAATATCTAATCAGATTTTGTGTCTTGCCTTTGTGGATTACGAGAAAGCCTTCGACTCTATCGAGATCTGGGCTATTCTGGAATCCTCACAGCGGCGCCAAGTCGATAGGCGATATACCGAGGCTGCGATAAAACACTGCAAGTATGACGGTACGAGTCCAAGACCAGCAAACCAGGGCGATCCAGTTGCGTCGAGGAGTGAGTCAGGGAGAAGTAATATCTCCGAAACTATTCACAAACGCGCTGAAAGATGCATTTCTGGTGCTGGACGGGAAAGGACGTGTAATCAATATGAATGGTGAGTACATTTCGCATCTTCGTTTCTCCATCATGACATAGTCATCATGGCAGAATCGCTGGAAGATGTATGCTAAAAGACCTTAACGCACCATCATGACGCGACAGTTTGGGAATGAACATCATGTTCAATGAACACGTTCTTTCAGGACTGATAGACGTCGAAGGCGTGGCAATCGTAGTTGTTGACCTGCCTTAGGCAAACAACCCAACTAGGCAACTCCTACTTCAGCAAAGAGGTTGATTCAGCTCGGCTGGGCAGCATTTGGGAAACTGCGTCGGCTCATCTTGTCGCCCATACCACAATTTTATTATACAAAGTCGCGAAACAGGGATGTGAACTTATTATACGTGTAAATTACATATTAATTACCTAATCTTATTGCCAAAAACGGATTTTAGGTACTATGTATATTTACGCTAGATAAATTATCTAGCGTTGATAAGGATCTGCACTAACTTTATGCTAACGCAGGTGAAACTATATAGGTACCTACTATATATAGTTTTAAAAATGATACGTGTTTATGGCTTTTTTAGTAACTACTTCATTGTAATGCAGTTCCTTGGTCAAGTTACTATCCAGTCTATTGATTCAACAAACACAAACATTACGTTATAAATATAATACAATTCGTGACAACTTTGTTGATCAGTACATATGGCATCGCGAATGCAAAGAAATTGTTTGTAGTCGCCAGGTTTGTGAAATAACAAAACATCACTCGTGCTATACCAAAACAAAGTAGCTTCTCCACACGCGTAGAAGGGTTCAGTAGAATAATCAATTATGTATGGCTAGGTGAGGCCACCGAGGCAGTTAGGCGGAATGGTCTCGCCATTAGAACTAATTCTGTGTCATTTGCCTGCGGCCGCCGCTAGGCGACGGTCAACCGATTGTGTACTGGCCCGACCATGTACTGAGGATTCAACTTCAACTTGTAATGTACTATATCTATGTTAAACTATAGTAAATTTGAAGATGAATCTGGATTTAGTTGATTTTAATAATTAGTTACTCATTAGTCATACTGAATGGTCATGTACACAAATGATTCTGTGTAAGATAAGAAGTTCATAAACGTTACAACGTGGATATTTTCCTGCTTTTTTTATTCATTTAAATATTTGAGAATTATAAAGAATTATACACGCGAAATGGCGCTATATAGTAACAAACAAAGATTCAGTCCTTTTATGCGCTTGAGACGTCATTGTTATCGAATATAAAGTTCCCTAGTCTTCATATTAAAATTTTATTTTACCGCTATTATTTTATTGTCTATAATAAAACGTATACCGACCTAAGCTTACATGGAGTCTCATGGTAACAGGACAATCGATTATACGCGGTATTTACGTCCTAGTTAGAATCATCATGTCATTACGAGTAGGTGATCGAAAGTCTGGATTGAGTGTGAAGGATATTGCAAATACCTTCATATGTGATATGTGTAAGTATTGGATATGTAACGTATAATTCTTTATCTGAAAATCTATCGAAGAACACTAAACGAAGAATGTGAAGGTAACCAGCAAATCTCGACGGTTAAGATCATTATAATATTTTTTCCATTTGCATATTTACATCAACATCCTTCTTTGTCTACTAAATTTGCGTATATCCGAAAGCAAAACAAAAGAATGAAGCGAAGAATGACACATCCAGTGGGGCCGCGTCTACCCACATCAATCACAAGCAATATTTGCTATTGGACGTAATCTGTGTGCCCAAAACTTCGCCCTTAAGGGACGCGCCTCTATGGGACAAAAATCTACTCTCACGGAGAATTATATTGATATTCAATACACAATAAATGGGCCCTGTCAAAAACTTGCTGTTCGCTCCTACGGTCATCCCTAAGCTATCTGTGTCATTTGCTATTGGAAACGTAGCGGGCGCACGCCTCACTTCTCTACTTCGCACTCAAACGCTACTCGAAAGAAAGAGACGAATGTATATAGTGGGTTTAGCGCGCCTTTGTCACAAGAACTGAACTAATTTTTCATCATACGGCCCACGACAGTTACAAATGTGGCCCGAACTGTCTCCTTCTTTAATAATACTTTTTATGTTTTTTTCAAGGGTAGTTCGCCCTCCGACGAATGAAGATTTTCATCTGAACGCCGGGGAAAAATTGGAAGCAGCTTAAAATGCAATTTGTTTGCTTAAACTCTTTAATACGGACCCAATTAAAAAATGGAACCGAAATTAGAGATACCGAAACCTACCTTTTTGAACTAGGCTCTGGTAAATGAAAGTTAACACTGGAAGAGCGCAGTAAGTTCATAAAAAAATATTTTGAAACAAAATTATGATATATCATATCACTATATTACTTGGTTATCATATCACTGAGAATAGTTGGAAAAATACATTTATTATTGACTTCAAGTTATGAAATTTTCAATCATTTTTTTAAAATGATTGTACATGTAACAAATTTTCAATCATTTGTTACATTTCATGTAACAACTTTCATTTACCAGACTAATATCATAAAATTAATAAAAAATAAATTTCATACAAACTATGAATTTGTTTGTGAACGAATAATGAATTAATATTCAATGAAACATGTTATGAACTAGATAATGATTTAAAAATTATAATAATGAACTTAACTTTACATGAAGTAACATGACCATATTTTATTAAACTTCAAGCAGGGAAAAAAAAGTACACGATTAAGGGACAACCATGCCCTATCAAAATAAAAGTCAAGATACAAGTACTCAGTTTTATTTCCTGTAGTCATGGATAGCACAATTGGTGTCAACCAAAGAAAATGAATAAAATTATAATTCAGTCAAAATGTAGTGTAGGTATCAAATAAACAATTGGGTACATTGAAAAACTTCTCAACATCTTTATATCACTATACAAAGAAAGAACATTACCCGATTTAAGTCGAGGACAGAACTAAAAGATTTATCTAAATCAGTACCCACATAAACAGTAGAGGTTTGTTTCCATTCCGTTCGTTCTCAATGAGCTTAAAACGTAGGCATAAGACCCCCGTGATCGCGGACACCCTCTGTATTATAATTCGGCACCCCAGCAGATCAGCGCGCGTCCAATCAATCACTGTACGAATCTGTCATGTTCGGTTTATGAGAAAAATCGTCAGGACGCGCCTGAGGACCCCGGCCTCCCCTTTACAAACCGAAATATTTGTATATGTTAGTTTATGTATCCAGCCAGGGGTAGTTGCTGGATGCAAAATATGTATTTTATATGAAGTAAGTAATTTAGTTATTGAGACAACATTTACATTTCGAGGAATTGTAAAGAGCGGGACATGAATTTAAGTACGTGCACTTTGATTACACATAGATAAAATATTATTCATTGTATAAAATTGCATTAAAACAATACAGAACAGAATAGAACCAGGCAGTCTCATCGCTTTGTAGCATTTTTTCTAGACAACCCTGAGACAGGGAGCTGCGACTAAGATAATAATATATATATATTAACAGAGAATTATATATTTATTAAGAAATAATATGACATTGTATTGGTCGGGGAAAAAGTTTCTTCGTATTTTATATACAAAATCAAGACATTTTTTTTTAAAGTTTAATTACATTTAATTATAATATATATGTGCTTTTTTGTTCTATAACTTGTTGTAGGTAGTGACATGATCCCGTTGCTATAGAAATTTTGGGATTTTTGGTCAAAAAATTACGACAAATAGTTATGACAGTCCTCTCTTGATGTTAACCTTACACTACGTAAAGAATTCTGAAGAGACAGAAACAAGTGGAAATCTCAGGGCGCAAGGTCAGGGCTATATGGTGGTGGGTGCATCAACACTTCCCAACCAAGCTCTCTCAATTTTTGCTGAGTGGCCAAAGATGTGTGTGGTCTGGCGTTATCATGATGAAAGACTACACCCTTTCTATTGATAAATTCCGGGCGTTTTTTTCTCAATTTATTTTTTTAGTCTCATCAGTTGTTGGCAGTAGAGATACGAATCGATGGTTTTTCCCGGCGGTAAAAGCTCATAATGAACGATGCTCTTCCAATCCCACCATACACACAACATCCTTATTGCGCGTTAATCCGGGTTTCGCCACAGTCTATGGAGCTTGGCCGCACTTAGACCATGACCTTTTCCGCACATTTTTGTCGTAAGTGATCCACTTCTCATCACCAGTGATCAATCTTTTGAAAAATGGTTTCGGTTTCATTGCGTTTTAATAGAGAATCGCAAACGAGTACATGGTTCATTAGGTTTCTTTCAGTGAACGAGCTTTCTTTCTTTCGTTTCTTTACTATTACATTAGAATTATTAGAGTAGGTAGTACTAAATTGATACATATAGGTATACTTGTATATTCGTAAAATATTAGGTAGTCGGATTAGTTCGCAGCTTTTTTATAGTGAAAATAATACTGAATATTGTCCATTTAATACTGAATAATTTGTCTTTCACCATTTTTCTGTCAGAATCATTATCCCATCGCTGTAAAATTTTTGGCGTTTCTGGGCCATAAACTGATTTAAATGGTTTATACAGGCTTCTCTTGAATCTAATTTTACTCCATTTAGAGAATTTTGTAAAGAGCGGAATAAATAATAATCTGAAGGTGCTATGTCTAGACTGTATGGAGGATGCATTAAAACTTCCCAGCCAAGGTCCATCAATTTTTGTTTAGTCATCAAAGATGTATGCGGTCGAGTATTGTTGATAGAAAACTACACCCTTTCCATCCATTAATTCTGGGCGTATTTCTTCAAGTGCTCGTTTCAATTTTACTAATTACTGACAGTAGACATCGGAATTAATTGTTTGGCCATGTGGCGAAAGCTCCCAGTCCCACCATACACATAACATGACTTTGATCGGAGTGAGGCCTGGCTTGTGATGGCTTACCTCGCTTAGACCGAGATCATTTTCGAACATTGTTATCGTAGGTGATCATTTCTCATCGCCTGTTACAAATCTCTTCAGAAATTGAACGATTTCATTACGTTTTAGCAACATCCCGCGTATGGAAATTCTATTCACCAAGTTTCTGTCATTTAATTCACTCGGCACCCAAACATCGAGCTTTTCAAAAAATTCAGTTTATGAAGGAGATCTTCCGCTATTTGATGACTGCTTATCTGTCGATTTCCTTCATTTTATTCAATGATAACATCAACATTTACCTCAATAGGATGACCACTTCACATCATTCACATCAAAATTACCAGACCTGAATCGACTGAACCATTTTTTTGCAGTAGTTTTAGATAAAGCATCTTCTCCGTAAATACCACAAATCTCTTTTCGAGCACTAGAATGGTTCGAGCATTCATACTCTTGTCAAAAAAAAATATAAAACATATCTAATTTTCTCCTTATTAACTTCCAATTTAAAATTGTTAAAAATGTGAAAAGATAAAATTTTTAACTTGTAATTTCAATTTGCCGCCATTACAAAAAAGTCAGCTGTCAAACGGTATATAATTTTTCCGCCAGTAATCAGTGTTGCCAGAAATATAGCACGCCAAAGTCATATTTTCAAAAAGGCCGCGAACTTTTCCGACTACCTAATATAAAGATACGATATACGATCATATACTATATAGTTATCATATACGTAGATTATACTTAGGTATATTATATTGTAAATAATTAACAAATTTATGTGGATATACCTAACGTAAAAATATTTTGTACTTTAATAAACCTTCAAGGGTCTTTTGACGGTTGCCCTGTTTATGGACTAATATGTGGCTATAGAAATAAGTAAAACGTCTATAAGTTGAAAGCAAAACTTATTGATTTAGAAATCGTCGTTAAAAATAAGTTCAAGCACTTATCTATCATAAATAAAAATGCGTAACATTTGACAGATATTTACACATAATTTTACATAATGAGCAGTTAATGTATTAATGTCATTAAAAGTAATTTAAGATATATATAGCTAACATATCAATCCGTTAACAAAATAAATATTTTTTAAGTTGGTAGGTATGTAAGTATTATTTATTTGCTAAATTAATACCTAAATTAAATGTAGCATCTATGATGGAGTGTAATAATTAAAAACACATTTTGAACGCATAATTTCGACTTTCAACGTTATTAAAATAATTAGATATGATAATTAAAGATGATCAATTAATATTGACATTTCGATACATGTAAGAAAACTCATATTTATTGCATCTGACGCACAGATTGTAAGACTTTATATAATGTAAGTTATATAATGTACCTATGTACCGACGCACTTAAAGAAATTGCTACCTACAAGACGACCGAAAAACGCAAAAACACTTTTGAAGAAAATACTTCTCTTGGAAATCATTTGTCTAAGGGTCAATGCGACTCGGCGGTTCCCACGCCAAACCTTCAGCACGCACCAGCTTACATTTACGTCCTCTCAACACAAATTCAGGAATAAATGACACTTAAAGCGAGTGAAATAAGACTTATGGACTGCAGAGGTGAGACTTTCAAGTCTGCAAATGAACGTTGTCAAAGCTATAGGTATTTTCAGAGAATTTCCGCTAATCGCCTAGAAAAAATATTTGCCGATTCAGCACTCGCTTTTTTGCCGCTGATAAATGTTCTCGGAATATGTATCTGGCAATTTGGGAGTGGTTCGGATCCTTTGTTTCATTAAGTGCCTCTACAATGGAGTTTTTCTGTAACTTGGGAAATCTAGCACATGTCGTGATGAGATGAGTAAATAAGTTCATCAAGCACGTACACCTATGACATTTATTATGAAGTAGCTGGTGCCCGCGACTTCGTTCGCCTGGACTTTATTGGACTGGAGTAGGTATGTATGGTTATGAAGTTCACTGTACTCGTACCTTATACCGTACATTCCAGTGGGAACGGTGTGGATCTGGATAAAAAGCACCCTAAATATTAACCCGACATATTTAGATAACTATGTCAAGTTTCATTCATGTCAAGTAATTCGTCTAGTAGTTTTACGTGATGCGTGTTCAGGCCGACACACAAAATTATAACAATTTGGGCTCTTTATCAATCGTACTTTCTTATCAATCTATAACGACTTTTTTTTTTTAAATATTTATCTAACTAACACTGCCTTCAAACTAGATATAGAATACATAGGTAGGTATATACATGTGTTCGAGTTCGTTCCGGTATCTACTTCTATAACATTAATTATTACTCTGCATTAAAAGCAATATTAGGTCGTGTTTGTTTGTGTATCACCATCAGCAACTTTTCTCAAGCTGTTGAGAAAAGCTGTTCTATTGCTGTGTTCATCTGTTGGGAAGACCAATGTCTTACAGAGATAGAGATAGAAGATACAGAGTAAGTAAATAAAAGTTGGATAGTATGGATTAAATAATAAGACAAAAACAATATTTCTATTATTAAACAGAAGTTGCGTTTAGACCTGTGTTTAAGTGGTTCGCAAGAAATTAGTCATCTATGAAATGGTCAGTTAATTCCATTCTATGACTCTTCTACGTGAACGGTCGGCAGTCCCGGCTGGTCGAGATGTGTGGAAGATATTGTGTAGTGGCAAATCTTAGGATATTAAACATTAGAGAGACATATTAATAATAATAAATCGAAGTCGTTGCTACCGGCAAATTGCATAACAACTCAAGAGAGCATTAATACGAGACTCAAGAATAATGAAGTAAAGTGGGTAGTGATAGTAGGCGGATCCCGATCGAGACATCCAGGTAGATACATAGATTTATTACGGCCACGGGTGCAACCGGTTGACTTCGCCCACGCTCCGCAAAACCGATTCCAGAAAGATTACCTAAGTACGGAGCAGCTTACTTTATACAAGAGATAAATACTTATAATTTTCGACCAAATAAACAGAAACAATATTTTCTAGTTCTTATAATTGCTTGACGAGTATGACGTAAAATTATTGACATTACCTAATGAGTAATGACGTTTCTATAGCTTGTCTTTAAGTACCTACCTAACTACTGCACTATTGACAATCTGTCAATCGTGACAGGTGTAAAAGTTCTAGATCATTCTAGATCTAGATCGTAGTCTCATTCTTGTAATTATCATTGCGCGTATAACCTCACAGGCTCTTCTCATTTCTAATAATAATAATCTTTATTTGCGTAAAATTTTGTTCAGGATAGTTATAGGTGTTTATTATACATATACTCGTAAATATAATTCCACAGCTTTACCATAGCTGGCATGCAAAATTAAAATTTTTTAGATCGTAATCTGGATGTAGTGCACAGATTTATAATCTATAAAAATATTTTAAAATAAAATGATATAGTACTACTAAATAATAATAATATATACCATAGACAGCATAATAAATGTTCCGTTTAGATAACAAATAACAAATAGAAGAAAAGAATAGTTTTGTTAAATGAACAGGGAATAAACATTAAACAAAATTTACTAAAAACGAATGCTGTAAGTACAACTCCAATTCAAGTTAAAACAGAGGTATTATATAGACACAATTATTTAATACAACTTGGACATAAAGGTTGTCACAAAGTTATAAAACACGAATTGGGCAGCCAGGGGTAGATATTGAAATTCAAATGGCCGACCGTGATTTAGTATTCATTTGACGTGATGGAGGCTTTACTTCGGTTTAGGTTTCGCCAGGCGTCGTCTTCTCGTACATCATAGCGGGCCACGCTTGAGGCTATGCGGTGGTAACACACCGAGTACGGTTTTTGGGCTATTTTAAATATGTATGTAAAATTTAAGTAAAAAGAATCGTTTATCTGACTATACGTGTAACTTGTGTATAAGATAATTATCTTCAATTTACTTAGAGATATCTAACCGTAACTTCTGATTTATGTATATAACATACTAGCAACCTGTTTCTCCACTGTTAAATATGCCCTAGACTCACGACAGTCTTCGGCTCTTCTCATCTAGCCACCGCTGGTGAACTTCTTGAAGTCGTTTTATCTAGCCGTGAGCGTTGACTTTATTCTAAGATTTTGTTAACGTGGTCTCGATTAAAGGACTTATACATATAATGTTATTTACAAATGCAACATAATAGACTGTTTAGTTGCTTGACTCTGACCTGGCAGACTACAGCTGCTAATGAAAACTGCTAGTTTTCCCACATTCCAATCTTCTTGTAACTAATGTTTCAATTAATGAAACGCATTGTAAATATTTGTAATTTTACTTGTCCTCAGTGTACCTCTATCGTAATCGAGTTGACGGCGGCGTAATCCCAAAAGATTTCCACTTGGAGCGAGCATCAACTCGCGTCGCCCCAACGCTACACATTCTAAATAATAAACAGCAGCTTTCTACCTACACACGAAACATTGGCAAATATTGTATTGGATGTTTATATAGTATGGATGTGTAGATACACATAATACAAATGTCTCCATACCAGCAAATTTTTCAGTACGAATTTGTGGCAATGAAATAAAATTAGTACCTAGAACAGGACTTTGGTATTAAGCGCCTACTCTGAAAAGTGTTATATACCTACTAGACACTTATATTTTGTCAAATTTGCAAATAAAATTAGATCACTCGCGTAATGAATGACTAGTCTCAGTTAAGGCAAAACAACCAATCTGAACACCAAAAATTGACCAGTGAATTGAAAATTGAAATTGAAAATTGTGAACACCAGAAACCGATGATTGACTTTCAGATTAGAAAAAGAAATATTCTCTATTATTGCTGTTCTCAAAAATAACGATTTACTGTTGTTCTATGTTCCTCTACTCCAGTAAGGGTTTCTTTAATTTTGTTAGGTTAACCCCTAAAACTAATAGAAACTAATTAGATAGGTACTTTTAAGTAAACAAACTTCTAAATACAAAAAATGGTCAAATGACCAAATAAATAACCATAGAGGTCTGCACTCCACTCACTTCTTTTGACCTCAGGATAAAGTATGCTCCAATAGTGTTCGCTACATCACTTCCACATCCATTACTGCTTTTGATTAATTTTAAGCAGTACTTGAAAAAGAGAGATAGCAATGTAAAGGACACATTTGCGAAGTTTTATATAAAAACGTGAAGTGACTTCAGTAGTGCATTGATGCATTCGCCCTGTGCCAACGGGATCTCGATTGATGTTCTACGACTGTCGATATATTGCATCCGTTATGCACCGAATGTCAATGCGATTCACGCTACTGCATTCGGTTCGCTCGAAGTTTTATTTTCTAGTTAGAAGTTTATGTATGAACAAGTAAGACGTCTACTATTTGTCACTGCATTTATCTATGCCTAATCTATTTAGATGATAAAAGCCGATTTTGTCCACTGTTGTATGAAATTTTACAATTGTTACAGTTTGTAAGATTGAATTCGATCTAAAGTATGACATTGAACCTTAACAAAATCATTTTTGTCAATGTTTAATGTTAAAATTAAAGGTAGGTTACAGGTAGGTAGGTTTTTATAGGTTCAAGACTAAAATTAAAATGGCTCGATATCACAGAGACGATCTAAAGATCAGCGAGTTTTTTGTAAGCCCAGGGCAAGGCGAAGTGGAAAGAAGTATCGAAGTCGAACCCGTCTACAGAAGGTAATGGATGCTCGGCAGAAGAATAAATAAAAGTACAACAATAGGGTATTAGACTCTATGGAATTATAGGGTATTAACAGAAATTAAACTAGAAATCAATCTGCTAAATCAAAATTTGAATTAAAAAATCAAAATGAATTAAAAATGACAGAGTTATAGGACTTAGAAGTCTCAAGTTATAAAAAGAGCATAACCAACACAGTACTAAGGTATGTAGATAGGTACATATTAGTAATATAACACTGAGTCAGAGAGCTCCCTGACTCCAAATATTTTAAAGCTTATGTACCTACCTACCTACTTAATTTGAAATGTATTATAATAGAATTTATTTTCTTGATTAGTTGTCAAATAAGCCAACGAACATTATTTTTTTTCCAGGTAACTAACGTATTCTTAACTCTGTAATTTAGATATGATTTCAGATTTTTTGTGTACAAAATTCTTTCTCATCGCTGAACTTGGTCCAAGTTATTACTTATAGAAAATAGAATCTAAATTTTGTATCTTCTAGGGATATGATTTTGGTGCATCCTACTGGGAAGCACTCACAAGACTGGTTGAGACATAAATCTGGCTCGGCGGCTCGGTGGCGCGGAAACTTTTTGAATTATTAGTTTTAATTTCCGCCTAAGATCCGCCGCTCGTCCCTGTATCTGTCAGCGGACGTACACAGACCTACGATAAATAGATACCTATAGTGTAGTCCGACAAATTTATCAATGCATGCGGCGAAATTAAGAACTAATCGCCATCATTTGAAAAGGACACAGACTCTTGTATTTGTCCACTTTCATATTAGTAGTCGATTTTTAAATTATTGAGTCAAGCTAAAGCCCGCTTGACAAGTCAATGTCGTATGGAATTGTAATTATATTACTTATTGTTTTTTTTTTGTTTTTATATATTTAATTGTAAAAACAATAAATGCACCCCATGCTACAGGCGAACATACCTACATACCTACATGTAGGTACTTAAACCGTTAAACTGTAACAATAACAATGAATAGGTAAAAATAATAATAAATAAACATCAAGTAAGTATTTAGATAATGTTATTTTGGTAATGATAAAGATTATCTACAATAATTATTGTTCCAAACAGCAATAGCTATGTTTTCTATAAACATATTTGGCATTTGGATCGAGTTTAAAATGCATTTTTATAAGTACCAACTGGAATAATATTTACCTCTTGTTTACCTAATGCTGAATAATACTAACTAATAACAGTAATAACTTATTATTATATTATTAATATTATTTAGAGTTAACTCAGATTTATTAATGGTGGCGCCATCAGCTATACCTAAGCATGGATAAGTTTGTCACCTGGTACACGTGGATAAGACATGGTTATAGGACTGCGGTATGACGTGAGAAAGTTTTGAGCCGATAGAGTTAATTTAAAGTCGCGTGAATGTCCATTTTTCATTTCCATTTTAGAAATTGTTTAAATATCTAAGAAATACCTATCTGTTACTTCAGAAAAAGTTAATATAAACTTAAATTTATTAACTTTTTTTATTAACTGGACGGTAAAGAGAATCGTATGAAATCGTCGATCACCATCCACTTTACTAGACCCTTCATATTATTGAACCTTAATATGAAGGGTCTAGTAAAGTAAAGTGAAATTCTTCCCGCTCGCGGCGCGGGCTTTAGTATGATATTATCTACTAAAATATGTTATGTATTGATCCTATTTACTGAATTCGTACTAAAACTTATTAATTAACTCAGTTGCAAACAGTAATAAGACTTAATGAAGGTGAGAAAAAGACTTCAAATCGATTTGCAACGAATTTAAATAGGTGCACTTTATTTTATATAAAAAGGAGACTGAAAGTGATACAATAATGTTATTAAAATGTATACCTAATAATAATGGTTACTACATGTTTAAATTGATTTCAATAGGTAAGTATCTACTACTATATTAATCTGATGTCTTCTAAAAAATAACTTCCGATAGTAGGTATGCAAAGACAAAGATCTGCTGACATAGCTATTAGCCGCTACAATCTCGCTCGATATCAGATCGCAAGCATTCTTAGCACTCTATTAAGATAGCAACTTGTATTGAATGGAGGTGTAATTACACACCGCACATCGCCACAGGGTGAATCGATGTTGATTTTGTACCTACCGGAGATTGCACTTCAGATAATATAGTCCATACATATGTATGTACAGATACATTACGAAAACATTGACCATCAGCTAATTCGGAAATACCTGAACTCGTCACCCACGTCTATGAATTACTGTACCCTCTACTTGCATACTTTATTGAATACTTTATTACTTTATTGCATAGACATGAATGACGTGTTCGGGTGTATCCGGATTAGCCGAAAGCCAATGTTTTCGTAAAGTATCAGTATCTACGTCCTTGCTTTTCGAGCTTTTTGGAAAATAACCGAAATTATTCTGCCCAGTAATGTAAGAGTACCTACATTACTGGGCAGTACCAGACATTTTCACAGGGTGAGACTGCCTATGTTGATTTTATACATAGGTACCGCAGATAGGAATGCAGGTAAAGATGTGCATTGAGAGTCTGTTCCCACGTCTATATTTTTACTGCTGTGCCGTTGTAAGCGATGTGTTCGTCAAAATACCAAAACATATTGTAAAAAAATATGTTTCGAAGTTATAACGTTATCCTATGGTGAATTTTGTCTATATACTCGTATTTGGGGCACAGCCAGGTCATTTTTGAGATTTTTCGAGTTTCCGAGAAAAGTGGACTCGGGGAGAAATACCTAATTGTCAATTGTAAACAAAAATCTCTTTTTAAACACAATTCCGATTTTTAACACAAATAGAAAGGCCGATTCAACATACCGAGTGCGAGCCACCGGCCGATCGGATTAATAAATTTGTCTAGTGGAAACGGCGCGCTTTCACCGAACCTCCCTTTTTGCGTGTGTTTCCACATTTTTCACGCTATAAATCATATTTTTTCAGCAGTAGCGCTTTTTGCGCCGGCGTCCTTTCAACGCACCACAAATGAGAACAAGTAAGTTATCTTGATGGAAACGCGAGTAATGTATCTCACGCGCATAGGCGTCGTACTTATTGTTTATAAGTACATTTCTCATTAGGTGTTCATGCAAACAGCGACTTCTATTCGAGTTCAAGTCATATGAACTGGAGTAATCGGGGTACAGGCAGAATAGGGTTTGTCCCTACTAAGTAAGTTTACGAGTATAACCATTGTTATTTTCTTTTTATTCAAGGGTTTTGCATCTTGAAATGTAAAATTTATGATTTTAAATAGAAGGTCAACACTTGACAAACGTTTGTCAGCAAGTTAAATTATTCACATAAAATGTTGAACTGTAGGTATAATATTTAAAAAGAAACTGTATATTAATTGACTTACTGAACAGATATTAAAGTAAGTATAACCAACTGGGTGGTTATAGGTACATGGTTATAGATGGTTATAGGTATTGCCATCGCTACACTGTGGCGAATAAGTAGATATAAATCTATCAATTCATTCGTATTTGCACAGATATTTATGTACCTACCTAAGTACTTTCTAGATGAGTCCAAAATACATTATTTTAACATTTAGTCACCGCAATCAGGCCGAACGGTGTAGTAAAATACGAAGGTATAGTATATACATAGGTAAATAGGGGAGCGCGGGGTTGGAAGTGCCGGGGGTAAGTAGTGCCGATGGGAATTTCTTAAAGACAAAAGGAGATATCAGCATTTTCATACTGCGTCGTAGAACGTCTACCATTCGCGCATCGGCGGCACCCATTTTAGTTTCGGTGGCGACACTGACCGAGGTGCCGGTGAGTAGCCAGGTGTTCTGTCGACACGTGAGTAAATATTTTTGTGTTTATACTTTTTGGTCAATAGTCTTCATTTTTAAGCTATTAATGTTGGTGTTTCTGAAATAATGGTTGGTAGTTTTTTTACTAATCGCCTGTCGTATTAAAATCTGAGTTCTGTTAAATACATATTTTTTTATTTGATAGAAAGTGTGTGTCCTTGTAACGGGGTTAAAAGTGCCTTTGGTTGGGGGCTAGTTGTGCCGCAGCACAACCAGCCCCCAACCAAAGGCACTTTCAAGCCTCAAGTGATCCATTATTTACTACTTTTTTTTAATAGGATGAGGACCTACAAACGGAAGACAGAGAGGGGTACCACTTCGAAGGAGCTTCTACAAAGAGCTGCTGACGCGGTTATAAAAGATGGCCGTAAATTGAAAACTGTAGCACGTGAATTATAGATATGCCATACGACATTGCAACGGTTCGTAAAAAAAATAAAACAAGGACAAACTCCTACAGTTGGATAAAACCTAGGGTGATATTTAATGCTGAACAAAAGGAAGCACTGGCGTCATACATTTTAACGTGTTCCTCTATTTACTTCGGTCTCTTGCCAGAAGAAGTAAAAAAACTTGCATATGAATGTGCGATTACATTTAATGTTCAAAATATTCCTGACTCATGGCATGCAAATGGAATGGCAGGCAAAGATTAGTTCACTAACTTATTGAAAAGAAACCCATCGCTTTCTATTAGAACACCAGAAGCGACAAGCGCGGGTCGCGCGACTTCGTTTTAACAGACATAATGTGACACAATTTTTCGACAAGCTTAGAGATGTAATTTTGAAACATGTAATTTGAAACATGAGATGTAAGTTGACTCCCTCCCGCATATGGAACTTAGATGAGACTGGAGTCACAATCGTACTATAACCAAAGAAAATTGTTGCAGCCAAGGGTATTAAGCAAGTGGGAGCGATCGTGTCTGCAAAACGTGGAACTTTGGTCTCTGTGGAGTTAGCGGTTAGGGTCTGTGGAGGTAGAGTTACTATTGCCTAAGAACCGTTAATCAAAAAATTTAAAAAAGTTGATTATTTTTAGATAATGTTACCAAATGTTTAATTATAAGACCAAGAAGATGCAATAGATTTTTTCTTAAGAACAAATTACGAAGTAAAGTTAATTTTATTTAGTTTAAGCAAGAAGAAATGTTGATTATTTTTTGTTTTTTTTTTCTCACGTAGTTTACTAAAAGTTATAATTGGAAAAAAGTTTATAGTTATTTTATTAATAGAGATTGCATAAAATTATAATGCTTTTGTTATTTTTTATCCAAACACCATTTATTTCCATTTAAATTGTCTTACTTTCTGAACGGCACAACCAACCTCAGCATCGGTACAACACGCCCCACGGCGGGGTCAATTGTGCCTCGTAGACTCGTTCCACTAATTTGAGTCTCAGCTATAAACTATTAGAACATTGCAAAATATAAATATATATTCAAAAACTAGATTAAATTTGACACTAAATGGTCTACAAATTGAGAATACTACATATCATTTTAATAGTTAAATTGAGCGATTTCTCAAAATCGGCACTTTCAGCCCCGCGCTCCCCTACTATATAAATACGTCTGGTGAAGTATGTTAATTCTGGCAATATCGCTAAGAATCATTACTGTTCTCTAACTGATGTTGTTCTTTCGGTTAGCTCGAGCGTAGGTACTGTCATTTTTTTCACTCGGACATGGGAGTTTGCACGGGCGCGTTTCTCTTTTGTTTTGTACGGTGTAAGCGAATTTATGATTAATATGTACCGCGAATGACGCAGCGAGGTTGAGTGACCCCATGTTTGAGTAGATACTTTGCTTGTGTTCGAGTTCGCAAGCGCAAGAGTGACATCTCATTACGCTCGTTTACCTATATACCTATATATTTACACTTCGACTTTATTATACGTTTAACGTAACGTATTAATAAACATTCACATAACTGTTAATTAATATTCCTAAATACGTCCATTAAAGACAAACTGTTGAGCAAATTTCCTTAAACAACGCGAACATGACAAATGCATGTCCGACGTCAGGGGGGGCGACGACGTTAAGCGCTTAAAATCATCGCGCCTGTACATTTTAATTCAGCTACCTCAACGAGAACAATTTAATTTAATTGTCAAATCATTAAGTTAAGCACAAAGTATTAGCCGGCACTAGCGCGGCCGAATTAATAAGCCAAATACAAATAAAGAAATCAATGACGTATCTATCTAATGGAAAAAATGGCGGAGACATAATACGTGGCCATAAATTAAAGCGTGGCTTAAAATTAAGACAACAAGCCTCTTTAATCTACAATAAATGGTGGTCGTCGCTCCGAGACCGGTTCCGGACGAGATGGAGGCGCAAAAGAAAAAAGAATAATCCGGTCCGGAGCGGGTCCAAAATATGATAGGCATCCATAACACAACATGGCCGCTAAGCTCCTATATCCCTCTCTGTCTCGCGCACCGCTCACACATAAAGCTGTCGCACTTTATTAAGGTTGACCACATGTGGAGTGTTCCGCTAAGCCTAACCTTGATATCATACTCTCGATTGTACGGGGTGTCCTCGTCTCAATTTAGAGCATATTTATTTATAGCGTTTATATTGAACCTATTATAATGTCCTATGTACAGATATCTACATAATGACTTATCTATACACTTTCCTTGTTAGGTACCTATCTACATCCCTTCGTTTGAGCCGAAAACATTTTACACGGGTATATTCAGAGCTATTGGTATCTCATCTACCCAATTTTCAATAGGGAAAATTGTTACCGAATTTTATAGTTAGGTAAGTAGGTACCTACTATAAAATACTGTTAGAAAAGTTCCTTAAGTAGTCGACTGGCTTTAATAAAATTACATCTGGAGATACCATCTTAGGGAATAAATAATGATACCCGAATAATAATGTAGTCTGTTACCACAGAAAAATCTGAAATTAAATTTTAACATGTTAATTGATAACTTTCATTATTCCTTAACAAAGCCACGACTTTGTAGAGCGCTACGAAACACGTATTTTAACTTTCCCTACGCAATCGTAGCGATAGTAGTACGAAATAGCCAGGTACTTATTTCATCAATGTAAAACCATCAATTTTTCATAAATACTTAAAGTAGTACTCTTGTAGCATAAGTGACATGATTCATGTCCCCTCACGATCATCCTATATAGAGCCCAGCTCGGCCCCCTCCCGCGGGCTCCCGCCAACCGTCGGCCGCAACATTCCACATTATGACCAACACCACCTTATAAATAGGTAAAACCGCTTATGTGTACCTACCTGCTGAAGCCACAAATCTTAGAAATAGTATAATCGTATGAGCATACCTTGTTGACATCTCTCTCCGGATAATGCGTAGATTCCACAGTATAAAAGATATAATCTTAGATAGACAGCCTTTACTTGTAGGAGTGTTGTAGTGTAGTTTAGGTACGATAGATCTATAACCCGTTGCATTTGTAAATTATAAAGTGATGTAAAGTTAAAACTTTGTTTAATAATAAGAGATTCCCTTTAACAATAAGAGTACATTTAGTTAAGTAGGTATGTATAAATGTTTTATTTTATTTTTTACATTTTTGGTTACACTAAAAATATGTTTATCTTAAATTTTATTTGATGACACTATACCTAAATATGTTTGCCGTAAATTTCTGCACTTTTTAAAAACATGCTATTTGTAAATTTCGTATGTAATGTTAGCAATTTTGTAATTTACGGAGACTTATGCAACCAGTAAAAATATTAGAATAGATATTTGATATTAATGTATTGATTAGAGAGAGAGAGAAAACATTTAATACATACCTACGTATTTTATTAACACACACTTCAGGTAGGTATTTGTTTTACCAAGTTAGTAACGACATTTTGTAACAAACACTCACCTATAACTGATATGACTGACGAAACACGACTAAGGACAACGCACTTAGGTACCTACTCAGGTGAAATCGAAACGAAAGTTTTTTTATTTGCAAATAATATTCAAATGCAATCTGCAGGTGGTCAATTGTCCCCTACACCCGTTGTCTTCTAATGTTATTGCACTATTCAAGATCTATTCATAGTATTGAAAAGAATTGCTGGTCACTTTCGCTTACACCTACGCGTGACATCTTTGCAAACTTTGCAACAAAAAATACTTGAACAAAAATTTAAGTTTTAAAATACTAGTTTGAGTTTTGTTTTCCCCTTTGCGGCCGAAGTGTCCAAAAGCGGTTATAAATCAGCAAACACTTTCTTTTGAATTAAGTCAAAAGGCATTGTCGAGCGAAAGTACCTGTTACAATTTTGCACAGTTCCGTTCCTAAAATCAAAGAGTTGCTTTTGTTGTAATCTTTTTGTTCAAGGCTAAGTAAGCTACGCACCGGCAACAGTTAGGTGAGTAACGTTATAAACATTTTTATTTTTATTTTATTTAACTAAATTATTTATTTATTTATAATTTATTGTACACACATTACATGAAATAAAATGGAAACGAAGAAAAGAAAAGATGTACATAAAGCATTTTCATTTTACCCAGTTCTACAGAAGTGTTAGTAAATCATTAAAAAAAATATATTTGTGGTTTATAATTAAATTGGATTTGACGTTTTAATTAATTGTCCTACAAAAGCAGTAGTGAGGGGTGCTGCACGCACTCGATTGGTCAATTTAGGTACCCCTTTCTCACAAAAGACTATCGCATTATGTACCTACCTACTGCATTTCCAATATTTTCCTATTCTCCCAATGTACCTACGTAAGTAGGTACATGTTTCGGTAGTGAGTGAATTATGACAGAGCCCAATCCTATCCCATCCTATCCTATTCCTCCTCAACTTCAAATCCATTCCTAAATCGCCAACGATAGGCAGCGTATTCAGGGGTGTGCCAACGTTCGTCATTATGGACTGATGTTGACATGTATCGCCGATGTCCATTCACGACAGTATCCACTAACCACCAGGTGGAAGGTTTCTATAAAAATCAATACCTATCAAGTTCATTCCTCGGGTTTGTCATCGACTAAATGTTTTCTTAAAACTTTCTAAGTTTCTAAGTACCTACATATTATAATTGCCATAAAATAACTGAAAGTTGAATGCAACGTTTGTTAGAGCCCGAAATCATATCTCTTCCGCTGTACATCTCGTACAATGTTTCTTTCATGTTTGCAGCATCTGGTAATAAAACCGATGTCTCAATAGGCGAAGCGAAGCAACACGATAAAATTTAACGGAATTTATTTAGGTTAGGTTAGGTGAGTACATTTTCGAAGACAATTATAGAATCAGATGTTACTTTGCGAAGTCCATCATGCAATGCAAAAACGAAAGTTTAGTAGGATAAGTAAATAGGTACCTAACAATCGTTTTTTTTTATAATATCGTTGATGTTACCTTTATTTAATAAAAATAATAATTTAAATGCATTGATTAATAAATAATTAATAAATTAATCATAATTCTTTCATAGAAGACTATTATAAAATTTACTACGCTTGCCATTCTTGTCCTATGTTCTTCAATTTTGGAGGGGGGGGAGGGCTTCAATTTTGCCGCAATCCAACAGCCGTTGCGCGCACTCGACTGACTGGCCACGTTAACTCTCTCTCTCACAGAAAATAACCTTGAAATTTACTGCATTTCCCACTATATCCTATTGCCCAATGTACGTACGTGTTTTAGTAGTGAATGAGATATGCCAGAGCCCATTTCCCTTTTCATTTCACACTATCCCATCCCATCCTAACTTATCTCTTCCATCGAATGGAAAGTATAATCGAATAAAAGAAACACCTAGAAAGAAATATTAGGTATTCGAACTTAACTCTTCACTCCGTCAAAGAGGGTTGTTAGTTAACTGCACAGTTATGTATAATAGGATGAGAAAACTCCTTGGTCCGTCATGATTTTATTTCCAAAACTTCCCGACTCTCTTTCCAAATCCATTCTTGAATCGCCAAAGACAGGCAGCGTATCCGAGAACGTACCATTTTTTATGAAAAAAAAAATTAGAGGTTAAGCGCTGAATATTTTGTTTTGATAATATCGCATCATATTCCTCGATGAGACGATGGCCTGTAGCAACTCATTATCGCGCCATCCCTGCGATAACAGATGTTCCTTCTGTTATTATTAATAATCTCTAATACGAAATCAATTTATTTGTGAATAGAGTTGCTAAAATTGTAAACAGATGGATAGTTATCTAAGTTTTTTACAATAGGATAGGATTTTTACAATCCTATAGTAGGTACATGTATTATTATATTGTACCTATTAATTGTTAAATTATTTATAAATGTTTTATTTTTATTTTATCAGCGCAGGCGCATAGTCTCACGGGTCGGTTGGAAGAGAACTTCACAGGAGATAAGCTTGCCTTTGTACATCTTCTCTTTAACATTTCACTATTATTGATTTTGTGTGTACAATAAAATAAATACTTGTATTAAAATAAGTGTTAAAACATTTCTAGAACGCTTTAAATGTTTTCGTTTATTATAACACTATATAAAAATACTTCAAACAGGTTTCTGATTAATTCAAAGTTCTTAACATTCTCCATTTGGTTATAACCTGGTTAATAAATCAGAGAATTCGAAACAATTATCGACTTAGAACACTGGCTATATGCTCCCTTAGAAAGTAAAATTTTATTTTAAAATTGACGAAGAAGATAAAGAACGATTTTTTGTACAATATGTAAAGCTTTTTTATTAAAAAGTGTTAAGAATAGACAGGAAACTTCAAACAGCTAGCAACGAGTCTAAACACGCTATACGCTTGACCCGCGGTGCAAGGGCAACAAGAACAAAGAGGCTAATTCTATAGAAACACCATTATCTAATAACTTGATACACCATCCATCACCACAGCGTAGAAACGTCCCCTGTACACTTCCACATCATTAATCAGAATCTATAAATATTACGCCGACATTTGTGTATCGAATTTTGTTTCCTTTTTTAGCGTGTCGTGGCCTCATGATACCTTCGAAATTGTAATCTGTTTGGAAGATAGTGTTGAAAGTAGGCTATAAACGGTTAAAACAAGCTGATTTTTCTACTTATTTATTTAAGGATTGTTTACGTATTATAACACTTTATATTCATTCTAGCCACCCGCCCTAGCTTCACTTAGGCTCGCGGACGCTGTCTTTTTTTTTTAAATATGCGATGACCGATTTACAAATATTAGCAATTTTCTAGGGAAATCAATGAACGCCACCCAACTCAGTTCCTAGCGAATGGTTTGTCTACGAATTATGAACTAGTTTAGCTTCCAAAAAGTGAAAAAAAAAAAAAAACATCCTCCCGTTTTCGAATTTATCTCATATCTAAACCAACAAAAAAACTCGCTTTTTATAATATTAGTACCTTTTAGTACCTATAGATTTACAAGTACCTACATATACGCAAGAATACAGTTACAATTACTTTATATTCTTACGTATATATGTAGCAATGCAATATGTAGATATCGTATATAGTGTAAGTTTTTGTATTGTTATCGATTGGCCCACTGGCAAACACCTGGAAACGAAAAGGTGTAGAGAGCACTTCCAAGATAATGGTGACGATTAACCCAATGAATATGCTAAAGATTAGCCGCTTTATTAATCATCCGAACGATCATTTAAGTACCCAATCCGAAAACAATTTGCTTGCCACAAAGTATCCGCTGCCAAATGACTAAATTGACGCCGGTACTAATGCCTTGCATTTCTACAGGCATTAACTGTAAGTGCCTGAACATAAAACTGATAGGTATGCAATATATCCAACGGGATCATCAATCTGGGTGATTCGAATAACACCGCCATCGATACATCGAAATGTCGGTGAAAAGAGAACACTATGGCTACTTTGTAGTTCGCGCTTTAACGGCTTTCGAGTTTTAATAGCGTGCAATAGTTTTACGGGAACATAGAGACGTATAGAATTTTGAACTGACAAGTTTTGCTACAGAAAGTCGTGTGGATTCTCAGCGCAACGCATGGCATTACAATGAACTGTAAGACTTATAGTTTTATATTAATAAGAATATTATGCAGACAGTTACAGTACACATAAAAGCACCGCTTTTGAGGACCCACAACATATGTACGTACGTGTAATAAAAAAATGTAACAAAGCCATGTAACGTATATGAAATATTTTTTGAAAAAAGTGATTGCGATATTAATTACGGGTGATATACGAGTAGAGTCCGTTTTTGGAATTTTTGTCTGTCTGTCTATCTAGACGCGTATTAATCAAAAACTGCTAATGTTAATGACACTTAGCATAGTTATAGCTCATGTGCTGGGTTAACATTTAACGGTTAACGAGGTCTCTGTAAAGTCTATTTATTTACTATTTTTGCACTATATTATACAGCGGCAGACTTAATGCTTTAAGGCGTTCTCTATCAATGGACCATAGGTTAAATGTCAAAAATAAAAGCGGATACACAAGGAATTGAACAGAAAAACTTAATTCATTTGTTTATTAGATAGTAACATTAGTTTATTAGATAGTACCTATTGATAATTTACTTATACGATAAAATATATAAATATTGGTACATACTACAAAATAGATATTGTATATATGTATAGACCATACATATGAATAAGATAATATAATACTTATAACACATAAATATAGAGAAAGAAAGGGAGAAAAATACCATTAGGTAGCTCTTTAGATTTCGGAGGTAGTGTTCCCAAAGCTTCCTCTTAAGGCTGTTTTTATTAGGTACCGTCCTTGTGTCAGTGGGGAGCGAGTTCCGGAGTGTTGTTGCTAAAGTTCACGCGAACGAAGTCCCGGGCTCTGCTATTAATAAATAAACATTAATTTTATAACCTATAACAATTCCGCCTACGGCACCAACAGGGCCCAACGCCGACGTTTGTCATTCTGGACTGATGTTAACATGAGTCACGGATATCTATGCACGAAAGTCTCCATTTATCACCAGGTGGAGTGCATGATCGTCTGCAGACTTCTTTCTATTAAAAAAAAAGCATTTATTCTAAACGAAAACATTCGTTCCCTAACAAACACGATTCCAACAATCAGGTCCAGGAAGTTAGATAATCATCAACGCCGTCGTCATAGGAATAATTTGTTCCATATAGGGGGATTGCACACAATGCGGGCATTCGAGCCATGTACTACGGAATGCATCGAATGGCGTATCGTACTATTGCACGGCGCATACCAACCGCGTGTAGTGACGTTCATGTGTCGACACCCATTTGTCACCATCGATCGCACTTGGCATCAGTCTGCCGGGCTGTCCAGACGTGTCGGAATGTATGTACTGTGTAATAGGTGTTTTATTTGTTGTCTTGCTAGTCTGTGTAAAGTTGAGCACTTGTTAGAACTTTTACGTTAGGTTCTGTATAAAAGAAATATTTCGCAGTTTATCCGATAAAAACTATAATCGAAAGGTTATTATAATCTTAACTTCAGCAACTACCCGCCAAAAATTCTCTTAAATTTTATTAGGCTAAAGTTATGTCCAATATTTTTAGCTACATGGATGGCGTAAACGATGATTACACAAAAAAAATGTGCAAGTCTCGCTATTTGCCATTTATTTACAATAACATTATTCCAGGATGAATCAGCCACTGAGATGGAATTTACAAATTTCTTCCAATTATTTCTGGCATAGTTTCCCAATTTACATGTTATGAAGTTCCAAAGTGGTCCCAAAGCTTAGTAAGTTCGCCGGTGGTGAATGGATGGAAAAGAGCCGAAAATCGTGTGTGCCGAATATCTTTGGGGAGGTCTAATCTAGCAGTGGAGTGATATAGGTTGACGCTATGTTATGGTTGCTATTAACACAAAATAATAAAATACTCTCTTTTATTACTGAGTGGACTATCGACATCTGCTGCGATGCATCTTAATTGAAGTCGTAATTAAAAATTACAGATGTCGTCACTGATCATCGGTCAAGTGTGTTAAGACATTAAAGGTTAATTTTAAATTGAAATCGCCTATTTTGTTATTAACTCGCCGTTTTTGCAGAAATATCGGCGAGGTGCGTAAATTGCTGGCAACACGACTTAGCGTGACGTGTTAATGGTTCAATTATGACTACACCTTGACTCTTGCGCCGTCACGAAACACCTCTCGCTTGTTTTTCACGGAACAGAGGGAGACGTAGCGTGCTTTACTGCGGTGTAAGTAAAACCTCCTTTACATTGGTGGAGTTATTACTATATATGTAGTTTCAGGTAGAACTCAGCTTTAATATATTTCATACGGATCACCAACAATTTCAAAGAAGGAATACACAAATTTATTTTTAAATCAGTGTTCATTAAATTTAATTTTTAAATTTTAAAATAATTTAATTCATTTCATATAAATTGAAATGAATTAAATTAATAGCTATAGAATGGTAATAGAATAACTAATAGAATGGTATTCTATCTTAACCATTTAAGAAGTTTTTTTAGACTATTTTCTATTCACTCTGCTATCCATTTTTAGTTTTCTATTATAGTAATATTTGAGCTCTACTCTATGAGAGTAGGTATATGGAATTTGGATGCCAGACATGTCTCACTGGAAGTTTTCTTCTGTAATCAATCACATACTTTCGGGCCATACCCACTATGCAGGCTCTATTCCAATTGGTGTCTTGGGCCTGCTGCTGCGTCCCAAATCAATTGGCGGTATTGGGCGGTTTTCTGTTTCATAATCGTAACTATAACCAGCCCTTTTACTTATGAGCTTAAAACGGCACTCTGGCTAAACAGGTTGGGGAGTCCATTCTTTTAGAGAGTTTGTGGTAGCAGCTTTGTTGTCTCTTAGTCTCCTTTTATGACACGCACGGGGAGAGATGGAGTGATGCTGTTCTAAAACTTGCCGACACCACACGGTCAGTAAAAATTCACCGCTTTTCCTTCTTTATCATCATTTTCCTGCACCATCTAGCTAAGAATGTTTACAAATAAATTTCAGCGTTGGAATATTCATCAGCTAACACAGGGTTACTAGCCTTAACTCTTCTACAGTAAACTATCAACATAAACTAAGTTTAAGTCGATGCCAGACTGCGGAAAGTGGGCGTTTCGTATGCATTCATTATAGATTAATGACGCCAATCGGTCCATCCGCCATCACGCGACTCCCGGCATCGTGCTGGATATTAATTATGTATTTTATTACCACATTATTTTGAATTTAATTCAATTGTAACATGTTCACCAATTAAAAATATAATTCAATATTTTGCTTGATTTTATTCTATTATAATAATTGTACAAAAGGGTAACCCGTTCATTCTCGAAGCCTTGAAGGATTGCACAATTTTGAGTTAATTGCCAAAGAATTTATTTTTTTAAGTTTGTCCTAAATTTTGCGTAGGTAGGTATATCTAGCTAGGTATCACCAAATTTACAAAACCAAAAAATTAATATACCTACGTAACATTAATTACGTAACATTACCAATTCTAGGTTGAATAAGTATATGGTTTTAGATTTCGGGAATTTACTGTATTAATATACATAATGTAACTGATAAATTGTTAAATAAAGTAAGTTAGATAACTACATGCATAGCTAGTTAGATTGACATTTGCATATACATGGTATAAAAAACGTTATATTTTTCAAAAACAAACAGAAATTATGTTTTTCTCAACTAGGTATATTTGTGAATAACGAAGAAAATATACTGTTTAATAATATCATTAAAGATAGGAATATCAGCAATTTTTATCAGCAAATACAAATAGACAAACTTAACGAAATTATTGATCTAAAAAAGGTATTACCTACTGATATGATTTACGAAATTCTAAGTTTTATCGAAAAGAGTCCTCAATCAAACGAGAAAGAAATCACTTAGGCTTACGTAATGCGACTTTCAAAAACACGTAGCGTAGGCGGTAAAAACTCCCTTTGTTGCCGCTCGAGCGGGCTGATTTCTTAAATAATGTCGGTTGGTGTAGGTAGGAGGGCCGCGGCAGGCCACATAGCAGGCAGGCATAGGCGAGCGAGTGCAATCAGTCTTATTCCGCGCGGACGCGTCCGCATTAGTCAACGCCCGGTGCAGAGACAACCGACCCCAACCTCCTCTCGAGGGAGATATCGATTGTCGGTAATCGATTCCAGTTCGCGCAGTGAAAAGTATCGATTGTGCTGGGAATATTTTAATTAAAGTTTATCACATTCGATATTTTAGATAGTTGGCTTTATCAGTAAAAATGAGTTTCATTTGTCTAAGCTTAAAGCCTAATTAAAGCTACCTATATGAATAACTAAACATGAATACAAAGGTTATATGATATTATAAACTAGCAATATGTACCTATAGTTGTATAGAAAGGTTCATTACCTTTATTCTTATATTGCTCTCTCTATAACTTATTTAGTTTCTTATCTCCATCTTATATGTCGATAAATAGGCTAGACAAAGCGATAGACTTTTATTTTATTCAGATATTACTAGGTATATTTATTGTTATCGAGTTATCTATAATATTTTAATTATGTCCACGTAGGTATATATAAACACTGGTTTGGGTTAAAACGAAGTATATACTAATATAATAAAGAGAGAGAGAGTGCGAATTTTGTGAGTTTGTGTGTATGTGGAGAGTAATCTCCGGAACCACTGCACCTATTTAACTCATTAACCACTTCTTTAACCATTTGAAGGGTACATTATTCCAGATGGACATAGGCTATATATTACGTGCAAAAAAATTTCCGGGCGTGCAACGCATGCCGGGCACAGCTAGTAAATAATATCAGCGATAAGAAGGTAGACATTTTCACGACCACCTAACTGCAAGAGTCAGAGGTCACAGGCATCAACGTAAAAAGGCTTACATAAAGTTAAATGAGGTAAACAGCATTATCGAGCCGTGGCCTAATCACGAGCAGCCAACTCCAACCTAAGTCTAAATAGCCGTTCAGCAAATTACTGTTATCGAGAGAACCGAGTTTTGCAGGTAATGAAGCAGTACGTAGGGATGGTAATAACATCATTATATCACGGGTCGAAATTTTATATAAAAACAAAATGTGTATGGAAAATCGTTCCTAAGTATCAGTAAATAACAATAAAATACTCGTTTAGCAAACATTTAATTTCAATCGCTTGATAGCTTGATTAAAGCATATTTCATGATAATAATTATTGCTATTTATGTAGGTACTTGTGATTTCCAAAAAGAGTTTTACGTGCTCGTAAAGGCAAGTATGTCGCTAGGTAAACGTAAAAATAAGTTGATTTGAGGTTTTATTTTTTGAGATAATTCTCATAAAATCCTACTTTTTGATCGTTACTGCAATATTGACAAATCTAATAAATATGAAAAAAATACAAAAGAAATATGTCCTATAATTTATTTTTACGATTGGTTATGCTGTCGAAATAATTATGCTACAAGTATTAATGTGTCCCAAACTAGTATCATTTTACAGGTAATAAAAATACTCTTATCTCCACCATCAACTGTGGCCGTGTCAACACATCCATTATTGGCGTTTCCACAAGAACAAGTTTCTATCATCGTGTTCCTACCCACTCTTGCTCACCTTTATCAAAATTCATTACCTATACTTTATCCACGCGCCCGACTGTTATCGCGAGTTTTCTCACTGCGGCATTATAATGAACAGTTTAAATTTAGGCGTAATGGTTGACCAATAAGATAAAAGAGAGAGGGCTACGCAAGCAAACATAAACGCGCACGCCGTTATCTTTATTATCCTGAGAAATAGGGTTCAAGGTACAATGAGAAGATTGTAAGAGAAACTTTGTAAAGGAGTAATGACGGACGCATGGACCGCCATACAAAGCAGTCGGCTACCAGAATAAAGTTATCTCGCGATACATCCCTGAATTAATGGCCAACTCGTTACTTGGGTATTGAGATGTTTCGAATCATGGTTTGGAGTCATCGAACTTTTTAAAATAAACATGCTGCAGGTGGGTAATCAGGTTTATGTGAAATTAATTTCCTGAAAATACTTTTAACTAAATATTATATTTCTTCGTACAGAAAAAACGTCCACTTTCCGTAGAATTACGAATATTTATAAAACTTTTAATTTTAAAGATTAATTCTAGAAATTAAAAAAAATATGTCAGACTATAAATGACTTACTAGTATAATATAATCTATTTTAACAGATACACAATACAGATAAAGGAAGGACATGACAGTTTTAAGATATCTATTGATGCTCAAACATTGAGTGGCACATCTATCATTAGACCTAACTTAGAAGAGTCCTCGCTTGGAGACCGCGTTTTGGGAAAGGTGGCGTAAGATGCCCTCCAACCGTGAGTTAAAGAAAGTTGCCACTAGTGACTGGATAAGGAGAGTTTGATGACGGACCTCGGGAGAGGTATATTAAGCAGTGGAGAAACACAGTATGACGCTCATAAAATTTTCTATGGAATTTATGAAATTAAAATTTGAAATGTTCTCTTTGATTGGTAGACACAATTATAGGTTGTAGGTACAGTAGAATCTTTATTTAGTAATTTATTTGTATCGTTCTAACTGAATCTACGATAATTATTTAAGTAGAGCTCGCTATAATCAATTTCACTCGACTACATCTTTCAACTTTTCTCAATGTTGATGATATATCATCAACAATTGTATACAACATACAATAAATTGTACCTATACAATTTCGATAAAGTTTATACCGTAGAACCTATCTAGTTCCAAGTCAAATATCCTTCGCAGCGCAGAAATAAATTCTAAAATATTAATCAGGATTCCTAATTATTTCTACATTCTTGTACAGACCATATATCGCATTTATTTAAAAATTGACATACAATTTATTGAGGTTTTTTACAAGCCAACACGTCTTCTACGTTAAATAGGGTCCCGTGGCCAACTGCCACGTCTGTCCATTACGTAGCACGTATTATCTGCGACGTGATTGTCCGAGCACTGAACTCAGATGAAATGATAGGGTATATTTGTGGTAAGTAAATGAAGGTAGTCTTGCAGATGGTGATTTCTTTTTTGTTTAACACCTCTTTTTTATTTGTTATCATTTCCGTCGTCCTTAGAAAAAACGGTACAAGTGCATTTTGATGACATTTGAGAGAAATACAAAAATAGGGATCATTTCTTTTTAAAATTGGAGTTATATTCTTGGACAGGGCGATGTAATTAAATTACTCGAAGATGATTTAAATTAAAATCGTGTTTAATATATGTGCGATTTAGTTAAATTTATTATTATAGTCAAATGCTTTAAGTGTAACAACGTAATCGAATGAAATACTTTTTATACAATAAGTGTACCAAGTGCACCTACCTACTAATGGAAATCTACAATTAATATAAGTAACAGCACTATTTAAATCACGATCGTAAAACAACCGCATGTTACAATAAACGTTTTCTATAGCATTTAGTTATCGACCATAATGGGTCCTTTTTACAATAGTCAGCAATCATGGCGATCTCTATCGCCAACCGCGGCCATGTCTGCGGTCCCAGACTGTAATTTGCCAGTTTTCGCCGCCTAGCTGCCAGTAATTTTGTAACAACATGAACGCTTGAAGTCTTCATCCCATTTTTTTTTGCTTCCTTTTTGTAGATAGGCCCGTAATTACGGGTGTTCGGTTACGTAAGTCCATCGTTACATTTTTAAAGTACGAAAAATTCATTGGGATGTAAACGATGTTTTTAAGTCGTAATACGAGTTAATGAGTCAGCGTGGTCTACTCACGTTGGCGACTAATCTGGTAACCAAATGTTTATTCAAATGCTAAGGATGTTAACTATTGCGCAGTCCGAAAAAACGGTCAAAATGTGCAAAGCACAAGTTGAGTATTCAAATGAACCGTCATAAAATCTCAAAGAAATGTCACATAAATCATAAAGACTGTTGAGACAAAAGACTCCCGGGCAGTAGTCCATGGTTTTCGCAAAATCAGGTCAGGATCACATGTGCTCCCGTTTCTTTTGTACAATTTTGGAGTATTGTACAATCTTCCGGGTTCTAAAGCACCTATTGTATTATGAATTTGCATGCAGATTTTTTGTAGGTTTCATAGTATCTTGCTGTTAGGTTCTTACCTTTATTTTGTTGAGTTTTTGTTATGGATATTTTAAAATGTACAAATGATGAAATTGTTTTAGAGAGAGTTAGTTATACGAATTGGTGTCTATAAGTTAGTGTTGTGAAAATTGCAAAGTATCTTCGAGAAATAAGGATGGAAGTAACGGGAATTAATTCGGAGCACAATTCAGTTCTATCTATTAGGCAATAAAATGTACAGAACGTTCTAACAATGATTTCCATTCTACGCTTTATCACGAATCGAATCCACTGGAAGTGTAACGCGTCCAACAAAACAAATCACCGTGTCACTTTATCCATTTACTTGCAAATTTCGCGCAAAACTCGAAAAAAGTGTCGAGATAAAGGTACAAAAGTGTTCTATTCTAGTCGCCAAATGAATAATTACCTTTCACGTCGCTCCTTTCAATCTGCGCTCGGCGATCGATCAGCGTCGCGGGAACTCTTTCAGGCGCGTCACCCTTGCCGCTGCCACCTCAGGTAAAACGCAATTAATCTGAAACATCCCAACTTAGTATTACATTAAAACGAAATAAAAACCCCGCAGCCTGCCGTTTTTTCGCCGGCGCGTTTTCTTTTCCATTCAGATTTTTTTGACAGCTCGAAAAATGAGACTCATTTATTTGACTCGTACACAATGTAGGACTGTTTGAGTATTTGCTATAAATACGCATTTTTCTCTACATCTCCTACCTCTATGTGGGGTGAGCATTAGCCTCGGATGCGAAGGGAATCTCACGTGTTCCCTTTGTTCGATTTCGAGATTTTAGGGGTGCTGATGCGTATATTCTTAGGGAATCCATCAAAATAATCGCACGCTCGTGTATACGTAATGGATTGTGGTGTCAACAAACATACAAAATGATATAAACAACTAGGAATATTTTCAGAAACAAAACATGATTTTTTTGCAATTTACCACTTACCTAGGTACATAACTTAAAAATGTATTTAATTTTAAAAACAAAATTTGAATCGGGGAACTTACAAACGACAACTAGGAGTAGGTACCTATTTTTAAAAACAAAACTTAATTTTATTTTGTCTTTAATCATTACGTAATTGCTTACCACTTATAAAGCTAAACATAGGAATGTACCTAATTTTTAAAACAAAATTGATTAGGGAAAATTCATTAGGAAATGTGAGTAATTTAATTTGTTGATAAATTACATGGTATACAAATGTATTACATCTAGTTGTTGATTTACAATATAAAGTCACTTCCTTTTATAATTAATCAGAGTTAAAAATTTGTCGAAACCCCCACTAAAGAATAAAATTCATTTAATAATATTAATGAGTGTATTCGGACTCGTTGCATATGACACCACATAAAAGGTAATTGTTTCTTTATGCTTCGCCTTTTGTCTTTGTCTTTGTGCGTTTCGCGAGGCGATGTCACAGTTTTGTCGTGTCATTTGTCATATACTAATAGTTTTTCTAAGCCCGATTTTTAAGGCTACATTATACGGTGTACTGTTTCTGGCTGCCCGAAACATCGGCTCATTGTTTGATAAATGGCTGAACATAAATACAGCATTGTCTCTGCCTATTCACTTGTAATTAGGTAGCACAATTTGCTCTGTTGAATCGGTAATGAGACTGTGCAGCGAGACTTTGAGACAATGAAGCGGTGAATCAATTACTTATACAATGCTGGAGGTGTTGAGTTTAACGCGTTACAGCTCTTAAAGAACAAAATGCATAATGAATAGTTAATTTGGAAATTCTTCAAGACGTGTAGTGGTTTTTTGAATAAGCCCTTTAAGCTTCATGTGGTGAAGGTTCTACTTAGATATTGTATCTATAGTATAGGTATCTATTGTTTTTGAAAATCCCAAATACTCACGGTAGATATTAATGTGAAAAGCTTAATCTAGCGTTATTATTAGATATGTATTACATAGTAATGTAAAATTAAATATGCTGTCTGGTTTTCCAAATAAATAAATGAATTTGAATGAAGTCGCCTCATTCATTTACACATTTAGTCCATATCCTACACATGTAAAAATGTAGGTACTAACAATGCGTAATCGATCAAAAGTATATCAAAGTATTGCGTGTTTATTAAACTACAATAAGGCAAAATTAAAAATAGGTATTGGGAAACTCCCAATGGAGTTGTAGTAAAAATTGCAACCTTCTGGGAGGTTACTATAACAAAATCAATCTTAGAACGAACTCTAAAGAATAATAAAATGATTAAAAGAATGATTATAAAGTGATTGAAACACCTGTTATAATATTTCTATTCTATAAATAAGGAAGAGTCATCATGAATTAAATTAATGTATTAGCAGTACTTATTATACGAGTATTTACAGTGCCGTAAATGTATTTTATGACAATAATTATGTTATACGTAGGTACATTTAGCCAGAGCATAATAGCCTCCAGTCTAAACACTTCTCAACTCTTGTTATTTTCTGATTGATTTCATTACTATCGTAAAGATAATTATGAGCAAATAAAGTAGAATCATGAACGGAATCCAGTTTCAGGCTGTGGGAATGATCATGAAGCATCTGTATATATGATAATTAAGTTTGCTCGATATTAATACGTAACATCTACTTTGCTATAACCATGACATAGCAATAACTGATAACATGATAGAGTTTATAATAGCCTATAACGTCACTCTGTAAGGCTCAGGCCTTCCCTAGTAGACCCTACGCGAGTCCAGTGTGGTTTGGTGGTTATAGTATATTCTCCAGATTATTTTTTATTTCTTGATCATCTTGATCATTCTTCACAACGTTTTTCCATCATCGCCGAGTCAGTGATATTTATTGGTTACATTTAGAAACTTACTGGTAGATACGTGCCGAGGAATTGAACCCACGATCACACGAATGTGAGTCGAGTATGGATACATCTCGACTATCACCACTCTCATCGCAGTTAAACTACGATGTGGTAAATTAATAAAGAAAACAATTGTAGGCCATCACCCTCTAACCATATGGAGCGTAAAACACAAAACTCCAGATGTTGATTGCGTCTGGCCGCAACACGAAATATTCTTATCCAGAGCGAGTTATCAATCAAGCCCCAAAGACATTTGTACCGAGCTCTCGGCGATTTGTACAAATGAAAAATTAATTTTGCCGATGATTAATATAATGGCGTGCAATAAAACGTAATCGTTGTTACAAACTTTTTACATCTTCTTCTTGTCCAAATTAATTTGTTTTTGGGGTAACAGTAGCGCAACGCTGTTTAATATATTTATTTTAACGCAAGTTTAATACTTTAATATATAACATTAGCGTAAATTTAATATTTAAACATATAAAACTAAATATCTAATAACTGTTTAATAAATAACATTTATTATATTTCTCATCTTATTCTTAGGAATCAATTAACATTTTATATAACTTAGCATAATATGTAAAAATAAAATAGATATTATGTAAAATTTGCAAGTAGGTTCCATGAATTATTAACATACTTAAAAATAAAATTGATTATGTTATGCGCTGTATAGTATGTGTATTTGAACTATATAAGTAATATCTTTAATTACTTATATGGTATTTCATTAATTAACTATCTACGTAGTTACCTACTATATAAATACTTACTTATAACATACGGGTAATATTATGTTTACATAACAATTTAATTTATAATATACCTATAAAGCAATTGATTGCTGTTTAATATAGACATTATAAGATTAGCGTAAAAAATTATCAAAATATTTTTTTACCGATATAATTATTTTTTCATATAAATATCTATTACAATATACAAGGAATCGTCCATTGAATCCCGTGAACTGAAACAATCAGGTGACAAGATGAGAGATGACATTTCGTAAAACAATGAGCGGGATCTCGCAGTAATAATAGAATGAAATATTTGCGGTAACAATTTATATTCTAACGCTGGATTCAACTTGACAATTTATTAATCAAACCGATTACCTCCCTACCAAGCCCACAGCCTATTGTGAAAATATTGTCAAGCAAAACAATCCCATGAATAATTAAGGATTTAAATTTTCATACAACAAAGGCATAAAACAATAAAACGCGCTTCATAGTGGACAAAAGCATTTCTGTGAGTGGCATTTTAGGTGCCCCTCATACAAATTTTAATATGAGGGGTCGAAAACCAGAGGCTGATTGTGAGGGTCCAACTAAACATTAGCACGTACTTAGCTGTAAATACGAGTACATACAACGTTCCTTACATTATTGAATTAAACTAATATTAAACCTGAATGGGAAACATGTATTGTTCGTGGGAAACACAGTTCCATGTGCGAACTACAGCTCGCGGGACGAATTCAGGCATTGGTAGTAGGTACATGTAATAAGTATTTGATTCTAATTCCACCAAGGTCTGGATTTAACAAGTTTTATTTCTGTATATAAATAAATAAGTTCTTAGGATATTTATTATACTTAGATATAGGTACCTACGCGTATTTGAAGACGAACGTAAAAATGAAAAAGTAACCTAAAAAAATATTTCTTAAAACACATACCTACATTTTAAAATCAACTTTGCAATAGTTATTATCTGTAAAACAACTGCAAAATGTAGGTACCTATGTAATAATTTAATTTAATAATTAACATATCATTTAATTTATAATAACAATAAAATCTAAATAACTAAATTATCTATCAATACAAAGAGATGAATATAATACCAACACATAAAGAAAAGAAAATAAGGATTTTAAAACAAGATACAGTGCCTACTTACCTATTAAAAAATAAAACAAAAAATGAATTTAAAATATTTTATTAATCATTTTTAAATTATTAAGCCGCATTTTAATATAAGACTTCAACTCTGCAGCCCTTTTAAAAAAAATACTTTATCAGATACAATTGTTAAGTTGTCACTTCATATAGGTAGGTACTTACCTAATTGAAATGCGAACTTAATCTTTAGTTTCATACAGAAATCAATTAGGAGCACCATCGGTTTGGCCTACGTCTCCGACACATGTCGGCCTCCACTTCCCTCAGCTTTTTCCATAACGACCTGTGAGCCCCTCCCTTCTTTAGAGAGAAAAGCATAATCCATCACTGTACGTCACCCCTATTTTGGTATACCCCGTCGCGTTCGCACGTGCCCACAAGTGCTATGTCCGTCCTTGTCTACCCCGCTAGGGGTAGTTTCTCTCAGTCGCCGCTTGACGGGTGATCATTTTTCTTGTGGCGCGTTCAATCATCGCGTCACTATCGCGTTCTCTTTCAGTTAAAAGTCCGTACTATTCCCCTCTCACTCGCACAGGCCCTTCCTGTCTTTCTGTGTGTCCCTTATTTTCTGTTAGCGATGCGTGTTCCACTACGTGCCTGCCGACCAAATATGGCGTCTTTTGTGTTTGATTTTGACATTTTAATTTTTGTTAATAAAGCGGTCCGTTTTTAATTGCAATCCGTTTTCTGAATAAATCATTAGCATAGTGGTTTGAACGAGTCGAGTATAAAAGCGAAACTTTTGAAACTAGTTGAAAACATTTAAGTTCGTGAGATTTAGGTGTAGATAAAAACAAAAAAATGACACTACTCGGCCTTGTCGTAAAATTATTCGCGTTTTACATCATCGAATGTCGAAAGAGCGTTTAATAAATTTCTCAAAATAAATCATCGATTTCTATTAAGGCATAGGTAGATACGTCGTACCTACACGTTGATAGATAAGTCTGGCTTCAGAAGTATTAATCAAAACAGTAATGGGATTAATCCACATACAGACCTATGCAAATGCATTCCAGCCACCATAGCTAGAATATGCAAAATAGATAGATAACTCGTTTAGACATCTTTTACCCGACTACAGCGAAGGTAAACAGGAAGGTTCATGGTTTAGTAATCTATGTTTGTATGTATGAGCAAATTAGATGTCAATCGATTAATCTTGGTGTTATGTAGCCAGTGTTATGTAGGTACCTGTAACCACGTGTCATGTAACCACGGATAAAGTGAGCGCCACGAGCAGGAAGAATTTCGGTCATTAACATGAGGTCAGCCAAGATTGAACGCAAAGTGATTTGTATGAAACTTCTGCTTCCTTCTGCTCGTGGCGCGCGTTTTAGTTACGGAAATTTACATTTATCGAAATCAGTTTACTAAAAACTTTTTGAAAACAGGTAGGTATGATCCATTCCAATGCAGTTTGTCCAAAATGAAAACGAACATGGTGGCCTGACGTAACTGACACAGCCTTAAATTAAATAGTGAGGTGATAATTGTTTTCGTGTAAATAATTTGATTTAATAATAATAATAGTAAATAATTAATCATAATTTTTCGTGTGATTTCCAACTAAATTAAAAGACATTATCAGAGATAAGGAACTTTAGTGAAATATTAAAGAAATACAATTCTTATTTATTTATATTTAGAACATGTTTATATTTAAAAATAAGTTTAGAACAACGAAAATATTCGAAATTGCCTTTCTATAATAACTCTACGAGATCGCATTCAAAAATTTGGTAATTTTTAATGTTCAACCAACTCAAATTATCTTCAATTGTCTCTGGGCTATAAGCCTAATATCTGTTGACATCATTCTCCACCTTTTATGTATACTATGCTATAATGCTCTGTGTACCAGGCATGTCGAGTCCGCTCGGGGAACGCAGTCCACCGGGGACGCAGTAGATTGACTTGTCAGAATATTTTAATTTTAATTCCGGCATTATATAAACTCTTGTTTATTTATTCATGAGAGCCTATGTGGATGGATGAGCTTTTAATTTTCAATTTAAAATTCATCGGGAATCTTTAAAATATAAATCTACATCGATAACATTTATTTTGATTCCATTTTTCGGTTTCAGTTAAAATGTGTAGCTTAATAATTCTAAAATTTGCCAATCTAGTAAGTATAATTAGGATTTCATTTCAACCTAAGAGTAGATATTTGTAGATATTTCAACCTAAGAGTAGGTAGTAGCTTTCTAGTAAAAATACATTTAATTTTATAAACAGTTAATACTAGTTTTAATCATTTTACCTACTTTGATAAAATAATTATGAAAGAAGAGATAGACATAATTGAGTAACTAACGTAAATTTTGACAACATGATTTTGATTGACTGATATTATCATTATGTAATATTAGTATAATCAATAATATCTGTTGAATGCAAATTTATATTATGTTTTTAATCGGTAGTTACAAATTGTATAAAATGCGTACCTATCTATTGTCGGTATGGACTTTGATTGAGATTTCTTTGCTTAAAGCTTCGTGATTTCAACATCTGATTTATTATAATGAAATAGCATAAACCATTTTATTTTTTTAAGATCTCACTAATCTCAATATCTGGGAAAATGAGATCCTTTTTCTTAGATAGGTAGTAAGTATCACATAATGGAATGACAATAATTCTGTATCACTATATAGATCTACAATTTACACGTAGACAATTACCTATTTCAAACAATAAATCACTGTGCAGGTCGGGCCGGTGAGTTGACGTCACGCCTTCGATGCGAGTTCGAGATCGCTTAGTGGGTCTACAGTGCGTCCCGCTTTGCAGACGGGCGAACCCAATGTAGTTCACTTCTTAAGTGAATTTATTCTTATATTTAATTTTTATTGCGTTTTAGATATGTTAATAAATGTTTTTCTTATTTATTTGTCTGTATTAAGGTATCTTATGCTCTCCATAAAATTTAGAAGCTGCATAGCTATATGTGACTGAGCAAATTAAAGAGAGCATATTGTCGGTATGGTGTTATTGTCTTTGGTTTTCAAGATTTTGTTTAAAAGAAACATGCCCCAACGTATGATTTTTAAGATAAAACAATAAAAAATATGTTATAGGTAAGTTAAATTTGTACTCATGTGCCTAATAAAAAATCAGTAAATAAAAAGTTAATAATTTTAGCAAAACATAAGTTTTAGCGGATTTTTTAGGTCGATTCTTACATACGTAATTTTAAGATGAGTTTAGTTTTAAAAACACATTAAATGTTGCAGTAAGTAGGTACGTAGACTTTTTTGTACATACTTCTTAAATGATGCAGTGATTCGAAAAGAGAGATTTGTGTCCTGGTCTGAAAATATTAATATAAATATAATAGTATTAATGCCAGCGACTTCGTCCGCGTGAACTTGTGATTCCCGTGAGATTACTGCGTAAACTTCATAATTTATCTGGATAAAATTTACCTTAAATTATATAAGTTATAACTATGCCAAGTTTCATTAAAATCCGTCCAGCGGTATTTGCGTGATGAGCGTTCAGACAGACAGACAGACATAAATTCCAAAAAAAAATGTTTTGGGCTCTAGTATTTTACACCGCAATAACTTTTTAAAAAATATTTCATGTACCCACAGACACGGTTCTGTTACATTTTTGTTATATATATATATATCAATATAGGAAAAATGGAATATATATATCAGTACCTACCTACTTTATATTACTACCATTAATATTAATATCCAATTTATAATGTTACTATAGCAGTAGGTAATTTTCTAATAAGAAAGAAACAAAAGAAACGTCCAATTCGCCAAGTGGAATGGATTCTTAGTAATATAACTTGTAAGACCTTCGGGCTAGGAATAATCTATCAGATTTTTAAAGACTACGTTACTCGTTACTGTGAAATTATGTTACCTGCAAACAAATTTATGACAAGCAAAGTTTTTCTATGACAAGACGTTACAATATTATTACGTAAGTATTTTCTTGTGTTGTATTTGTTATTTTTTTATAAATAAACTTGCAAGCGTCCTTAGGTTTCATTTGGCTCTTATATTAATTAATGCTTGAGAAACGTTCTCACTTAAATACGGTTCGAGAAAGGAGCCTCAAAAGGTGAGCCGCTAATCTTATTTTTGTTTTTGGCCCGACGTAACTACATATACTCGTACCTGTTTAGAGAGGAGATAGTGGAGTCCATTAGCGATACAAGGCTGAGTAAAGAGCCGACACCAGTTGTCGGGGAGTATCCTACATAATATAAATATTCAATAGGGGTTTGAATATGTTAATACAACGTCTCCTCATTGGGTTGTAGATTGCGCCGTCGTTTTTATCTTATACGACATTTAACTCCGGTAATTCAATTTACTTTATTTGCATAATGTCGCTTGCTTTCTAAAGTAGGTGAGTATGGAAATGGTTTCGAATGGGGACGAGTTACGACGCTCCCTTTAAACTTATAAATATTTTTGAATTAATTCAGTTCACATGTAATTTATTACGGTGCGGCCTCTAGTGTTTCGATAAGTTGATAGATGGAGGATTCAAACAATTCTTAATGATAGATATTTCATACTTGTCTCTGCCCACACATCCGTTCGTTGTTAACACCACACACGGATTTAAAAAAAGGTTTCATCACACTATTTCGTATAGGCGAATGGAGATATCTAGAATTAATCGGGCTGTGAAGGCATACAAAGCCGTGAAATATGGCTCGCTCGTTGTTCACAATGGCTACGTCTTCATCACGACCCTATTGTTTTTTTCTTATGTACCACACGCGGGATTGTTTTCTCTTACAACCATAGAGTTGGGAAACGTGTTCTTATGTCTCTATGGTCATTTATCAGGCTACGCGTTTCGACGACTTAGCGTGCGATAAAAATGTGCCCACATGTTTTAAAAACATATCTACACGTGATTTTAGCATTACCTACTGATTTCAGCTGTCTGCAATTTTCTTTTTAAGTACCTATCACGGAAACAGTTATCCAAATAAAAGCGTCATGTGGCTCAAGGAAATGTGTTCTTATACCAACACATGTCTACCTTTTACGTGTGGCATAGGTATACAATACATTTGAAGTCGCGACACAATAGAACGGTACCTTCGCTCTTCATTCCCCGTTATCAATCTACCATGATGCCATCTGTGACGCCGCCATTACTCAATTTCCGTTCCCGCCAAAAAAGAGCGCCTAAAAAGAATTCAAAGAAAGAACGAATTCAAACAAGCGTTTAGAAACGAGGAATAGAGACATCGCTTGATGTTTGTGTATTTTTAAATGACAGTTATTATCTAATTTTGAATTAACCAATAGACGAATCGTTTTTAAATCGATTAGTTTAATCCAATGGGATTTATACAAGCTTTAGTAGCAAGGCATTCATTTGAAAAATGTTTTTGCGTGTATTTTATTGATATGTAATTGAAAAGAAAACTAACAATGTATCTGAATTTTACTCACATGGTTGTAATGTGATTATCATAACTGTATAGTTGCTATTTCGATTGCTGATTATTTTGTTATGAATAAAATATTAGCAACAAAAGCACCCACACAAGCCCGTTTTTGGGCATAACTGTTGTATATGTTGGTACCACTGAATGATAATTTAAATTCATTCTCTCCGCCGCCCGCGCCATCATTTGGACAAATGCTACGTCATTTATCTAAAGGGAGTGAGGTGTGTGGAGGGGAGGGCAATCTTCCAGATTTCCATTCAAAACTGAATCTTAAGTACATAACAATTAGATATTTTTTCAAAAGACCCTTGTTTATCAGGTTCCAAAAACTTCCGTAGGTGTTTGAATACGCGATAGCAGTTCCTAAATTCTTATCTACAAGGTTCATATAAGGTTGTCCAATACGAATCTCATTTCGTAACATTCGGAAAGTATTTTCCCAATGAAAAATGGAACTTAGAAAGTATGTCCCTTGGTTGATTTTTGATCAACAAACTTTCCTTTCAATGGGTATTGAATTAAAACTTACCGTATTTGTGCCACGTTACTAATTAATTTAATTATTTATCTTATTGTGCGCATGTTTATTCAATACATTACTTCAATGAATAGAGATGGACGAAATGCTTCTGTATGCAATTATGGTACTGACCTTCTAATGAGCTTTTACCATTTGTTTTCATTATATTATTGTTAAAATAATGTGTAAAAAAATACAATGTGTAAAACATGTTATTTGCAAAGTCTTATAATTCAACTTTTCGGTACTTTTCGTTTAAAAAACGACGTACCTACATATCAAAAAGATATTTATACATTTCTTTCCGGTACATTTTTTTCAATTGTTGTATAACACTACTAGATTCTAATAGGACATGATAAATCTATCAGGTAAAATTATAAAAAGAATATCTCACGTTTAAGTGTATAATTTACAGGAGTCAATAAGTTACTTAGCAATACTTACCTACAACCATCCATAATTTCAATTTCAATTACCTAAGGATTTTTTACTTAAGTATGCAATTTCACAAAAAAAAACTTCACTTAAGAATTCGCTGTTGAATCCCTTAATTTATATGGCAAGAGAACAATAATTTACATAGAATATTGGTATATTAGCTATGGTGTTTTTTATAAATACAATATTTACAATAATATACATTACCTACCGATAATGTTTTTTTTTTATGGAAGAAGGCTACAGACGAGCATACCGTCCACATGTTGGTAAGTGTATAGGTACTGTCGCCCATAGAAATCCGCGATACATGCCAACATTAATCCAAAATAGCAAACGTTGGCACGACCCCGGATGCGTTTCCTATCTTTGGAGATATAGGAATGGACTTGGAGAAAGGGTTGCGAAAATGGGGAGGGATAGGATGGGAATAGGCTCTGGCACATCTCACTCACTACAGAGAAACGTACGTACAATAGGGAAATAAGATAAAGTGGGAAATGCAGTACATTTCAAGGTAGTCTTCTGTGAGAGAGGGGTAACGTGGCCAATCGAGCGCGCCCAGCGGCTGTTGGATTGCAGGTGCACTCTCCCCCTCCCGAATTTGTAACTACGTTAAAGTTACTCCAAAAAGATATAGATAGTTTATAGTGGTACCTAGCTATGAAGATATTTTATATCTGATTTAAAAATATAGTTAGGTGCTTAAAAAGTAAATTTAGGGGTTCAACAATAATTAAGTATTTACTATTATAAGGTCAACATGTAGAATCGTGTAGGCAGGTTGTAATATGCGGAAAGCCAAGCCTTTACAGCAAGCCGTTACATTGCAAAATAATCGGAATCCGTAAATGTTATATTAATGGCTGCCCATTTGTTCAAGTGAAATAAATTTGATGAAATTAAAGCGAAAAAGCAGTATGAATAATCGTTGTTCGGGCACAGAACGCTCGCATCTGGGGGATTTATAGGTGTTCTTCATACGTCCATCTGTAGGCCAACGGGTTTTTATCAATTAAAAATTGCAATGCTTTTTTTAAATTAATGTCGTTTACTAGTGACGCAAACAAGTTCTCATCGAATCTAACTTGTCGAATGCATCATTGACATTATTTTGAATCTATTGCCAAACCATTTAAACGTTCCTATTGTATTTAAATAAATTACACTTGTAGTGGAACGGCGATAGCTTAGGAGTATCTATTCCTGATTCTCAACCGTAAAGTTGTGAGTTCATATCCTCCGCTCGTGTCGCTGAGTTTCTGCTTAAGTGCGGATTTTCATTTAAATTACTCGTACCTATCACCAACTCGACGATGAGAAAACCCTGCTCGAGAATTTAAAAATCCAGAATGTGTGTATCCAACAATCCACACTGGGCCCTCATGGTAGATCATGGGCCGAAGCCCCTAGTAATTTACTAGGCATGTAGTGATACGTTTCAGGCTGATATCGAATCGAACTAGACTTGTACTGTTTGCAATAGGTACATTTAGGTAGGTACTACATACCGCACATTGTAGTAATTAATGTGTATCAATAGTTTTTATAATATTAGTTCATAATTGGCCTAAAACTTAGTAATTGGCTATAATAAATAAATAATGAATCGTGAGTAAGCCGTTTACATAACAATTATTATGTTCAAGCACGATCACAAAAGTTTAAAATCTTCTAAAACTTAGTAACATTGTTAAACTACTTTTTCCATAAAATGTGACCGTGAACTTTGTAAATGAATAAAAATAAAACGAATAAAACTATTATTTCATTTACTATACCTACTCCGTAAATATACATGAAATAATATGATGTCTGACAAATCTCGATATTCTAAAGATTTTTTTTACCGAATATATACAGTATCATTGATATAGTAAGTATTATTGATAACAATATTTTTCAAAATAACATTTTTCACAGTAACCCTATTACGGAGAAGCAACCTAGCTGAGCGCCGGATTACGCGTTTCTTTTTTTATTTTTACCTAATTGTGCCCGCGGTATGCCCCAGAGATGGGGTGATGTGTCGCGGAGTATCTGCTCGGCTGCCCTGCGCGAAAACCAATTTCAAAAGACCCAGAAAGCAAACAGAGACGGATGGATAAAGATAATTTAGAATCCGAAAAATGTAAGCTGTATTTTTATCTTCTTTTTTATTTAAAAATGAGGAAGTAGGCGAGCATACTGTTCTTATGATGATAAGAGGTTTCTGTCAACCGTGGACATATAACAAAGGCAAAAGTGAAGAATGGCGAGCGTTGGCATGACCTCAAATTTTAAGTTCAGATAGGCATGACCAGCCTACTTTTGGGTAGTGAGATTATCCATTCCCATACCATCTCATCCCGCCTCTCCTACACCATTAGATTAGAGTTATGGGATTCGATGTAAATATCATGCAAATACGAGACAAAATACAAGTATCATGAATCAAACTACTATTTTATTCTAGTGGACGTTGCGATGGGAGAGAATCGAGACGGTGTTTTAGCAACAAGCTCTCACTTCCTATTTATAAGTAGATACATTTCATGGCGCTCTGTTAATGGTGTGGTAACTCGATCATTAGAATGCGCCCAGTCGCCTACAGGACGCAGCGCCCTCTTTTGTTTTTTTCGTAATTACAAGTACCTAAGTAGTATATCTACGTATAAGTACTCGTACATCTAATTAGTCCTTCTTTTTCTTTTTACGAGTAGGTCTGCAGCACTTTTGTTCTAAGTAGGTAGTGCTTACATTTGATTTGATTTTATTTTTAACAAGTTAGGTAATAATTATTTAATAATTGATTCTTGACTCCTAAAATCAATGAATTTATATCGACAATGAGGTTCCTTTCGTCAGCTAACGTCAAATATATAAAACTAGGTCCATGGATACGTAGTGTACATTTTGGAACAATACTTAGAAGAAGCTGGCTTATGATTGGAAAATATAACTTTATAAGGAATATATACTCACTAACCTACGGAGGTTAGCTAAGAAATATGAGTTAGTGGCAATTGTTATCAAATTGTCATGTCCAGAATAATCTCCGACTCCATCTACACGGCACTGACTAAACATTCCACCAATTTACATATAGATACGTATCTGCCTAAATCCAAATAGGGAAAATGTTATTCCGAAAGGATATCCTCGGCAACTCCGACCCTGGACGAGTGCGGCCCCCCTTCAGCCCGCGAGTGACACTGACGGATCGCGAGACATTAGTCATAGTCGAGACCTACCGCCCTCCGCTTCCCGCGCCCCGCCTCGCCCCCCTATATGTACCCTGTTTATTTACTTTTTGTAACGGTATTGATGTTTAATTATAGAGAGCGCCCCTAATGTTGGAAACCTAATTTTGGCGCGTCATGTTTTCGTTTTAATTTTTCATTACGCTTTGAAACTATTTCTATGCAATGCTTTTGTGAGGCATTGACAGGAGCTGCATTATCTACTTATATTTATAAAAAGAAAAATTAAAGTTCATAACGTTGTACCATAAATTTTAATATCGAATGATGAAGATTCTTGTATCAAATACGAGTAAAATTTCAAATGATATACCTAAACGGCGATAAAGTAATCGGGTGTGTGAGCCCAACACGGCGTAGATAATTATGTGAGGCTTACTTATTAGCGCCTATATCTAGATTATAGGGTGGTTTACCTAGTACATGCACAACTTAATTGAATATTTAAAAAAAATGTGATATTGAGACTTTACACTCTATTCGTGTTAAGAAAAAGTGACATCATCACTATCAGTCAAGTGATTTTATCTATTGACCAATTTCGAGAGGGAGCGTTCCTCGCTTGATCAATTAACACTGTGTTATTCTACACTGGACTGATTACGTCACTTTTTCTTAACGTGAATAGAGTTTTTTTTTTATGGTGAAGGTGGCAGACGGACATGCGGTCCACGTGATGGTACCCAAGTTGTAAAATCCTATTTACAGCTTTCTTGAAGAGCCCTGTGTCGTAGTGTTGCGGGAATATCTTAAATATATAATAATATTAATACATATTAATTATAAATTTATTAATATTAGTACAGTGAAATCTTAAAAACAATCTCTTGCTTTATTGTAAGTCACATGTTAGAGTATGTTTCTATTACAACAGAATTTTGAACGTTTAGGTCAGAACATTTAACCAAATTCAGTACTTAAGTCTCTTTGCTCAGATAACGTTACAAATACACTTTTAACTAGTTAGGAAGTAGGTATACACACAAAAACAGATGTAGTTAAACGTTTTATTGAAAACAAACGCAGCAGTTAGCTACCGGTAACATTAATGATTTGAAGCACCAATCAATCATTATTCTCTCACCCATCATCACTCGGAGTTATCGTTACCTGAGCCTGTCGGGGGCGTTACCCTTATCACATAGCTACAAGATAAATGACTCGCTGCTATCTCTTAATTAAGATTTTCGCGAGCTCTCACGTGGAGACGGATGCTGGTAATATTACTTAGATTATTTGTAGGCGTCGAGTTTAAAGCTCTGCGATTGGTTGATTTATATATGAAACTGGAGCTTATTATCTGATAATGGTGAAGTTTTGCTTGAGAAAGACGGGAAATGACGATGTCCATTTCAGACATCGATTTGCGAATAGATACTAGATATGTGATACAAACACTTTTAGAGTCTAATAGTGTTTCTATGTTCAGTAGCTCTCGAATTCTTTAATACATGTGTTTTGAAAATAGAAATTTCTTATTAGGTAGCACTTAAGTTTTAAATTTTACTTTTTAATGAACCCGTCCTATTCTGCTTCATCGCTCCATATCGATGATTTCAACCTACGTCCTATAAGCAATTCCTTCTATAAGCAAGTCCAAGCGAGCAAGCTAAGTACTAAAGTACTAAAGGGCTTCTCTCCTAGTTACGGAGTGCAAGTTATAATCCGCCTCGATAGTGTAATGCCAACCCCTACTATTAATCAAATTCTTTGCTGTTAATATTTGCTATTCATCAGTTCGTGGATAATCATTAAGTATTTCAATATGTAAGTATTTCATGCTATAAATAGTAACATAAGTAGGTACATAAGTAAAAGCCTATTAACCTATATATCACGTTTTCTATTTCAAAAATATATTTTTCCTGTAAGATGTATTTTTCTGTAACGGAACGGACCCTAACTAGTTATCATAGAGAAAGCAAATTCCTAACGACACCACTAGTGGTGTGGATAATGGTGTTTCCATAAAAAACGAATTACGTGGTCATTTTTTTAATTGGTAGGTACCTACCTTCTCGTATGCTGTGAAAGTGGTATCTACACCAAGGACACTCACTCAGTCTTAAGTGTTAAACAAATTACATTTTCATAGTGTAATTTTTAAGCTGTAAATAATTTACTTCAATTTTGGATGTTACATTTTGATTAATATTATGAAACTATAATTAGGTATATACCTAATGAACATTTCCTGTCAACTCTGTAACCAGCCCTTTTATGCCCAGTGTTAGGCGCGGCCCTCTTTATGCTCATTGTTTTGTGAGTGAGGGATGTATGGGATAAAACACCATGCTGATCAAACGGGTTGGCGAGTTCAATCTTTTAGAGATGATGTAGTTCTTCAGGGCTTGCGGTAAATACTTTGTTATCTCTTAGTACCTAGTCTTTAACGAGTCTTGAGTCACCTATATTCAGAAAAAGGTTACACACTATCTTATGTTCTTTTCGTTCAGTCATTACCGACGTCTTTTTAGTCGTCAGTTCACCTGACCGCAGGGCAATCCCACACTGCGTTTACTGGTAAGTAATCTCCTCCACTCTTGAAGTTACAACTAGGTATTTGACTATATGTAAATGATTTTGTATTTATCTTTGTTAAAAGGTAACATTGCAAAAAGAAAACTATTGTGATTTTTGCAATAATACCTTTACTTAGTATTTATAAAAATGATCACACCTCAAACGACCATGAAAAAAATTAATTAAATAAATTACCTACAAGCTACAAGATATAAAAAATTACCCATAAGGCTATAGACCAGAAATGGCATGATATGGGCTCTACATAAGGACTAACCCGTTAAAAAGTAACAATTATACATATACAATAACTACCCTGACATGTACAGTACGAAACACTATCATAGAGCAACGCCTACAAGAGCGTATGAAGAGTTCGGTGAAATAGTTCGCTGATCGCCGATAGAGGGCGGGACCTAACACCCATTTGTCAGCGAGAGCCTCATTAAGGTCGTATCTGTTCAATCTCTAGAGATTAAGGGCCAAAACACAGACCAAGAAGGTATTGCAAAAATAATAAAGTTTTAGAAGTTTTTACCTCAGTAATGTAAGGAACCTTGCCTTTTACTCACTTTCTAATTAACAGGTAGGTAGGTATTACCTACTAGATATCCCAAGCGCGCGTTTGTTTTGCTTGTATCTATATCCTTCACAATATACCTAGGCACCTACCATTGAAGTGAAAGTTACTTTTAGCGTTTACGGGTATTTATTCACAAGCGAGGTTGACGCGCAATCGTGAGTTGCTGTTGGACCTGACGACGGCGCTATGGACGTAATTTATTAGCTGATTAATACGAGAATGTCGACTCAGTAACCTCACATTATAAAATAGCATTATTAATCGAGTGTAGAAACATATTTCCAAGAAATGTTACTCATTTATCGCAAACATAAATATTTTTAGGACTAAAGTTTTGTGAGTTGGGTACTTTCTGACATCTATTCGCATAATTTTTTTATAGCATAACAATCATAAGGTTTAATTGGAAAAGAAGAGAAGTTTACAATATAGTTGCAAATTTTTCTATGTTGAAAAATTCAAATAGGTACCTAATGGCAGTAACTAGGAATCTTAATAGAAATTATTTTTGAAAGTATCTTGAGTACCTATATACAAACATTTTAAATCGAGTATAACTACGTATTAAATCTGCAATACTTTCACAGCAAAAAGGCTTGCATTTACTCTGACTACGTCTTAGCACCTAGCTGTAAATATAAAGTGTCATCACCAATATACGTTCAACACGAGCTGTATGATGTTCCCAGCAGTAATTTACAATATACGATGTAAATCTAAACGGCGCGATTATAACAACATTACCTGATAGACACAAACTTATCGCGACCGCCAATCAGAAACGAGAACTCGAAATAAATCGATGTTACATCCAATCATTACTCTACGTCAGGATCGACTCAATTAAAATATCGTTAATGCTTCAAAACTATTCGAAAATCGACTTTAAGGGAAAATATTAAGTTTTAAATTGCATTGTTACTGCATTTACCTTGCAATGATCATTATGGTAAACGTAGTATAGTATAAAACCACGAAATCGGCGTGTCGGAATCAGAATAAAGGCAAAATAAACAGTTGGTAAAACCGCGCGGGACACGAAGTTGTACACTTTAAATGATATAAAGCGGCCATTATAAAAATATCAACCTGTGCGCAGCGCAAACGGACCCATACAGTATTTTAATGTAAACAGCAACCTTTGGCGGGAGTTCTTCGAAATAAAACAGGTAGTCAGTAAAACATTCAGGACACCAGCTGCAAATATTATGTTATAGTCATCTCTTGCAAGATTCGTTACAATTACTTTGTCACTGTGTCATAAATATAAAATGTATTGACTTATTTTAGCTTCCAATTGCAGTAGGCTAAAAAGGTATGATTAAAAACACACTTATTTACAAGAGAAAATTGTTTCAGCAATCGATTCGATTCGATTTAGAGTTACGTACATTCAGAGCTATAGTGATTGTATTTTTAAGTTTATGCAGAAAGCAACGATGATTTTTTCCGACATTTTCATTTATACTATAGGGACAACAATTGATATTGATATGAAAACTAGTCTTGCCGATGAATCTATCTACACATGGCTATTCAGAAAATTGACTTCAATATTTTTTATATAATAAAGATGTTTTAGTATACCCAATAGTTGTCAACCAGATTTTTCATTCATTTCTACCCTCAGCTTGTCACAAATGTAAGTAGATGTAAGTATTGGGAACCCCATGACCTTTCTAATTTAAATAGACCATTGATTAACTGTCGTTTCACATCTAATATGCCCACTTTCAAATATATATTTCTTCCAATATCGTCTTTTTCTTCCAACTCTTACTTCTCCGCTACTTTACTTCTACTTCTCCACTAGGTTGACCTGCATAGCTTACCTTAGTGTAGGTGAAAGCTACTGAAAATGTAGGAAAGTTTTTAAAAAAACATTTATAATATTGTTTATAACACTATAGGAATATTTTAAAAAAAAAATGGGCAGTATTTCTAAAAAAAAGGACGGTGTCTATAAGTTCAATGTGCGTCAGTCGCATCCATTGATCAGTCTAGCTCTTTTTGGGCCAATAGGGTCAATCATACGAAGAGAACAATTGAAGGGCAAGAAGTTACATAGTTCGATTAATCATCTTATTGAATTTATCGATATTACTAAATAATCATGTAGCTTGTGGGTGTAAGTGTCGCTGAAGTCGCACAATACAATAATGTAAACAACATTAACATTTCGTGTGTCATCAGAACATAAATGTCATCACTTTTGTTATTTGATATCGCTCTCATCGATCTTATCGGAGCACTTTATCAAATTACGACCACATAATGGATACAACTTCTTTTAACGCGTTTGGACTATTACTAATGATAGCGATTATAACCGTAATGAATTATTTTCGGTATGAAAGGTTTTATGTTATGTACGGAATTAACCTAATTGGAAAGCAAAATAAGTCCCTCTATCTATTTAATAACGTTAAACCTGAGATAATTGCATGAAGGTCATTTTGAATTTCATTACACTTTTAACGTATGAACATACACGTTTAAAAATAATGATCTGATTCAAATGATAATTTGTTATTTTTTTAAAATCAATTTAAATTTTATATCAAAATTTAAAATACTTTGTTATTGTCGCAAGTTGTTGCGAGGCTGTCACGGTTATACCTTATATGATCTCGAGGGTTTGACCAGGTTTTCCGACCAGGTGCAGGACTCTCTGCTCGTCAGACCACCTTATTTATATAAAAAGCGTTTTGTGTTTTTTATTTTATGTTTTCTTCTTTTGGTGGTGCCAACTTCGTTGTCGACATTTTTCGATCATTTTGATAATGTGAACCTTGGACACGGTAGATTTAAATAATGTACGGGTGCTTTTTCCAAACCACAAAAATTTTGTTTAAAATATTAAAAATGTTAAGTAGGTACTAGTTTGCTTAGAAACCTAGGGTATCTGAGCAGCAGTAAGGTTTATGATTATCTTAGCATATTTCTCAAAATTAACACATTTATCTTCTTATCATTCTTAAAATCTAGAAAAATATAATACTGTTGTAGTAACTTATCTAATAGGTGTACCTACCTTCGTTAGAAGAAAAAAATTAAATACGTGAGTGTCATGTAAATTTTTCACAAACAATGTCACGCGTAAGGTCCCATTATATAATGCTTTGTACAACTCAAATTCCTACTTATCTACATTCTGAAACATTTTAAAAAATATTTACACTTACGCCGCTCTGTTATCCTTACGGGCGATAAATTACTTGTAATTTTGTACCCGGGTGATACCTGAGCCCGGGTAAAAAACACGAGACATAGACGTCTTGGTGCGTCGCAAATTACGGTCATCATCTTCTCATCAGAGGCGTGGGTACGCGTTGATGTATAGGAGTTGAGCTAGAGGGTACGAGTACAAGGAGGTTAGAGTGCAGAATAGCCTCTATTTTGAAAGGTTTATGCCTACGAGGACTCAGTTCATTAGCGTTTAAAAGACAAATTTTGACTGAATCAACTGAATAGTTGGAATATTTTTAATATTGTTCCAAATATTGTTTTAGGTATATGCTTTTATAAAAAAAAATATCATACACTGCAAGTTCGCAGAATCGACAAGAAATCACTAATCATCGTCATCACGGTAGATCAATGTGAAGGACTTTGTGCATAAGCCTAATATTTAAAAATGTTCAATATGAGGTCAATAACTTAGATTGGGTTGTTAATTTCAATTTCATCTTTGTTAATTTTCATTTTTTAATAAAATATTTTGGAGACGTCATGGGCATTTTGTATATTTATGAATTTAAGCGTTTTAATATTTCCATTGTATTCTTTGACATAAATATGAGCTCGACGTCAGAGAGAGTTGGCTTAAAGAGTAAATGGGTGTACAGTGTTAGGTTTTAAACTCTTTTAAAGTTCAAGCCATGCAAGAAACAAATTATAAGGAAATGAAATCTTTGTACCGTAATGCCGCGTTATACAACATTGTGCTGTGCCATTATTATGAAATTATTTTATTAGAAAACTGTAAATAATATTATAATAGTTGATTGTAAAGATTATCATCCTCTGATATTTCTGCAAATTAACCGAAAGGGATTAGGTACTATAGGACAAGAGAATTTAGATAGACAGATTATCGTCTTATTGCACATTTATTGCACACCAAAAACAATACCTAAAGACATTATAGACACAAAAATGCACAAAAGACTGTCTTATTGCTGAAATCGCCAGAAAACCTTTGGGTGAAGAGGAAATAAATATTTTGATTATAGGTCAACGGTGTACAGTTAGTTAGGTTGGTTAATATGTAAAAGTAATTTGAGTAAAATGAATGCTATCTTTCTTATTTCGTTGTTGTTTAGTTAGAAATAGTAGACGTCCAAATAAATAAGAAGTAGAATACATATGTACAAAAGGTAATAACTATGAATTACGTTCTTTGTTTTGAGTCAATTGCTATGAAAATATTCCGAAATTCTTTTGTAAAAAAAACATTTATTTTGGTTTTCGCAATTTTTTTATTCATACCTATTTGCTAAATATAAAGCCAAATGATATTTTCAGCCTTCTGCAATTAATCGATTACACACTGTAGGTATCGAAAAACACATTAGAAGCATTCTCGTACTATCTGTAGATATTTACCAATTTGACCATCGATCCTCAAGTTATACCTATAGGTCCTTTAAAGTAGTTAAGTAGGTACCTTTAAATGTAGGTAGGTAATAGTGGACAAGCAAAGGCAATGTTTTAAAACACGATTAGAACTTCATTTCAACAAATATTACACGTAATACATATTAGAAAGGTGGCCTCCGCGCAGTAGTGAGTGCGCGGGTGACGGTAACTAATCGCGGCGCATGCGCGTCGAATCGGAATGACGCCGAAACAATTACAGCTACTCACGGCTCAGCCATGGGTGTTTGTTGGAACCCGGCTAAAAAGAGTTCCGTAGGTTTTGAAAAAAATAGTTGCAATATTGTTTCATGCAAATTATGCTTATTAATAAATATTTTCCAAAAAAAAATGTTTGGTGAGGAATCTATATTCAATAGTGGATGCTTAAAGGTTTTTGGATGGACAGATCCGAAAAGAAGACATTCAGAAAAGAACCAGTTATTGACGTATTTCAAGGTACCAGTAAGCTGAAGCATTGGGCAGGTCACATTCGTCGCAAGGCTAACAGAAGAGTCCTTGGAGTGCAGGCCGCGTACCGGGAAGGGTAGCGTTAGACGTCCGGCGCCCTCTGGATTTAATTATAGGCAATGATCAAGATGGTCATGGTCATTATTGCAGCGAGTTTTGGAATCCTAATGAGGCCTATTATTTAGTATATCCAACTATTCTGCTACTGCTTTTTAATTACCGCCCTGATAATTAACCAGAATCAACCTAAAATTTGTATCAGGACATTTTCCGCGTATTCGCGCAAAGTAACAGTACAGTTTTAACGGACTTCAAAGATTTACGCGATTAGGTAACAAAAAATTATTCAGATACTTTTCTCCACGAACCCCTAAAATCACCCGGAGCTAATGTTATAGTTTTTCCGCGCCAAGCGGTAGTCGTAGAGGCGAACGTAAATTACCAAAACGGATTGACGGTAAAAAAGTGGGTTGGACCATCAGATCATTAGTATGAGCCAATGGTCGTTACCTAAAAGTCATTAGCGTCGACTTTTACCACAATTTGAGGTCGTCTGCACCTACCTCTATATATACATACCTATACAGTACAAGATGAGCGTTTTTTCATTATCATAATTTATGTAAAAGCAACCAATTTTGTGTTATTATTACAATTTTCGATGATGACTTGATGGGTTTAAGTTGATCGCGAAATTGCGTTGGTCTTGTGACTTTTTTAGAGATAATTATTATTTTTCTTTTATTTACCTCTTCACAATGATGATGACCGCTCAACTTAAAGACAACCGAAAGCTTGCACTGAACGAGATACTGTCAAAAAGGACAAGAAAAGCAGACTTTTAATCATTTGATTTTTAAAGTGCGTATATACGAATTATATTTAAATTTAATTAATTATACGATTACACACAAACATATAACACATATTGTATATATATATATATATAATTACTTATTTTAAATATAACACAGATAACGTGTGCTCATTCACATGAGAGTGACAGATAGTGCTGCTTTAGGACAGACTTGAAGACAGTGATCGACGGACTGTCTCGTATCAGGTCGGGAAGAGAATTCTAGAGACGAGAAGCTACCTTATTGTGTACAAGCGTAATTATTACGCGATTCCATTAAAGTAATACCTTATAATCATAGGGCAATTTGTAATGGCCGTGTCGGTTCTCAATGAGGTGTAGAAACGCACCGTTTTGTGGTGTTCACTTTCAGTTAAATATATTGGGGTGCAATTTGTAAGAGATTTAATTTATAAGTAGCGGTGCAAGCAACTTGTTCACCTGAACTTTAGAGTGATTCCCGTTAAAACTATAAAGTATCTGGATAAAATGTATCCTAAATGTTAACCAGACACATAAACTAAAATTAAAAGCTAAGTTTCATTAAAATTCGTTCAGTAGTTTTTGCGTGATGTGCGTTCAGACAGACAGACAAAAATTCTAGAAATGGCTGTTTTGGGTTCTGCATCGTTCGTAGAGTACAATGCAACAATATTTTTTCAAAAATATTTCTTGTACAGACACGACTCTGTTACGATTTTAATATATATAATATATATATGTAATATAATATATTTTAATATATGTAAGTACGGTCGGCAAAGAAAATAGTTTACTATTCGAAGATTGACAACCCGTTGCACATCCTAGAACGATAAGGGCTAACTTGTAATTACGTCAATGCTTTGCCAATTGTTCCAAGTTTGAATTGATGGATTTGATAGTAATTTATTTTGAGAATTTATCTATTTTATCTTAGGAACTATGTTGGTTTCTAGTACTGAAACAATTCATTCGATTCATTTATATTTTCAATTTATTACAACATTTTTTTTATTTTTAAGAACGTAAAATAATAATTCAAAGCCGTCCTTCGTGGAAGTAGGAAGCATAGCTTTCTAATAGAGATGAAACGGATAGATGTTGTGCCGGATACCGGATACCGGATATTCGGCCAACCTTGAAGCCGGATAGCCGAATATCCGGCCGGATAGTCGAGTGGCGACTCGTTACAAGAGTGAATCACTAAGCGATCGGGCGGACTCGGGTGATTTCGGGCCCTTTCGTTTATGAGTGACATTAGCGCTTTATTGTCTTCTTGAATTGATTGCAAATACGATCATAAGAGGTTATGAAAAAACGTGTTCTTGTTGTCTGAGTTTGTGGTCATTTTATTAGTGTTTTTTTCTATAAATTTAAAGTAAGGTACCGAAGAAAAATGTCTTCGATAAGAAAAAGATCACCTTTATGGAAATATTTTGATATAAAAAGTAACGATCAAAAGTTTGCTATTTGTTCGTTATGTAATGTTAAAATTTCTCGTGCTGGGGAAGGAAAAAAGGCAGGTATGTACCAAACAAAACTAGTTTCTCTTTTTATATGTGTTTAATTATTTGATGGACTTTATCACAGATCGAACGAATTATTAAATGTTGTGGTTAGGTAAATAAGTTGAACAGGTGTAAGTTAAGTACATTACGTTTCAAAAATGCATACCGCGGTTCGGACTGGTAATTAGTTAACTTGTAGCTATCTTGAAACTGATAAATTCTTCAAAAAAAATTAATAATGGGTTTATTTATTATTTAATGGTCCTTCAGAATTTTGGTAATTATTTCTGCTTTTGCACTTCTCTTTATTTTATACCACTTTTGTATAAGACAAAATATATTTTTATGAAAACTTTCATCGTTTGTCGTGTTTCATCATATGCACTGCACTTTTAATTTAAAGTCGATCGAATTTACAAGTCAAGTTAGTAGGTAACATAGTTTTGTTAACGATATAACCTACACTCGTATTTTCGTTTTCTAGGTACTAGTGCCATGAAGAATCATCTAAAAACAAAACATCCTGATGAATTTAGTACACTGAATATTAATATAGATTTAGCCAATGCCGAGCCAACTACAATTGCGTTAGCTAACCTGGGGACAAGTTCTTCGAAAAATATGCAATTGAGCTTGAAAGAATCATTCGAAAGAAAATCACTTTGGGACGTTAATGATCCAAAAGCCAAGAAATATCATTATTTAATAGCAGAAATGATTGCACTTGACAACGAGCCATTATCCATAGTAGAAAGAACCGGATTCAACAGACTCCTAGAACAAGCTTTACCCCGCTATAAATTGCCAAGCCGTACGTTTATTACTCAAAAAATTATTCCTGACATCTATGACAGAATTTATGAGAAAATCAAAAGTAACATTGCAGGTGCTCCTGCAATTTCGGTGACATCTGACATATGGACTTGCTTACATAATAACGCCAGCTTCCTGAGCTTCACAGCCCATTGGTTATCTTCTGATTTCAAACTAGAACACGGAGTTCTTGCAATGAAGCCCTTCTCAGGTACACACACAGGAGAAAATATAGCAAAGGAGCTTAATGCTGTCGCGGACCGCTGGGATATTGAACATGATAAAATACATTTACTGATTCATGATAGTGGGGCCAATATGGTGAAGGGCGTTCGATTAGCTGAGTACGACTCGGCTAGATGCTTCATACATACGCTCCAGAGAGCTATAACCGAGTCACTCAAAGTCCAACCTGAAGTAACAACAATGATTGCTGCTGGTAGACGGCTTGTTACGCACTTTAACCACTCGGGTTTAGCTCAAGAAAAACTACTGGCGATTAAAAAAGAGTTAAATTTACCCGAGCATCAATTGGTTCAAGATATTAATACAAGGTGGAATTCCACCTTTTATATGATAGAACGTCTATTAGAACAAAAGCGGGCCTTATCGTTATATGTTGCTGATCATGATAAACTCACCAATTTGACTCACCAACAGTGGTGTTTGATGGAGCAATGTATCAAATTACTGAAACCCTTTGAAGAAATAACCAAATTAACAAGTTCTGGTTTGTCCTGCGTATCAGAAGTGATACCACACGTTGCAGCCCTAAAAAAGTATTTAGACAAAGATGAAACTAAGCAAAGAACACCTGATTTACCAAACATGAGGGTCTCATTGAGAGCAGAATTAGAAAGTCGTTTCAACTTCTTAAATCAAGACTACAACTACTTGGTTGCAACTTACCTGGACCCCAGATTTAAAACAAACTTTTTGGGTATTATTGAAGCGGAAAGAGCTCGCCAGAACATTCTATTGGAATTCATGAAAATGTCTTGCGAAGAAACCTCCAACAGCAGTTCATGTTCATCGCCAGTCAAAAAAAGTAGAAGAGAAGAGTCGGCTGTATCTTGCGAAGCTCATGATACCTTTTGGGATTGCTTTAATGAGGTAGCGACAGAAAATGACACTAGTCAATGTCACGATCAAGGAAAAAACGCAATGGCGTGTGAAATTGATTCTTATCTGAATTCAGTGCGCATTGGTCGCGATCGTGATCCTTATATTTGGTGGTCAGCTAATGCTGTACAATACCCAAACTTAACGAAGTTTACTAGAGTTTATCTTTCAGCGCCCTGCAGCAGTGTATATAGCGAAAGACTTTTTTCGGAAGCTGGCCTTGTATACGAAGACAAGCGAAACCGTCTGTTGCCTTTTAACGCAGAGAAATTGGTATTTATTAATCATAATTTGCCCTTAGTGCAGTTTGAGTATTAATTTTTTTGTTTTGTTATTAAAAATTCATGAGTCTCTATGTTAAATAAAGTGCCTTCAATCTTTATGTCGTATTTATTTGAAATCCGGTATCCGGCCGGATACTCGTTTCTTATCCGGTATTCGGCCGGATTTAAAATTTGAGCCGGATAGGCCGGTTACCGGATAGTTACCGAATACCTGTTTCATCTCTACTTTCTAACACCATCAGCTGTCATCCAACGCTAATTTTTTGTTGAATGTGACTAGACTCTCCGTTGTCTCTGTTACATGATCTTTTATGTAACTAGTTGAATTATAATTCCATAGATATAGGCGTCCATGCTAACTAGATTTGAAGGTTTTCTCATCACAGAATACAGATTATTTCAATTGAAATCCAAGTGTTCTCTGGCTAAGTTCAATCGAATAATTCGTCGAGCGCCAGTGATATATATTTTCTTGACATAATGTCTATGATGTAAGCGCATGTAAGGTAAGTGATTTTTGATTGTTTGAACAATCACATCAAACATCTCCCCATAAAATTTTGTCTGGTTACAACTATTAACTTCGTGTTCGCGTCTCATTAATTCTGTATTAATAATCAAAATCACAGGCCGACGACCGCTTCGTCTATGATCCATCAAAGATACCTCCCCACCTTCCCAAATCATCCAAAAACGAACAGCATGTCTTAAAGTAAAAATAAAATAAGTAATAGATAGAGTAATACCATAATTTCAAACATAAACATTCATATTATGGCACTGCATAAAACTTACCGATATATTATATTTAAATTTCTAGATATGTTACTATATTGGCCCTCATTATACAAGGTTAAGCTCGTATCTAGCAATTATTTGTGGCCCTCTCGAGAATGGATTAATTGCGAGGCATTGCAATTATTGAAGATGAAAATTAGAATTGCAATATTATTGGACAAATGTCAGTGTTATTTCCTTTTTACATCACGAATTACTAGACGCAATAAATTTATTTTCCTTTACCAATCTAAATAGGTTGTAATGGTTTTCAGTAAAATTTTAGATTGTGTATTATAGAAAAGAATCAACTAGTGCTTTGATAGTAAAGGTCAAAATAAAGTAACATCTTTAACTTACACGTTTTGTTTAGGTTGCAGTCAACTACTACGTCATAATTGTGCATCTCTTTCAGTATTAGAATCCAATTTAAAGGTTCAACCTTAGCGATATATTCAATACCTAGAACCTTTTTTTGAAAAACTGGTAAACCACTTTCTTTGCCGACCGTACATATCTTTAACTACTTCTTCGTGTGGTATATAATTGTGGAAACTTTAGTATAATAATACTCGTAATATGTATAATTATATTAATTTGTATTAAAACTGAGGTGTTCGATTCCATAATGTAAATAAATCAATAAAATAAATCAATAAATAAACAGAAGTATAAATAATAATGGATCATTTGTTACAATCACTAGATACAAGGTACTGAATCCTAAATGTTATTTGAATAAATAAATACTTATCTAATAAAAATATTTACTTTATCTAATTTACTATTTTTACAAACACTTTCAAGTTACATACGAGTATTTATACTAATCTAAAGGTTACAACGGTAATATATAATTGTATTTACCTATCGTAAGCTATTACTTTTAAGCTAATAAATTGATAGTAGCCAATAACTCCGAGAATTTCTCGATTCTGCGCTCGAGTTCCAAAATAAGAAAAAATAAAGAACCTAAGGAAGAAGCAATATCTTTAAATTGTTAACTTACAAATCATTTACTTACATCGGGAATCGCTACTATCTATCTGTTCTAGCTAGCCGACACCACACATTAATACTTACTATTATATATTTTTTTTTAACATTTTTAGTACCTACTTACAGACTGAAACGCGTTGTGGATTTGAAGATAAGATTTCCTTATGAAGTCCAGTCGTATTCTTAATATAAAGCGATTTATTTGTGTATTTTTCGTTTTAGTAACAGGTCTGTAGCGTCTCTGCAAGTCATCTAGTCAATGGAGTAGGTGTAGGTGTCAATGGAGGCTAAAAGATTTGCACTCATTTTAGGCTAGCAGTTTTTAACTTGAACCAAGCAACAAGACAGTATTATTTCATATTGTCGTTCACTTTGATCGTCAGCGGCCAATGTGCGGTTTAGAAATCGATTCCACTGGCCATTCGTTTAATTTTTTCCTGTAATTGAGCTCTGCCATTAGTTTATAGTTTGCTGAAAAAAAATTAATTGAGCGATGAGTTTCTAGGTCCATGAATATGTTAACAACAAGCTAGTTTAATTGAAATTGAATTCAAATAGAAATAAATATGTGTATATAGTAATAATATGTGTATCTCCAACAAACTTCAAGTATAGATAGCAATTGCTCATTGACTTACTTTGAATTAGTAGTTTATAAAATGAAGAAAAATTCGGCAAAGAATTAAATTTTCCGATATAGCTTGAAGAATTAGCTGAAGCGGCAGTGCGGCTCCATCTATCGCAGGACAGACAACCACTGGAGTAGACAAGGCCTTAAATCGAAACCACCTCTGGGAGACTTCTTCCGGCCTGATGGAAGGAAAGCTTAAAGAAAGACCGTCGCGTCAAAAATGGCTGTATGAAAATAGCGGAATATCTTGAATGTTGATGGACTTTGGGAGAGATCTGTCTCGAACAGAGGCTGATGGTAAGTATGATGTGGTATGTATAGGTATATCTATATAGGTAACTGTATCCACACTTCGCCACATCCAACTTAAACACTTTATTTATGTAATAATACACCTGCTATATTTTTATCGTAGACCTAAAGAGCAGGGTCTCTGTAAAAGTAAGAAAAAAAACCCAGAAGCTTAGGAGCTTCTGGTCCGAAAAAATAAATATAAATTCATTACTTTCAAAGTATTTTTGATATAGGTATGTACTTGTAAGTACCAGTACCTACATACATTCGACAGTTAATGAAATTTTACCAATAACGTTTAGTACATTTTATAAACTTAGTAGCCTAGTGTACTAATAGAAAATTATATAAAAGATTAGGTACCTAATGATAATCTCTGTGACACGTAAAGAAGCTAAGTATTCGTACATCTGTAGTACACAAAGTGCTGAAGAATCCGGAGTGATATTGCTATCACATCTCGTTGACAGTGAAACGTTCACTGGTCACATATAATTAGGCTGCGGATGACAAACGAGCTACTGAGTTACTCGTGTAGGGTTGTCGGGAATAACGCCTAAAAGATGCTATTGGAATCTATTTAATTTTATTGTATTTTAAATATGATATGTATAGATTAATTTACTATATGTATTTATGTACACATTATTTTACACATACAAAAAGGAATCAATGAACTTTACTTAAGCGAGCTTACGTCCTTAGAAGATTTCCTCAAATAAACCAGACAACAGTGGTTTGGTGGGGGTGAGGCAGACAGACAGATACAGTGCATGAAATGCTAAAAGACAGTGCATAAAGTGTGGAACGGTGTGATCGGGCCAGTTTGCAACTAAAACTTTAGAAAATAAAAGAGCAGTACCTGCGGAGTGGTATGTGAACAGGTTTTGCCTTGTTTTAGAAAAGTCAAAGAACGACGCTGACGAAGCAGAATGTCCTCCATCAAGACAATGCCCCAGCTCTCTCTGCCAGACAAACGAAGCAATTTTTGAGTACTGTGAATGTAGAGTAAATATAAATGTAGAGATCATCCACCATACAGTCCCGACCTTGCGCCCTGTGATTTTAATTTATTCCCTAAAATTAAGGATAAACTCAGAGGAATACGTTTTATGCAGAAGAGGCAATAACGGCCTTCCAAACGGCTGTTGAAGAGGTGCCGATAGAAGAGTGAGCTCAATGCTTCACACAATGGTTTCATCGCATGAAAATATGTATCGACTGTCGCGGAAAATACTTCGAAAAACAATAAAACTTCTATACTTCCATCTTTATATCAGATTTCATTTTAGAGATTCTAAAAACTTTCCGTTCATTAAACGTATATTGCGTCAAAGCCACAGAGATTTTAACACTTTTTACAAACACTTGTATGCCTTTATTAATCCACATCTTAATTACTCACGTGACACCCCTAAAGTAAGTAGGGGTGTCACTAACGACTCGACAGTGTAGGACCGTTAGCCAAATGCGGGACGACCCGAAAATCCACTTAGCCGCCTTTTGCGGCGAGGAAAACATGGAAAAGGGTTGCATCAGCCACTGAAAGTGGGAGCCGTGTAAAGGGGGTGTATTAAATCACATTGTACATAATTATTGAATTGTAGACAGATCATATTGAATTTAGGACAATATTGAATTTGAATTCGGTCAAGCTGTATTTTCAAGTTAGATCATTTCAACCTAGCCAAATCTCTTCGTAAATAGAAGAGGTATCTGTCATATAGAGAAAGATTATATGCGCTGTGATGTTGTCTTTCAATATAATAGTATGATATTATGTATACCTACACACATATATATATATATATATATATATATATATATATATATATATAGTATTGGCTAAACGAGCGTCACAATAAATTCAAACTCCTTTGCAGCTCATTAATTAACAGTAGACTGCTAGGTGGCGTCAACCGCAAATATAATGTTGTAGAACAAACTTGTCCAGTCAAACAGAGCAACGAATATCAACCTTATCGATATCGTAATAATTAGTTTACGAACGCAAGAATGTTTGTAATCGTGCTAACGCTCGGTTGGCCAATAATGTAAACGGCTTATAAAAGGAGTAAACGGCTTAAAAGCATCTTTAGGAGTCGGGCACTCGGTGGTGGCAGCAATAACTCTAAAGGAGTTGTATTTATAAGGTTGTTTGAGTGTTTATACAGCGTCTTGCAATGGCACTACCAGCTTGACAGCTTGGCAGCTGATCACGTGACCAGACGACGTTCGTGTAGCTACTCTACGCCTTATTTATTTTGTATAGCTGATACAATAGGTGTTGTTGCTATTGGCATACGAATCTATCTAACCTCCTGTATCGCAATATGTATAACTACCTTACATTTTTTTTCATTAACTAAAATAAATATGTAATTATAAAATTACTAATAATGTTATCACTAAGTCGACGGAGTCCTGTTTCGTTATTGTTACCAGAAGACTTAAACTTAACTTTAAATTTGCTACCATCGATTTGCTGCTTATTCAGTATTTTTTGCTGTTCATTTAATTACTTATCGTTGATAATTAATTTGTTTAAATTATTTTTGGTTAATTCTGTCTGATAATATAAACAACATTCATTAGTTAAGTTCCGTAAAAGTACTTGTATCTACTTGTAATGGAAAAAATAACCAGATTAACAACGCCTTAACAACTAGGTACATCCTATACTGTACACTTGGAATGCGTCCCAGTCATTCACGAAATGTTCCCAGTGAATCCAATTAGACAGGATCCGGGTGAAAACTTCGCCTCGATCCGAAAAGATATTTGTCATGGGTTGTCTTGTTCAACTAGTTCTTGCACAAATGTAAATTTGATTTCCTTTCGTCTCTTCATATTTTTTTTTAAAATAGGTACTTAAGAGCACAAGAGCACGAGACATATTTGAATAAGAGACCGTAGAATGAAAAAGGGAGAGATTGTAAAGTTGGATTTGAGACTGCTTCAAAAAAGAGAGATATGGAATGCGAAATTTAATTGAAATAACTACACGCAACAACAGCAAGTATTAAACGGTTATAATTTCTTTTAACTTTATGGAGATTTTATGGAACACTGGATAGCCTAGAGACGAAAGACAAAATTTAATTAAAAAATGGAGAATAAAGGTATTTATTTTCGACTTATATTCGTGAAGTAAGTAGCTCTAAACTTTTCGGATACCATTGAGTTTCCCTCAATTTACGATTCAATTATTATTCCTTTGGCATTGAAGGAAAACATCATGAAACATGCGGTAGCGGCATTTTTGTCCCTTAGTCGCCTTTTACGACATCCACGGGAAGTGATAGAGTGGTTTCATTCTAAACCCAGCCGACACCACCTGGCCAATGACAATGACACTGTAAATATTTTACCTCTTCCCATTATCTTACTTCTTAAACATAAAAACAAATACTTGATTTAAATACAAGAGAAGTTTAATTGAAAAATTAAATTTGTTAATACTGCTGAAGAGTTTCAAAATGTATGATGCAAGACGTTTGCAATTCAATGCTGCTATACGTAATCAACACGCCCCTACCTAGGTGCGAGAGAAATTAAAACCTCGAGAGAGCAGGCCGGTACACCACAAATCGCTTAGTGCTTCCCGCCCGTCCTAATGGCACGCCAATTAAAAGTTCGCTCGCTGGCTCCCTTGGCGCGGATTGTTATCTGAGTTGCGCTGTAAAACTGAGCATCTGAGCATCGGAGCATAATGTAGTTTATTCGGGCTCGCCGTAGTTTGGATTCGGCGATTAGCATTTTGATGTCGCGACGATTGGAACAGTACGTAGTTTACGACTTCGCAAATCAGAGTTTGTTTTAGATGTTGTAAATATTTACAGATTTATGCCTGTGATTAGGTATCTGCTTTTTAGATTTATCTTTTCATCAACATCTCTTTATGGCGAATTACAATATGAAACTCTGTAATCATACCAGTACTTTTTAACTTCTAATTTAGTTAAACACTTATTAACTATATACCGGTTTTAAGATAGGTAATAGTTTTCAATCAGAAATTTCGTAGCTTCTTCATAAGATAAAGGTTGAGTATTTCAGACACTGTGTTTGTCTGATGTCCTAATCTATACACATGATAAAAGTACCTATAGATCGAGCTAAATTATCAAGAACTCTTCCTGCCTCTTTTACATATTTTACAATAAATGCTGTAAACTTCAATGAGGGGTCCAAGTTTGTGATATGAAGCTATAAAATTAAAGTTCACTGACTAACACAAAAAACTATAGATCTATCCAAATGAATGCCCCAAGCATCTCGCATAATAACCGACATACCTTAGTAGACTAATAAAGAAAATTGCTCAAGATTTGTTATAAAAAAATACTTATACCTACATTTGGAAATTACAAAATGGAATTGAAGATAAGGCAGTCTACTTTTACAGCCCCAGGAATGCCTGGTCATCCACTTATACATAAAAGAAGCCGACTGTCTTCTACGGACAGATTACTTCAAGAGTGTAGTTATAAAAAAAAATCTACAAGAATAACACGATCGTGATGACCTTTCTTACAGGTACTTAGTCTATAACATCATTTCCGTTCATATTTCTAACACAATCCCGTTGTCGGTAAGACCATGTCTTTCGTTAACGACATCTCGTTAAAACCACAAATCTCCAACATTACAACGTATTAAAACTCTAAAACTTCACTCGCTGTCATTTAACGAACAAAAACTTTGTTACAGTAACGATTTAAATTCTAGTCTCAAACGTTTAAGTCATAATCGTATTGGCGCAAGGACGTTAGCAAGGACAAAAAGTGTTTGTTAGTCTGCATTACATAATAATGTAAAAGAATAGTAGGATTTATTTTAATAAAAATGTATATAAATAGATATTAGAAAACTTTCTTTTGTATATAAATAGATATTAGACTTGCTTCTCGTAGCTATTTGACCATAGCTGTTATTAACGGGTGAAGCTGAGAAATTAACAAAATTATTTTAATATAACTTTTTTAACTTTCGCGTTTTGTACACATTTTATATTATTTTAAATCGGGTCTGAATGCGTATAATAAAGGTATTTGTTTACCTTTTATTCCTACTCGACATTTCGGCACGGGTTACATCAGCCGTGGTCACCAGTTGACTGAAGAAGTAGGTAGTCCAGGATTTTATCAACTACCCACATTTGATCTTCACATTCGGAAAGGCTGCGACACACTACACTAACAATGTCCGCGGACGTATTCGACGGTAAATCGCAAGATTTAAATTTGTTAATCACTGGATTCCACGTCGACTACAGTTTATATCCATCTTCTCGACTGAAATTTTTATATTTCTTAATTTCAATCGCTTCACGTACAATCCTGGGATAATAGTGGCGTTCAGTGGAGAGGATTTTGGGAGGACTCTGCACTAGTGCACGAGTGCAGAGTTCTCCCAAAATCCTCTTTCCCAATTCCCAATTTCCAAAAAATAAAGTAAAGTGATAGAGTAGCTTTACGAAGGATAGAAGAGGACTCCTTGGAAATACACGAAAAACGCAGTCCTATGCTTTTATTTGATTATCACAAACATTACGCACAAAAATACTTCGAAGTTTAATAAACTATCGCTATTAAACCACAAAATGCATAATACACATTAATCAAACGAAAATTCAACTTCACTTCACGAGTTCTCGCCAAAATGTCGACCAAAATAATTAAAAGATGGTTAACATATCTACAACTTACATACAAAAAAGGTTTGCACGGAAAACCGTATTTAAGTTTCCCGCCAATTTCTGAACCTGAATATTTGCAAGTAGCGCCATTTCGCAGATCTCTTTTTGCAACCCCTAGCTAGTAAGGGTTGAAACCAGTACCGACACACTTCTATAGATGGCGCTGCAATCCGTCAGCATCATAATGTATGCTATCTTTCACAGATGGCGCTAGAAGGGGTTGACAAATAATTTTTTGTAGGTAATTTCCATAGACTAAATTCTTGAAAAATCTTTCTTTCATTAAATTCTGTTGTTTCTATAACATTTCGATATGTTTTGTATATTCTATTTTAACAAGTTCCCGGACGTTATATTTACCTACAACTAATTTTTAAATAACATCAGTCGTGGCTGCTGGATTAACAGACAACAGGCAGATGAAGAAGGAAAATCCGCCAAATGATAAGGCGATACGACAATGATACGGGTAAACTGATTGTAAGTACAGTAGGTACTAACATCCAATACTTATATAAAAGTAGGTATTATAATAATCAGCGCGCTAATCAGCTTCATGTAGTTAAATTTTTATTGTACTCGTATTACAAGAAAATCAAGATCTTACAATTAAATATTAGGTAGGTTTGGCCGTTTCTCGTAAATTTTAGAAAATATCTTTAAGAAAATTGTATAGACACGAGCCCTATTGAACAGCATATCGATTGTATGTAGGTATGTACTTATATACATTGACTTTTGATTTTTTTTGAAACGTGAATGAAATATAGATGTGTCTCTTTTTCACATTTCGGAAAAAATGAGAAATGATTAAATATTTGTGTCATTTTTTCTTTTTGGCAATAGAGATGTTTTTAATAAATACCTTACTGTACCATATTATACCGTCAGCCTGTGTCACTTCACTGCTGGATATGGGCTTCTCCTAAGGCCCGACACAGCACATGGTATTTTCAGTCCGGAGGGCTTCCCACGCTATGTTTATTACATAACGTTTTATAAATCCATCAGTTATTATCGGTCCTACGAAAGATAATATGGCCTACCCACTGCCACTTCTGATTGTTGATTCTTTGAGCTCTGTCAGCTACTTTAGTTTTTTCGTTTTGGATTTTCTTCAGTCGAGACTCTCCAGACTCCGAGCATATACATAGGTATATAGCTTTTCCATTGCCTTGCTAAGCCACTATGAACTTGGAACTTGCGAGGTCTATCATCAGGGACCATGTTTCATCTTGTTGCATAGGCAATGAGAAAAGGTGACATATTTTCGTGAATGCTGCCCAGTCGAAATGAATATGTCTGTCAGTATCTCGACTGAAGTTGGACTTGTCTAACAGCGTTGAAAACACTACTGATGAATAATAATTTATTTTCAGTATTATTAAAAGCATAAAAATATTATTTTCAGTTAGAACATTTGTTAGGCTATATATCGAAGAAGAAACAAAAACGGCAAACATTTCTATTTAAAAAAATATGAATATTTATTTATAAAAAAAAATTAAAAATATAATTAATAAGAAGAAATCGGAATGCGATCACTTGACCTGTATTGTGGGTAACTGTGCACACCCTTATGTGGTAAGCTGACGCACATGGGTAAGTGAACGCATTGCTTGATATAGGTACCTAATTAAAATAAAACAACTTTTAATGAAAACATTTATAAAATAAAGTATATTTTTAACCAATTTTTAATCGTAATAAAAAACCAATTTTTAACTACGATGACTGCGGCTGTAGTGTTAGTCAATTATTGTAACGAGTATAACTATAAACTTTTTTCTTAATATTAGATACGCTTATATAAGTTCTAAATTCATAAAAACAAGACTATCCGTTATTGGATCAAAAATTTAGATGTGACACGGTGACGCAATAAATTAAAAAAATAAACAAAAAATTGCTGCTTTCAGTAAATTTAAGTTTTGTCGATAATAAATTAATGAGCCGCGGCGCGTCGAAGTGACATATCTAAAGTGACTAACTAGCTCGCCACTCAGGCGCTCCTGATCGTCCCAATTAACTGCCTACCCCCACCTCATCCCGTTGTGGATATATAGGCGATGCGCACACTTACCCATTGCGCTGTTACCCCGAATGACTTACCAATAAGCTGTTATGAGAGTTATCACAAATAGTCTCGCCCGGGAGTTAAAAGTGTTCTAATACATACTTATTTCAAATTTAAAAACAGTTTTCTATTCCAAAATTTCTCTCCGGTTCGGAAACGGCGTCGAGCGAGCGTGCGGGCGACGGCTGCGGGAGATTAGACACGCTAGCCGGAACAATTTTTTAATATCCCCAAACAAGGAAGGCGAGACGTTTATGTGTCGGTGTAGTGTGGATGTGACTTGTGTGTGAAGAAACTTGTGAAAATTCCTTAATTAAAATGTAGATGTTCTTCAAAAACAAATTAATTAATTAATTTGTTATTTAGTTGATGTTCTTTATTACACGATCATAGTGTTCTTTCGAACTTGGTGAAAGAACAATGTGGTAAAATTCACTATGTCCTGTCATTTAAGCATACCGTACCGTAAACCGAAAACGTCCACTGAAGAACATAGGCCTTGATGTACAAGAGACAAGAGACATGTCTCCTGTACATGAAGAATGTATGGCCTTAAAACGTCACGTTGGCTTAGCGGATCCACTCTTTAGTGATGGTGTAGTTCCTCGGGCTCCTCGAGGCTCGGCAGCTTTGTTATCACTGTGCACAAACGTGCGCAGGGTTTGCGATAATCATATAAAAGCATGAGACTGCATTTTTCGTGTGCTTTGAAGACGTCCAGTTCTGTCCTCAGCAAATCAACTATCACTTTAGTGAGCTTCTCCTGACTTGCTTCGATGTGACTGGAAAGTGGACATAGACTAAATGTGCTTTGGATAGTTTTGACTTTAATTACGAAGAAGACTTGGCACTGGCAGAATGTGCTAATTGTACCGTTGCCGTACATAAAAAGAAAAATAAGTGTGGCTTCTGTGCAGTGAGCTAGTAGTGGGCTGGACTGTCCAAAACAGCCGACTCTATGGGCAGTCTGCTTGCAGTCGCGGTTGTCCATGGACGATGGTATCCTTTTATCACTAAGTAGAGCAGAGCAGTTGCACATCTGCCACCTCCTTTCTACAAAAAAAAATATCGAAAATGATCTGCAACGTGCAAAGTGACACGTGCAATTCACTAAAAACTTATGGAATGGAACTATATGGAAATTTTCAGATCAACAATAAGTATTTACTAATTAATCTCATTCACTGCATCTCAATGTTCGATACAATGTAGGTACTTACTTTCTAATTTTTAAAATAGATAACTTGATCTTATCCATACAATACTAACGCATGGAGAACATTAATAGTACGGGCGCAAGTTTGACAGCGACAATACGTGTCGCGACCAGAATTAGCATACACACTTGACGGTTGCACTTGTCAGCCGTGCCACTACATTGTTCTCAAGGAAACGTATTAAGAAAGGAAATAAAAAGAAGCCATTCTTCATCTTTTGCGAATTCCTCTAGTCCTTTGTTGACCACATCTATTTAATTAAATACGCACGTACCCTGCGAGATTTTACATGATTTTAGAAATATTTATGAATATGCACACGTGAAGAGGAAGGGTGTACCTGCACGCTAAAATTCCGCAGTCGCCGGGTACACTCGACTGGTCGAGTTACCACTCTCTCATAGAAGACTATCATAAAATGTACTTGCTACATTTCCCATCCTATCCAATGTGTTTCAGTAATGAGTGACATAAGGCAGAGCCCATTCCCATCTCATCCCATTCTATGCTGTTTTACTAGGCTGATGAGGTTTTACTAGGCTTTCAATATATACAATCTGAATGTGATGCCATGACTCAAATGACAAAATTTTTACAATATGTAGAAACATTTGGTTCAAAGTTTTTTTTTGATTTTATGGACGAAGTCGGCAGACGAGCATACAGTCCACCTGATGGTAAGTGGATACTGTCGCCCATAGACATCCGTGATACATGCCAATATTAGTCCAGAATGACAAACTTTGGCACGCCCCCGGATGCGCTGCCTACCTTTGTTGATGAAAGAATGGATTTGGGGAGAAAGGGTTGGAGACCTGGGAAGGGATAGGATGGGAATGGGCTCTGGCATATCTCACTCACTACCGAAACACGTACATACATTGGGGAATATGATAAAGTGGGAAATGCAGTACATTTCAAGGTAGCCTGTAATATTTAGCCGGTACAATAGGCAAGGCTGCCAATGCGACAATAATTTCTTCACTTTTTATTTGTTGTTTCCGTTAACAATAACGGTTAACGATTTGAATTTCTTCCATATGTTATTGATCCAGTGATAACAACACCCGTAATATTTGGGAATACTTCCATAATTGCGTATGTACATAAATTACATTGCAACAACTGCATTCACAAAAGAAATATTAATATCTGACACTAAAGAGGTCAAATATATTTTCTCAATATTGATGGATGAGATGGTCACTCATTACGATAAAGATAAATGTGCAATTAACATTGGTAGCACTATGGTGGTACGGTAGGGACTAAAAATACCCACTGAACCACCAGTGGTTTGGTTAGTGGTACTGTGGGTACGCAGCGGGTATTAGTAGTTTAAGTGCCAATCTATGTGCATATTCTTTATACATGTATTGTCAAATTTCAGCAACAGTGTCTACTTCGTTGTCTCTAAATTAAGCTCAGGCGAGGGATGAGACGCTATGGTATTGCTAAAACGATGATTTCCATCCTTTCCAATATATTCTATTCAAATTCTGAATAAATTCTTAAAGATTTAATCAGGAAAGGCAGCGGCAGCGGCGTCTATGAACGTGTTAACATTAGTCATTTTGCACCGTATTATAAACGGGCTGAATCATTTTACAGACTGTTTGTTCGTTTGTCACCTATTTTTTATAAAGTAAAATTGATAATATTACATTATTTAATTCTAAGTAAATTTCGCATGACTCCTAAACAGATACGAAAATAGAACAATATGAAAAATGTTTAATTTTTACCAACAAAGCCTTAGGAAACGGGAGTGGCTTCACAAACACGGATTTCCAATTAAGCTAGGGCCTGATTGGCAGGTCGTTAGTCAACTGTACGGTAAATGTGGGCGAACGTCTGAAGGCAACTTCACTCCATTTCCATGTCTCCGTGATTATTGATGGGTTATATTGGAAACGGGTGGAATACCAGCTTTGAACACCTGTACATCTATATACAACCTTATACATCTATATCTACTACACTACACAGTCTGCTTATCCTCGTAATTTTAAAGTCCATTTTGGTCTAGGTAGGTATAACTATTAAAATTTCCGGGTTTTTTTTATCATATTTGTTTACTAAACGGATCTTAAAGGCATATGTTTACTATTTTTATTTCACTGAATGTTTCGACTGGGTCACACCAACCGTGTGTGACCACGGTTGGTGTGACCGGACGTGTGAGCGGACAGATACGAACGTATACTTAAGCATGTAGATACATTATAGTAAGTATATTGAAATTGACATTTTATTTATGTTCAAACTTTTAGAAGTTTTGAATATATTCGAATGTTGAAATGATTGTCCTAATTATTTTAAGCTTATCATAGAATGTCCTATAAAGAGAATTTGGTATGTCTGAGTTTTTAAAGAATGACGCTTTAAACATTGTGCCCTAAAATATTGTGCTGTAATATAACACCAATGTGTAAAATCATTCCTTTAATATCTAATTAGCAGTCCTTTAGTATATAACCTGCTAGGTCTCTTTTAAATTCTTCATTCTTATCGGTAGTGGGTTTTTATTATCCAACTGTGTTTCCATGTCAATTTTATGTCATCCAACCATTTTGCTGGGGATCGTAGATTGTCTACATCAAGACTCTACGGGCAAGCTAAATAGACGTTTCTTAGATTGCTATTGGCTTAGATTTAGACCGAGCGGTTGGTAATTACTTGTACCTAATGCAAACCACATACTGGAAACAACTCTGAATAATTATGACTATGACCGAGAATGCTCCATTTATCCGAGTCTGTGAGAGCAACGATTGTCGTTCTTACGAGGCACATGACCCATTTCCACTTCAGCTTTAGTGTCACTAATAATGCATAAGTGACTTACCATAACGCTAGTAATCCATTACATTGGATGTCATTAAATTGGAGTCTCGTATGTCATTCGATTCACTTCAGGTTATACTCGTATGTAGGTATAAGTTACTCCTCTCCTACGTCTCATATACTACTGATTGTAGGTTTTATTCTAAGATAAATCGCAGACATGTCTTTACAAAGCAACTTTATTTGACAAATAACAACTGTAAAAAAGTGTACCAATTTTCACGAAGGAAAATAGATGAGTTACATGTACAAAAATCACGTCACCTTATACTCATGTCAGGCACATCGTTAATTATCGCCAAACTACAGGGCACAAAGAACTGTCTCCGCATAAAACATGATTGATTGCTAGAACCTTCGAAGCAAAATGAAGATATCGTGGAATAGAGAGAAACATTAAGTGTATTCCTGTGTCGGCTGTGATATCATTTTCATAGGCCCGTCGAGGTTCCTGCAATCCCCTTGAATGTTTGCGGACAGAGAAATCTGAGGAGAAAGCTTTGTCCTTGATTTTCTATCAATATAATTTACCCATTCATAACATTTGTAAAAAAATTACTCTGTAAAAATATAGTGTTTTATTATATTTTTTTGTTATTATTTATTTTCTTCGTTCCTGCTTGAATAACTTAAATAACCTCTTTTTTTCAATTCGAAGCAAACACAAAACACTATATATGTTTTTCATGTCGAGTGTACGGTAGGAGCTAAATTACGGCTACTGAGAATTCTTGGTGTTGACCATTGTGTATTTTAACAATTTGAGATTTTCGCGTTTTCACACATATTTATCTATTTAAACGAGTCTTATCGAGAATATTTACCTTATTTATTTTACTCGACGTTTCGGTTGGGTTGTGTATTTGGTAAAAATATAAAATATTTATTTATTTATAATTATATACCATTATTATATACCAGTCAACATTTGGGTAATCGGAGAGACACAAACATAATAATAAAAATATTTACATTATATTAAATTCATGGATAAAATATTATATTGTGGTAAAAATATAATAGACAGAAAGGATTTTCTTAGGTATTTTACGTCAATGTTTTACAGTTTAAGTAGGTAGATTAGATTCCTTGTAACTCGTTACTTATTGATTTCTGACTTGTTATTTGTATTTCGATATTTTTTTCAAAACAAATTTAATAAAATGGACATTATTTGTATTGTATTTCTATGATTTAGATAGATACTTGTAGATTGATTGTAATTACATTACCTAACGAAAAATTTAAACTTCAAGGATGCATTGATATTGATAAACAGACAAAATAATCAACATTTTTTTTATATAAACAAAACTAACAAACCTAGACATATATTTATTTGTTTTATGTATGAATTAGTGTTTATTTATTTCACCACCGATTCCACTACAACTCCTATTCTAAATGCTCGATTCGGTCATGTCCGTGGCAAGGTTCGGTAAAAACAGGATGATTCAATCGGGCACTCACCATCTGTCTTCGTCAAAATTCAACTGAAATCAATTGAAAATTATTTTCATATATTTTTCAAACAAAACAGTTACTCACGTTTAAACGTTGGTTGTAGTCGAATTATTAAGGTACTTCAATTTTATTATTATAGTTCCAAACATTTTGGTATTGCTGAACATGAGTGGAGAGTGCACGCTGCATACCCACAGTCGCTGGGTGCACTCGACTGGCCATGTTATCCCTCTCTCACAGAAGACTATTTTGAAATGTACTGCATTTCCTACTTTATCGTATTTCCCCAATTTATGTACGTGTTTCGGTAGTGAGTGACATATGCTAGAGCCATTCCCATCCTATCCCACCCCTTTCCCCCAATCTATTCCTTAATCCGCAAAGGTAAGAAGTGCATCCGCGGGCGTGCCAACGTTCGTCATTCTGGACTGAAGTTGGCATTTATCGCGGATGTCCATGGGCTACAGTTTCTAAAAAAACTAAAAAAACATATAAATATTATAAATTGTAATATATAGACGTCCAAATGTGTAATTGATACCAATATAAAAATAGAGCAATTTTTCTAAAAATTTGTGTGAAATAAAATCTACAAATATCATCTAATAGTCTATTTCATAACGTTATCACGCGTTTCGTATGCAGATCTATGTTAATCCAGCATTTTCGTGTTTAATTTTATTTCTGGCCACATTTCTGGAATAATATTGTCTCGTAAATCAGTCGGACCGGTGTTTTTCTTGGAGCGGCCCACTCTGCGGTGTTTTGTTTAGAAACACGCACAGCCTGTCGCTGTGCTTCTGCAATTGTGATTTACAACTCACAGATAGTTTCATCACTACTTGGAGAATTTTTAAATATATTCGGAATACGAATCCGCTAGGTGGAGTTCATAAATACGTACAGTCGCAATACTTAATTGATAAGCCACTATCGTTTATTCTTAATTTGACTGACAGTAGGTATTAAACTAACAGAGACAACATAATATATAATTCAATGTTATCCCTCCCGTCACAGTCGTACGTAACAAATATGACAGTATTTTAACAAGACCAAATTAAGAATAAAGAATAGTGGCTCAACAATGATTACTTGCGACTGTACAGCAGCTTAGTGTATAACTAAGCTAAACATAACTAAACAGCTAACTAAACTAAGTATAACTAAACAGCTTTATTTACGAACACTCTTTTTTTATTGAAAAATCTTCTCATTTCTCGTATATTTACTTTCTATAAACTATGCAATCCTTCCTTATTAGCTGGCTACAGGTCAACCTATACCCATGGATATAGGCATATTTAGGTTATAATATAATGAACTAATAATAAGGACTGTAATAGAACTATTTTTTGTAACGTACATTGTACATATATACTTTTTATATAATTGATATTTCGGTCACACCAAGATTACGATGATGGGTGAAATGTTTTACGACTATCTTGAAAAGTCTTTTAATGTTTTGAAAATGTTCTTACTATTTTGTAAAAGTTCACTTCAGAATGAAAATTTTCTGCGTCGTCATTTGCATCTATCGGCGGTAGGTAATCGGTGTATGGAAAAACACTAAGCGACCATTTGTATATTAGGTAGGTATACAAAATTCTATCAATATCAATATTCTATGCTGTGCTGATGTTACATCGACGGTAGTATCAATTTATGGATTTGAACCGTCTGTAGTTCAAACTGCCTGTAGCGTTTCCATATTGCGTAGGTTTTTCAACCTGTTTTTATAATTTACTTTTTAATTCTGATAGCACTCACTAAACGGGATTATATTCTTATATTATACATATTTACAGAATTCTATAATATATAGGAATTCGGATAAGATAAATATAGTAATTACAAAATTGGCCATCCATCGTGCAAAACAGAATATATCTATCGTTAGGTATATTCATTTTTGAAGTTGACCACCGATTTTCGAGAATTTTTAATCCTGCCTTTTGTGATTCTTTATGACGTTGCGAGTGGAAGAGTAATTATTGTTATTCTAATGGATCGTACGCGGCATTCTGAACATTCCCCATTGTAAGGAGTCCAGGATCGAAGCTCTGATTAATGATTGTGCAGCGAGGGGCAGCGAGGGGGCGACGTTCAGTAAAAATTAAATATATTTCCTAAAAATACAATTATATTGTATTCGAAAGAAAATAATTCTAGACCACTTATATACTCATACAAGTATTCATTGTAGTAATGCTACACTTAAATTACCTATTGTGATATTATACAATTTTTTGACAAGAAAGAGAAACCGATAGTCTTGATTTTAGTGCTCTTAATAAATTGTTCTGCAAATAAATCTTTAAAATACTATTGTTTAAGAAGTGTTTATAATATCATTAAACCCCTCCAATCACTAAAACTCCAGTAATGGCGTTTTCGAGAGTTAATTGGAGATAACTCCGAGTTAAGGAGGAGCATGCATGTTGCAATCCCACGCCCGCTGGGCGTACTCTACTGGCTCTCACTTACCCCTCGCTCACTTAAAATGTATGTGTTTCCCACCATATCCAATGAATTTTACCTACAGGAAAGTCCAAAACAGCTAGGAATGTTAAAATCTAGGACGTTAAAATAAAATTTTGATTGTTATTGCACGCAATACAACATGATAAATATTATACTAATCAAATCATTAATCTCATAATATCACGTTTTTTAGATTTTTTTAAGTTTCGAAGTATTCATATCTCCATAAATACGAAAGATTTTAATATGGGCGTCTTACATAACTTTTAAGCTAGCTTCGTAAATAAAACAAATTTCAGAAAACATTTTCTTCTAAATTTGATCCTCAGTGGGTTTTGATATGGGGCAGCGGTGTTGTGTAAATGTACGACGCTCCTAATGTGTTATCGCGGCATAATGCCGCGGCGAGAGATTATGCCCGTACAGTTAGCTGACCGACGGTGTTTGTTTGCTAAAATCGAGGTTTATGGGGTCCCATCGACACGTACCGCCACGATATTCATAGTATTTTCCCATTAAGTATATTCTCGTAAGTAGGTAGGTATACGTCTTACCGAAACAACGTAAAACCTAAAACACGTCATCTAATTTAAAATATATAAAACTATCCTAACAAAAAGTAACATTATTTTAGGAAAAAAAGTAAAAAAAAAAACGTTGCTATATCTAAACGTTTGTAGCGCTCTTTACTCTTAGTACGTTCATAGTACAGGGTAGTGACTGAGCGGCCTATAGGCCGTAGTTACAATGAGCGTATTTGTTTTGCGTAACTGAGCGTAGAATAAAAAATATTCTGGAAATGAACAATAAAAATAATTGTAGGATCGATACTGAACGGCTTATTTTCAACTTTTGGGTTATTTCATTCACACATCGTACCTATATGGTGAATTAAACAAGGTTTTGATAATAATGTGCTTTATTATTTGAGATTAATTGCATTTTAGAATTTTTTGAATGTAATTTAGAATGAAAATTAAGAAAAAGAAAGAAGAATAGGCATAAACTATTTGTTGAGTAGATTTATAGCAACTTGCTATTTATTACCTACTCAAAATGCTATTTACTTTTAAAATTAGTGGTTGATCACACGTGAGACAGGACAGACTAATTCTATGGTAAGTACCTACCTGCCGACAAAATACAAACCTATTGTAAGGACAATACAAACAAAAAGATAAAAAGAAACCTTCCTTTTGTTTCTTGATCTTAAAAATATTGTTTTGTTTTCTTAAAATTCTTTTGTTTTATTTATAGAAGTCTGAATATGTTCACAAATAGCTTTGTTGTTTTTTAAAAAGTCAAATATCCCTTGTGAATATTGCAAAAAATAATTATTGGTGTCGAAATTCAGTGGCATGTTAGAAACTGATTTGATGTTCGTAGTGTTTCGGTACCTCGGTACCTATTATGGAATAAGATATCAACTTGATTGACATTAAAACCGACCTAAGATAGGCCTAGGGGCAATCTATTCTCCACTCTCATTTCGGAGGTTTACGACATCCGAAATGAGAGTGGAGAATATGTTGCCCCGGTCAGTACTAAGTTACAAAGTAGTAAGTAGTTACAAATTTTTCAGTTATCACTATTTTGACGGTGAAAGACAACATCACAATGAAACCCACATATCCACCAAAAGGCAATATGCTTGCGTGGATCATTGTGGTCCATAATGTCCACGCGTCCTCTTGATTACTAGGGGAGGCCTAGTTTCACTGTATAATAATTTCCCATTGCATCCCGCAGTGGCTCGTTATAATAAGCTGATATCGAAATAGATGTACTTCTTAAAATTTATTATTGAAATATGTAATTCGTAATTCATAAGGCGATCAAGCTTTTCTTCACTTGTTGGATATGCAGGTACTAACATTCTTTCGAGCAATTCAACTTCTAAATTCCGTCCCTTACCGTTCTATTCCGTGTACTTAGCTCATAAATCACTGATTTTACCACTTCAACTGTAAACAGTCGCCGAGTTAACGTAATAATGGTGTCAGACAATGTCCCCAGATTATTGTTCAATTGTACATAAAAGACTGACTGACTTTGTTTCTCTTTTGCTTTCATATTAGTTTAAACAACAGACCTTAGAATATAGTGAACTGTACAAAATTGTTTTATTATAATCCTTATTACGATTGTGTTTAACTATATTGATTAAATTGCACCATCGATTTGAGAATACACTCTAGAAATGTTATATGGGTACTCTAGGGCAGGCACGTTAGAGTCTAATAGTGTTCTATGTTCAGTAGCTCACGTATTCACACACAGACACCGTCCCCGCCGGCGGAGACGTGGACGTCCCCCCCGATACACCGTTAACACACACCGGCCCTCAGCCAACATGTTCACAAGGTATAAACACGTGCCTGGGCGCTTCTCGCCGACTCGCGATCCCGCGGTATCCCCCCAATGCAACGCCCTAAGCCGAGGTCCGTTCCTTCCGCCGGTTTACCGGCGGGGGAGCCCTTAGGCTCGTTGCAACACACACTTTTGCTCCTGGCTGAGCGCCTTCTGCGCTCGCCCTAATATAAACAAGTTCGGTGACTCTTGAAAGGCCATCAGGGCCACAAGAACTAGACATACACGATGTTGAGGCAATCAGGTTTTTTAGTCGGTAAGAGTCCGACACTACCTAGCACCACCTAGGCTGGCCCAGCCAGACTAGATGGTATCAGGTGTCCTATGCAGGATTTTTCCTGATTGAGTTTCAAATTTGACTTTTTAACGACCCCTCCTCATCTGCCAGCCAGGTTTTTTTTAATAAGGACCTATAAAGTGTCATCTAACCTATTCCCATATCAACGAACTGCACCGATAATGTTTCTATAATATTTACAAGAAGATATATCCATTTATTCTGTTATTTAGACTCAAGTGACTACTAATTTTAGTAACATTTTTTATAAATAATGTTCTGAACATTCATTCTAAGTATGTTAGGCTAATATTGTTAGCTTATAGAAAAGATGCTGTCTGTCCTTTACATTACAACAACATGTATCTCGTAGTTCACACAGCGTAGTCGCGAACAGAAGCGTTTTATTAAATCAAAAAATTTTATTCGCAAAAAAGGGAACCTCCGTGGCAGGTAGAAGGCTCCTCTTTTATGATACCGCTCCTTGACGGCAGCTTTAAGGGAGTGCTATGAGGAATAACTAGAAATCATTTTATTGTTTTACGACGCCATAATAAAGGAAAAAATGATGTTTCTTTTACAACAGCCCGCCTTCCTGTTTGCTGAGGCTTGAAAAAAATAGCAAATAAAAAATCTTTGTAACGCAAGTAGGTAAACGGGGATGTTTGATAACCACATCTTGGAGACCTAGAAACGCGATAACGTTCAGTCAAGTAATTTCTGGGTATATATAATAAACTATCCAATTTCCAAGCAACCGGTGTAAACTGTCTTGTTTACTTTCACATTATGAGATTCAATTAATTACCTGAGTGATTTCTGCTTCTTTCAATTTTCACTTGTTAATAGTCAAATGTTTTAAAATTCAGTGTAATATGCAGGAAGGATGGCGTCCTACAAATTTGTTCATAATACGAAATTGGGAGACAGTTAATTTCACGGCTTAAAGTGACGGTCACGGCGTATACCCCTCATGCAAGTGAAATTGAGAATCTTCTAAGGCTAAGGAATGACTATTGACTAATCCAGAACGGCCGGTTATATTGTGTTGTATTGAGAAAACCTTTTTATAAATACATCGTCTACACGACAGATGTCAAAAACGTTTTCGCGTAAACCATAAATTAAAAAGATCCAAAGTAAATATAAACCGAAAAGGCCCGCGGTAAAGTCAAATACAATATTCTGAATAAGCCATCGATTGATTTCGTAAGATTAATGGTTGTACATTGTCAGCGCCACAGTATGACGAAAATGTTAGACGAATTTGCGCAACCAAAATGTGTTTTATACGCAACTGTATAAGGGCTAACAAGTTTCATTTTTTTAATCTTTTAGAGCTGAATTGAGGAATGAATGGCGTGCAGTGCAATGAAAATGAACCTCTATTATTAATTTACAGAGCTCAAAATAATTCGACCAGAAAACTGTTGTTTTAAACCGTTTTAGTCATGAGAAGCTGAACTTGGGGCTCGATTGAAATAGATTTTGAAATTCGGTGTGAAATTGAAATAAAAGTTTTTAAAGGTCGCAGAGTAGTTGGAAAACCGCTGCGGTTAATCTGATCATTAAATATTTATTTGTTTGGCTTCAAAAAGCCACAATTTGTGTTTGTATTGCAAGCTTAAGTTTAATCGTCCACACTAGAGTGGAATGGGTTGAAATTAATATTGTATATTTATACGTTTACCAGTACCGATATAACCGATGGGGTAGACGAGTCCTCGAATGGAGACCACATATCAAGCAGGACTGATGAATACCCTCCGCCCAGATGGACCGAATACTGCGCAGGTGGTGACAGGATGAGAAGTGCGGAAGACCGTGTTTGGTGGCGAATCTTGGAAGATACCTATATCCAGCTGTGGAGAGACATAAGCTGATACGTTTGGAATGCTTTATTGGTTGCCAGATTATGAGATTAAGGAAATCTTATCAAACAGTCATAAGGATGTCGTAGCAAAATAATAGTTTTTCAATACGACGTTCAAGAATAGGTACGAGTAACGTAACATACGGTCGAAAATATTCTTTAGATGTAGTGAATAATGAATATTAATGAATACGTACATTTAAAATATAATAAAATAAAGTATAACAAAAATAACGATCTGTAAATTTTATTATTCCCATCCTATAGTCCAGTCATTTGGTTTTCCGGGAGTTTTGAAAATTGGTATTTTTGAATTTTCACTTTGCCACCTCGTATCTTTGCCGCTCGCGCCGCCATATTGGAAAAATGGCTCCCAAAAATGTTTTTTTGACAATATCTCCTTTCCAACTCATTTTACGATAAAAATAGTTAGGTAATAAATTAAAATAGACAAAATTTCTTATAAGTTATGTACTAATCTTTTTTATTGTAAAATGAATAGTTCCAGTGTCCGAGCGCCGCAAAGTCTACTCCAACACGCGTATTGGCGAAAAAACTTATTTCCACACCACCATGAGGAGTAAGTGGAGCGTTTTAATACGCGTGTTGGAGTAGACTTTGCGGCGCTCGTACACTGAAACTATTCATTTTACAACAAAAAAGGCTACTAGATAAATTATAGGAAATTTTCTCTAGTTTAATTTATCACATTACTATTTCCATCGTAAAATGAGTTGGAAAGGAGATATTGTCAAAAAACCGTTTTTGGGCGCCATTTTTTCAATATGGCGGCGTGAGCGGCAAAGATACGTCGTAGCAACGTGAAAATTCGAAAAGAGCACGTCGATATCTATAAAAATATAATACCAATTTTCAAAACTCCCTAAAAACTTTCCAGGTAAAACTCCCAAATGACTGGACTACCTACTAGTATAATATAATTTAAGATTTAATGAAGTTAATTTTCCAATTGAGATATTTAGTTCGGGACACCAGCAGTAGCAAAACAACTTTTGATCTTGTGTAAAAAAAATTATTAAAACAGACAGTAAAAGTTTCAGAAATCTAAATAAAGTGTGTTGCTACTAAATTGTAAAGCTTAGTGCACAATGTACAGTATGGTGGTGGGTGTGCTCGTGTCCGACAGATGTGAACGTTCTGTCGGGAGGTGTGTACCGCGACAAAGAATGCATATGTCGCTGTGACATTATACGGAGTTTTACTATTGGGCGTTCAATAATGCGAACGTAGTATGATTCAGCAGTAATTTCCCACTAAGTATTTTAGATAGGTATCGCAACAATATTATATTTTTATATATTTGGGAAGCTTATTGCTATATTTAATTTATAAAAAATACAACATATTTAAATACATCAATGTTATTCGTCATACTATATAATATTATGTCCGCTTTGGTAAACAGACTATATTTTTTTTTAAATATCAATTTGTATTTTTTTGAATGTAAAGAATTAATTTTGAATAAGTCAATGAACAATGAATAAATTTATTTTAATTTCCCGACTTAAATATAAGTTATTAGTTTTGCTCTATTACCATTTTTGACTTTTATTTGCTTTATTAATGTCGTATTATAATAAGGTCTCTGTTCCCGTGTCTTCCCGTAGCTCGCGCAGGTGTCGCAAAAGGCAACTAAGGGATAACAAAGCGGCTACCTCAAGCGCTGAGGAACTACATCACATCTAAAGGTGGCGAGTGGACTCGCCAACCCGCTTGGCCAGAGTAGCGGTTTAAGACCATACATCCCTCATGCACGAGACAATGTGCACAAGGAGGCCCGTGTCCTGCAGTGGATTCTGAAAGGGCTGGTTGCAAAGTCTCTATTACACATTTTACGTTCCCATTCCTAACCAGAGGTATAACACTTTTCAAGATATTTTAACAAGGGTGTAGTGCGGTTAAAATATATTAAACACTGGATAAATTCTATCTATACTAATATAATAAAGAGGTAAAATTGTGTGTTTGTTTGTATGTTGAGGGTAATCTTTGGAACTACTGAACCGATCTCAAAAATTATTTCACAAATAGGTAGCTACATTATCCGTGTCTAATATAAGCTATATTTTATTTTGAAATTTTGAGAAAAAAATGAAAAATAAAACTCTTATAAACCGAAGCGTGGCGAGGGCGGGTTGCTAGTCTAGAATAAAGGCGTATGAACTATTAAAAACTTGCAGTTACTTTATTAGTTGGATATGGGTACGCCAGTGATTTGGAAATGTTATTTCTAAAACTTTCATAGGTATCTAGTGATGTTAAAATGTTCTTCGATTACTTTAATACTATTTACATATACTAAGTATATGTTGTAATGTTATCTGTACCTGCTATGTTATCTGTGTAACTATATGTGTACCTATATAAATTTTGCCTTAAGTTTATGAAATCTAATTTATTAAACATTTTTTCCCATGCTGCAGTCTAGATATAGAGAAATGTTACGACATGTTTTAGAATTATTTAATCACTACAGGTTTCCGATGTCACCCATTTCGAATAAACGGAACTATCATTTTAGCTGAAGCTAATTAATAGTTACCAATATAAATAATAACCTGACGGCCCACTGCAGGGCTCAGGAATTGTCTAGTAATTACCAGACGATTCCAGGCCGTAATCCATCACGCAGGCCCAGTGCCAGTTGATGCGCCAGATTTTTTTGCTCGAGATATTTTAAAATAATGTAAAAATGAGCTGGAAAATAATTTACTAGACTTACAAACAAAAAATATTACATAAGATGTCATTAATAATATTAAATGTACCTATATTAAAATATTTTTTTTTACAGAAGGTCGAAACCCTTCTAGTTTCAAATTTAACTCTTTTTAAACAAACGGAAATTTCATTTGCCTACATATGACATAATATATGCTGATAGTTTCTTACATCAAGTAGCGTATTCGCATTATTGAACTCGCACCTAATTAATTAACATCTCACATTCGCGGTGTTGCAGTCGCAAAGCGTCGCACGCGCACGACATCACACTGCGCTATTGTTGCGACCCCCGATTGAACTGTTACATGTCTCCGTGAGTTATGTTCCTTGCCAGGACTCTGTTTTATACAGGGTGATAATAGCATATTTAGAAGTGAAATAAAAAAATCAGGTTATAAGTTACCAAAAATAACATTGCAACAAGTATTTACCCATAGATATTAGGTATTGGAGTTTACGTTTTCAAAATGTGCGTAGGTATTTAGGAAAGACATTTGCAAATTGCGTATACAAACTAAAAATTGCAAAATTGCGACTCATTTTGTCTACCTAGATATTTTATATAGTTGTACCACGCGAGCTAAAATTAATCTAAAAACCGAGAGAAAGAGGGGTCTTTCGGTCGTACTGTCATATTCGACAACACTGAAAAAATGCTTCTTTGTGTAAGAGAAGGAGTGTCGGGCAGACCGCGGCTAGCCGCTCGTTAGCGTACACACTTGCTAGGTCGTGACACAGCGGGCGCCGTGTAAAAACTATTATAACAAAAATATTTAGAAAATAAAAAAAATAATAATGTATACCCACCTTTATTTATTTATTTATTATTTGTTATTTTATTTCCCTACTTTATATTTACATATTTATTTATTGTTTCATTAAGCAATCATTCAGGTCTATGCAGCTATGTTTCTGTGCTCGAAATGTGTTATTTATTTGCTTCATTTGATGAACTAAGTTCGGTGCATCGTGTACATTGTCCATGTGTTAAAATATTGTTAGATTTAAAAATATTTTAATAATGGATCTTAAAATATATTGTTTCCTGTATGTCTGTACTACATGTTGGTTTGTCTGTACATGTACTGTATGTACCTATGTCACTATTTAAGTTTACCTACTGTATTTAAACGGTTTTATTTAGCTCGACCCGTACGGAATTTATTTGTTTATTTATTTGGGTCAAAATTAGAAATTGAAATTTAAGCACCTTCCCGTTGTCAGATTGATCTGAAATTTGTTACACACATTTAATTTAGATGACAATACAATATAATAAAATCAATAACATTATAAATCTAAGATGGCCGCCGATACAAAATGGCGGATTACATATTTTTCCTTAACCCCCTCAATATGGGTATCAAATGAAAGGGCTACACGTAGTTTTCAGTGCACATAAAATATAAAACCGTTTAACTTAAAAGTTTTTTAAGATTGTTATTTACTATCAATTTTTGGTTTGAATTAATTAATCTATTCAAATACTCTATTGCTAGTTATCAATAAAAAAATAAATGAAGGTTAAATGAAATTTAATTGTTGAGTTTATACTCTAGGTAGGTATGTAAGATAACTATGGGTATGGTATATATGGGTAACAATTTAATATGAAAAACTAATTTTATTCCTTGAAAAATAATTCTAGCATATAAAATCTATATATTAATATCCGCCTGTATAAATGCAATCTTTGATGCAGCACACTGACACACATACGCGGCTTTACACTAAACCAATAATAGAATAAAATCAATCTATACCACCCTCTCAATACGCACACAAATATAGCCCAATCAATGATTTTTCTGTTGGCATACATACGCACACTAATACAACACCTACCGCGTATTGAAAATATTGGCATTATAAACATTTATGGGATATTTGCGAACTATTCACCCCAACGCACAAACCACTCCTATCTCTTTCTATCTCGTTATAATAAGTTACTTGAGATTAGGTGAGAGCAGGAAGGAGCACTGGTTTTACAACTTTGCAGAGGGACAATGGCGACCTATTGTTGAAAGTACCCCAAACTTTTTTTAGGTCACATAAAAGTATTACATTTGTTAGGGACGTGCCGCCTGCATTGACTTGTGCATTCGTTTCGCAGTCAACCTACGCGACGGAACACCGTCTCCTACGCAGTTCAGTGTTGTAAGAAAAATCAGTGATTATTAGTGGTCGTGAGTGACCTTGTGATATTAGAATGTCGTCAGTAGCGACAACTAATCGTTCTAATGAGATGTGGAACAATTGTGCCGATGTAAACAGTCAAAGTGTTGTGCAAAAACATTACGGTTATAGACAGTATCCAATGATGCCGCCGGACCTATACTACCAGAACAACATATACTCACAACACAGTGATTACTCTAATGTGTCAAGTGACTGTGCTACTAAGTTATATGAACACCATAAACAGGACCACCCAATTGTAAAGTCAGAGCCCGTAAGTTGGCAGAATTACCCGGCGAATTACGTCGGCAACAGCCAAAATAATTATGAAATGATTAATAAATGGAAAGAAATGAACTATTACCGACAATGTCATGAAAGTTATGGATACGAACAGAGATTTCTTCCAACAAATCAAAGTTGCATCGACACTAAATGTGACGATGCTAGATCAATAAATTCTCCTGGTCAGTGCAGCATACCAGATACTACAAGCTACGGATCACCGCAAAGTGTATCAAGTAACGTAAAGTCTACGCCAACTTTAGAAGAAGAGGACTCCCCAAATCTTAGAGCACTATTAACCAAGCCTCAGAGGAAACGTAAGTCTGATAGCAAAAAAGAAAAGTCGTACACAGAAGAAATGTTGGAGCGAATGATGATTTTAAGTGGCGAGAACGGTAATTGGAAAAAAACTAATGAAAGTGCAACGGCGAAGGAATGCAATTTGTCGCAATTTCATGGTGGATTCGAAAGCGGCGTCAAGGGTCAAACGTCAATCAACAATAAAGGTGCCGTGGGTGGGGCGCTTGCGGACGAAGGCGCACTGTCATCGTCGAGTCCCGCGGAACGTCAGGACTTGATGAGGGTCGAGGCAGGCGGGGACAATGTGGATTACGCAGAGAACAAAATGGCCGCTGCACCCGATGCTCTTGGATTTTATCCGTGGATGAAGACAATTGGGGGTATGTAATGCTCAATATTTATTACCTATTCATTATTATTGGAAAAAAAATAAAAAACTATTTTGTTACTTATCGACTAATTACATCTTTGTAATTTTCAGGTGATGACAAGAAAGAAGGCTCGAAGAGAACGAGACAGACCTACACGAGATTTCAAACGCTGGAGCTGGAAAAAGAGTTTCACTTCAATAAATATCTATCAAGGAGACGTCGGATAGAAGTCTCGCACGCTTTAGGGTTGACAGAGAGGCAGATAAAAATATGGTTTCAGAATAGAAGGATGAAGGCGAAGAAAGATGGAAAGCTGACTACTTCGCCAGAACCGTATCGAGTAGATGACATGGGTGCAACAACGTTGAACAATATGCCAGAATACATGGACACAAGGCAAATGCCAGGTTTAATAGACTATCCCTATCATATGAACAACGGAGTAGCAAATATGACTCAAATTCAGGAAAGTATGTCGCAAAACTGTATGATGCCGCCGTACGGTGAATTGATTCCTAAAATTTGATTAAGGTTTCACGTTTTATTTTATTTTCTAAAGACAATAATATCATAAATTGTAAATTGTGGCAGTTTACGATTATTTTGCATGAATTGTGTATACCTACAATGTGTCACAGTATCGAGAATAGTTTTTACATTTTTTTTTCCATAACTTAGTTTTTATTTCTCGTAGGTACATACGTATATATTTTATTTTACGCGCAGTTGCATCCTATGCGCGTAGCCTACGAGTATACCGCGCTCGGTCATCACCCTGTACCGAGTAAACAGCGCTACGAGCGTTTTAGATAGAACAACAAAACTATACATGTTTATAATAACTTTAATTTATTATGTAAAAAAATTTTACTTTTCGCTAGAAAAGTTTATAAACCGTTTATTTTAAATTAGTTGAAGTCTTTCAGGTTTCGTGTTACTTTAGTGACACGTTGTACATATAATTTATCAATATAATTTACGTTATATACAGACAGATAACACACTTCTGATTGTTTTCCTGTCATCAAGGAAAAAATATGAAATTACATTAGAGTTGAATATGCAGAACCTATATTAGGTATATATAGCACTTATATTGATATAAATAATAATCGACTTTCACGATAAAGTTATAAACATCATACACAATTTACATATGTACATTGCTTGTTTTGTAAGAAATACTGTAGTGGAAGTTGCCGAAGATGCAGCAGTGAGTATTAAACATATTTATATCATGAGGTAGGCTGTATATTATAAAGAAAACTATATATTCATTAAACTTTTAAGCATTAATTAGATTTAGATTAGGACGTGTAGATACTAATTGAAATTAATTATTACTTGTACCTATGTGTTAATTTTATAAATCTTGTGAATAGTTGCGATGTAAATTAATTACTACAGTTCCTACTTAGCCATAAGTACCTAAATATGAATGTTTACCTAAGGGATGATTATAATTTACGATATCTATGTTTATACTTTTCTAGTCAATTACGAGGGAAATATTAATAAAACTTAGTTTTGGTTAGAAACTGTCTGTGTTTTTTTATAATATTTTTATATGACAGATTGCAATTAAATTCATGATTAGGTTTTGGGTTATAGTCTTTAGGTTTTGGTGGCGAGCCTTGAAAGATGCATATATCCAGCTATGAAGAGACATAGGTACCTAGGTTGTTGGTATTAAGTGGGCATTAAACGTGCTTTATATATTTAAAGAATATAAAATATACTGTATTATATAGTGCTATAGTATGCAGATATACTTATCTGCATACGTAAATATACAATAACATAAAATACCAAACTTAAAAACGAACAGTCGGGAAACTGATCCGTTTAAAACTTACACCCTTTTAACAATGCAATAACTGTTAACAATGTTAAACCCTTTCAAAGGCGCATAGTTTCAAAGGGCCAAACGTTTAAATACAGTTAGTTCATTGCTCCCTAGAGATCGTTTGTAAAGTGCAAATGTTGATGGCGATTTTGACATGTTTTGACTGGCCATCGGATTTGGCAAAAAGTATATTTTGCTGACTAATCCTGTTAAGGGTTAGCTACTTGTATTATTTCTTTTGTTGTATCTGTTGAGCCCCTTAGTTATTTCATTTTAAATGTTATTTTATTTTTAATACACCAACATTCAAATAGTAGGTATCTACCATAATAAGTTATTTTAAGTTAAATATCTATATACCTATTAAGTATATATGTATGTTCTATGTATGCACATACTAGAATATTCGATTTTCAATTTTCTTTGAAAATATTCCATGTCGAGGTTTCTTTTTTTAAGCCTATATCTATGTCCCACTGTTGAGCAAAGGCGTCGTCTCTTTTATGCCAGACCGCTCTACTCAACGCCACGCTCCGCCAATTCCTGTGGAATGCATCTAAGTCGTCACGCCAGCTCCTCCTCGGTCTACCTCTAACTTTATTTTATACATTTTTAATTTATGGAAATTTTTGGACGTGAATCAAATAACTTTGATGCAGAAGAAGCTTGGAAGATATTTCACATATTAGATATATATGTAGGTCTTTATCTGGGTCCGTTGACTCTTTAAAATTATTAAGTGATTTAAATTAGTTCTTACAAAAACTACAGTTTCATAAATGTATGTTGAGGGAAATATCAATATTTTTGTCAACATAATTTAATAAGGCGCGACCTGCAACTATCCTCTTGCTGTAAGTTACACATGGCTCTTACGCAACTTTTTTGTGATGCAAAGAGTAATGCCATGTTTGATGTGATGAATCCCTTTTTAATAAATAACTATCAAATTGTATATAGGTATGTATTTTACTGTATAGAATGAGTGTCCGATTTTGTACCCAAACTTTAACTATAAATAGTAGGTAGGTACCAACACCAAAATTATCATTATAAATTACTCGAATGGAGGCTACATATCAGGAAGCGTGGGATGCCCTCCGGCCAAGTGGACCCACAACTTGAAGAAGTTCGCCAGTATCTACCTAGTGGCAGGATGAGAAGTGATCAATTGAAGTTTGTGTGGTGAAGCGCTTTGGGAGAGGCCTATATCCAGCAGAGGAGAGACATAGACTGATGGTATGGTAGGTATGTAATCGTAGAAACGTGGAGCTTGGAGGATCTGGAACTTAAGATAATTTAAGAATTTCTAATGCCAACTAGGAATTATTGGGGATCCTTAGAAACCGTTCATAACTAATCTAAGTGCGAGTTAGCTTTATAAAATACGAGTAGATTCTCAAACAATTATCTTAGAAGTTAACACGAGAATTCTCGCAATTTGCAAATTCGCAGCTAACTTCACATTAAACGCACCCTAGTTTTAGAAAGTAGACCCTCGTGCGTTTTGAATACAGAATAACAATAGGTTCCGGCAGAAAGAAATGCACGAACGTGACTGAGCTGTATGTTAGAAAGGGATGGACGTAATATCATCCCCTTGCCGAGGGATAAGGCACAAGCGCATGCGCGGCTGACATTTAACCAATATGGCTGCTAGTGTCTGGTTTGAATATTGTTTAATTTTACTAAAATTGTGAGTATCATAAGAAAATTTAAGTGAAAAACATATACATACAGGTGAATATTAACTTAATACCTACATATAATTAACAGCAATTACCTACCTACTACAATTCCAAGGAAAATGTACCTAGGTACCTACCTAGTGATTATGTCATTAGAGTTTTTTGTTTATTAGTATTAATATACCTACATAAAGTTCAAATTTACTGTTAATTCATTCGATATATTTCATATAGGTATTTGGTGAACCAAATACCCTAAACTAAATCAAATATTATATTTCTTAATGAATATCAATATGTTATGCCGAAAATAAGGTCTCTTTGCTCAGATAACGTTACAAATAATTAAATAAATCGACACTAATAATAATCTCAATAATTTAATAATGTGTTATGTAGGTAGGTACTCTTTAGTCAGGAATTGGATAGATCAGTGGCAATTCGTCAGCGTCTATTACTTTACTTTTATTAATTCATGGGTTTGATAGTTAAAAATGGACAAATTTATTTATTTTAGAAATATCTTTTAGCTACTTGGTAAATAATTAAATATAGTGAATTTCATGCAGGGTATAAAGTAGGCGCTACAAAAGAAGTCCCGTAGGCGCGGCGCTGTGATTTACCCTATCAAATTATGTATTTTTATTTACACCTACCAATAAAGATGTGTCTAAATTAGGAAGTAAATTATAAACGGACATAATACTATTTATTTTGCAGAACGGACGACCTGTCATAATTAGTTCCCTTAAATTCCGCAGGATTTCTTTGGTGGCGAGCACTCTATGCAACGAACTAGTGCCAAGTAACATATAGGTTAAGATAAAAACGTTTAAAACAGGCAAAGGTAAACATATTTGCGCTAATATTCCGATAAAAGTAAATATAGATATATAAGTATCATTACGTGTTAAGCGTGGTACCTACTTGGTGTATGATCTGCACCATACATAACACACTATTTAGGTACTGATATATACCAAAGTTATACAATCAGATTAACAAATTATTTATGTATTTTATGTTACATAAAAAAATAGTGAACCTTAAAACTTGTCGGGTCGGATAAAAAAACTGTTGTAATTTTTCCATACATAGACTATATAAGTAGGTAGATGCAACAATTAAGTAGGTTATATAACCACTGCACCAAAAACAGTTTTTATATCTGATTTTATAATAAAGGCATTCCTTTATTGCGAGTCACACACCAACACCTCGGTTTAACTTCGCCACGTTGTAATGCCGCTGCTGAAACAATGTGTGTTACAATTTGTTTACAATATAAGGGTGTTTTAATTGATTTTATGTTTTTGGAGTGTAAAGTTAAGTTGGCTCAGTCATATATTGAATAGCTCGCTTGAATGGCGGCTCTAATTAATCCTAACGTCGAACGAGGCAACGTTCATTGAAGTCGGATCAAAAGAAACCTCCTAATGGATATTTGAATACAACGATAGACATATTTACCTTTAGAACGGATCTGGGGTTTGGGTAATAGTTAAAAATCGGTTGTATAAAAAAATAAAGTAAAACTCAATAGAATTAATTGTAGCCAATAATTATAATAGTTTTTAAATTGTAGCCATATATAGTCGAAATCAAGTAAGTAGGTAAGGTCGATATTGTTAATTGTGGAAAAGAAAATGATTTCATAATTTATCTCCTTGACTTTTGACCTATTCGAGTACCTATGTAATAAATGAGAAAGCATATTCTATTCAATATTCTAAGCTCGTTACAGACAGTTTTAATGCGAGAATGGCCTTTGAGTCTACTGATTTTTGTTACAGAAAGATGTTGGCAAAATAACATACCGGTGGTCCTGTCCATCTGGTGGTGGTGAGTGAATATTGTCGTCAATGGATATTCGCAAAATAAGTCAACGATAAGTTTGACATGTGTTACTTTACAATCTCGCTTATCAATATTATATTAATGACTAGAATGATACGCATTGTACATATCCGGATACGCCGTCTACTTTCGGTGGTTTTGGAATGGATTACGAAAGAGGATTAGGAAATTGAGGAACGGGGAGAGTATAACTATTTAGTTCAGGATTTTTCCTTATTCCTATTACACATTCCTTTCTTTTTGAGGGTTGGAGAAGCCGGTGTGGAATAGGTTGGGGAGTAAAGAATGAAATTTCATAAGACGTTTCTTTCATCTGATTATATTTTGCTTGATGGGTTTGAATAGGAAGGGAAATGGGAAGTAATGAGCAAAAGTATTATCTATTAGATAATAGACTTCACTTATTCTTCTCGATTCGATTGGATGAGGTAGGATGAAGAGTAAGGCGTATAGTGGAAAAGGAGACTTTTTATTCCACCAATACTCCCCACTGTTGTGCGATTGCAGCATGCGCCTCCGTTCTCAAGAATGCATGACAAAAATAGTGAAATGCTTCTTTGACTCTGGGTATTTTGTGTTTGTCTTTTGACCGTGTATACGCAGACACTACACGCAGAAACATATACATATAAAATCACATTTGTTAGTTATTAGTTAGTTGATCAAACTGACGGATTTTACCGGATGAAGCCAGACTCACGACAGTTTTTACATACATACATATATACTTATTTGTATTTTATCTCTTGTTCATATTTAGATATACTTACCTACCTCCTTAGTTCACTTCCTTATCACACATGACTAAGAGGAAACAGATGTTTCCAAGGCGCAGTGCTTACATCAAAGTGAGACGTTATCAGCGAGCATAAATTACATGGTAATTATATCCAATAAGCTCTAATTAATTCTACGCAAGAGAAATTACATTTTTATTCTCTTTTCTACAATGATAGTGTTTTGTTTGATGTTCAAATACCTAGATACTTAAAGGTTAATTACAACGTACAAATTATGATTATTATTTGTTTAAAAAACTTAATCTAATTATACATTCATGTCTTACATTATTAATTAGGTATATTGTAGATATAGGTAGGTACCTACCTAATAGTTAGTAAATTAAATGTACTAAACTAACTTCAGTTTGTATTATAATTCTTTTGATCGTTACAGAAATTAAAATAGAATGTGAAGAGGCACTAAAAAATTTTGCAAATGAATCTCATTATTTTATAGTGAAAATGTGTATGATGTTAAAGTACCAGCGTATTTACGGTCTCAAATAAAGAAAATTCCCTGCGACTTTTTAAGGTCACTTGAAAGACCCTTATCCATTTATAATGGATACAGTTTAATTTCCATTGTCATATTTGCTTTCGGTGGAGGATGTGAATCATATTTTAATTTTTTTTTTTTTTTTTACTTTTATTTTTTATTTTATTTTTACTGTTATTGCACCTGCCGCACCATCTCTAAGTAGCCCAAAGGTTGATGGGGAGATAATGTTTTAAAACATTAAGTCCACGTTCTGTCACTTTGTGTAATAAAGAATAAATAAATTGCTAGATTTATTGTTCGATTACACAAAGTACTTCGTATTCATTCATTCCTACGATTAAATCCTACAATCTCGATGGACTCACGCAAAATGTGCGCAAACAAAATGCTACACGTCGCGGACATCACGTTACAGTAACATCAGTGACCATACAAAAACGTCGGGGATCAACAAAAGAATCTGCAGGGCGCATTGTCCCCGGCGACGATCATTTATCAACAACGCTCCACTGCCGTCGTTCGAAAGCAGATCGCCTGATCAATGCTGAGCCGAGCCGGGGGTGATTTGGTAGAGGATCGATTAAAATTTTTATATTCATTTGGTTTTGATGTTTAGATGAAAATTCAACAAATGTGTCTGCTTAAATATTATATAATCAGGCATAGCTTAGCTGCGTTTGTTGCTATATTAGCAGAATCGCATTCTAATGCGACGACAATCCTTACTGTATTTTCATGACATTCGAGAAAAATGCAAAAAAAATGTAAAATATTCATTAATATAAAATTAGGGTACAAACTTGGCGTTTTGGATAAAACGATTGTTCATTATTTTTGTTTATTTTTAATTTCGTAGTACAACGTTATATGCGGTTTCTTTACTAAGTCTTTATTTCTTAGGAAGGCAGTATATTATTTAATATATTTTGTATCAGTTAATCCTTCCACCGCTTAATTTTATATCACTAATTTGGTTTTTGTGCAACGTAAGATGAGGGATGATGAGACTGACATTTCTTACTGGACAAAAGCCTCTAAATAGGAAAGATTAAAGAAGAAATAAAAAAAACAAATACGCTAATGAAAACACTAAATAATTTACGTATATAAATCATATAGGTACCAATCCCAATTTGTTGAAATCCAATGCAAAAATGTTCAAATACAAAGTTACCCAAATAAAGAATAATTAATGAAAAAAGTTTTCTATCATTTCAAGAAGTAGCGAAAAAGAAAACGTATCGAAGCGACTGCATAATAGTGCTTCGCTGTGTTGACTTTTATTTATTTAGGTAAACTCTCATTGTTTTATGGAACATTATGGCCTATTTTTGAGTAATAATGAAAGTTTTTTTATAATCTGTCTGTGTGGTGTTCTGGCTGTGTCTGGCTGGCAGGCTTTAGAATAGCATGAGACCATCTTTTTTTTACGGACGAAGGCGGCAGACGAGCATACAGTCCACCTGATGGTAAGTAGATACTGTCGCTGATAGACATCCTCGATACATGCCAACATTAGTCCAAAATGACAATCGTTGGCACGCCGCAGGATGGGCTGCCTACATTTGCAGATATAGGAATATATTTGGAGAAAGGGTTGGGAAAATGGGGAGGGATAGGATGGAAATGGGCTCTGGCACATCTCACTCACTACCGAAATACGTACCTACGTGAAATTAGGGAAATAAGATAATGTGGGAAATGTAGTATATTTCAAAGTAGTCTTCTGTGAAAGGGGTAACGTGGCCAGTCCAGTGTGCCCAGCGGCTGTTGGACTGCAGTGTGCACTCTCCCCCTCAAAATCTCTTCTCGTGGGTGTCGTAGAAGGTGACAAGGGATAACAAGTTCGGCTACTACAAGCTCTGAGGAACTACACCACCTGTAAAAGACTGGACGCTAACCCGCTTGGCTAATGTGACGCTTTAAGTCCATACTTACATCTCTCATGCACATTATCTTGTGTATCCCATATTATGGACTGGTGACGGGCCTTGAGGGAGGCTCACGCTCAGCAGTGGACGATAAAGGGGCTGGATCCGTATGTGGTTAATAAAACTTTTTAATGGTATATATTATACTACACCACACCATCAGCCTGTGTCTCTCCACTGCTGGATATAGGCCTCTCACAAGGCCCGTCACCAGTCTATAATAATATGAGATACCGATATTAATTTGAGTTTACCTAGTGGGAACGTATTTTATGGACATATAAAAAAAACTATAATAAAGAAATATTTAGATACTATTGCTTAGGTATAACTTAACAGGATTTTTTTTTATTATATTCTATCATCTATGGTAATAATTACCATTAGATATTTTATTTATTTCATAAATATACCTAAAGTTTATTTGTGTAGTTAAAAATTGATATGTCAGCTAGCTAACCACATTCTCAATAAATTGTCACGACAAAAATAATTTTAACGCTCATCTAAATGTATTTTACAGCTCCACCCATTTGTCATGTGACAGGTGAGTACAGGACACTCTATAAATCTATATTTTCCATATAATAAAGTAGTGAATATGCTGTGTCGTCTGTACGTTTATTATTTATATGACTAAATTAATTTATAAGTATTAAAAATAACGTGATTACTAAGTACTTAATAGTAGTATTGTATTAATCCTGGCATATAGTTAACTACAGTAAGTTGAAAACTGTTTTCGACAACGTACTAATTTTTATTTAAGATCTCTGTTTGTTTATCTGTGATCCTGTAAATGTTTCGACGGAAATTTCAATATGTTAATTACAATAGTTTATATGTTACTGTCAATGTCCGAATTTAGTGACGTGTCAACATCCACCGGTAAAAGTTAATAATGAATATAAAATACGTGTTTTTTTTCGGTTATGTATTATTTATAGAAAAAAGACAGCAGACGAGCATACAGTCCACCTGACGGTTAGTGGATTCTGTCGTCCATAGACATCCGCGATACATGTCAATATCAGTTCAGAATAAAAAACGTTGGCACACGCCAGGATATCTATCTACCTTTGCAGATTAAGGAATGGATTGGGACAAGGGGTTGGGAAAACGGGGACGGATAGGATAGGATGGGTTGGAAATGGGCTTTGACTTTGACTAAAATAATTTTAGTACCTACTTTAGAAAGGCGTTTGATCAGTGTCAACAGTCATCGGTGACTATCGATTAAACATTAGTTCGAATATTCAGGGTAACATCTATCTATACTTACATCAGCGCTATGAACCATTTTGTTTCGTCAACATAGAGCTGATTATTAATTGACTGAAAATGCTGTGAAAAATCGTATTCAATGCGGACAAGTCCGCGGGCTAATGTTACTTTACTGTAGAATTGTAGTCGATTGAGCTGTTCAATAAAATATTAGATACGTTGGAGATAACGTAAACGTGTTTTAAAATACATTAATATTACTCGAATTTTAAATATTTCGCTTAATACAAATATTAGATATTTTCGTTAAGACTCTTTTACTAGTTTCTATAACGGAATAAGTCGACGTAAAGCATATTTTTCTTATAGATATTTGTACATTTGTCCTCGGCTTCGCTTGTTCGTGACCTGGTCTCTAGAATTTCCGGGGTTGTCCCGGTATTCGTTCCGTTGTCTCGTGTCCAGAAATTTTAGCTGTGATAAAAATATTGTAAACCTCAATCTTGAAGGCAAATTCGCAGAAATGCCTGTGATTTACAAGATGTTATACTTAATTTTGTTAACACTTTGGTCCTTGTAGTTCTAGTAGGCAGTTGATTTACATAAAAAGCAATAAAACAAAGTTACTACAATGAAGTTTTCAATTTCGTTGATAATTCGAAACGGGTAATGCAGTAAAAATGTCCCAGAAAAAGTATGTTTGATGATTTAAACTGCATTGAGGACGTGTTCGAGAAAGATTTACGGCATTTATACCTAGTATTATTAGTGTCGATCAGAACCTAACAAAATAGTAAATAAGCCTTTATATAACACACAAGTAAGTATAATAGCGTATAGTAACAAAAGTATAATCATAGTACCTACACATAATATTTTAGTTTTAAGAAAAATAAAGCATACACACAGTTCAGAATTAGTCTCAATAAAGGGTAATTTTGCTCCAAAGTTGGAGGAATCCCCGAATTCTACACTAGGTGACCGTAAATAAAAGATTATTATTTTTTTAAAATAAATATTGTTATGAACTATAGAAAAATTCGTTTGACATCAAGTAGCATAACTGCTAGTCTAAAAATTACTAATTATTACTAGGTATTTTGAAAATGCCTAGCACTTATATTTTATGATCCAGTAGATATGCCATAGTGGGCCACTTATCATCAAGTGGATAGTTTGTTTACTATTTAATAAGTACATTAATTATAATTAAAAAAATATAAGGTTTTCGTGTAGGTTTCATGATGCACGGCCACACTTTATACGCACAATTACAAAATGATTGGTTGCCCGCCACCGAATAATGGCAGCTATTACAATATTGCAATTTAACGCCTTTGCAAAAATTTATAATGACTCAATTTATGGGAAGTACATTTTTTTCGCGTAATTGCGAGGGATGCCCGATGGTGGCTTATTATAATAAAAAATATTCCGATCAACAATGTTTATGGTTTTAAATGAATTGATATTTTTTTATTGCAAATTATATAATTATATTGCAAACTATATTAAGAAACATTTTGTTTTTTCTACAAACAATGTCAAGGACCGCCTATGCAATTAGGTATATATGAATGATATTCGGTAGGTACATAACCCACTTTATACTTTAGAATCTAAAGTCACGACTTCAACTGCACGCAGCATTCAACGAAAAAGTCGTGAGAATGTCGTCTTATTCTATTGATCAACATGCATCATATTAGTGTTAACATGTATTAGTGTTAAAACTTAATACAATTACATATCCTATTGGAAATATATGTAATTATATTTGGAAGCATTTGCTGTTTTCTTTTAATCTCCAACTTTGCTAAAATACTTAAAGAGACATTAAACATTGTCTTACTACTCAATAAACTTTTATGAATCACCGCAAAGCAATTACCATAACTGAAAACAATGAATCCTTTAAAATTCATCCTGATGTAACTGAAAATAGTCTTTTATATTCCTTGGAACTCCTTTACTGTTACAAAGGATGTCAGTCACGGTGCCAATAAAAACATAACGTCTATTACCTGATCCAAACCTAATATGACGCGTCCGAAAATAGCAAAGATGTACATAGATCATCCAATAAAAATTGAGCTCGAATGCTGTATTCAGTTACGTCTTTTTGGTCTGAATTGTGAGTGATACGGTAGCTCAAGCCAGGGTGGTGGTGGAAACAGCGTCAATGTCACTTATGTGTTTAACCCGGCGAGTGGATGGAGGAAATGATGGATGACGCAGCAACCGGGCCGTTGTTGTAAAACGAGGGAACTACGCAGATTTATATAGAGTTGTTATTATTTTTTCTTTTGGTGTAGGTAAAATAAATTGGACATAGACAAACTTAAATATCTTAGACTTTTGATGTATCTACTATTAATTAATAGTACCCGTATTGCATTTTATTAGGTTGTGATTCCCAATGTTGTCATTTATTTAAGTCAATGTCAGTTTTTCGATATGTCGAATGTCTTATTATTAATATTCATACTTGTATGTTAATTTATGTTCAATTATTCATTATCTTGTATTATGGGATCCCTTTTTTCATCTACTGTGGACTTTCATTTATGGACGTAAGCCTCCTTCATCCGTTGATTTACGAATCTTGTTCAAATGACTCCAGTTATACTAATTATATCATCGCACAATCTTCTTTTATGTCTGCCCCGCGGGCGTTTCGTTAGTGAATGTTCAATTCATAGCCATACATGTATTATTTTACTTTCTACGTTGATCATTATTGTCTCTAACATACATGTAGGTATAAAAAATAATTCTGTTCCAAATGAAATTTTAATCAGTAGATACCTACTTTTAATCAGCATATTAAAAATTTGTTTTTGTTTCAACTTAATATTCAACTTAAGACGACTAAAACACTCCAATTTCGTTTTGAGTTTCCGTGGAGGTTAACACAGCTCCATACACTTCCAATTTTCCCACTGCCTCAGCCGACCCTCCGCGCGCACCAAATTCCAAATTGTTTTTGACTGACAGCTAAATGTAAGTTAGCATTGTTTGAGCGACGCACCGCAGCCTTCGGCTGGCGGGCCCTTTTGTAATTATTTCTCTTCTACGAGCAATATAGGATAACCCTCTCGTGAGCTTCGACTTGGAAGATACATTCGTTTTAGATTTTTTCGGCTTTTTGTTTAATATATTTTTCCGTAGTAGTTGTCCCGTGAGGTATCGGCCGGCTATAGAATACCACCACTCCATATCTTTCCGTGTCGTAAAAGTCGATTAAGGGATAATAAAGCTGCTACCACAAGCCCTGTGGAACTACACCAGCTCTAAAAGCGTGGAGTCGGCAACCCACTTCACCAGCGTGGCGTTTTAAGGCCATACATCCCTCATGCACAAGTCAATGTGCATAAGGAGGCCCATGTCCAGCAGTGGATATTGAAAGGGCTGGTTGCATTGCGTTGCATTGCACTCGCTTACTGGACTTTCTGGACACACGCTGATACATTCCTGAGCTTTTCTAAATTCCTGAATAATGAATTCCTGCTACCTATAATTTAGGAGAAACATTCGTTTTATATTCTCTATTTTATTTTAGTTTTTTTTAAATAGTTTCTAACTTAGGTGTATTCAGACAATTTTTATATGTACTACTAGGCCTTAATTTTTATAAAACAGATAAGTTTATTAATAAGAATCGATACTACCGTCTACGCTAAACACAGCCCTCGGGGGTATTGCAGATGGCTGAGACATGGGTATATGGCGACTTTTAGAATTAATCTATTAAGAGTAGGTACCTACTAGCTATTTTTCGGGAAACATTTGCGGGTTTTTGATAACAAAGTACCTGTTCCTTTACTCATACTTTTCCATATATAAGTACAGAGCAGTCTATAATTATATGAATTAAAGAAATCTAATAAGTCGGTAAGAGCTCTGCAGATTGACGGGCAAACAAAACAAAACTTCGCTCAATGGAAATTCTCTCAAAGTTTCCCGCCTTTTTTATTTAAATACTTGGGTAAAGGAGACTCCGTGAAATCTCATTAAAAGCAACCTTTGTATAACTTTTTGTACTCAAGCGGTCATTGAATTATTTTTCAATATTCATTTCGTTTTCCCTTACAACTGAAAAATTATTTATTTTAGTTTGTTTCAGGATTTTTCCACACGAAATATTTGCTCATTATAATAATTGTCATCTTTCTGTTTTCAGGTACTTTCTAGTGGAAAACCTTACAATATAAGGACCGATAAAAATAGTGTAAATTATAGTAATATGTCAAAGAGTACACTAAAACAATTGACTATCTGACTAACAATTAACATTTATTCGATTATTTTTTATTATATTAATAATAAACAATTAGTGCTTAATTTAGTCGTTAGTGCATAACGTACGTTACCTACATAGTTCATACCTTACTTGTTAACAAAAGTACACGCGAATAAAGGTCAATGAACTAAAAGAGCGATTGGTGTCTAGTATTATGCACCCTGAGTAAAATTTATTTTTAATGAAATAAAAAATCATGAAATGCATGTTAATTTTTAGTTACATATAATAGTTTTAATGTCCTAATTGACACATTAATATATTAAGATTTGCATTATTTTTGGAGGACCTAATATTTGTGTTCTTAAGAGAAGATCACGTTACAATTAGGTACACTTTTTACAGAAATAATAAGGCATTTCGCAGATATTCTGTCTGATATATCTAGTAAGATGACGTTGTATTCATGAATATCTGCGACACATACCTACGTAATGCCCATCGTTTTTATAGGAAGAAGGTGGAGATAGTCTACCTGACAAGTGAATACTAATGGACATTCGCGTCAATTCGCGATGTATGGCAACATGGCGAACGCTTTCAGGTCACCTACTCTGGAGATTTAGATTAGGATTTTAGAGAAAAGATTATGTAAGATGGAGAAATGGGAGTAGGGAGGAGTATGTATGGAAGTACATACCTACTAATAATTTTTTCCCAATATATACCTACTAATAATTTTCAATATACCTACTCTTTTATATCTATAAATATAATATATGACTGACGAGCTGGCAGGCCACATGACAATAAGTGGTCATCACCACCCGTCGCCACCTGCAACACTAGGGGGCGTGCGGGTGCACTGCCGATCTTGCAGAATCCTGTTCACAGCTATCTTGAAGAGCAGTTCATTCCACAACTTTCAGGTTCGCGGTATAAAATGTCTTTATTCAATGAGATGTAATAGAATGGAAGGAATGGTAATAATCAGAACAAAGTTCAGAACCACATTCGATTATCGCAAACAATCTCCAATTGACCGAGCCAACTCATCATGAACCATGGCATGAAATTTCGAAATGAAATTGGAATGAGAATGGGATAACATGGGATGGAATGAGACGGAAATATTAATATTTTACAGTTGTTTCATCACTTTCTTTCCTGTTTCATGCCTGTTTTCTGTGAGCTGTCATTCTTAATGTGGGTAATAATAAAAAGAGTGCTTTGAAAAAAATATGTAAGTATTCAGAAGGAACAAAATGTTTTTTGGATAAATAAATCTTAATTAAATCAAATTTTGTGTTTAATTTTGTTCCTAACGAATCTTCGACTATAATGTAACAAGAACACGAGGACTCCACTAAATATTAAACAATTATTATTTAATTACCTATTCTTATTTTCATGTTTCATTTTAATGTTTTCCATAATAACTTGTTGCCACAACTTTCAGTGTTGGCCAACCGGGCGTTCGGATGATTACAAATCATTTTGCAGTTGGTTTTTGATTTATTCAATAGGCGCCTAGGTCAAGCCAGCCGCAAAAATAACCTTGTAATGCTTACAAAATTATTTTATTCACAGTTTAGAGCATCAAAATTAAATCTTCATCACTTTAAGTATGTAAATGGTGTTATAGCTTAGCCTTATATGTATCTATATGTCTTAGTTCTATATATAAACAAAGCTACCGAACAAATACTGGTATTTAATAAAACATACGCTGTCAATACCTATGTTGGTATTAGGAGGTCGGTGTTGAGAGCGGAGTTCACAACATTTGACAAGGGGCGACAGGTTGACTAATGGTGTTAAACGTCACTCTCTTACTTTCCTACAGACTTCTGTGATCACGATGTCTGGGAACTTGGGTAAGTTTTATGTTAGAATGGCACGATTTGTTTCTTAATCTTAATTATTAATGAATGTAGGAATATAAATTGATTTGAATTGTAGACTTGGATGTGTAAATTTCAAAAGGAACATTTTAATACTTTTAAAGGACGAACGATATCAGCTCAAGTTTGAGACAAATTCTTCTTAACTTTGAGGTCATCACCAAAAACAAAGTCAGCATCAAAGTTCTATCGCTGATTAAGTTATAGACTCAGTCTTAAATTAAATTATTTGTTAGTAAACTTTCTACTTTAACATGAACAAAAAAAGTGAGGAGTTGTTTTGATGTAGATGATTATTTTGTACAATTACTGAATGAATTTGGAAGTTGGTTGATTGCTTTGGCATCAGCTGATTTAAAGAACTACTGAATAAATTTCGAAATTTAGAGAATTTATTCATTTTTCAACATTTTGGGTAAATTGCTATTTAAAGCCGAATTTAACAGCTAAGAAATAATTTCCTAAAAGTGATTGTAATTTTAAATAATGTACCTACCCATTAGAAACATATTTGTGCCTTTATAAAATTACTTAAACATCTACTACTTATTACATAAAACGAGTAGTTGCCGGTAGTTTCCTAGAAGAGCGTTTAAACTTGCTTTTTGTTATGCGGTAGACGAGTGAGCGGCTCAGATGATGATAAGTGGTCACCACCGCCCATAGACACTGGCAACAATAAGGTGGACTTAGGTACGAGATTCGCAGCTTACCGACTAGACGGTTTGTATAATATCTGGTACAAATTGGAAATATTGTTATTCTAAAGCATACTTTATTTAAATAGTCGAAAAAATCACAGGAATTGTCAAAGTTCAAAGTCTTCGTAGTCAAAATACAGACAGTTGACTTCTTTTCGCGGTGGCAAGTTTGCATTTATTGATGGTTATTGGGACGTGAGCGTATGAGCATTGTTTTCTCTCCTCAACATGTACCTATGGAATTATTTCACGTAGGTCTAATACCTACTGTTATGCCTAGGTACACGTTAAATACTTCTGTGTTACATTAGGCGCCTGATCTTTCACCTTTTATTATTTTTGTCTATTGTTTCATCTGCTGCAGACATCTCAAAGACGCCGAACTGGTTAAAAACAACATTATTTATAGTCAATTCTCTCTGAAAATTATTTTAGTCATTAGGTGACTGCCGCAGCTCATACTTAATTCTGATTACCCACTAAGAATGAAACAATGTGGTTGGTCACAATAAGGCGGAAAACGTGAAAATAAGGGAAGTAAATTCTCATAACCATATTGCACTTTTTAACTTGTCTAATTGTCTATAGGTACTAAATGTCCGTCCAGTAGAAATATTTACTGAATATATAAAAATCACTAGGGGTATGCCACTGGAGCATGTGTACCTACCTACTAGGTAATCTGCACTGGCGACGCGTGGTGGATTGCGGCCCGAAACCCCCCAGTGACTAGGTCACTTTACTAGGGGTGGCCCGTGTCTTGTAGTGGGACGATAAGACTGAAAAAAAAACTTTAACCATTACTAGCCCTTTTAGTCTTCATTGCACGACGACGGATGTAGGTATGACCATAAAATGCCACTCGGGCCAAGCGGATTGGCGAGTCCATTCTTTTAGAAGTGGTGTAGTTCGTTTCTCGGGGCTTGTGGTAGCCGCTTTTATATCCCTTAGTCGCCTTATAAGACACCCACGGGAAGATATGGGATTGTACTAAGTATTTTAAAGCTGGCTGAAACCACTCGACAAAGATAATTTATTTTTTACTTTTATTGTTTTATTTAATCTTAATAACAAAGACAAAAAAATAAAGTATATTTTATTTCACTTGTTATTATCGAAGGGGAAAAGGAATGTTTCTACGCAGAAATAAAGAATTTGATAAAATCTGCGATCTAAAATTAGGCCATACCTACCTACCTACTATCTTTAACATACAGTTATAAATACCTAACGAATTTCAATATGATTAAAAAAAAGATACTTTGTCATCTATATTATACTTATTACTGCAAGAAGGAGCTAGCTCCACGAGAATATATTTTCCAACTAAAGTTAATCAAACGTGAAATTCACATATCAGCGCCATCTACCTGTGACGAAGTTGTAATGATATGCCGGTGTTTATGGAGTTTCATTGCAAAATTAATGTGGCGCCACTCGACTATGTAGTAGAATGAAAATGATAATTTAGTTACAATATTCAGGTAGATTTATTATTATTTATTTAAATCTCCTTTTTTAACTTTCGCCTTTTTTATACATTTTATATTCTAAATCGGGTCTAAACGCGTATAATAAAGGAATTTGTTTACCTTTTATTCTTACTCGACGTTTTGGCACGAGTTACACCAGCCGTGATCACGAGTTGACTGAAGAGGCTGCAAGAAAGGGAGCTTGCAAGCAGTTTTATCAACTACCCACATTTGATCTTCACATTCGGAAAGGCTCTGAAATTACATTAACAATGTCCGCGGACGTATTTTGTCGGTAAATCGCAAGGTTTAAATTTGTTAATCACTGGATTCCACATCGAGGACAGGTTATATCCACCTTCCAGATTGAAATGTTTATATTTCTAAATTTCAATCGCTTCACGTACACTCCTGGGATAATAGTTACGTTCAATGGAGAGGATTTCGGAGAGTGGACATAGGTTAGGCTGTCAACTTCTGTCGTAGTAGCTTCGGGCGGAGATAGAAACTTAGTGTTGAGTAGGTACTACCTGTAAGACGATTTTCGAGATCACAAATGTAAGTCGAAAGTACCTACCTAGATATAGTACATTATTGCGGTTTCAGTATCCGTAATCAATCTCTTTTTGGTCGACTGCTGAACGCGGGCCTCCTCACGCACATTGTCATGTGCATGAGGGATGTATGGCCTTAAAACGCCACGCTGGCCAAGCGTGTGGGCGAGTCCTCTCTTTTAGAGGTGGTGTAGATTCTCAGGGTTTGTGGTAGCGGCTTTGTTATCTCTTAGTCTCTTTTTCTCGTAGTTATTAATAATTGAATTAGTCGGATTGTATTATTAAACTTGTATGTATCTGTTATATGTTATAATAAACTTTTAATTTAAACAGAAAACCACTCAAAAAGTCGAGTTTGTTACTGGCGCGAGGAAAATTTCTAGTGTACTTAGTATAGTTGGTAAGTTTTGATTACCTTGACCTTTCATAGTTGCTGTAAAAGTTTTGTGTCAAAAAATTCGTAGTAAGGGTTTTACTGCATTTTGGCATTTGATTTTTTTTTATTGTAAAATAGAATAGGTGCAGGACCTAAGTGCAAGATGAACATTGCGTCTTCATAGAAAAAGGTCTAGAAATATTTATTTTCTTGTCCCGATATTAGGCTATAACTTTCCACTGCAGGGCACGGGCTTCCTTTAGTAAATCTACAGTACGGACTGGACTGGTGGATACTCATATACTTATAGGCAAGGCTCATAGACCGATTTAAAAAATAAAGAAAACATTTTACAAACTTCTTGAGGACAATTGGTTCGCTTACTTACCTGTATAATAAATGTCTGAAGGTACACAAGAATTATTTCTTTTAGAGAAAACATATATCCAGAAGTGCCTTACATCATCACCTATCCTCAACCATATTCATAGCAGTTTGACGCTCAGTTATAAATCTTTGACGGTATGATACGTGGAAAAGATTTCATAATTGGAAGTGTCATGAAAGTTTTTCCCTCATAGTCAGGATATATTTTTACACTAAAAAATATGAATCAGTGCAGGTGGAAACCATTTCGGGAATTGTTCATTATTGATATATTTAAGGGGTAAGTAAGTATATGCAATCTGATAATATTAAATAAGTGTTCATAGAAGACAGACACCGCCGTATCCGCAGGCAGTCTATCTAGTATGATAAACCGATAATAAGTAGGTACGAAGTAATTGGAGCGACATGTAGGTAAATAGTCCCTCCAGTTTCAGGGATGTTCATCGTAAATCTAAGTAAATGTTTCCTTCTACTGCAGTCGCGGGCGGAGCGGTTAGGGTTCATAGTCTCCAATAAAACAATCGCTACAACCAAATACGCAGTGACTCACTTACCTTATGGAGACACAATGAAGGTCCACCTCGGGAATCCGGTTCAGACGCTAAGCGCGCGATAGAGACTGGTCGGAAGTTAATTTTAGCATAAATTTCAAACCTTTATTATTCCTATGACTGACAGGTAGAAATTTTATGTGTTATTTATTCACTATGGTAATGTATAAATTTTGTGTTGCTAGCATATTAATATATAAGACAATGTCGCCTTGTAACGTGAGCGCATTCTCCATGCAGGAAACGCTGGATCAATAAGAAAGTGAGCACAAAGAGTGCGGTTTGCAATGTATATTATTATTTTACATGAAAGAGCGTACGCGCAACCAGTAATCGTAATGCGCCTCCTCATGTACGTACTTTGTCTTGTGCATGAGAGATATGTGGCCTTGAAACGGCATGCTGGTTAAGCAGATTGGCGAGTCCACTCTTTTATAGGTGGTGTAGTTCCTCAGGGCTTGTGGTAGCTGCTTTGATATCCCTTAGTCGCCTTTTTGACACCCATGTGAACACCACACAGATAATATGAAAAAACAGTGCAAAAGCTCTGGTGATTATTAAGCTATATGCGTATACATCAGATGATATATCTGGAAATTGGCCACCAATCATTTTCATTAATCAATAAATTAATTAGTAAAAATTCTATCGATAGCTACAACTCATGTAGGTAGGTAACAAAGCCTATAGTGGTACGGTAAAGAAGTCTTATATTAAATAGATAGCTACTTTATTCATAGGTAAGTACACTGATGCAGAAATTCCTGGTAAAATACAAAATATAGTTTATTCTTATTAGATTATGAACATTTACCACATATCAGCCCCGGTAAGTAGGAACCTATTCCTATCATAACCACCATAGATACCTCCCATAACCAATAAAAAATATAGAGAGGTTAATAACACAGACGAATGAGAGTCTCTTTATTCAGCCTGTGACCATCTATTGATTAATGTATTATAGATACAGAGAAGAGTGCTAATCTTCTCTGAATGTCATTTATGGCGTAGGTACTGGATTACCAGAGGATCACGAGTGGTGGTAATTTATATTCAGTAGTAGGTGCCTACAGCATTTATACCTGAAAATTGGCCACGAACTATCTAACCTCGAATTAATCATCGGCAATAAATAAATAACCAGCCAACTTACATACAGACTGCAATAGAAATATGTACTCTCCTGAACTATAAAATGTACCTACAATGTAAAACGTTGATGTGGTAGGTATCCACTGAGCTGGCCACGTCTGCTGCATGCTGAAAGCGATAGCAATCATCGACTGGATCCCACAAAATGCCAAAACGCACTGCAGCACACTTATCTATGACAGGACGAGTTCGACGTTTATTCCAAAAGCTGGCCGTCGAAAGAACAGAACAAAGAGGAGTTCAGGAAATGGAGGGAGGCCTTCTCTCAGCAGTGGGATTATACTCGCTATAATAACATTTTGAAAAATCCAATGAAAATATTCTTTAGCCTGTAACCATTCACTGCTGAGTGAAGGTCTTCTTATGTTGAAACCATCCTTTATTATCTCACTTTTTTATGGCTTTGTGGAAGATGTCATCCGTTCATTTTGGGAGCTTAATATTTCGATGCCCTGTTCTAGTTTTCATTTAGTCGCTCTTCATCTTCCATTTGGTAGGTAATCAGGTGTCCTTATCATCTTCAATATGTATTTTTTATTTTTAACAGAACTTTAATTTTGAAATATAGGTTTAAGTACCTAAGTAGGTATACTTATTATATGAATAGACCATATTCGCTGCAGGATCGATAACCGATTCTAGGTGAGTCTTTGAATGGAGACTACGTACCTATCAGGAAGCACACTATTGGACACCCTCCAGCCAGGTGGACCTACGACTTGAAGAAGTTCGTCGATGGTGGCTGAATGAGAAGAGCCTTGGAAGACGCCTATATCCAGCAGTAGAGAGACATAGGCTAATGGTCTGGTATGATAAGTTAGTACCTACCTATTACTTAATCTTTTCTCTTATATCCTATGAAACTTTCGTTTATCTAATTACCTACCTACTTAAGTACCTATCTACCTAAGTACAAAAACTGTTTCAACCAAATTAGGTAGACCACTGCCTATTTATTTTTGTAAGTAGGTGCGATAGACAGACAAACGTTGCATTTACTGTAGCATATGGCATTTATTTAATAAATCTAAGTGCCTCTACATTTATAAGAAATATGATAGTATGTATTTACCTACGTGGGTTTTTATACGTAGGTACCTACCTGCCCTTTCACATATTGCCCGGATTAATGGAATATAAATTAAACATTTCTTGGTCACATTTATATATGACCTTACTTAATAGGGTTATAAACGGATGTAATTTGAAATATAAATTGTAGCTGAGTAGATTGTTGCTGTACCTACCTAATAGGTATTGTACGAGTACCTACGTTCCTAAGAAATACCTAATTGTTGATTTTCTTAATGTTGCCGTGTTATAATACTGTCATATAATATCGCGTCATAGTCAAGTGCCTATGAATTCGACTATGACGTGATATTACGTTGTCTGCCAAATTAATAATAAAGTATAGTGATTAAACTGATTAAACAGGTGTAATTAATTTGTAGGTACCCACCTACCTGCACTTGGGGCCAGGCATAGCTGTATTTACTACCAAAACTTTTAAATGTAGGTACCACCTGTCCATTCATCGTATCGTTAAATATAAAATACCGTTTTGGAATTTTTTATTTGAATTTTTCTTTATCATAACTTTCTTTACGTAGGTAGGTATTTGTAACCTATCCATTCAACTTTAGGTTGGCATCACTTCGTCACCTATTTATCATTGAAGAATACCTACTCAAATATTCCAATCACGACTTCGAAAAGTGCCTAAGAAAATTTTTACAATTTCAAAAAGTTTATAACTGAAACTCTGTAAAGTTTCTTCAACACATTGGCACCCCACTTTTACAACTTATATTCACCAATCAGGAGGCCGGATCTCACGCAGTTAGCTCCGCCCCCGCCGCTGCAATACGCATGCTTCCACTGCAGCGCAATAACACGGACTCGCTATCTCTTTCACCCCCTTACAAAACGTTGTCGTGTGAAAAAGACAACCAATGCATTTGCAAATATAATTACATGCAAATTGTTTATTCATTTGCAAATTAAGTGTTGCATTACAATGCATTGAATAATTATGTATTATTATAATAATATGCAATCAGAGATTACTTTAACACGAAGTCGTTAAATAGGTAAAGAAAGCAGTGCGTGATATAGGAATTATGTGGTTACCTTTACCTACTTACTGCCTTCGACGGTTGTAAGAGTGTTGTAAGTTCGATAAAGAGGGACCGTCGAAAATAGGTTACCTTTTGTTTTATGTAATTCATAAATTGATCCTAAAATATTTCTATAATGATTGAGTCTAATTGAAAAGCGGATAGCGTTTAACAAATACAGTTTAGTTGTTGTGAGAAAATTCAGTCTCAAAGAATTAATAATGACTGCTACGACTGTGTCCTGCTACGCTTGCCGCTACGCCGTCCGCTACGTGCATCGCTACGGCGTCCGCTACAATATTCACTCGCTACACGCCTTCCTACTCTCACTACCTACACGCTACGCTTACTGTTATGATTTTATTGCATTATTATTAAATATCTATTGTTATTAGAGTATTATCTATAGACTGTTATTTACTAGAAAAAATAATGTAAGTAGGTATACATAAATATTCTATTTTTTTATTAAATGAAATAATTCGACTTAGACTTATTATATTAGGAAAAAATAAACTAATAACAGAGATAAAATTCACACTCGACTTATTAATAGGAAGGGGTAATTTCATTAGGTAATTATATACGAATGATTTATTTCGGTAAGCCGACCGCTAGCGATAAGCGATTTATGCGTACCTAAGTAGTAAGGTAAACGTGCCCATTATCGACAGTTTCCATGTAATCGTCCTTTCGCTTAAACATGTAAATAAAATTAACAAAACCTATTTTCTATTGTTATTCTGATAATATTTATTTTCTCGGTTGTATGTACCTACTTAAAAACATTTAAACCGTTAAACTAGCTTTCAAATATCAATTTAATAGACAAAAAATGTTTCAACAGTTGTGACTCAAAAAACTCGAGAATTTTGCTTGGTTTTATCTGCCTTCTCCCGATAAAGACTTTTCTCGATGATCGAGCGTGTTTTCACGTGTAGTGTACATAATTAAACTTTATTATAAATTAAACTTTAATAAATTAGGAATATTTTCTATGATGCATTAATGGGATTTATATTACTTTATGATAATTAACGTGACATTTATTGGTTCCTCGAAACCGCTCAGTGTCGCAGTGATCGACAGATTCTACAAGTAAGTGACAAATACTGCAATATTCCCATTTGCACGAGTATTGGCATATTGTCAAATTGCAGCTAATTTCTGCAGCATAAGTAGGTATATATAATAATATATATAGGTATATTTAATCAATATATTTTTATATCATACAACTCAATATATTTAATCACCGAATCAATATATAAGTCAGTAATATATAATAATTACTAATGTACGACTCTTAATTACGTGTAACCAACACTAGTGCGTCGATCACTTGGTCAAATAAAAAGGACGACCGTTTATACAGTTGTGAACAAGTTATGTAGTCAAAAACATTCAATTATAACTCTTATCGCTAGTGATTTAAGGTACATGTGGATATGAGTTGACTTTTTACTAACAGTATGATGATCACCGCGGTAGATACAAGTATGTTTTATTTTAATGTGTTTTTATACAGCAAATTGAAATTATTTTGATGGGATTTTATTAAAGACAAAATAGGCTGTATTAAACAATTCTATAATAAATGGCTTAAGTAGGTAGGTTGTTGTCTATGTGTTGTCTATGTGTTGTCTTCTTTAAACTGACGCTTTTTCTTATATCTAAATTTAATTCTTAAAGTCATATTAAATTTCCGCGTTGGATGTTGTAAGTGTTAAGAATTAGTAAAACAGTAGAAACTTTGACATAACATTTTTGTTATTTTAACTAGATATACATACATATAGGATTAAATTTTAGATTAAATGTTATATTTTACGAATTAAAATTCTACCTTTTGCTTCATTTCGAAGAATATTACGACCTACTCTTATATTATCGTTTTGTTTATTTTGAAGCTGAAGCACGGAATTTAAACACAGCTCTATAAGATGCAGACTAAAGAGTGAAATTGTAAAAATGGATAGGGAAGGGTGTGGAATACCTGAACGAGAAGAGTTTCTCATCTCCTTAGATTTCCCGTTATTCTTCGTAGGAGGTGATAGGAGAGGAGCAGAGGAGTAAAGACTGAAACAGCGTAAGGTATTGACTTTATCCAATTATAATACACTCTACTCGATGGGATGAAATAGGATGGGAAAAAGAAATACAATAAAAAGAGAGGTTGCTCTCATTCTATTATGATCAATAGGCACCTACTCGATGAGATTGGACAGGAAGGGGAATTGGAAATACTTATAGGGGAATTGTGCTTAAGATGACATACTTTTTGTTTTGAGGCAAATATTTGAAAATTCAAAGGTTATAAAAAATAAATGTAAGGCTACACATTTAAAACGTTTATTTACGACGCACGAAAATTAATCTTGACGCTATAGAAAACTTAATAATTGAAATAAAATAAAAAAACACCAATCATGTCCATGTGGGTAAGATGACACACGTCAGTCTAAGTTGACATACCTAATTATCGGTGTACATTTCACTTTTGAAAACCTTAGTTCTTGGTGCAACGCCAGCACATAGTGTAACACCATCGCTTACATAATTGGCAGCATACCCAATGCTCTCCTGGCTTCCATTTGCTATATAATTCGTTACAATAAAGGCATGCAGCATCGGAGTCATCAACATCATCAGCGTCCTGATTAAAATCTTCCATAGATCCGGCCATCTGAGTCATCCTGAAGGATAGTACGCTTCACCTGCTTTCGAGCTCTAACGCTCTTGCGATTTTCCTTCTCTTTTTTATTTTGGACTTGGGCTTTAACTTCGTCCATAAAAGGAGTGCCTGTCAGAACCCGAGAGCCAGTGATTTTCCTCTTCGTGCTTCTTGCTTGCCCCGTAGACATTGATTTCGGAAATGGAGAAATTTCTATTTGGTATCTCCTGGGTGGTAGACTATCCAGCAATGACTTGGCAATCACGCTGAACTGGACCGACTGATGTAGGATTTTTAGTGCTCTTTGAGAAAGAAGGTCCACCAACGATTTGGCTAGCACGCTGAACTAGATCGACTGTTGCAGGATCTATCGTATCAATCAAACAATAACAATGTTAACTATCAAATAAATACTATAAGAAAACTTAAATAATAAAATCTACTCAAACAAAGACTTAAAACTATTGTCGCATCGGTCGTCCCGAACAAAAATAAAACAGGATTTTAAAGTATTCATAAACGCAAGAACTTCAGGGTAAGATGACATACTATGTCATCTTAAGCCGACTGTTGCTATGTCATCTTACCCTACGAGGTAAAAAATATTTGCCACCTTTTGCGACTTAAAAACTTTAAAGTTACTTTAATTATTCTTCAATATTCATAACCCATATTAACCACAGTTCATATCAAAGTAGTCAAACACAACTAAAATCTTACCTGAACATATTTATTGGCACAAACACTTTCAACAAAATAATATTTTCGAGTGTCGAAATCAAAACAATCCACACCACATCCAAACAACGCAAGCGGTCGCTCACAAAAGTTTTGAGTGGTGACGCTATCTGTGAGCCGATGTGTGATCGTCGTTTAGGCGTTTCTGGCGCGTATATTTGAACGGATATAGGCACTATGTCATCTTACCTGAGTATGTCATCTTAAGCACAATTCCCCTACATAATTTGAAATATATCATACGATCATACGAATGTGAGCTGTGTGACAAAGCTAAAATTATATGTGTGTTACTCATACAACTAATACCCTACTACGTAGGTACATTGAAGTGATGATCTCTGGGACCGCCAATCGATCATTGGCCCAAAGCCTGTCGAATACTGGCTCAAGGGATGTTTTTACAAAAAAAAAAAAAAATGAAATATACCTATATCATTTTGAATTAGGTATTATTTTTTCCAAAAGTTTATTAAATTTTCCGTCTACTGGTGCCAATACCATGTAATTACACTACATAATAAAGAAAACTCATGAAGTTGAATATCAATTTCTGTAAAAACTCACGAGGATTGAGATGTTTACCTTTAACTCAAAGTACCCCTACATCGCCATCCGCTATTATTATCATCATGCATCACTGATAATATGAATGATTATATTTATTTACTAAATTCAGTAAATATCTTAAGTAGTTATCGAGTTTATTGCGGACATACCTACAGGCAGACGAATTTCAGGGGCATTATTATATACCTCTTTGGTCATAAAGTAGTGATTAATTAGTTACCCACAAGACCGTAACTTTTATGTATATTTAAGGTGAGATCTGGTTCTCTCATTCGGTTTCCATTAGATACAGCTAACACGATCAGAATTTCCTTTTCAACTAATAAGAAACGACCTCTTATCAGAATCAACGATCTAACTCGATTCTCATTTTTAGCATTCCGACACAGAACTATAACTGAATTATTTATAGGCACCAAAAAACCCGTTTCTCTACCACAAACATACCTAATTAAATACCAATAAACGATTTTTAAATAAACATATTTGGGGAAGTCTCTTTCTTTTTTATAAGAAAAGAGAGGGATGGGTGTAGTCACCCTTATGTCGTAAATTATGTTGGATAGTGGAAGTGAGTTATGTGATGGCAACATGTGTGTGTGTTGTCGCGTGACTGCTTGATTATTAAGTTGTAATAAATTTTGTGGGAAGGTGTCTTTTGGGAGTAAAGTTAAGGTTACTAAATATTTTTGTTGTCCCAATTATGTTTAGGGTGCACGAGAGGTTACTTGGACCCTCGTCTAATGTAGCTCGAAGTAAAGCTGCATATATCGCGTAATATTTTACCGATGCAACAGGTGGGCTAGCTTCAGAAAAAACGCTATCTACTGCTGAGTATCGTGCCCGTTTTTCTTTGAGGATACCACTAACGGAGATCTTTTGGTAGGTGTCTTGTAAGTTTTTTTTTGCCTGGAAAATAATAATAGGCATATGAAATAGTGACTTGATATTTAGAACTCGAAAGAAAAGCCAAGACTTTTATCATCGCTTATCATATAACATACTGGGGTAGCTTTGTATAAAAGCGTTGCGAATATCCCCCGGGCCAAAGTGTAAGAGAATCGCGTAATGCTTGTGTCTGTAATCGAGGAATCCTTAGAGCGAGTCTCGAATTGGGGTAAACTTAATTTGGTCCAATTTAACCCCAACAAGATACAAATCTGTGCATTTACCGCTAAGAAAATACCATTTTTAGTGCCACGTCAATTTCAGAGCATTCCTCTTAAGGTCTCTGAGAGTTTTGGGAAATTTGGCGTCGAATCACAGGTGATTTAGAATCGCTGAGCGTCCGTAAAGATGGTTGCGTCTCTCTGCGTTTTCTACCACCTATATAGTGGTGAATGTTCTGAAGAACAGTTCAATTTGATGCCAACTTGGGGTTTTTACAATCGCATCGTCGTACGGTTCATCCGCACTTCCTTGACAAAAACTCATTGCGTACTGTGCGGTCAAAAAGATACTTTATACCGCGAACCCAAAAGTTGTGGAATGAACTTCCAGCTGAGGTGTTTCCGTTACGCTACGATGTGGGGCTGTTCAAGAGAGCTGCGAACAGGATTCTGCAACAGGTTGGCGCGCACCCGCAAACCCCCTGGTGTTGTAGGTGTCCATGGAGGTACCAACCCATCATACGACCCTATAAAATAGGCGATTATAGCATTGAGTCAAATTACAGTGTTGTAACAGACTACATTAATGGTGAATTCTGCATTCCAACAGCCGCTGGGCGCACTCTCTGCTCAGCGTGGTGATTGTGACATACTCCTCCATTCGCAGAGACTTCAATGCAGCAATAGGAGAGGCTGTTGATATATACATATTGGTAAAATATTACTATTGGTAGATATTAGTACCAATTGGAGGAATGCACATTAGCACAGCGCAAGAGTTCATTTTATATTGCAATCTTTATGTAACATAGTGCAAGTTATAAAAATTGGATGGGATGGGATTAGACTGGATGAAGAACGATCTTCAGCAACTCTTAGTTACTCCTGAAACACTACGTTTTACGACAGTCTTTTTATGTATCAAATTTTAAGTGAGCCCTGGTTTTTAAACTGAATTAAAAATGTGTATCTTGAAAGTCAGTGCCTCTTCTAACCTAGGTTGTTCACAGAAATGTCGATTTCTGTAAATCACCTACGTTCAATAGCTCTCCTAGAAAATTTACATTGAGAGAAGCATACTTACTTAAAAATGTAGGAGGCAGTATTTATGAATACAATCTTTTAAATAATCCTTCAGAAATAACCATATGGGAGACCTATAAGTAACCTCCCGAAGACTTACATCACATACATTGAACACCAAGTCTAACAAACCGTTCTCGCCATATTAGGCGACATGAAGTGCTTTGGTAACTCGGGTATCAGAATGTTCTAGATTGTTCTTAAATGATCAACTCTTACAGAATTCACACGAGAGAGTATAATTGTTTTGATTATTTTTAAGACAATGGATTTGTTAATTCTTTCGAACTAGTGATCACAACTCACGTCTCCAGAAGTGCAGAAGTAAAGAAAAGCTATCCTATACCAACAACATCTACACTTTATAATAAGACACATTAAACGTTCGCCATCACATACTGTAATTACACGAAATTGTCCCATTTCAAGACATGTATTTTTATCATTTTTTTTGTAGAAGTTAGATGGCGGCCGAGCTGACAGTCTCTGTGGTAATAGTGGATATTGTCGCTCGGGATATACGCGATAAACGCCACCATCAGTCAAGAATAACAATAGCCCGAATGACAGAATGATATGTCACGAATACGCCGCCTACCTAAGAAGATTTATGAGCGGATCTGAAAAAAGCATTGGAAAGGAGAGTCTCGATGAGGACAGCAGAAAATCGTGTGTGGACCACCACTGCCGGCCATTGCCGAGGACCACCAGGTCCTCGGCAATGGCCGGCAGTGGAGAGACACAGGCTAATCGTATGGTATTGAGAAGGATTAGTAATAGGAAGTAAGTATAATGGAATAAGGAGTTTTATTCATTCCAATACGCTGTTCATACTGAAATTAGTCTGATCCGTAAATAGTTTACTGAAGCGTATTATACACTCCCAGATAATACATACCTACCGTTTACCTTCAGCAGTCCTTTCATCGTTCACAACTAGACATGAATCTCCGCACGCATATTTCTTTGTGTATGAGGGATATGTGACCTTAAAGCACCACGCTGGCCAAGCGGATTTCCAAGTTCACTCTTTTATAGATGGTATAGTTCCTTACCCATTATCTTAGTCATATATGGTAGCGGCTAACGTTTCATAATCCGACTGACTAATAATTATAAAATGAGGAGACAATACCAAACCTATACCTATGCTTCTACGTAGAACGTAAAGGCTACAAACAATTTAGTGAGCTCCATAATTGTACAGCACCGTTATTAATGACTAACTTCACGCCTGTTATAAGTGCCTCATTTATAGTACGAACATACAATTAGCACCTAATTACAATTAAAATTATAGAGTACTCGAATCGTTTTCGATTCAAAGGTCTTTTTTATGAATAAGACGGCAATGAGCAGTCAGCCACAGTGGTGATAAGCAGTTATTGTGACCTATTCTTAATATTCTTGACTAGGATTGGCATATTATGGCCTCCATTCGTGAATAGGATAAGGAATAAGGACTGAGAAGATTGAATTAAACAATCCAGGGGTACCTAAAAGTATTGGAGAGGAAGTAAAATAGAGGCCCATATCCACTTATCACCAGATGGACTGCATGCTCGTTTGTCATCTTCTTCCTATAAAAAAAACACCCAGTCTACTATTAAATCTAATAACTATATTATATCTATTTTTGTCGTTAAGTACCACTGTAACATTTGGGAGGGGGAGATGCACGCTGATCCCATAACCACTAGCTCCACTCAACAGGCCTCCTTAACTTGACCTCACAGAAAACAGAGTCTCACAGAGAACTATCGTGTAATGTACTGCATTTCCCACTTTATCCTACTTCCCCAATATACGTAGTTTTGTTGCTGACTGAAACATGCCTGGGCCCATTCCTATCCTATCTTAACCCTCCCCATTTTCACCTCTTTCTCCAAATTCATTCCTTTAAATGTCCAAACAGAGGCAGCTCATCCGAGTACGTGCCAACGTTTGTCATTCTCGCCTGGTTTTGGCATGTTTCAGGATAGTAGGCATATATATAGCTATTGCCTTAGATTTAGGCCAGTTTCACCACGTAATCTAGAATTTATTATTATATTTAACCACTGTTTTAGAAGTTTTGAACATTTAAGAACATGTACATACTTATATATAAACATAGGTACATAGGTACCTATGCACCTATGTACATAGGTAGGATATTTAATGTTCGCACATAAGTACCTACTGTTCACGTTTTACACGATATTGAAGTCATTATTAACAATTTCCAAATAAAATATAAGTTTAAGGCTATATTTATAAACCTTCAGCTCAGAAGAGAAGTGGTTTATACTGTTATCACGTCATAGACTGAACATGTCACATGACCGACTGTTTTAGCGAAATTTAAATTAACAATGTAACAATATATTTTTTACAATAACTATCGACCATTTTAAAAAAAAAAAGAAAGCGAATGATTCGCATGTTTTAAAACACACTTTCTCGAAAATTGTCACATACCCAATGGGATGAGGAACTCGGAGGAGTCTCAGCACTACACATAGGTACAGCAATAGTAGGCATATGTGATATTTTATTAAACTTAATTCTGTAGCTCTAGCTTTTCTTATAATTTACTCTTTCAATAAAAATTTATTTTTCTACATTAACTGCTCCTACTTATATTGTTCAATACATTAAATACTATATTAATAATACATTAACACTTCGATTGAAGTATTCAATAGATCTTTAATCGAACTCCACCATACACGAAATGCAGTCGAGTGCCATCTTCGATGACTTTAAGTCTACTTTCGACGACTTTGTATTATGTAAGCCAGAAAATAAAATGTTTTTCTTCGTGGAAAGAATATGGCAGATCAGCAAATGAGCTGGTGGTAGGTGAATACATCCACGATCCGTGCCAACCACAATTCAGAATGACAAACGTTGACACAGCTCCAAATACCCTTCGCCTACGATGTCCTCGGATGTAATGGCTATTAGTTTAAATCAAATTATTGTTTTATAACCCTCATAAATCTAATAATAGGTACCTTATTATAAGGTAATGTATTATTATTATTCAAAGGTTATAAGAATTTTCAAAATACTTTTTTTGTCATTTCTGAAAAAGATGCTTTTGAATTCCTTCACTTATGTTACAATTTGTGAAGAGAAAAAAGCGAATTCGTAATTTTTCGAGTTCGTAGGTTCCTTTGATTCGGATTCCAATGAATTGACATTGACTCCAAACTATTAGTCAAATATTCACTGTAATAAAATTTCAGTTCAGGCGAGGAGGAGAGGTAGGTATATGGTGAATAAATTAATCAATATTGCTCACGTATGTACCTACCCCAGTAGGTACCGATCTACATTAGGTACATTAGAACAAAAAAAACCGTGTACTTATTTGTAGGTTAGCGCATGCTACTCTTTGAGATCTCAACACCGAGTTAACAATACCAGGTTCTTCAAATAATTAATGAATAGTTTCTGCAAGGTCGACAGCGCATAGTGTTGCTTAGATAGCGGTAGCCATAAGGACAGGTATGGATTACATGATCATCTCATAACAAAAAAAAGAGTATTTTTTTAAAATTAATGTATAGAAACCACAGAGGTATCCCGCAATGAAATCCATCGTGATTTGCAATGGAGACTGTGGAACATTATTGGCAATAGGTACCTACCTACCTACCTATACCTACCTAGATACCTACCTATAGTTGTCAAATTAAAGTAGGTAAACTATTTCAATACCTCACTCTTATAATTCCTACCTACACTAATACATTTGGCATATCTTTGCATCCAACAAATAGATATTATTTATAGGTGTCCAGTCGGCAATTTTTACGCCTCAAAGAAACGTCAACTTAAATCGCATTTGATGCATTATGCGCGTCCGCTTGACCCGACTTATACAAAGTACTTTGAATATATAATTATAATTCTGCGTATATTTTTGCATTAGTGTAAAAAATAGAATTCTTTTAGTGTATGTAACTTTTTGTGTACACATGTATGTATGTACACATTTACATAATTTACAAGTAAACATATTTACTGGCTTTACAAGGAAATGTGTTATAGTTGAAGGGTTGTATAACAAATTTCTAGCTATTAAAAGTACATAGTACCAACCTAATTAAAATGATTGAGCAAGTTGAACTGAATACTTTCTTATTACTCACTTAGACTTGAAACAATTAACGTTAAATTTAGTGTAATTTATTATTATATTTTACGTATTATTTTATATAAAGTGTAAAAAATCACATAAAAGAATAAATTCAAAATATAATATTATATAAATTAAATTGTTATTTAATCATTTTATCCTCCAGTGAGTTATCGCTTAAATAACTGAGAACGTGAAGAAATCCTGAAAAACGACTATAGTTAACCATAGGTTTAGTCATGGACACAAACCATAAAGTTTTCATACAGCCGAATTGAGTTTTTAAGGTGCTACGAATGCTCTAACATCACCTCAAACATTTGCACATTATTACTACCAGTAGGTACACCATTAATAAACTTAATATTCTAAATCAGATGTTAAACAGAAGTATATATGTATTACTTATTCTATAAATTATATTTTTCACTAACTAAAGCCACACAAAGTTTCAGAAAATTTGTCAAACTTATTCAAATCAAATTCATTTGTAAACAAATATTCCGTGTGACATAACAATTGACGATGTTCCACGGTTCATAATCATCAATCGGTCCATTGAAATCGGATACGTGGTATATCCTAATTACGCTAATCGTAGAGGCATACGAGACTACGAGCGGCAGCGGGAGCGGGCGCGCACACGTGGCGCGGGCTCAGGTGCGCCCCGCCCCGCGCGCCCGCGCCCCGCCCGCCGCCATTCGCTTGACGCGGCGTCAACTACACCGCTCACCTCGTCGTCAGACGCGCGCCACACTCGACGCTCGAACGCCGGGAAAACACGAGACGTTTTCCGCCGCGCCGAACCGCGCCGAAGTTTCGAATTCTCTTTTTAAAAGTTCATTTTTTAAACTCGAGTTCCGTTTGGCCGTTCCAATTTTAATAATAGTTTGTTCTCTTTACTAATTTTATAATTATATTTTTATTTATGAAAAATTGCTATTTGTGAAAAGTGTCTGGAAAACATAAACTTGTGGGATGTTTGTGATTTGTCTTCTACTCTCTTGGTTGTGATTTATTTGCTGTTGTCCACTCTAAAATAAAATTGGAGTGAGTATCTGTTTTTAAATTTAAGCTAAATAAGAAATATTTGCTAATGGTACGATAAACTTTGTGTATTGAAAATTATCGTCAATTGATGTGGTTTATTCTTGTAAGAAGCGCGATGTTATAAAATCAAACCGTAACGCACTAAATCTCCCGGAACAGTGAGGATTTGAAATGTCCACTTGACACGGGACATTAAAAGTCATTATATCCGAAGAGCTTTACGTATTAAATGGCTATTTAAAATTATTTATAGTGTTGCAGTAAGTTATTTATGATGCAAAATAATGGGTGCAAAGCTAATTAATAGAAATATTCGTCATTTTGAAAAACATGATGTTCTAATTTGCCTTCAATACCTTACTAAGAAATCTTATTTCTGAAAAGCTGAAAATATCCTTGAAACATTAAATAGTCAATTTCTATATTTTATTTTCGCATTAAGCTTATGAATTCTAGTTAAAATAATTATTAAAATAAGTTCCTGGTCTTATTATTTCCTCATATACCACGTTCCCTATCAATTCATATGTCTTACCAATTTATTTAACTAAATAATTATTAATAAGTAGGTATCTATTCTAAGAATAATAAGGCACCCAGGAGGTGCTCAATTGAACATAACATCTCCCATACTTGTGTAAGTTACTTTTATGTCTGTTACAGAATAATCATATTAATATATTGAAATTGAACTGAAAATATCTAAACTCTCCCGCATTAAATCAAATCCGACACAATAAGAGCTATCGAACAGGCAAATTAAAATTAAAACAGTCGTCCGAAACACGTCGCGGCTTCAAAGCGACTCAGAATAAACAATGTCAAATAAAATAAGAATGAAAATGACTGTGAAAACATACCTACCTAACAATGAAATACAACTGTATATGATTGAGGGTACATAATTCATGTCTGATAGATAATTGTAAAATGAGTATAAAAATGGTTGCCAAAACTAAATAACTGTGTTAAATATAACTGCATTGTTTGAAATAAACAATACCAGATAAAATGAGTATAAGATAATAAGAAATGTCAGAGAAATTATTGTACCTACAGGTAAAAGAGGTACTGACTATTGCCTGAAAATTGGGGCTGAAAACTTTAAGGTACTCTAAATGTGAAAGAAGGCAAAGAACAACCCATAAAATAAATAAAACCGTATTTTATAAGTAGGTACATGAATGCTGCACATCCTTAAATGTCTATCTATGTATACATATCTCGTCAACTTCTAAAATATGACGGAATTTTTAAATTAAATAAGCTGTAATAGATTTTTAAAAAATAAACATGTTTCAGCGATGATTAATTACTATTCTAAACCATGGATAATTATATTATTTTAGAGTACCTATTTTATTTTATCAAACTTCATTTTAGATCTTTATTGCAAACAGTAATGAGTTAAGAGATATTTTCTTTAAAGATTTATTTTATATTTCTTTTAAGCCTCTAGTATAAATTACTTGACAGATACAGAAAGTATTAAATTATGACAAAGTATCTATCAGTTGATAGATACAATTTATAACAATATTATCCAAAATGGGCACATTAAATGAATTAAAAGTAAATTCTATGTTATTTAAATGTAATCAAAATACTTTTATTTTGAGTAATAATAAGTAGAGCGAATCCACATGCATCAACTAGTGGGAAACAAAAGAAACACGAAGCAATGGAAATCGTTCGGCCCATTTAATGTGGACCGGACGGGAGTGACAAAAATTGTAAGCTGAAATAAACCGAACACATGTGCCCCGACGTCAAAAGACGGCAAAAGGACAAAGACAAGTTTCATTACAACATTCAGTTATTTTAATTACGTTCAGCTATAGTCCGCGCTAGATCTAATTTAGTTATTTAAGGTAATCTTAGATGATATTTGAGTAATACCTACATATAGCAGACGCAAGAGAAAGATAATGGGTGCTAAGCGGAATACCTTTAGATACATTTGGTCTGTGTAGTTTCATTACGATATTCAATTTAATTACGGGCACCTATAATCCGTGTTATATACTTCTAATTATAAAAGTAAATTATACAAACTTTATTATACAAGGTGCTCATTATATACCAATATATTGAGTATGTAACATATGGGCGGCATTCCGATGCTGTCCGTTATGCGAGGTAATGGCCAGTCCTAGGTTCGCCACTACTGTCGACCAAGCGCTTTGAAAAGGAAAACTTAGGATTACATTAAGCCTAGATCGTATTTGAGTAGATCAGGCACAACGGAATGTAAATGGGTGCTAACCGGAATACCTTCACATTTGACCCGTGTCTTTTCTGAATTTTGACATAAACGCTAATCGTATGTATATTAAGAAAGGTTATATTATCTAATTAGTACGGATTTTACCAATTAATTATCAATATCTTTTCGGTGAAGGAAAATATCGTTCCGCAGCCATTGTGCATGAGCATTTTCAAACCCTTAGGCCTTATTATCTTCAAACCTTATTATCCACCAATTCGCACCAGATTTGCGTTATGAATGTGACTGCAAAGGGTGGCTTCCCTGCAGTGGAATGTTATATTCTGGTATTTAAGCATTGATGAAAATGATTCTTTAATATCTTGCATATTAATTTGGTATGTATTATACGCGTAAGGTCTTCCACCAATAAAAATTATATTAATAGTTTATATTTTGTTAATTATTTAATACTAGTTAGGTAATTTGACTAACTGTGATCATAATTAAGATCATAAGGTCAATTGCAGATAAATTGGTGTAAAAGCACGTCTTTCCAAAAGCACAAAGCAATTAATTACTTAGTAATTGCAATATTATTATAAAAGGTTAGATTAAGTAGGTAGGTACTTCTTTATAAGATAGTAATCGTGTGCAAGCTGAGTAGTTCAGTTCATTTGATTATTATTATTCAAATATAAACTTAATCAATAATTGCGTGAGCAAATCTTACTTCACAAAGTACGAGTAGGTACTTACCTCACTTAGCTGCTAAAACAAAAATTGATGTTATTTCATAGAAAGAAGATGTCAGAAAAGCAGGCAGTCCACTTGCATACTTACTTATAGCCCATGAACATCCACGATACATGCCGACATCAGTCCAGAATAATAAACATTGGCACGCTCCAGTATTGGCACGAATTTGGGAGTAGGAAGTATAATGGGATAAGGAGTTTTCCTCATTCGATTACACCTCTTAATATTCCTTAGGAAGGGTGGGGTGGGATGGGTAGTTGAGAGTATAAGAATTTATATGGAATACGAAGTTTCTTTTATTCCATTATTGTCTTTTCTCAATGCTATAAGACAGGATGAGGTGGGGTGGGATGAAAGTGGGCTCTGGCATATCCCACGCATTACCGAAGCACACCCTCATATTGTGGGAATAGGATAGAGATGGGAAATGTAAATAGTAGGTATATTTACGGTAATCTTCTGTGTAGTGGGATGAGGAGAACTCTTTAATACTTTTTTTTTCCGTTCCGTTTTTAAATCTCCATAGATAGACGGCACCTGCATTGTCATTCTTAACTTATGCTGGTATGTATCGCGGATGCCCACAAGTAACAGTATCAAGTGGTAATACTTATGTATCACCGAGTGGAGTGTCTGCTGATCTGCTACCATCTGTCTATAGAGAAAGAAAAACCTTTTGACGTTCATAGACATGATATGATAATTAATTGACAATATCTATGATGAAAGAAAATAATCACGGTGTAACCTTATTTTTAATCTCTCATTTTTAAACTTCAAGTTTAACTTTAAGTTTAAAAATTAGAGGAATTATTAGACAAAACATGTAGGTATGTACATAAGTACAAAACATGTAGGTATGTACATAAGTACAAAACATGTAGGTATGTACATAAGTACAAAACATGTAGGTATGTACATAAGTACAAAACATGTAGGTATGTACATAAGTACAAAACATGTAGGTATGTACTTATAAAATATCATAGATTATAAAATGTAAGTTCATATTATTTATTTTAAATCAATTCTAAGTTCAGATAAATGTAAAATGGTTTAGTGTACCTATACTAAAATATTTTGTTTTCCTTAAAATACAAGAATCACAATCATTGAATTTTCAAAATAGATTTTAACTCTTATTGTCTGTTTTGTGTTCTTTTCTTTGTATTTGGATACTACCTACAGTTTAAAATTAAATGTCAGTCAATGCAGTTACATCATCTGATTTTATTTTAGCTTTATAATTGGTAGATAGGTAAGTTTATAGTGAGTACTTATTAGATCTTTAGTTATTATTACTATTAAAATTTTATTTTATATTATTACTTAATAGTGCCTACTTATTTACTATTAAGTATTAAGATCGTTAAACTGTGTTTAGTTTATTTTTAACGGTAGGTAGGTACTAACAAAGATGAATAGGTAAACGTTGAAAGCTTAATAACAGATACAATAAAAATGAGTGATTCATTATACTTCAGTGTAGATTGAAAGAAAACACAGAATAATTAGTAGGTATTATAAATGCATAGAAATGATGATGTAATTCTATGCATTATAATACGAAGTAACGAAGTAAATTCAGACGAAGTAAAGTTGGCTACATTTAAAAATAAATTAACTAAATATTTATTTGACAAACTTTTTACACTCGAAGGAAAAAGGATAGATATAAATATAACTGATACTTAATGAAACACATAAAAGTAATGCTCAGAGCCCTCCGTATAATCATAATGTTAAATGGTATATAAATATAAAGAACACCTAAAGATAGATACATAATTATAGTAATAAAATTGCTGAATACAAACAGGTATAGGTACCTATAGGTATGAAAAATGTAATTATTAAGATTACATGTTATTTGTATGATATACCAACATTGCAGTACGTTTCATGTTAGGAACTGTGTAGGTATTATTATGAAACTATTGTAGGTACCTATAAAAACAATAAATAAATACATAAATATGAAATTAAAAAGTTTACGCGAATTAATATACCTACGTGGCGTGGCTACCAGCAATTTTTAGTCTAAAAATATTCTCAAAAATACAAATTACAAAATCCACTCTGTCCACCAAAACTTGCACATTTGTCACTCGGTGCGTACACACGATAAATAAAACCGAGTACACAATGACTGCTAATTTGCTCATAAAGATGTATGCACCGAGTGAAGTTCATAAATCCCTGAGAGTCACATTCGGCCTACCGCTTACATACATAAACCTCTGCGGACACTTTTATAGCCCAACCACGTGGTGGAGACCGGATTTTTTCCGCACTTGACTTGACATGTGTACTACGCTTCATATGAGCATCCCCATACTAATTTATTGTTTTAGAATAGACCCCCTGTGTAGTTTTGTCAAGTTCTTGCGACCTAAAATTAGTTTGAAGTGATATTGCGATACACTTGCGCAACATTATACTAAGTTTACGGAAGATGTTTTTTAACAATGTTAGCGAAATGGTATATCTCCTAATTATTAACATTTAGTTACTTGCTTATGATGCCATAAAAATGCAAATATCTAAACAATTGTTTCGAACGGGTACTGCGTCAAAATGCAACAAAATCATAACATATACAATAAAATATAAAACAAACAACACAATATAAAATATACCGTACAATAAAAACAACGATATAAAATATAACAATACTAAACTTGTTTACATATAATTACTGTAATTTATTTATATTCGATGTTGTGCCATTTATTGTAAAATGATTTATTAATTTGATTGTTAGATGGAAACAGCAGGGGAGGTCCAAATGTTTCCGGCTTGACAAAGAAAAAGGACACTCAAGTTCATAAACCAATTTTAAATTTTCAATATAGTCTCCGTCTATTTGAACACACTTTTCGGATCGTTTAATTAGCACTCCTATGCCTGCATAAAAATAGTCAGAAGTTTTGTCTTCATAATGGGCGAAAACCGCAGGGGACACTTCATCATCAGTGGAAAATCTTCTACCCCTTAAGTCCGCCTTGAGTTTTGAGAACAAATAATAATCACTGGAAGCCAAGTCAGGACTATGGGGTCGGTGGCGGATTTTCGTGAAGCCACACTTTGAAACAGCAGCTTTCGCAACTGCGGCGGCGAGGACGGGTGCATTGTCATAGAGGAGTCGCTCACCGATGCTTAGTTTTCCACGACGTAGCTGCTTGACTGCTACTCGTAATTGCTCTATAAGGTTAGCATAATAGTTCATAGTCACCGTAGTATTGCGTTCATTTATGTCTATAAGCAATATTCCTTGACAATTCCAGAATATCGATCTTCTGAATCCTGAGTCTCCTTTGCCTTTCTAGGCGGTTCTTCACCAGAATAACGGCACTCCATCGACTCCCTTTTGGAAAGGAGGTCATAGTAAAGAACTATAGTTGCATCCCCATTAACAATTGACTCCAAAAAATCGTTTCCTTCCTCTGAAAGGCCTTCAAGGCGTTCCTTAAAGCACGCTACTCATTCACTTCGCTGCACACTTGAAAGAAGTTCTGGCACCGACCTCGCACTAACTTTATTCATATGAAATATTTTTGAAATCCCTGTCCTTACTATTTCTTTCGTCTTTAGCCGTCGGTCGCTCAGAACTTCTTTTTCCACTAATTTGATGTTGTTTAGAGTGAGTGCTTCAACGGGTCGACCGGAGCGAGGTTCGTTTTCGATGGATTCTCGTCCTAAACGAAATTGCTTACACCAATTTTTGCGGTGGAAAATGATGGAGAAGAATCCCCGTACGTACATATTATCCAACCTTTGTTTGATATCGGTAGGGCTAACTGCCGATAATCAAAACTAACGAGGGTTGAAGTTTAAATATTATACACGAATTAGCATAATAAATGACAATTACAATTTGTTATTTTAAGACATCTAGAAATATGTCACGCCGGAAGCTTTTGGACCTCACTGGTACCTACGTATCTACATTCTAGTCAAGTTACAATTGAAAATGGTTATTTTTTTTAAAATGGTTATATTATATTTACACATCCACTATAAATTAAACTACCAAATACATTTTTGATTATACAATATGACCGCCTTTGGCTTTTATGTAGGCCTTTTTCTTTCTGGCTACGAGTCTATAGCGTTATGTTACAGTCTCTATAGCGAATCTCGTCACTCTCTTCTCTATAAACATTCAATTAAGTATTTCTTTTCTATGGCGAAAATCATCCAAGCTTTAAATACTTTCAAGATTTTAATGAAATACCTAACGTTTCAAATTTATATTCGAAAAATAAGAAACTTATTTAAAATAGTTGACCACTCAAGAGCGGTTGGGCTCATTGGGGTTGCTAATACGAAAGGCTCAAATAGGTATAGCTTGATAGGTTTAAATACCTATATTTATTAAAATAATCACAAAGGAACACCGCATCATCAAAAATATCTTGCTCATTATCTTATCTTATTATTATCTCATTTCCTGATAAGCGGTTTTGTTTCGACTGATTTCCCCTATATCACATTTTAAGTACGTTATCCTCTACTTTATTGGTACACAACATTCATCACTAATAACGAGACAACGCCTTGACCAACTAATGTGTCTCATTTTATCACAGGTCCATCAATCAAGCTCCACTCTGCGAGGACAATTGAACCGGCCGCGAACGTCGAGCACTTAACATGTCCAACTAGACTATTCAGAACTCGTCCAAACGATGACAAGTGCAGAGTGAACTTGAGAACAAGGAGACCACCCTCTGTTATCGATGAACGACCTAAACTATAACCCAGGAATGAGTTCCTACCAGTTCGTCAATTCGTTAGCGTCCTGTTATGGGAACCAAGCGCCTGGGCGCACCGGGACGCCCGTCGAGCAGTCCGGACATCCCGGGTTGCCGACCCCTGGCGCGGATTACTACAACCCAAATGCGGCAGCGACTGCGTATCCCAACGCTTGCTACTCGCCTCCACAAGTCGGCCATCATTATCCCCAACATCCGTACGCAACGCCCGCATCAGGCGCACACATGCAGCCACAAGCAATGATAGACTACACACAATTACACCCACAGAGACTCGGGAGCACAGCGAGTCATATGCACCAACATTCGAATCCTAGCCCAGGAGCGCTATCACCGAATCTCATGTCGACTCCCCCGAGCCAAGCGGCAGGAGCCAGCTGTAAATTCGCCGACTCGACTTCTACGACAGGAGTGGCGTCCCCACAAGACCTTTCCACGTCGTCAGGACCAGGCAGAACCTCGCCCGGTTTCGGAAGCGTCGGTGGGCAAAACTCCAGCGGAACTACAAGCACTAAGCTAGGACTGACTACTCCTATAGCATCCCCAGTAGAGCATAAAGCTAATGTCAATCAGAACATCTCGAGTCCAGCGTCGAGCACATCAAGCAACGACAGCAACGAGGCTAATAATTCTAGTTCAAGTAACACGAAGAATACCAAAGCGGCGGCCAACGCGCAGGCGAATCCACCGCAGATATACCCGTGGATGAAGCGAGTTCATCTAGGACAAAGTAAGTAGCCATGAACTTTCTATTAATTTTTAAAACTGTTGCTAATTTGCGTAGGTTTTCATAACGGTACACAATCCGGTCTCAGACTAATCGGCCACGATAATTTTTTTACTGGGGCCGTGAAATTACAAATAACGCAGCTTCCTCAAATCAAACTACTTTTAAAAACTAACAATTTGATGTAATAGAAATAAGACAATTCATCAATCGGATGCCAAGGTGGAGACAAAACAAATTATATATCTATTTATAAAACATTAGCATGCATTAATGGTGGATCGATATGGCTGGCTGATGGATGGTGTCCATAATAAGGCATAATGGCTTTGTTGGCGGGCGCTTACAACTGAACATCCGAAGCCTTTTTTCTTGCTCTTAATGATAGGGAAAGTGCGTCATCACCGTGACGCGTGATTTGACGGAACCTGACCTTCTGGTGTTAACCGTGAATTGGGCTATTCAAGTGTTAATCTGTTTTAAATTGAAATTTGGGAGTTTTTGCTGTCAGACTATTTGTTTTGTTTATTATCCCGTATCAAGTTAACGCCGAAGAAAAGTAAATCTTGCCTTTAAAGAATTTTACGGCACATATTATGGAGTACAAACTTTAGTTAGGAAAAAAATGGTCATCTAAACAAAAGACCACATGAATGAACTTTATGTCGTATCAAATTATAACTACATACTACTATGGCTACGTGTAATCGCATCAACTTTCCATAAGTCCCATTATTTTAGATCTTTATATCTATACATCTTACGTATATCTTGTGCCACTTCTCTAAAACAGTCCAGGAATTATTTTTGTAAGAATTCACATGCTCAAACAATGTTTTCAAAATTAAAACTACAACAAAAGAAACAGAAGCATTAACGACAAAAGTAATAATAACTAACAAGCATCGCAACTAGAACTGTCACTTGTACACGTCCTGAGATAAAGACATGCGCAGATGTTTCGTGCCCAGTGTTCCCGGAAATCATTGTTTTCATGAATACACAAACTCGTGACCTTCCCAAGGCCCGCTTGCATCATTTTTAATTGGCCCGTTTTTCCGCCAAATGCTTTGCCAATTGTCATTGTTTCTTTCCTGTTGATTCTGAATGTTAGTCGGATTCATAGATAATATTTTAGTCGTATTTATTATTAAACAATTCGTTACGTTGCTTTGTACTAGCAAATATTTCATTAATTAAATTATATATTTCCTAAATCTGTCGTCCATTGCACTTGTCGAAACTTTTTTATTGAAACGACAGTTCTTAGAATATTTTAAAGCATTGCAATGTCAACTCTGTATTCTATAATAATATTACAGAAACTGTGAGTTCGGTTGGTTATATGTAAGAGATAAGCTCAAAAACTATGGGACCAATTTGAAAATTCTTTCACTTTTAGTAAGCTAGACTAATGCAAATGCTCATAGGCAATGTTTAGGTTACCTATAAAAGACTAAATCATGAAATCTCAGAAAAGTGTGTCTATATTTTTAAGTAGATACATATTTATTAAAACAGACCGTTTTTTAAGCTAGATCAACTCACTCGTATACATATATCTAAAGCAACATCAACAAATTATCAAACTATACGATTCTTAAAAAAAATCTGAAAGTGACTACCAAACAGCGTTGCAGCAATTATAGTTCGTACAATTACAGTTATGCTACTATACGCCGTATTATTTTACGCTAGTTCAAAATGTCGTCCGTGCACTAAAAGCTGGAGTATGCAAATAAAGTTGAAAAGAGGTAAGAGGTCGCGGCCCTTACGTGCTCCAAGGCAATAAGTCAGGAGGTGGTGGAAGCGACCGCCCCGCATGCGAGCCGACGGGCGACTTATAGGATTTCAATACTGGTCGTATATTTAGGCACTAGAGAATTTAAAATTGAGAGGTATCATTCTAATAAGTTAAGAAGTCGATTGCTTGAGTGCCGTTTGCAGTTGCATTACTGCTGCTGTACGTATGCCAATCATATCATCAACCGGTGTCTTTCTAATACTGGTCTGTTCTAAGGTCCACCACCATACACGATCTTATGTTCTTCTCAGTAGATAACAATAGCTAATACAACACCTGGATGAGCAAAAAATGCCTAAATTGGAATGATTTATTAATAATTCTTTGATAAACAACACACTATGTTTTTTATCGACACACAGTCATTGATCGGTATCGAATCAAATTCGTAGAGGCTATACCGTAACAGTTGGTTGATAGGTAATCTTTTTACTTTTAACACAAATTGTAGGTAGGTATACATCCCATCTCAAGCGGATTGTCATCCCTATCAAATAAACACTAATGAAAGAACATTACCTATTCGTATATTCATTAGGAGTCACAATAATTTTTTTCTTAATATTTCTTTATATCATATATTTCTTAATTTTTCTTTATATTCTTTATACTTTTCATATCAGTGCTACGTGGTGGCTTTTAGCTCCAATTGATGTTACTTGGTTTCAAAGATTCGCATAGAAGACAAGTTTTGCAATGATTAGGTACTCGAATTTATATAATTGCTATTAGTGCATTTGTATGAACCACAATGTAACTGCAAGGAAAGAGAGTTTGGATAAGGTAATATATATCTTGCGTTATTTGCGGTCCACCTGCACTAAACAAAAGATATGAGCCTAAAATACCTTTTCATTCAATTATTCGGGCACATTAATTTTAATTTGACCTTATTACAGATCTGTTGACAAGTGCATTTTTGACAAATTTACCAATTGATTAAATAAAAAAAAATTACCAATTGATTAAACTTATGCCCTAGGCAATCTTAGAGCCACCCACCTGCTATTCCAATTGATCGCGTTCAAATGCCTAATATACCCCTACATACAATAACTTTGTTAAGTAATAATATTATGTTTATTAACTTACAGACTTACAGACAGATAGACTTACCCATGTCACTGTTCAGTACCGGCCACTATCGGGATTAGCTAAATACATTTCAATTTGATTGTCAACAAAAAGCATTTTTACCTAAAAACCCAAAACTCATATTAATTTTTGAAGTGAAACTTCTATATAGATTTAGGATTAGGATTAGGATTAATCTATATTAGGATTTTTTAGTCACGAAATAGTGTCACGGCCCAGTGGAGGGGGTAGACGGTATATGACGCGGCAAGAGGCGTCAGCGGCGAAGGGTGAGAAGGGCTAGTTTTAATTTTGGTTTCAAATATTTTTTTTTGGAATAATTTTTAACTCTATTAATACAATACACGATTAACTCAATGTGAACAATAACTAATGTTTTTTTATTTCATTTTACTTGGTTTTAACATTGCCGCATCCAAATCTTCCTAATCCATCCGTCCAGCCTACCTGCTCTGTTCCAAGAGCTACTCTAAGCGGCTATTAGTAAATAAATAACAAATTAAATTCCAGTAAAGATTAGTGGCCGAGTCCAGTGTTCGCTCGTAAATAAATCAAGTTGCTCAGTCGCGCCGGCCGCTGAATTATGACTCAAATAATATTATGCTAAAGGTATGCCTCGTATGCTTCATACTCTCTACGCATACGTATAAACCATTATTTTATTTGCCTTTTTGTACTTCACTAATTGCAAAAAGAAGGTATCCGCGTCGATCAGAGATAAAGAACTACTACTAATATTTTACCAGCATAAACAGTTGCATAGAGATCTAAGAATGCAGATAAATAAGTAGATCCAATCGCACCACGACCGAGCGCGCTAGCAAGCCACGGCACTCAGTTATAACTCTGCGTTTAAATATGCATAAGGGTAAAAAAATAAAGTTCCAAACTTGAATGGCAAACAAAAATAAGTAAATAAAGTAGTGAAGGGATTAGTGAGGCGGTCGCTGGTTGGTGGGATCGTAGCAATGGCGGCGATGAGTTTGCAGAATCTCGCTAACATGCAATACAAAACATCTCTATGCACACGTGTACACTCCATATTGGATTCACCATGCGTCCGTATACATTATTTGGTAGCATTACAGCTTATTAATCATATTTTGCTATTTTTAACATGTTAATTAAACAGCGTGCCTTAAAAAGCAATGTATTTTTCATGTTAAGGCCATACTATCCTTTGGTGGATTTTAATAACTCGTTTACTTGATTCTTTCCTTTTTGGTATGGAAATATAATTAAATTGTGAAATAAAATTTCGGATATAAAGTGGTATCGAAGTCGTTTATCTTAATAGTTCATCAAAAGTAGTTAGAGGAAAAATTTTAAGGGTCCTAGCACTAAAATAATATTGTAATAAAAATGAAAAAAAGTTGGTTGAAAGACTAACAATACCTAGATTATAATTTATACTATCTTATTGTATAGATATAGATCTTATATTCCTATTCTATGTATATGTTAATTGATAAGTACCTATTTTTTGTATTAGTTTGGCAATGTCCGATAATAAATATAATGCTCCTTTTTATTATTAGTTATTTATGAAAAATATCCATAGGTAGATTATTCCATTTTAAAAATGAGTCGTCATATATAAAGTAAAATAAAAGAAATTAAGATATTGATAATACCCATAAACTTGTTTCATTTAACAACGGAATAAAACAATTAGTTTAACAAACAATTTTTCTCATCCATATTAATATCCAACGATTGTTTGATCTATCCATTTATGAAGTAAAAAAATCAAAGAATTAATAACCAACAAACTAAGCTAAGCTAGTTTCCTTGTTACATTTAACAATGTAATAAAATTATTATTTTATGAGAATCATTAATTTTTTTGCTAAACTCTTTCATCCATAACAAAACTGCATTCAGCCTGGTACCTACGTATATCACTTTCGTACGTCCAATGTGAAGACGTGGCTCGCATCAGGGTTCGTAAACCCTGCTCCCGAGGGAATACAAACTTCAATTATTGATGGCAACTTTTAGCCGCTATAAAATATAGGGGATGGATACCACCATTTTTCATTTGGTTTAGCTTTAAATAACTTGTAGTGCATGTTGTTGAGCCACTTTAATTTATAGGTTGTGTGTTTATATTACAAACATGGAGGTTTTTGCACGCGAGTCTAGTTGCCGCTGGGTTAAAAATGGTTGTGTCGTGCACAAAGTGTCGGTGTATGGTAAATGTATGCAGCTGGAGAATTTTAAACGGTTACATATGCTATCTATACCTGCATTTGTCTGTAAGCTGAGTGATATTAACATCGTATTCCTGATCTTCTGAGCATTTCGAGTGCAGTTAGATTAAAATTTTGTAGGAAAAAGTACTTAGGTATTTATTAACCTATACTCGTACTGGGAGAAAATAATATACATATATAGTAAGTATAATGTAATAAGATAATGTTATAACATATTATTCTTAATAAACTTATTATTGACTCTTAATTCGCTATAGGTACTGCACTCTGTCTGTAAAGAAATTTTTTAAGAAGTTTTTGCTTGCTTAAGATTCAATTTATTATACCTACTGATCCTCAAAATATTCAATCAAAGTTTGTAATGTAAAATTCAATCAATCAAATACCTGTAATGTTTTCAAATTTACGTTACATTTATAATACAATATTTATGTATACCGTTTATTTTACAAAACGACATAACATAAAAAGATATATCAAAGATATAAAAGTAGTAAAACTTTAAACACCTACTCATATATATATATATATATATATATATATATATATATATATATATATATATATACTCGTAGATCTATCAATAAATATATCCCGTACTCGTATTTCTTGTCTTAACCGTTACAAATACAGACGGTTATGTTAGAGCTATGGAAAAAAACTTACAAATTGTTTGGAAACTAGATTTAAAATATTTACACAGTATAATTAGGTACCTAAATAGGTACATTGAACCAAATTTTTGTCAGAATCATCCCACTAGATATGTAGGTACCTAATAATAATCTATAGATCAGCATTTAGTATACCTACCTAATGGCCGCAATTACACCCATTATTCCGTTTAATTACTAAAATTACTTAAACACTTGCGTTTTATTTGCATCAAGTTGCGTTATTATTTAAATAATCGTCACGTATTATATTTTGCTATACCTAAAGCCTCTAATGTCAATGAAAATGTTTGTTGCGTAATGTTTGAACTTGTAATATTTAATACAATTATTTAATCTTTTTATGGTCGTATTCAAATATAGGTAAAGAATCCACTGGGAATTGACAGCATTCCACTTGAGAAAAATCTTGACTATTTTTTATTAGCAAAATTTAGAAGATAAGGAATAATTAACAATGGACAATATGGAACAATGTCTATTGTAGACAGTAGTAAAACTTACGTAGAGTTAAACGGATCTAGCAGACCTGATGCTTGGGGAAAAAAATGATTCTAAATTGTTTCTTGGGATATTTTTATTATTTTAACTACACATTCACCATTAACACTAAATATCATTCCGAGTTTTATGAGCTGAGAACTTCAAAATTAACGAATCTTGCGATAAATATTACTGACATAGAAGTACAGGCAGGTAAAAAGGCATTGCGGTTTGGTGGAATTGGTGGTTTCGGGAATTGCAGACGCAGCCGGTGGCCGGTAAAGTAACTTTATTATAGGCAATCCAACAAACAAATAATAGGCAAGTTATTCACCTATCCCGAGTGGAATGTTTACAATTCCTAGTGGACGTACTATACTGACTGACAAATCAAGGAACGGCTAACTACTATTTTAAATAAGTAGGTAAGCGCTCATTGTTAGCTGAATACGCAGCGTCTAACTTTTTGCGTACTGGGATATTTACGTATCAATATTTTCATATTAATTTATATAATTTGGCGTAATGCCGACAATCAACCAATGTATATGATCGCCCAATTTTTATTTATACTTATCTGTTTTCTTGCATTTTCTTAGTGGCTTCCAATAAACAATACACAAGATTTACCTTCGTTTAGTACCTATTTAATAAATATTTATAAGCATCGACAAAGTGTCTTTTATGAGCTGTCTAGGGCTGTCCATTCACCATTCATTTAATGTCATGTTTTGAGTTGAAACCCGTATTAGGAAATCAATTTGCATATACATAGAAAACCAACGATCCCATCGTACTGGTTTATGCAAAATTATTCGTTTCACGGTCTAACACCCGTTTACAAACAACTTTTTGATAGGTACAATAGGTATAATATTTTTGATCGGTATATATAATTAGGTAAACTTTAGTAAACATGTACATATATCTATATTTATATATCTTTAGGTATATATATCTTTAGATGTCTTTAGCATCACCTAGCATCACCCATCTCTTTCTGTGGGTGCCGTAAAAAGCGACTAAGGCATAACAAATCCGCTACCAGAAGTCCTGAGGAACTACACCACCTCTAAAATAGTGGACTTGCCAAACCGCTTGTCTAACGTATCATTTTAAGGCCATACATTGCCCATGCTCTAAATGACGTGCATTAGGAGACCCATGTCCAACAGCGGATGTTAAAAGAGCTGGTTACGGTTATGGCGGAAATTATAATAACTTCGGGCTAACAGTTGCCAGGATTAACCCTAAGGTAGAAACAGACGTTGAACATTAATTAATGTAGAGTTAATAGAAACCGACAAGCTGTTTTAATATCATTTCAATAATCCGTGTCAACACCGACACTGATTAAGTTCTCTGTAAAATGCTTTAGTAAGGCGCGGGCGCATATGTTTTGTTGCGCACTTGGTATTACCATAGGAATCCTGAGTCGTTACTCAACAAGTTGGTCGTTTGCAATTGTAAATAGAAGTAGTTTTAACTGTTAATTTATTTTTAAGCTGAATTAGTCACTAAATTGTGTATAATTGTTGGTGTACCAACGCATGTACCACGAAGGCTTATACATATACCAAACTTTAAGTAACTAAATGTACCTACGTACCTACCTACAATAGACGGCTCTATAGCTGGAGGGTTTCTAAAGAAACGAGTCGTTTTACATAAAAAAAATCAATTATATTTTTTTTGTATGAAAATTATATATATAATTAATCGATGTTGTTGTCCATTATTATCAATGCACTTTTGCCATTTTAATGGAAATTAATTCATGCCTCTGCTATAGAAATCCTGGGGACGGGAATGGATGAATTCTCTGAAGCCGTTTTTCACTGCCTCATCGAAGTTGAATTTTTCCCTGTAAAAAGTTATCCAAATTACGAAAAATATCAAAATCAAAATATCAAATATCAAATTATGAAAAATATCAAAACCAGTCAAGGTCTGACGAGTATGGTGGGTGACGGAGAGTTTCCAGTCAAAGCTACTGTAAATTTGAGACTGTCTGTCGTGCAGTGTTTATCATGGAGACGTTTGGGACATTGTTTGGCTGTGTCTCCTGAGTTCAACCATTATGACAAATGTTTACGATTATTATACAGTATCCACTTCTCACCACATGTGACAATATAATTCAGAATCCCCTCAATTTTGTGTCAGTTCAGCAAAGCTTCGGTGCATGTTTGCAACTGACTTTCATTAAGCTCATACGGTACCCACTTTCCGAGCTCCTTCACTTTCCCGATTTGATACAAATGAATCAATATCGTTTTGCCACTTACGCCGAAGGCTGCTGCTTACTCAGACGTGGTTTGACTTGAATCCACTTCCACTATTGTTTTCAATTTGTCATTATCGACTTTAGTCCAAGGTCGTCCAAGGGGCTTTTTTTGAGGTCGAAATTTCCAGAACGGAAACGATCTAACCAAAAACGCACTGAGCGTTCGTTTGCGGTATTTGGTCCGTACACATCGTTGATATTGCGTATCATCTGGGCTGCGTTGCTGTCACGACTAAACTCATATTCGAAAATACAATGATAGATGCATGATAGTCGTATGATAGAAAGTGTATGATAATCGAATACACAATGAATGATATCTAAGCAAAAGGCAAACAACAAATGAATAACTGATTTTGAAAAAGAATGTCATAGCTTTAAACTGAAATTAGGTAATTTGAATTTAAAATTCCAAAGCCAAAGGCAAGATAAATAAGTTCAAATTGGTCACTATGAACAAACGGTAATTTCATAGGTAAGACCCTAATATATGGAATTTGCACATTATTAAGAACTACGATTGGTACCTACTTGGCTCCCGTCAATTTGGGTACTGATGACTATACTTAAGTTGACTTACTTAATCTATACTTAAGTAACTACATAATATATTCAAGCATGTCGTACCAGACTGTCTATCCTCTATATCGTATGCTTATGTCTATCCACTGCTTGCCACCACACATGATCTTCTGCTCGTTTCTTCTAGTCGCTACGATTATAGTAAATTTCTTCAAGATGTCGCGTCAGTACACTTCGCTGGAGAGCGTACCATACTGCGCTTCTCTGTACGAGGTCTATAATTGAGGAATCGTCTACCCCATCGGTTGTCGGTCCCATGGCAGATATGTCCTCCCAATTGCCAGTTGAGCATGCTAATTCTGCTAATCTGAAGCATTAAATATATTAAATTTTAAAATTAATTGTGCAATTAGTTTTGAAGATACTTAGTATGTTCTTAGAATTAACTTTCACGAAAAGTCTCCATAACCGTAGATTACTTTAAACCGTCTTCGTTTTCGTAGTTCACGGCATTTGAAACAAAAAACAGATGCTTTCATTAACAATGATTAGAAACTTCATCACTCATCATTCAATTGACATCGATTGTCTGACTTGCTCTAATTTGGCAGAAACGTAGCGAGAGGATAAAAAGTTATGGGAAATTCATTGTATGTTCGTGCATTTAATTAATTACCGTTAATGACACTATCATTTACCATTGTTTAGGGAACAAAAAACATATCGTATGTCTAGTATTTAAATGTAAGCGTAGATATTCACATAACAGTAAGTAGCAGCAAGAAGTATCTAACTGTTGCGATAGATTATAGTCGTGGAGCTACTTTAGGTTTTGCATGTTTAAGAAAATTAATAAATATCATACCGACTTTGTTCTTTACAAAGTAATGTTGTATACCTACTATTGCTTCTTTGTGTAACACCATTGAAGTAACTTTTCTTTTTTAAATTCCACCAAACTTCAGACACTATAACGAAATAAAAATTATTTAAATTTATTTATAATATATAAATTTTTAATGACTCCTTAACTCCCTTAGAATATTTTTTTATTCCATCAATACATTAACCTCCATCTACCTACATATGTAGGTATAGTATAGGGTTACCTATACATATATATAATACATAGACCCCTATACTCCACCATGGAAGGATGGTGAGTGTTTTAGGATAGGGAAAACTCTTTGCCCCGTTATACTCACTTCCTATTCTTCATCTTTCTCAACACTTTTTACAAATCCACTCCTAATCTTTCAAAAGTAAGCAGAGCATCCTGTAGCATGCCAACATTCGTCATTCTGGACTGATGTTGGCATGTATCCTGGACTGTCTGCTCGTCTGCCGCATTCATCCAAAAAAAATATTTATAAATTAACATATAAAAAAATATGTTAATTCTTAACTACAAAGTCTACTTAGTTTTTACCATTGTTGCTTTTTGCTAATTAACTATATCTAATGCATTCTATGACATAACTGTATTTAAACTATGAATGTATTGTACATAATAGCTTTAGAAACTCATGATTGACAATGAAATATTAAGATTTCGACTTAAATATCTTAGCCTTAATTATCAACATTAATTAAATACATATTTACAAGCACAGCTATCATGTGATATTTGCATAAGAGCCGTACAATTTACTGTATAATTACACGGCAAGCCGACTGCATGAAATATGTAATCATTAATTACACACTTTACTCATTGGTGTTTTATACAGTATGAGATTATTGAATGATCGTATTATCAGTAGTACATATGGAATTAATAGTTGTCCAAAATTTATTTAAAAATAAACTAAAATCGGCAAAGGTCTTAATCGTAATCCTCCTGGTATTGGAGGAGTCCATAGGCGACGGTAATCACATAACACCGGGTGTCCGTCTGCCTAATTATCACCTTTAATATAAAATAAAAGGTACATTTTGACATACAATATCATCTCGTTATATAAAAGACAAAGACACGATCTCCTTATTTAATGGACTGATTTTGTTGTAGATTCCATTGTTATATAGCGTGTTTATCCTTGATGGTCATTGGATAGGTACCTGCTTTTTATTAAAATTGATTCAGCGGTTTTGAAAATAGCAATGGTCAAGGGTAAATCTATGGTAATCTACGATTACCATATAATATATTATATACGTATTATATACGTATATAATAATATTTTATAGGTATATAATATTATATACGTATATAATATTATTTATATATGTACACTGACAAACTAATTTGGAAATCGGGTCACAAGTGGTACAAACTACTGCTGCTATCGGCCTGTCTAACTACCTAACGTATTCTGTTGATTCTGTGTCGATTCTTAACGGTGCACGCCCAGTGTACCTATGGTACCTATGGGTACACCTGCTGAAACTAATTTTAAGTACCTATGGTATCTCACGTTGTACACAGTTGATTGCAATATGGTACTATTGCATCTCTCAAGACACGCCATCGAAATTGGTCTTTCCTTTCCTTATATCATCTTTACTCGTCTCTCTCTTTCATCATCATCTCTATCACTACGTTTCCACAAACGCGGTCTCCAAGCACGTTGTAAAGCTTCGGCCATTGCAAAAAAATGCATTTTTTTAAAAAACGGAAACTTGAAGAAGTGACACAAAATTCCTCCGGAACAATAATGACGTTTATTCGGTGAATTGACTTCTTCATACAATGCTACAGTCTATTGTTACGCGAGCCAAAATAAAGTCGACGTCTTCATCTCATGTCCACGACAAAAAACAATATAATACTGTTATTGCTGTCAAATTTGAAATAATGGTAACACCGCAATTGTTTTCACGTCCATAAATAACATTTAACAAAAGATTCGCGGTTTCCTTAAAAGCTAAACGGGCTGATAAACATTTTTTTTTCTCATCGAGGCCGACTTTCCTGCGGCGATACGAGCCTATAAATATTAATACAATCAAATGTTTTGACGTGGGCCTTTTTTAAGCTTTTACCTTGTACCTTCGCTTATTTTTTGTAGCATCGATTTCGTTTTTATTTCGTGTTAATTTGGACAGTGGAGCCTGACTTTTAACAGTTCGTAAAGTAGATGTGCAGAGATGCGCGCGAAGTGGCGCCAGGTGCTTTGTTGTATAATTTGGGGCAATTTTAATGTTTTATAGAGAAAAATTGAATAAATTGAAAGAAGGAAACAAAGGTGTTAAAGGTAAACAATATATCTCAATGTACCTACATTTTAAATCTTAACGCAAATTAATATTTATAACTCATTAATTATAAAGAATACCTATTTTATCTGTGAAGAACTTCTACGATCAGATACCATTTAAAACGCGTAATTAGCATAACGGCGATTACTCACACTATATCACCAGTCCTCAAATAAAAACATAAATCTCTACAGACTCTAAATACTGTTGAACAAACACCCACTATCTTCAATGTGAATGTAGGATTTTCAACTATATTTATAAAAGAATAAGATTGATCGTATCTTCTATAGCAACATCGGTTTCGACAAGATCTGATCAAAGTATCTAAAATGGTCACAGTTAGTGGGTTAACCACTTTAAATTGTCATCCGTCTGATTTATTTCTGTATCTTTTGCGGCGAACACATTTCTGTGTTTCTCGGTTTAATCTCTTGCTTTTTTGAGAATATGTAGCTTCGTTTTTAATCGTCCGTTGTACGGTTTCACTAGATTTAATTCATCTTTGTATTTAACTTTTTGGAGTTTCTGGTTTTGAATACATTATGTAATATAAATCAGGCTTAAAGACGTACAATTAAGGGCTTTATGTCCACTCGACGTTATGATACGGGTTACAATTTTATGATTGTTTCGTTTAATCGATTTTTATGTTCATTACGTAAAACATGATATTTATGAATTTTATAAAGGTGGATTATTAGAGAGAGGTTAGCCTAGTCGTTAAATGGAAACGATGTCCCGGAAGCCCAACGTGGGGCACTCTCCAGCCAAGTGGACCAACGAGTTGAAGAAACTTACCGATAATAATGAGAAGAGCGGATAATCGTGTATGGTGGCGAGCCTTGGGAGAGGTCAATATCCACTAGTGGAGACTTTAATGTACCTAACATAAAAAAACTCATAATTTTATGAAAATAATAAAGACCAGTAGGTACTTACCATTGTAAAAAAGAGCAGATATGAAATCAAAATCTCAATTGAAATATTTATTGACGGGGGCGCGCACTTGAGCTGCTCTCTCGCCTAGAAAATGGCACCGAATGTAAGAGTTAGCACTATTTTCGCGCTTAATTTAAAACTCTTGAAGTTAGCAGATATCATTGAGGCTAAAAAACAGCAATTTCGGTCCGTTACACGCAGTTCTAACTTTGATGATTCTATAGAGTATTTTTTCTCTTTTTAATGTCCATTTATTTCAATTTTAAATATTGAATTGTTTTTTCAAGACGACACAGTTTTCGCAGCACATTAGTCGTGCTCCACTGTGCCGCGCCAGGGGCGTATCCAGTCAAACGCTCGTAAACTATAATCATTTGCGGACCCCATAAATAATTGCTTAGTCCGGCCCTGGTTTTTGTCGGCCGCGATGCGCGAGCGCAGGTAATATAGTCATAAATTTCCATAACCGCCACTCGATCTTATCAAACATGATTTTAATTTGATTTCTGAACCACACGTGTTGAGGTCGTTTCTGAACGAGTTATGATCTTAGGTATCACTACTTGTTTATTGCTATCACTGTCGCTACACTATATATCATATATTTCTATTGTACTTTTGAAAATAATGTCCATTAGTAGACAAATGTTTATGACTAATAAAAACAATTAGATATATCCAATTGTTATCGAATCACAGAATTATAAATTGTAGATATGTACCTACATAGGTCCTATATATACTTTTCAAAACAATCAAATATACCTACATATATCAAGGTATATACATCTTCCTTAATCTTAGAAACACAATTACACGTTAATATTCGTGAATAAATTGTAATAATGCATCAGTATGAGTTGTAAACTTCGTTACATGTTTTCAATTATTATTTGGATATCATGTGATTTTTTTGTTCTTATTAAGTATATTATTATAGTCAATAGAAGTTGTGTTCCTAGCACTTGATGTCAATTACATCGAAGACATATTCGAAGCTATAAAGTGGCAAATAGCTCTATCTCCATTAAAGTTATTTTAAGTGCAAATCAAAGATAAGCTAAGTAACTTAAAAGAATTGCTAATGTAATAGGAATTTATTGTTACAAAAAATACATTTATCAACATTAGCATTGTTTTTAGACAGGTGAATCAGTTCATTTGACGAAGTACCATTACGTATTACCTCGTATTACGTATTACGCTCTTGCCAAAGTGCAGATATAAATAATTATCATCAATTGACAGCGTTTCTCCTGTTTTGAATTCATAAAAATAATCCTTTTCATATCTATTCATTGAATTTTTTTGTGGGCTCTGTGACCTTTAGTTCAAGTTACTCTGTTCTTGGAATCCGAAGTGAATCCGAAGTGATAAAGCTTTGAAAAAATGATGACAATATTGAAAAATTATTTGAAGTTTTTTTATAAGCCGTTAATTGTTGTAAAGTACCTACACATAAAAGTATTAAGCAAGGGTACCTACTCATGCAAGAAATAACCTTATTTTTTAAATTTATTTGGAAAAACCTAAGTGAAACGAAAACAAATTGTTAACAAAAACAGACTAAAAATTACAATTCGATGCAGTAGCTACCTATAAATAATTATGTATGTATTACATATATATTTATAGAATAGGTTCTACCATGTGACAGGTTAGACACTGTCTCATAACGTTATCCTGGCAGACTCAGGCAAATAATCACTTACTGTCGAGTAGAGAATCTACTTATCTGCCAACTGTTCCGTGAGGAGTCATACATCAACCCGATTCCCACACGAAATCAAAAGCACATCACAAATTATTGTCAAGCGCAATCAATAACAACGAAAAACCTAAATCGGCCTCTAATGATACGTTATGACTAAACGCGTCACGCCTTTAAACGTATCAAAATGTCTGACAGTCAATACGTCATTAATACAAACCACTATAACCTGTGATATAAAGACTGAACGACCGCCTGTAACACCGACGCGCAACCTTAACAAAGCGTGCACTGGTCCATCACGTTCCTCTTGTTAAGCGATCAATAATGCTAAATGTAAGACGTATGTTTTACAATCATTGATGTCCTGTAGCTTTCGATGTGGCAAAAGTGTATGAGCTCAATTTATCTCATTTGTCATAACGAGTTCTTCATAAATCTTAATAACTTATCTTATGGCCATTAAACTTATTTTAAAACCATTAAAGTGTTGTAAACGATAAATATTTAAATGCCAGATCCCTTCACCCGTTTCGAATCTTTGGCTACTGTTTAGCTACTTTTAAATATAGAACTGTGAGAATTCGAAATACTAAATCGAATTTAGAATCCTTGAAAAGTTGAATTTAGAACTATACAACTATGTTAGAGTTATTAGAACTATATTATTAGAGTTGATGTTATTTTTAGACGTTACACAATTACTCATCTGTATGATAGGCTCCCGCTTTCAAAGAGTAAAAACTGACCGGCGATTACGAAAGTACGATTTACAACCCACTGTTCGTATTATCTAGTATCAGACTTTAATCCATTTATCACCCGTTTTTGTTTACGATCCTCGCGTATCATCGACTATTAATTATAATGCGTTCTTCGCTTCAAACTTTGACGTTCTCGCCGTGTGACAGACCAGAGATAAGAATTTAAATGCTATCCGATACTAAACTATACTTCATCGGCTGCGACTGTTAAGCAAAATGATGACTTATAATCTTCAGCTTAAAGTTCATTGCTGGTGCGACTGTATTGAAAATTATTGTAACTGTAAATTGAACTGTATTTAAAAGTGATTTGAGTCGGTTATCAAGTAGGTTGATACGAGTATTCGAACACCTTAGGAGCCAGCGGAGTTTAGAATTTTGATGGATGTGGTTATAATTGTTTCTGTATCGATTATGCCATTGATAAATATTTCGACTATTGCTCATTTTATTAATGATGTGGAAACGGAAGAGCTGGGCGATGCCCTAACGACAGTGTAATGTCACAATTAATATCGGGGCTGTCAAAACATCTGTCCGCGGCTGCGTAGAGTCTGCTATTCATTTGTATTGTAATTACGTTTATTAATATTATTCATATCTTGTCGTGTAAAAAGGAAGATGTGCAACAGTTCTATTGTAAGTTACGTGTGCTTTCGATTTGTTATAAGGTAATTAATACAGTGCTTTGAATAGATCAGCCCGTTAAAGTCCTAGTTAATTTTCAATATTCAATAACTTGATCTCGAAACTGAAACGACAACACATACAAGTGTCGTGATCACTTTCCACAGAATTTTTGCGTTCGAAGAGGCCCGATTTGATAGCATTTCTTTTGGTGATAATTCAATTTGAAATGATGATGATAATATGTAACCTTTCTCCTACTGCTATATTAATAGTGATTGTCCCCCCCCCCCCCCCCGCCATATTGATTTTTAGAAAATTTAGAGAAACTTGTATATTGATTTGTAACGTAGGTACGTTACAGACTATGATATTATTTTATTAAAAATTGAATCCTTTCCCTCCCCCGCTACATACCTTTAAATTAAATCATTGCTTTTTTGTCAGTCTATTTTTGATTATAACAATTTTTGATATGCATCAATAAAATAATTGTCAATGTAATATAACGTATATAAGTATCAAATTGGCGTATCAAAGTATCTAGTACTAGAGCTAATGTTATAGCTAGAGCTCCTGATACAAAATCTGTTAGTAAATGCACCTTGAACTTTCAATGCCTAATTAACTAATTTGGAGTTTATTGTTTTGTCTTCTCAGAATAAATTGTTATAACCATTCACTAAACAAGTAAAGGCAAAATCAATAAACCCCCTAGTTCAATTTCCACTAAAATTAACGGCACCGTATAAACCAGCGAAGCAACGAACCGTAAAGGAATTTAAATAGTCTAAAGACTGTTTCGGTGGCTTACAGCTAGAACATACCCCGTGGAGAGACGTTGCAAAATAATTTCCAATATTATGGTGATAGAGCCCAATTTTCTTTCAAGACAATAAAATTGAATAAAAAGGTCTGAAATTAAAAGTTTTAGTTTACTGAATGAGGCCCGGAGAAAACTTATTAGAAGGGAGGATGACAAAATTAAATCAATAAAGTTTTGTGTAAATTCTGATTAGATGATAGTTGGGGCTAGAGGTCATATTGGTCATACTGGCACAGGACTGACACTGATATGTTAGACGAATCCTTGAATGCAGGTCACGTACTGGGAAGCGCAGTGGTACACAGATTTCCGGGCAGGTGACTGACGATTTGTAGAATTTCGCCGGCTGGATGAGAAGAATCGAAGATCGAGCCTTGGGCCTATATGCAATAGTGGAAAGACAGGCTGATGGCTACAGGATCAGTGTAGTTCTGTTGCATGAAAACAGGAAGACATCTGTGTATTACAACGGTTATTAATCTACGATAGATATTTTATTTTCATTACGTAATCTGTATTTGAATAGGTACATGTAATTTAATTTGATTTGTATTTACATGTATATATGTATGTGTATACTATGTATGTATGCATACTTTATGTGTCTTTTACCACTTATATATACTTATAGGTATTATTATTTATTTATTTATTATTAAGTCTCCAAAATTTATTGTCTACAATATTATTTCGCTTTCACCTACCATAGGTACAGTGACTAAATAGTTCCAAGGTTGACTAAGAGAAAATGTTTTATAATAGCGTTAAGTCTGTCTTTTGCTAAAACAATAAAATGAAACTAAATAAAAAACAGATACATAAACAAGTAATAAATAAGTCAGTATGTACTTCTTGTAAATAAGTCAGTATGTAACTATTAAAATATTGATGATACATACGATTCTCAAATAACATTGTGATTTTATCCATCATTAAAAAAATATATTTGGTAAATCAAAAACAAAACACGTTGAACCGGATTTAACAAATCCCACAGAGATCGGTGACCACATAAGGTTTCTATAAAGTAGCTATAATTATCACGACATACCTCACTCAAATTTCATTGTATCGTATAATACTTTAACGGATGAGGATAATGCTACAGGGCATCTTCGATTAGCTGAGTTACCCCACTTCACATAAGACTGCCATATAAATTACTAATGGGTTATCAATTCCACTCCGTTATCAGGTGCTGCAGGTGTCCATGGATGGCGGTGACCACTTACCATCATGTGCCACGCTCGTTCGTCTGCCTTCTATTTTCATTATTCGAATATAATTATTTTCATCATTCGAATATAATGGGATAAGAGCAGTCTTAATTCATTATATTCCCTACATTTCATCCCATACGACCAAACCCCTTCTTATCCCATGGAATGGGGAGTGTAATGCAATAAGAGAAGTTTCTCATTCTCTTTGTACACTGACATCTTTATCCTAGTCGATCCCCTCTCATTCCAACAAAAAGGAAGTGTAATGAGATAAGGAAAATTCCTTCTTCTATACATTCTTCTCATTCTATAACCACGGATGGAGAGTGGAGTGGAGTGACGAAATTTCTTTGTTTCAATACTACCCCATTACCCATCTTACGTACGTGTATTTTAGCTTTGTATTTCCCCAATGTATGTACGTGTTTCGGTAGTGAGTGAGATGTGCCAGAGCCCATTCCAATCCCATCCTATCCCTCCCCATTTTCTCAACCCTTTCTCCAAATCCATTCCTATATCTCCAAAGGTAGGCAGCGCATCCGGGGGCATGCCAACGTTTCTCATTTTGGACTAATGTTGGCATGTATCGCGGATGTCTATGAGCGACAATATCCACTTACCATATATACTGAATATATACTTAATTCAGAGACATAATTATACATTATTAATTCATAACGATTATTATAAAACATAGATATTCTCTGCTTAATTATGTACTCAGACGCCTCATGTCTAATATCTTATGTAAATAAGATATATATAAACTGAAATAAGTCAGTTTTAGTTATATAAATACAAATATATGAAAGAAGCAAGCGGTGTAAGTTTATAACACTATACAGGCTGAAACTTAAGCGAAACCACAATATTGAGATTCTGCTCAATATACTGAGTTAATGTTTAATAGATTTTACGTTACGTACTATATTTTTTTTATTTATTATAATATAAACTTTTAGCTTTGTATTTAGCAAATTTATATTAGCAAGTAATTCACTAAAACTCAATTCGTTAAAATCAAAATTATTATTATTTTAACTAAAACATATTCGTAAAATATTAATGAACTTAGAATCTTCAACGGAATCCATGGTTTTAGATTCGGGGGAGGTTCTGTTATTAGTTATAACATATTATATGATATATTATATAATATACTGTAGCACGTCAAGAATTGTTTAATATATTATGTATATTGCTTAATATTTGTAGGTAATTTTATAAAAAGGAAATTTTACTTCCAAGGAAAGTCAACACGTTTTGTATAGACATTCCTAGAGGTCGTGTTTGTTGAGTCGAGTTCGGCAGGGCAAGCATCCACGTCACCCGGTGACAGGGGTCGACGTGCCCACTTCATTAATTCTTGAACTACACGTACTGATCAATAGTACCATATTGCTTACCTACTGCCATACACAACGTGGCACTGAAATAACGCAGAGGCTGAAAATAGGTTGTACAGTATCGAGAGTGGAATTGACTCTACCAGTTGTTAGAATTGTTTCTTTTTTTTCATAACTTATTGTTCATTTCTAGTGGAACATCTTTTTATTTTACGCGCGTTGATCTGCGCCCGCGGACTCGTAGGTGCCCGGTCACTACCCTATACCTACCTACCTACTAAGCAATGAGCGCTATATTACACCCTGTATTTTAGTCCCCTGACATAATTTCGAAAAACGGTAACACACATGTTTAATTTCATTTGTATTGTAGAATCGTGGGACGTGGGACCATATAGGCTGATAGCAGTTATTAACTTGATATTTAGATATACATATATAAAATATATATATATATGACCCTCAAAGTCATAAAGCCATAATCTACCACAAAGGCCTAATGGGGATTGGTAGGTATTAGGTATACAGTTGTAGGTACCTACTCCTCCAGTTATACAACTTGTCTTTTAACATGGACCTCATCGAAAGATTTTCATTTTGACATGAGTATTTTTTCCTGCCCAACTAATCTTGTCCGTCGAGAACCAACTAAGAACGTTAGTGAATAGTAAATACTTATCCAAAATCATCATCTGCCATCTGTCATTTGTTTTTATTCTTGAACTACTTGTCTACAATATAAAATGTCAATTAAAAACATATTTAGTGAAATCGGCAACACGTCAATGGTAACATGGTCGTAGACACCTTACTTTAGCGATGGTTTAATTCTAATTTTTACTTTATATTTTATTTTCACTGGAAAACTTACGGTTTTCCAGTTACAATTTTATTCAATTACATGAACATTGAGGGTGTTACAAGTTTTCACATAGAGTAACTGTACGATTATTAATAAATTGTCTAAAATAAACAAATGTCAGTGGAAATCATGTAACAGTGGTGAAGAAGCGATCACAATATTTTCTTTTTAAAGTTTAGTTACACTATTACATAAAGGATCGAAAGCTATATCACGACTAATTCTAATATAACTATTATAACCCCCACATGCACGCAAGAAGAAGGATTTTTGCCGATATCTATTACGGGCCAATGGAACATTGATTAGATCGAGATTTCTAGTACGCGATAAAGGTAGATACACGTATCTCGAGTTTATTGAGCACTAGCTGTGCTAGCGACTTCGTACTCGTGAAATTTTAGTTTTTAAACTCTAAATTAGGATATCTTTTCTTCGCATAAGCCAATTTCTATGAAACAAAGCCTATTCGAAGCTTAATTAACCTGTGAAAATTTCATGAAAATCCATTCAGTAGTTTTGGAGATTAGCGTGTTTCAACAGACTGACAGACAGACAAAAATTTTCAAAATCGTCTTTTTGTATTCTGTTACTCTTCCTTCATCGCCTCCAATCAGTTTTTGGTTAATATATTCAATGTACAGACACGCTGGTTCTACAGTTTTATTATACGTACAGATAGATATATAGATATCAGGACAGTAACAGTATCGTTTAATATATTACAGATATAACATACATCGGCCAATTTCCTGCGCCTCTTTAATGGGAAGATGTGATATCTTCTGCAGCGCGAGAGATAACTGTTATCGGCTTTCCGACTCCGGAATCGCAAATGTCCAAGAAAGCGCTTTTGTATGTTTTCGATACGCGAAACATAGACGTCATAGCGTGGATTCCAAACTTGTGACTCGTATTGAAGGTGGCTACGAACAAAGGCGCATTGCAGAATTTTAAGAGTTTTTACATTAGGAAACTCAGTGGAACAGCGCAAAATGAACCCCACAGCTCCGCTTGCCTTGCGTACCTACTACATTATCAACCTGAATATCAAATAAAAATTTGGAATCAAATGTTACCTTAATAGAAGTTGGGGTATCTTTTTAATTGTCAATGATAGGTGTAAATGTACGTGTGTATAGACATATGAAGCGTTTAGAAACACTCAAGTACAGTTTATTGACAATACAGTAGCGTTCAAAACGATCTAGATCTTGTTGAAGTGTTCTGGATGGAGGATCTTCATATCATCTGCATACAATTAAATTTTGATATTAATGAAACAACTGGAGATGTCATTTATAAAAATATAGAATAAAAGAGTACACAATATTGAGCCTTGTGGGACTCCAGAAGGAATTCTTGCCTGTCTCGAGTCGCCTTTCTAAATCGTTGACTTTTTCGTTTAAAGAATATATGAATCAAGGACGAACTGAACTGATGACCTTAGGTCTAGTAAATCGGATTTGATGGTTTTAATATAATCGTCTAATTTAATGGTTTTAATATAGGTGTTTAAATCGACTTAATGTGATAGTCTCTTTAATTCAGCCATTATACTGTCCAAGTGTAGGTACTGCGGTAGCGGTCAACGGGGACAGAGTTGTTTTAGACGAAGGTCTCAACTCAGTGTTCGTGCTAGTCTGCAACTGCTACACTTCCAGTTAACTTTACGATCGCCAAGCTTTCGGTAACCACCTTCAGTAATTCCATAGGAAATCGTAGCATTGCATACACGCGGTGCACTGTGCACCATCCCTTACGTCCCTATAGCAGCTTGCACATTTGAACATGTTTAATTATCTATGGTATAAATCTTCTGTCAGTTTCGTTTCAGGTGACAACTGTTACAACAATGCACAATTTCACTATTATGCATGTTTGCAAGGGTATAACTTAATCGTGATAATAATTCTTGGTACCGGTTCTTGGTCTTTTGGATGTCCAGGATTCAATTCTTCGTCGAGAAATCGTAGGATTTTTAGGCATATTAGCGTGTTGTTAACTTTCCATTTGGATTTGGTAAAACTTTTTAATTCAAAGATTTTTTTGTCCTGATCAAATAACTTCTTAGTGCTTTATCATATTAAGGAATCAGTAAAACCTTAATTTAATCATGACACATGATTACATGAAGAGTTAAAACACTATAAAACAATAGGTTGCCAGCGCAATTGTGGCGGCGCTCCCCATACCGCACAGTAGGGCAAACTCCGTCCGCCTAGGAAACAGACCGACAGATATTAATGGTTATATGGAAAAAATATCGTTGCGTTTTCGTTTCCCCGGCTTTTAAAGCACAATAAACAGTGTGCAATTAAAACGCCAATGGCAGATTGATGGTTTGATTGATCGAGAAACTTTGTTTTGTTTTGACGTTTAGTTCTGAGCCACGTGGACGATTCCTAGGTTCAAGTGAAAAAAATAAGGCAACAGTAAGGTAGGTACCTAACTTGTTTGATATCTGTATTAAGGAAATGAATTAATAACTCTCACATTCAAAGTTTTAGACGTCACGAGAACCACCGAGGAGATCGGATGTTGCGGCTTATAAAAAAAAACGATATACAGATTAAAAAAATAATCGGAATTTGTGATATTTTTGGGATTTGTGATAAATTCGTTTAGACATTACATTTAAACTAATAACGAAGTACAAAACGATCTCTACTCATACTTAATATTAAAATTGAAGCGTATTGAACAGTGTATAAAAGCCATAATGCCTTAATGAAGTCCTGCACTTTAAAAAACCGGTTTGCGTCGATATTGTTACCAGAAATTCATAAGAACCAGTGCCAATAAGAATTCGCAACACGCCGCAGTCGAGTGTTATCTGATAGATTTATGGATCAATGCATAGCGAATGGCGAGCCAATTAAAATGGCGGCTATGGGTTGTCATTCTGTAATTGGTTAATTATTATCGGTGGGGCTGGGCGTGGCCGCGCGTGCACTGTTATCTCTTTAGTGTACCTAGGTGGTAGTTACAGTGCAATTTTTAACATTGACGTATTTCAGTACTTATTATAATTCTAAGGTTTTTTTCTAAAAAACGGTGACAGATGAGATTGTAATTGCTCTTCTCATTTGCAATTTTCATTTTCAGTGCAATTTTCAACATTAACGTATTTTAGTACTTTTTTTAAATTCTTTTATACAAAGAAAATGGCAAATGATGCCAGCTACTGTTAAGTTGATACTCTCCCCCACAGACATACGCGATACATGCCAAGTGAGCCTACCTATGGAATTGGAATTTTAGAAGGAGATTAGGAAAAGGGACTGTATTCATTGGAAATAGAGAGTAGATGAGATGGACTTACTTCAGCACAATTCGCGGCGTGTTTTTCTTTGGGGAGGACACATGTAGTTTGAATCGAGAGTATGGAGTATAATGGAATGAGAGACTTCCGTTATCCCATTACACTCCCCACTCGATGGGATGCAATGGGAGATAGATTCTGGTATATTTCACTCTTCCCCGAATCTCGTTAATATATTTTGTAGCAATCTTCTATAAGTGAGAAGTAACTCGGGCATGTGTCGGGCGCGCCCATTCAGCTATCGGATGCCACATGTCCTTCGCCCGAATTTTAGGTGTACTTTATGTGGCAAACTTAGTTAAAGTCTCCTATGAGTTCAAATTAAGAGAATTTATTCGGGAAGTCATTGCAATCAAAGTAAAACTAAATATAAAATATGAAGTCCGTAAATTTGGTTAACAATTACGTAAATACAAACTTATACCAGTGCAAAGACACTCAGTATTTTTTCTACCTTATCATTATTTTTACATATTTTTCCTGTATCGGTCGTTACATAGACATAAACCTATACTTACAATTACGTAAATACAAACTTATACCAGTGCAAAGACACTCAGTATTTTTTCTACCTTATCATTATTTTTACATATTTTTCCTGTATCGGTCGTTACATAGACATAAACCTATACTTACTTCTGACATTTATCTATAAAGTATGCCTTATTTTAACACCTACTAGTTGTAGAGAAAATTATAAAAAAAAGTAATTAAGTAGTCAGACATGTGCTTTTATGACATACGACTAACTTCGGTATGAGCTCTAAACACGTCATTATGTCAATGATTAATGTGACCCATGGCTCAGGGGAGTCGCTAGGTGGCGATGTTAATGCACAATTCATAATTATCCGTTTATCATTTAGTTTTTTATATCAACGAAAGCTATGAATATTCGCTTAATAAAATTAAACACCCTTCTGTTAGCGTTTCAACGCCAGGGAATAGAATAACAATGGAAAATAGAAATAACAATGCATTTATTTAAAACAGTTGTATCTATTGATGTAACTTGTGCATTTTTGGAAAAATTAAATGTATTATCTTCAAGAAACCTATATGAACATTGAACATCGATAATATGTGTCAATAAGTACGTAACTAAAATGTAGCTATTGTCGATTTTAATATTAAATTGGAAACTATTTATCATATATATTGAGCATATTAATATTCACGGTGGTTTATAACATTGATTTACCCAGTCAAAATAAATTCAAACAGAATCTAGATCCCGCGAGAAACATGCGTCCAAATACTGACGTTGTTCCGAAGAAAGATCAGTTTGTTTTGAAATGTCTTGAGTGGCGATTTGGAGCCACTCGTTTCATGTCATGATGAATACGCTCGCCGGTTTAAGAAATATTTTATAAAATTACACCTCCGTACGTTAAACTCAATGAATACAATTAAAATAAATTTCATTGAAATTATTTTTATTTCTTTCAATTTTCGTACTTGCGGTTGAGTTGCTGGTTTATAATATTATTCTTTGCAGCTGTCTGTAATATTTATTTATTGTTCCCGTGCGTCATTAAAATTCAAACTCGAATTGATAGGTGATATATCTTGACTTCAAGGTTTTACACACGCATTCTACAAAAGTGTTATGAAACTATCATTATTGTCAAATTTAAAAAAGCTATATTAATATCGTCTATATATTTAAGCGAAGTAAATGGCAACAATTTTTTTATACGAATTAAGTTTTGAATGGAAATGTTCAGCTAATATTGAGTCAAACCCCCTTTCCATATTGTAAAATACCTCCACATTAATACTGTCCGGCCAGATGACAAGAGGCGCGCGTGCGCTTACGCTGCTGTCATTCGTCGACAACGTCTGCGCAAGAATCTAACGCAGAACTGCGGATTAAATAAATCCCCCAACTAAGATGAAAAGCTCGTTTAAAGTGGATGCGATCTATAGTTATTACTCTATTAATCGTGCTAGTGCCAGCTTGAATGAGGACACTTAATATCGATTGCTGCAACTTGTAAACGATTCGAAGTCTTGTAATCAACACAGGAACCAATTCGTTATTTACACGAACTCTTACGTAAAACATTGAATCAATCGCCAATGTATTCTTAGCTTCCATATTACTTATGTGACTATAAATGTACGATTAAATATACGTATATGCTTATGGAGCATGGAGATTGTAACGTCTGGAAAGGTCAAACACTGGTGAATCTAGTATACGGACTTGTTATAAGTATACGGACTTGTTATATTGAGAGTTATGACACTAGTATAATTCGCAAGTTCGATAACTTGCATTTACACTAGTGTTATTACAGCCATGTATGTAAGAAGACACCGGCATTTTTCTACAATACCAGTATATAAGTCTGTATTATAAAAATACGTTATATTCTTTTCTGGGTGAAGTTGAGGTGAAGTTTACCACAAATATTTCTTCTTAGAACTGAAAACGACAGCTCCATTTTCTAATTTCGCGATCGTTGGGGAACACAAACATGACACGCGTACAAGGGCCGCTTTCCTCGCGATGTTCTGCTTCGGCGAACAGATGAATTTGTTGAGAGTTAATATAGAGAACAATATCTAAACATAAACCATCTCTTTCCCCGCAGTTGGCTCATCAGTCGGCCAACAAATTAGTCGGTGTCACTACAATAATATACAATAAGGAGCTTGCAGGCCGCAGCCCGTCGCATAAATCGCTCAACACAGCCGAGTAATGTTTTGTATGGAGATTTCTTTCGACGGCACCCGGCTTGCCGTGTAGTGGCCTCTGTTATCTAGTCGTAGATTAATGCTTGAAATTGGTAAACGTCAGCAGTCTTTCTTCAATAAACGCATTGTACACTAACTTGTTCGTTACAATAATTTAAATTACCCGGATGCTTGTTCGTAAATATTTTATTTTGTTTTTAAACTACCGATAAGTCGGTGTCAAACATACTAAATAGTCAGTGATAATTATAATAAAGTTTCTATAGAGACTAGTGATTAGCATAGAAATGTGTACGTATAATTCTCTATCTAAAAAACTCATGTTTTTTCTACTCAGTTTTGGCTCAGTCTACTTTGTGAAATAAAACTAAATTACGAATGTCTAACCCTTAATCTACGTTGTCGTTTAGAACATATTCGTATTACAACTAAACCGGTTTAACTACAATTACTGTGCACATTGTTTAGCTTACCAATATGTTTACCTATAATTTTGTAATTCAATTGCTAGATATCTACCAGCTAACCAGTCCCACTCAGTTTATAGCCAAATTGCCTAGTATTATGATATCATGATCTATTCCTGGCCTATTATAACGTACATTTACATCCGTGCGAACGTCGAGGTCTTCATATCAAACTCGCTATAGACTCTCTTTATTTGTACACGTTACATTTAGTGCTGCATTCATTATGTCTTCATTGTGAATTCTAAGAACATTCTTGCATTTTAACCCTGTTACGGATTCACCGCAAATGGTATTTTTTGAAACAACACTGGTTTTAGCTTTGACTTTACAACAAAGAACTTGCCCAGACTATATAAATCACAAGTCTGTGCGAAAATTACCAAATGTTGCAAAATCTGTTTGCGTGCATCTCTGGCAAGGTCAACCTGCATTCAAATTTGGAACAATTATTTTTTTGCCCATTGTGTGAGCAAAGAAAGTTTGAAAAGCCTCTCTGTATGAATGTCATGGTAATTAATGTACATTAGGACTTTTATTGTAAGGATGCTATTATACTTTTACTTTCTTTGAGAGCGAGTGATAATGACTAATTGTCGATAGCAAAAAGTTTGAGATTTGCATGGACCGGACCTACCACGAGCAGGTAGTGTTTGGTAATCGGTCGATTTGTCTTGTTGTCGGAGATGTCGTTTGTTTGTGCGCAGTGACCGCGACTGTGCTCGAGATAAAACTAATAAATTATTTGAAACGGAAGGCGTTTGTAATGGTCGCCGCCAGAGGTGTGGCTCACAACATTAGGATGCGTATTAACTGATGAAAATGCCGAATGTTATACTCAAAAAATGTAATCTGAGCTTGGTTTTGTCTAAATCTGTCGCTATTCTATAGCGTTCTATAATAAAATTCTTGTTCTTGTTCTATAATTTTCATGGCATTTTTGGCTCATGATCGAGCATGGAGTCAACCATGTGGCAAAATATTTGTTAAAAGATGTTGCAAAATACATATGTGTAACCTTATTAAAGTCCCGGCACGCGAAAAGAAACAAAGTTTTTTTCACTATTGAGCGATCATTAAAAAATCTATACCTACATTAAGTGTAAACTAAGATTTGGATAAATAGATCAAGATGTTTCTGAGACCATTCTTGGTTTAGACCTAGACCAACTGTTCAGAAACTAGGCTCTATGCAGACTGCACAAAATACAATAAAACTTGACTCTAAATCCAAGAATCGTCTGTATGTCCATTATTTATCAAATCATCGGTAGTACGAGCCGGGGATCAAACTCTCGAACTATTATAAGATGTGAGTCGTTCTAACCACTAATTTAACAAAAAGCCTTTTATCAGAGAATCCAGGTTGAAATACGAGTAAAGGCCAACAACTCGTTCGACCAGATTCATAACGAAATTAATATTCAATTAGCTTTCCGCACATGATGCTGTTCTTGGGCGTATGTATTATTAAATTTAATTTATGGCATCATTTGCTGGGCGATATTTTTTAAATTATTACTGGTCTCCGCGTCTTGGGTAATTGTGCTGCAATCGATTTTATGTAGCGTTCGAAACGTCTCTTAGAATTATATTTTGTTTCTAAATTCTGTTAAATTAGAAAACGAAAATAAAGCACTGATAAATAAGCAACTAGACTCAATACGATGATACAAGAATTTGAATAAACAGTTATACAAAAAATAGCCTTATTAATAATGCGATTTCTTCCAGGCAATTTTTGGACGTGATGAAGTGTATACGAGTGGAAGAATATTTGCAATTCTTCTGTGTATTCTTGTCTATTTCTTTCATATTTCAAAATACTGTCTATTGTGTTATTTTTTTTTTGGCATTTCCAAATTCATTTGGCCCTAATAGCTTTTCAAGAGTCACCGAACATGTATGGTTTAGGGAGAGCGCAGAAGGTGCTCACTCAAGAGGAAAAAGTGTATGCAGCAACGAGCCTAAGGGCTCCCCCGCCGGAAGACCGGTGGAAGGAACGGTCCTCGGCTTAGGGCGTTGCTTTGGGAGGGTACCGCGGGATCTTGAGTCGGTAAGAAGCGCCCAAGCACGAGCCGATACCTAGTAAAAGTGTTGGGTGAAGGATGGTGTGTGTTCACGGTGTAGCGAGGGGGACGTCCTCGTCTCCGCCGGCGGAGACCGTGTATATGTGTAGTCTGTGTCTGTGAGTGGTGTGAGAACCGCATTGGCAGCAGTAATTGGGTCGTCGGAGTAGTCTAGGACGTGGCGAGGACGACGACGATGACGACGGTAATGGGGCGGGGCACTCCCATCGGGGAGTGTATTGTGTTGTCCGGAATAAAGTTATGTCAATTTTTCAATATTAGTCGGATTGTGCACATATAATGGCTAGAAACAAATATGTTTTAAATATATATAGGTAATTTTTTTCTTAAATCCGTACTTAAGTAGAAAGGTACTGACCGAGAATTTAAACACACGATCACACGAATATGAGTCGAGTATATATTATATACCCCTGGACTATCACCGCTCTATAGGCTAGTTTAGCCCTATTAATTATCTCTAGTATTAATTACTGGACAGTAGGTATTACTTATTATTATATGTATAGGTAGCACGACAGTATAAATAATTATTATTTACAAGGCTCGTGATAATAAATCACGAACTAATAATTTCCCCATTCCTCGGCATTATTCTTAGTTCCTGTAACCAGTTAACTAGTGTACAAGCTAGGCTTGATATACTTTGTAGATAGAGGTACCTATGGTTATGGATAGCCGATTAGTCTTACAGATAAGTGATCTACCCGCAAACTTGGCTGCACTTACCGATCAACTATTATCGTTTTCAAATAAATAGCCAACGTACGTACTTGATAGGTATAGATAGCTTGGTCAATTAAGAAAAATATCTAGTCAAACCATTGAACTATAGTTTTTGAGTCTTACCGATCACATTCCTATCTCTTCCCGTAAGTGTCATAAGGGATAACAAAGCGGCTACCGGGAGCCCTAAGAGATTACGCTACCTCTAAAGAGTAGACTCGCCAACTCGAGAAGTGAAGTTACGTTTTTGTTTGATTGTTGTAAAAATTGTGTATTAAGCGTTTTGTGGTTTAATAAACTTCAAAGTGTTTTTCGTGCGTGATCTTTGTGACAATCAAATAAAACCGTGGAACTGCGTTTTTCGTGTGCTTCCAAGGAGTCCTGTTCTGTACTTAGTGAACTTACTATCGTTTTATTTATTTATTTACTGAACTGAACTGAAGTTCTACTGAACGACTCCACTTACTCCGACGGTACTTACTGGTCATTGACAGGATAAGTTTTAGATTTTGTAAGTGTTTATTACGAAAAAAACTTGACACAGACAGAATGTGATACGCCTATATGAAAAAAAAAGAAAACCTGCTAGCGTTTTAAGGTCATACATCCGTCATGCCCATTTCCAGCAGTGGATATTGAAAGGGCCGGTTACAGTTATTTCATACTAATTGTGTTTACTTTCAATTAATCCTTGTGATAATTTAATGAATTAGTATGGAGGCCAATGGAAGTTATTTTACGCAACCTTCTAAAGTTACATCTTTCACCACAATACACCTTATATTATAACCTCCAGACGCAGCTTGACCCAATGTAAGGACACTAATACAAAAGACAACAATTGTAAATCAAAGACAGTGTTGTAAAAATTAACGCCAATAAAGCTTACAAACCTTCACCGTTTTAGACTCCAGCTTTTGTTCTCAAGGGTTAAAACCATTATACTTAAAAACTTGGACTATAACGCTCACGAGCGTTTAATGCTCGAGTCTTAAACAGCCCACATTGATATACCTACTATTAAAGGTCATAAAGCTTGAAAGATTTAAAGCGTGTCTCATGTTTTGTTTTAAAAATTAATATATTTAAATAATTATAAACAAGTACTAAGACTTTTAAACCATGTTATGCAAACAAATACATTTGAATTTGTATTCAATATAAAAACAGAAAATTGTATGAAACACTAAACACTTAGAGTTGGAAATTAAACGTAGGTAGGTACTGTAATCACTAATCAGTTATACACAAAATGCTGCTACAGAAAAGTATTAAAAAAAGAGAACTAAAAGTATTTTTCCCGAATTAAATCACATTACAACTCGGGAGGCTACCTCATTTGTCAAGAAGATAAAACTCGTTCCACATTGCGCCAGTGCAGCCTACATACAGTCACGTATATCCACGCACAATTATACCTACTTACTACATTATAGTGTTTATTTTGTTGTAACTTGACTACTAGTATGATAGTTTAGTATTTTTGTAGTGAATAAAGATATTTTCGAAAATAAACCGTATAAAATAAAAACAGATATCACTGTATTAATCAGCTAGGTACTTATTTATAATCCCAATGTCTGGGACGCTCTGAAGGTCTGTAGTAATGGCGCGCATTCGTTTTGAAACCTAATAAACGGTAGTGATCGTATGCAGGTATCTGTATAAAATCTGTTTCTAATTGAGTGGAAAATGTGAAGAGTGCCATCAACATTAGCAATCGCCCATGATTTACCTTATCTACGCTAAGGTTTAGCGTCGATAAGGATTGTTTTTATTATTATTTTACCACCTGGAGGTAAGTGGCTTCTGTCCCATAGACATTTAGTATTATTTAAATGGTAAATTCTGTTTATATGAAATGCAGACCCATGGTCTGTTTTGGTGTAGGTACCTACATTAAAATATATCTATCTAATATAGTTTATTGCACACCAAAACATACAGAAGAGAAACTCAAAAATACAAGTACATCTGTGTAATTAGAAATACAATCCGTGACCTTAACACTAAAACGATGTCTTCCCGGCAACCTATATAGAACCGGCATATAGAAAAATGGCGGCCGACGAGGGTACTGTTCACCTGATGGTAAGTGGATACTGTCGTCCATAGACATCCGCGATACATGCTAACGTCAGTCTAGAATAACAAACGTTGGCACGCCCCCGGATGCACTGTCTACCTTTGCAGATTAAGTAATGGATAAGGAGAAAGGGTTGGGAAAATGGGGAGGGATAAGATAGGATGGGATGGGAATGAGCTCTGGGGATACATACGTACATTGGGGAAATACGATAAAGTAGGAAATGCAAGTACATTTCAGGGTAGTCTTCTGTGAGAGAGGGATAACGTGGCTAGTCGAATGCGCCCAGCGGCTGTGGGAATGCAGCGTGCACTCTCCCTCTACAAAAAGCGTAAGGAGAAGCATATTGGCCAATAAAGGAAGATGTTGCTATAGTGAAATAATGTCTCCATATAAAAACATAAATGCATACATACCATACATAATCTGTACCCTGGTGCAGTCCTCTCCTTACAATTACGATATACTTTTATACCTTTTTAAACTTTCGCGTTTTGTACACATTTTATATTGTAAATCGGGTGTAAACACGTAAAATTATAGGCTTTTGTTTACCCTTTACACCAGTTTGTTTACACAATCAGTGGTCACGAGTCGAGTTGAGTCAGTCAACTCGTGACCACGGCCGATTTAACCCGCGCCGAAACGTCGAGTAAAAATAAAAGTCCTCAATTTTTAACGTTTACACCCGATTCACAATATAAAACGATGAGGTTTTGTTTGGGTCATATTCCACCACGTGATTTCGGGGAGTATTAATATATATTACACCTAATTTTTGTATAATTTTCTTCATCGCTCCAATAGTCGCAAAATCAACATCTAAACAAACTCAGCGGTCGGAGTCGGGATTGGAACTACTAGCTCACAGATGCAAGTCAAGAATATAACCCTGGCTATCACTGTAGGTATTTTAATAATAAGTATAGGTATTCAATAGTAATCAAGTCACCAGAGCGATGCATTGACAAATATTATATTTCCGGCTCTATCAAAATAGCCAATCAAATATAACCCTAAGACGTAGACAAATGTTACGCAAAATAGTACAATTCAAACGACGTACCCCGATAGAGACCGCTCTACCGCCACCGGTTGAAATAGACCATCAAAAAAACCACCAATAAGAATTCATCAACGGCGCCGTTTGCGACGCGCCAATGCGCCTGCGCATGTAGATTTATTACGTGTTATGTAAATGTGTACGAGACATTAGTGTCCTTAATATTTCCACGTCGTGATTACTGCTCACCAGAACGTGAGAAATCCGCTTTTAATGCATCGTGCGCGTTCGGGATCCAATCGGGCCATCTTCGGATTCTCTTTTAAAGGCCCGACGATTATAAACGTGGTTAAGTGCAATGCCCACCTGTAGGTAGTTTAGTAAAATATGTAGGTATAATTAGATTCTCGGCTGTATATAGGTATATATACACGTGTATTCCATAGACATCTTCAATATTTACTCTGATTTTAACGAATGTAGGTATCTATTCTAATCGTAATTCGCCTCGTTTATATACGTTAAGTGTCTGTTATTTTTTACTGAATAAATAGCAGACGAACGTCCAGGCTACATGATGGTAGGTGGTTACCGCCGCCCATGGACACCTGCAACACCAGGGGGTATGCGGGCGCGCCGCCGACCTTGCAAAATCCTATTCACAGCTCTCTTGAAGAACCCCATATCGTAGCTTAATGGAAAGCTCTTGAGGCAGTTCGTTCCACAGCCTACGGGTTCGCGGTATAAAATGATTTGATATTTTTTCAAAATCCGTAATGTTTTTATAACTACAGGAGCAATTCATCTTAACTCCGGAAACTATAAATTCCTTTTATATCAGTCCAGGTAAACTGTGTTTTTAATATAATATGTCTACATGTAGCTTGTATTTTATGTATTGATTATGAATATTATTAACAGTTTTGCCGACTTTGGAAAACACTGGCCTAGTTGGCCTAGACTGGTCTAAAGTGACCCTTACCGGCTGTCTTTCATTCGCTCTCGAGCAACCTTTCGTCTTTCTTCTGTAATTCATATTGTTTATTCGATCGAACCAGAGCATTCCTACGATTCTGTTTTTAGTTCCATTGTCTTGTCTTATTTAATTTTTAACGAACATTCAAGTTAATAATTGCGGGGCATCGAGCCAAATATTAACCAGCGTCGACTAGAGGCAGTGACATTTGGAGTAACATAACATGATCCAGTGGGCTGCCTGATGACATAATTTGAAACATGCGTGCGGCGCATACTTCAACGAGGCGATATTTCATTGCGTTTAAAACGCTATCATGACTCAGTGATGTTTAGAATGTTCGAATATTTGGGTAAACCAAAACTAAATTACGAATTACACACACTCATTGCGTCATGTTGTCTTGGTAGTTTAGTCAAATTATTACGCGAACATGAGATAATAAAGTACCTACTTTTTTTAGAAATGAATTTTTACACTAAAAAGAGGCCCTAAACGTCTGTCTGGGTCGTACCATATGAACTCGAGAGCTGTTTCGGATGTCCAAGTTTTTAATATTTGTTAGGAAATCACACAATTTTAAACATTTTAAATATTTTGTACCAATACCTACCAATGTTGAAAATTTTAGTTACATTATTAATAATTTATTTGTGACCGTTTTGTTCCCAAAGCTACAAGATGACAAAACAGAGTAAAGCGCCCTACAACCCTAATGACCAAAGATTTCATCTCAAGTTAAAAAGTAAACCGCCTAAGTATATTAAAAGTTTCTTAAAGTGGCACCGCGGGACAGGACTGACACATTGCGGTGATAGCTCCGTTGAGATACAGGCCGAGAATAAAAAAAAACAAATAAATTAAAGTTGTAAGTGTGTGGTTTGCTTTAAGGTAGTTAGTAGACACGTAAAAGTAATTAATGTGAAGCAAATATATCATAATAAAAGTGTAACATTTCATAAAACTACGTACTAAATTATTAAGCTTAACGGTATTGTTTGTAAGACTTCGCTAACAAAGTTAAAACGAACGGATAGGTTAAAACTAGGGATCGCAATCCCGCAAATATTTTCAATCCCGTAGGAAAGTTGCGGGATTGGAGTCGATTCCGTGGGATGTGCTCGGATCCCGCAAACTTGTAAAAAATGGCGCGAACGTGTATCTGCGCAAAGGGCAGTTACCTACTAAAGATGACAACAAAAATATTGTAATTGAACTGAAGCTACTAAAACAGAAGCTAATACATATACTGGCATACAGCAGAAAATAACCAAATAAATTTAACATTAAGAAAAAGGAAGAAAGACTACGAACAGACAGAAACTAGATAAGAGAAAGATCTTGATAGAATATTAAAAAGAAATGATCGCCTATGAACGTGATGAAGTGAGGGGAAAATACTTTTACATTTGATTAATGATTACAAAATGACAATTAAACCAACGAGCTTGGAGAACAAGCAGAAAACATCTTCTCGGCTGCTGAATATTACCTACGCCTTTTCTGAGACCAGTAAAAAGTAAAAATAATTACTATTTATAAAAAAAATTAATTAAATAAGAGTATTTAAGAGAGGCTTGAATTTACAGTTTGTTTTCTAGTAAAATAACATTATTGTGCCTAAGCGAAGAAATATTTACGAAATGAAGTCAAACGAACATTACATGCCGGACACGCAACAGTAATATCAACTCAGCCAATTCATCAAAACTGTGATAAATATACGTTCTACAATAAAATGTACCAAAAAATTTACACATTAACAACTTACTAAAGACTTTAATGTCATGAATATAAGGTTACAAATTAAACTTAAATAAAAAGGCTTAAAAGAATATAAAAGAAGTGGTTCAACCGGAACAGGAAGGCTTGTTCAAAATTCTCATGTCACAGGCCACCTTGCGACTGTCACCCACGACTGGACAGGTTGAAATGACGCGCGATATAGTGACATTTTGTTTCTAGGCGCAGGTGAAGTGTCGCTGTAATAAGTATGGTCAGCAGCGAAAATGAAATTTAAGCAAGAGATTCTTGCGAGTGTTCATGATTGTCCTAATTGACAACAATATATATCTTGAAGTCCTTTTATGATAATTTATGACGACCATATTCCTCGATGACAGCCCTCCATACTGTCATTAATGTAATAACTTTTGTTGTAACTATGTATGTATGTATTTATTTATGGAACAATCTGCTACCAGCGATTATATTTAGTAATGCAAAAATCTGTTATTCAATAATTATTCAAGTCGAGTTAACTAACGCTTTAACCCTTATTCCAATTTTAATTGGACTAATATAGACAGTTTGATAAGCGGTGAGCCTTTTACTATGAAAATCTTTGTTTACCTGAAAGAAGTTCTTGTAAGAATTATTAAGAACTAAACCAAAATCGACACATTTTATATTCTAAATCGGGGCTGAACGCGTATAATAAAGGTATTTGTTTACCCTTTTTCTCACTCGACGTTTCAGCACGGGTTACACCAGCCGTGGTCACAAATCGATGGAAGAGGCGGGTAGTCCAAGAGGGGGTTTTATGAACTATCCTCATTTGATCTTCACATTCGGAAAGGCTGCGACACACTACACTTAAAATGTTCGCGGAGGACGTATTCGACGATAAATCGCAAAGGTTTAAATTTATTAATCACTGGATTCCACGTCGACGACAGTCCATATCCATCTTCCCAATTGAAATTTTTATATTTCTGAATTTTAATCGCTTCACGTACAATCCTGGGATAGTCACTATTATCAGTGGAGAGGATTTTGGAAGTGCAGAGTTATATCCAGTGATTAATTCCAGCGTTGAGAATGTGTTCGGCTATTGCTGATTTACTCCTTCTGGCGGTTTCTTACTGCTGCTATATGTTCCTTGACCCATTCCGCAACTGTAAGCTTAGTTTGACCTATATAGGAATTACAACAGCTGCAGTCTATCTTATAGACACCTGGCTTCTGGTAAAGTATAACATCCTCGGGTGTACGTAGATTTGTGCTAGTTTGGAGGACGGAGTATATACAGTCTTAATGGAGTATATTTATATTCTCAATACTGTTCCAACTTTGTTAGTCACTCTTTTCACGTATGGCATAAATGCTGTTTCTCTGTTAACCTCAGGATGTTTCTCCCTCCTATTGCGTCTTGGTTGCCTGCCACTCGCTTTGTACTCATTCTGTTTGAGTACCTCCTGAACATGTGATAATTCATCTTTTATATGTTTAGGGTCACAGAGGTCATACCTACGTATGACCGAGCGAGTGGCAGGCAACCAAGGCGCAATCGGAGAGAGAAACATCCTGAGGTTTCTCCCTCCGATCCTCCGATCCCTATATCACACCTGTTCAAATTTCGGGTCCCTATCAGAGCCTTCCTCTCAGATTCGTTCCGGGAACACTCCATCCACAAGTGCTGGACATTCTCAATTATACCACAACTTTGGCAATTAGGGGAATTAATTTGTCTCAACCTGTTTACCAAGTAAAGCAGCAACGTAGCACAGCTAACACGATTACTTTCCGCTTTAGTCTTTTCTGAAGGAGTCTTATTGATATTTTTCTTCAGTTTAACTTAATATTTATTGAATATAACAATGACATTAAACCTGACCAATAATAGTTACATGGACTATTATTGGTTTAGAGGTTATAGACGAAGAGAGGACGTCGAGGGGCTGTAGCGGGGAAGGGACGGGGGGAAACTTAGGAATAACGTATATGTTTATAACAATATGCTCACTGCCATGTTTTTGAGGTAGTTAATATTGCCAAAAAACTGTTAGGTATGTCAATTAAATTAGTAGGGTAAATTTTAAATAATGCATTGTGACCAATGTAATGTTAGGTATTATTAACAGGATGTAAACATGATTATAAAACATTAAGAAGTCACCGAACATTGAAATCAACTATTAAACGCTCTATATAGTAACCAATAAAAACTATATGTGACACTTTTATTGCATGTATTCTGTTTTCATCTAGATATCATTAGTCATGTTCCGCTTTGATGTTTTATCTCTAAACATTTTTATGCTGGCATATCTGGAGTCACATTCCGTTATTTATGTACCAACGTTGATGGAAGAATTGCTTGATAGAAAAAAAATGTAACAGTTTCTCTTCAAAATCAGATTTATTGAGTTCTAAGAACAGGACTGTATATTTAATTTTAAGCACCAAAATATTTCCACTCTTGCGAACATATGACATTGAATTTGATTTATAATATTATGGTAACGTTATAAATTTCACAATTTAAAATTAGACAGGTATGAGAATCAACAAATCCAAATTTTTAATTGTTAAAATCTCAATTTTCTCAGTTTCAAGAAGTAAACTCAACCTGCAGTTTGTATTACCAATGTTTTGCATATGTGTAATCGTATACAGAATGGGATTACAAATGATTACAAATCATTTCTGATCAGTTGATCACAGACAAATATCCGGTTGAACCAATGTGTTTCATTGTCTGTCGTATGTATTTAATTATCAGATAGATAAGATTTATTTATTGATGCACATCAATAAATACTTCAACCGGTCGAATTTTTATTTTATACGATATTATACGATATATATATATAGAATAGGATTTGAATAAAGTTCTCAAAAATGCGCCCAAAGAACTCCCTAAAACACAATGATAAAAATTGCTGTTTTATGAAAACCTCCAGACACCAACTATTTTGCTTTTCGAATTTTAAGTTCTCATCCATACGTAATGTGATCCCATTCGCTTAAAATTCGACCGTGCAATATGTCTAGACTTGCGCAGACGGAATATCAATGGTCTGTGACCTAGAATTATTTAAGATAAAGAAAATCCTTTTCTTGTTGTTTTTTACCCTAGGATAGATAATAAGGTTAAAACATTCGAAAAGAAAAAGTTTGTCTGAAATCGACCAACATTTGTGCTAGCAACAACAAACAACTGCTGTTAAAGTAATTTTAATTAAAATTATATTTGATTATAATAATCAATTATGCTTTCAATAATTTTGAGTAGACTACCGAGGGATGAATTAAATATAAAAAGTCTGTGTGTCAGTCTTTTCTCCTAAAAAACTGACCATCCAGACCTTCCTGGTCATATCCAGTTACCATTTTAACTTAAACGCATTCAAATTAGAAACGTGATGTAAGCGTTTAAACAATATCACCATATTTGTGAATTCACTTTGAAATTCAAATGTCCTCGTATTGCATCCATTCGTTTCGATTCTGTACAAGGATTATGTTAAAATAATGCTGTCCGTCAGTTGTTTGTGCATCAAGCTGTCACTAACATTTCAATCGTGCAAAGTTTTTGCTGCGGCTTCACTTGTAATCTTTTACTCGTACTTCGGACAACATCGTCCACATCCAATATTTATACATTCTTAAACATCTTTATTGACACGGACTTGACATCTCAGACGGAATAAGGGAAAGTATTGGACGCTCGTACTGAATTTATTACTGGTTTTTTCTGTAGTTTCCAATTGTTTCGGGAAATTAATGCTTTTGGTGGCACTATTTAGTCTCTCAAAGGGTGCTTTAACGATTATTATGTTTCCTTTACCTTATGACTTTTAAAGTACCTACTTGTAAATTTTAGTGTTTGACCCATTAACAATGATAAATTCACTTTTCTTATCATTATATTGATCCATTTATCAATGATAAATTCACGCTATTAGCACATATTACGATTATATTCACACCGAATAGTAACGGAGCACCTAAATGCAATAAGCTTTTTGATATATTTATATTAGTTTACAAAGCACGTTGTTAATTAAAAGTCAAACTCATTAGTGGCCGAAACTGCTTAAAGAAACATAATAAATGGCACGGTTTAATTTGGTAGACGCACTCGAGACGGGCTGCGTATCAATCACGAGATCACTGGCGGACGTCCAAGATGACCAAGTGGTGGGCCGTGCCGGCGACACGGAATGACAGGTGCGGCATGCGACCCATGACTCGAACGTCGCTGGTGCCGCCGTCACAGCAGGCCCTCCTTTGATACGCGCATACCAACTTTGTAGTGAATGCCAAATCCGGAATTCAGCCACAACAAAGTCACAGACGAGTACGTATGTGCGTATCTAACATCAAAAAAAATATTCAAAGGATTGACAACAATAGCATACAATGTTGTCATTGCAAGAATGAGAAAGTATCTATAAAAATAGTACAGCTTTTCTTAACCAAAGCTTTAATTAATTCAGATGACAAGCCTCTCCGATTAATGTGCCAAAATTAACACCGAAGTAGGTATCAAAAGCATTACAAATAACCTTACATAAATAAAGGAAATGTTGTCAGGTCTGGGAAATAAATTAAAATTAATTGCACAATAGCGATTGCATTCAGAGTACAAATCTTGTTCGGAGTCGTGCGTGTTCCCGCGAGCTGTACATCACAATCAAGCAAGCGTGGCAAGGCACGAAGTCGATCGAGCCAACTATTCATTGGCGCTCTAACGGACATTCAGTTCTAAATATTATTGTGCCTCGCGTTTTGTGACCAGAATAATACTTAACGAACTTACATAAGAAATAGATCAATCATCTTTATCTAGACACATATTGATATCACTATTTAAAACGTTTCAGGTACGGTGAACGCCAATGGAGAAACTAAACGCCAGAGAACGTCGTACACCCGGTACCAAACGCTGGAGCTGGAGAAGGAGTTCCACTTCAACCGGTACCTAACGCGAAGGAGACGGATCGAGATCGCGCACGCGCTCTGTCTCACCGAACGACAGATCAAGATTTGGTTCCAGAACAGACGCATGAAATGGAAGAAGGAACACAAGATGGCATCGATGAACATAGTCCCGTACCATATGAATCCGTACGGCCACCCTTACCAGTTCGACCTTCACCCGAGCCAGTTCGCCCACCTCTCTGCATAGGATCAGTGGAATTTTTCGAATAGTGGATAACCGATTTATTAATTGACAGTCGTCCGTTATTGGGATTGCATGTAACATCGATATTACTTCTGAATAAAGATGTTACAGCAGTTAGACTGGATCAGTTATTCGCTGCTCGAGAAATGTTCCCAGTGTAGGCTAATTTTGTTGAATTGTTAAATTGTGACGTCAAAAGTGACATTAAAAACAGTGTTTGTGAAGTTGTGTGTACTTCAAGAAATGGAATTGTATGGACTGCAGTGATATAATAGAAATAATAAATGTGTTAATATTAAGACCAAATTTATAACATAATCGATTCATCTGTTTTCAAAATTTTCAACAATACATAATATTTATCGTTTCTTTATTCGTTTAAGTAGGTGATACAATAGTAAGAACCCTGCAAATTATTATATTATCTAAATTACTTATCAGCGTTTAAAATTTTATCGTAAATTAAGCTTACGATAAAATGATGTTAAGAGTAGAAAGAATTTTACCTAGTCATAAGCTATGATTCGATTTGCATGTTATTCGTAAAATATAAGATAACAAACCATTGAATACCGAATAATGTATAGTGATGGCTTAATCGAAATTTAGATGTGTATTGAGAAAAAATACAACTGGTTAAAAATAAATAACTAAATAGATGTATTTGTATGCTGAGGTAAATATCTACTATTATTTACACACGAACTTCGACTAGCCGTCATACAATTAACAAATTCGGAATTGTACAGGGATAGAGTAAAATAGTAATTCAAAATGGCATAATAAAGAAACTACAAATGTAATGTATCAAGAATACCTTTCTATTTAGATGATGTCGTACCTAACTATACCTACTAGTAATGGAAAATATATGAATTAAAGTACATTGTGGATTAGAGAGGGCTTGCAAAAGCGCTGTGAACTTTAATAGGTGAATGTAAGCTCAGTAACTATAGGGAACTGTGAATAGGTAAATATCCATTCTTAATTATTATTGTACATAGTAATTCGTCGTTTCGTAGGCTACGTTGAGAAGTTTAATATATTACAGTAAACTTTCCGAAGAACTGTTTATGTTCCTGTCCCTAGATGTAAATAAGGATGTATGTTATCAGCTATAAATATAGTTTACTATACGTAACTCAATTTGTTTAGTGAATAAAATTAGTAATTTTTTAAAGATTCCACAGACGATACCAATGTAATTTCATGTGGCTCTATTGCGTACTTTATAAAACCTTAATGTTGTATTTTTAAAATTGTACTTAACTATGCTTAGTAATTAATATTGTTTCCATTCTTCTCTCGAGTAAACTTCAGTTCATTTTATTAAGATTTCATTATTTCCTTTTTATGGCGATTAAATATTTTCGTAGACGTCGCACGCACACATTGTCACAATGTTTTGTATTCACATTTTTATTAGGAATGTCGTGGTTAACTGTGATATTTTGTTAAATTTTATTCTTAAGTTCAGCGCGATTTGAGTATATTTGGTTACGTTCAAAGTGTATGTTTGAAAATGCTTATTTTGGTTTTCCTCGACTGGTTCTTTTGTTGCTTTATTTATTGTTTGTAAATATTAGATATGTCACTTTAGCTTAATGAATTCAATAATGTTCAAATTCGTAATACGTAATATACATTTCATAATTTACGTTGAATATGCTTATTTGACAAAATTTCCTGTGCAATAGGACGTGGCCTAACTTTGTTTTTGTCTTTCTCTTACTTTCATTTGTAAAAATACTTCCTCTATATTAAGTTGTGTTATTTCTTTTTAACTAAATATAAATATGTTTATCGTTCATTCCAATTTAAATGAAAACTCTAGAAAAGTATGCTACTTGATCATTTAAATTATTGTATTGTATGAATAAAATGTATAAAATTTGAAAAATTGGTGAAGATGATAAAATAAATTATGATGACAAACTTGTTTCAATCTGTTTAAAGATTAAGTAATTATGAACTACCAAAAAAGGTTTGAAAAAATAACTAGCACTTGCTAAAAAAACTATTACTACAGCTACCACAATTTCATCACGAAAAGAAAACCCACGCTATCAGAAAATTCGTTTGAAACTATTCGTTTGAAACGGGTAGCTGCAAGCGCCAGTTAGACGCCGCTCAGTTTGATGGCAGTATTGAGCGATGATAAATGATCGGCAAAGCAATGACATGACAGCCAAACCTGCGAGGGGCGCTGCCAGCTCACCACGTGCCGTGCAACAAAGGAGTGTCGAAAAATGTGAAGGTTGCCTTAGTTTGTAGGTCGCGGGTATTGCGTATCGGAGGCTGGACCTATAAATCATTCTGTCGGAATATTTTGCTCTATACGCCATTCTGATACAGCTGTGCGGGGGGAAAATGAACGATACCTATATTAGAACCTGAAAATAAAAATAAAATCACACTGGCGTAAAATAAACATAGACAACGACAACGGAGCTGAGATGACACATCACGTTACAGTCTATTTTCCTAATGCATACTAAAGTAATTAGTAAATACTTAATTATCGTGTTCTATGTTGATAAATAACAATTCAGTCATACACAATACTGTTCCCGTTACAAAAAAGGCACAAATCATTTTGATACATTTGATTAAAAATTTCGTTAATTTGAAAATCAAGCTTGTAACTTTTGATAAAATAAAAAAATAACCTGTTAATTTTCTTTGTTTAATCTAATTTTCGAGTATAATGTTACTCATGCCTTTCTTGGGAGGGCAGATTCTGCGCTCCTAGAAGCCGTGAAATTGTTGGAGAAATGCATAAGACATAAATGTTACTGGCCTTTAAAAGATGAAATCTATAGGTACACAATTTTAAAACTTGAACTCTCGATATTTCCAAAAATGAAAGCATCATAAAAATCTCAGCGTAAGCTCAATATTGTATATGGAATATTTGTAGAAGTATGCTCTTAAAGCGATGTGTATCGGAATTGTCGTGTCGCATTACAATGAGTAATATTATTAATGTTTGCCTGTCTGTCCGATTGTGGAGACCGCTGGACGATTGCGAGATACCATGCATTAAGGTGTGTTCAGTGTCGCGAATCATTTTTCATCAGTCGCTTTGTGCGATTCTGGCGTATGGCAAGGTATGGCACACTGTTTTGACAACTATGATAAGATTTCGTGTTGTTTTTGAGTCATTGTGTATTCAGACGAAAGTTGGTTGTTTTGTAGGTGAATCACCAATGCTTGAAGAGTAATTTGTTTTATAAATTTAATATTTCGATCAGTCAGTAAGGAATTATACCTACTTTTATTGGGTCAAAAGAAATTACACTGTGACAAGTTACACTCTCAAATGTAACTAAAACATTTTGAATTTCAATGGTGAACAGATGTTCTTATACATTTTGTCCTCCTGAGAAAAAAGGCACAAGTGCATTTTGTTGTCGTCGAAGAAAATGCAATATTTTTTGAAAAAAATTATATTAAAGGAACCAAGTTAAGTTAACTTGGAGGTTTGCATAAATTAAAAAGAATAGCAATTTTTTTTGCTGATTTTTTATTTCCCAATGTAATGGATACATTATGCTTTCTTCAAAAATGTTACTAATGCCTTTTCTTTTCAAGATGGTAGCATTGGGCACACGTTTCAGAATTTTATATAAGTATTAACCCACAATAATGTAATAAAAACAAGACATAAGTAAACAATATAAAGACAATTAATGAAATGCGGTTTTATATAGTTATAAATAGAGGACATTTTGTTTATCTTGATTAAATGGAAAGTACGATGTCCATTAGCGATGACCTCCGACCGCAGGAAGTTTATCTTCCTAGATCTTGACGCTACTTCGTGACCACAATGACGTCATTTTGTTTACTATGTTTTCCCTTACTATTGCCCCGAGAAACTTTCATAAAAGACAAGGTTTGCAGGATTATTAAGTATTCATATACCTCACCTGTCTTTTATACTCGTAATTACTACTTTTGACACGCAGTGTATGTACCGAAATTGCATTATTCGATACCTACCTACCTACATGGGAAAGTTGAAAGTGGAAAAACCAAAGTTGTCCATTGTATAGAAATCCAATTGTGACCGTTGGGTGTAGGATATGAACATCTTTTGGAGGTTGAAAATGGATATCTGTATATATTAAATAAATAAAATAGATATAGGTGTTTTAAATAGTTGAAATGGTATTTAAATAGTAGGCGTTGGCACGCCCTAGCCCAGTTTTAGAGATTTAGTAATGGATTTAGAGCAAGGGTTGGGAAAATGGGATAGAGATTGGAATAGGATGGAAATGGGTTTTGACATTTCCACTCGCTACCAAAACACGTATAAAGTGGGAAAACACAGTAGTCTTGTGTGAGAGAGGGGTTGTGGGATTGCAATGTGCACTGACAACCTCCTACATAATATGAGGTAAATATTATTTTCCTATATACCTAAGTAGTTATATAGAATATAATTATGTGACATTATATAAGAAATGGGAGCTTATTATCGGTCTAGTTTCCCAAATATTGAGATTTGCAACAAATATTACTTTATTTAAAAGTTATTTGTTAAAGCCTGTGTCTATTTAAACATAATCTTTATACAATGAAATTATAAGATATAAAATCTTAACCGACGTTAATAAGATTTTAGTAAATAATAAAGGCCTGTTTACTCTGTTAATGGGGAATATTATAAAGAACTGTTCGATCTGCTGCCAACTTCGGATTTTTATCATCGCACCTCTCGTCATTCGCCATTCATTTGCACTTCCTTGGATTTACTGAGTACGGTTACTGCCGTTTTCAAGACACTTTATGCTGCGAACCCGAATGTTGTGGAGCGAACTGCCAGCTGAGGTTTTTCCACTTAGTTTCGACATCGGACTCTTCGACAGTACTGTGAATAGGATTCTGCGGTAGTGATCACTTACCATCTCATGGGCCCCACCCTTTTTCCACCTCTTCTATAAAAAGAGAATACGGAATTTATAATGCATGTTAATATTTTTACGAAAAATATATTATCAAAAAGACAGTGTCGACTTTATTGAAAACTGTCGAAGTGCGAAAACTCCCCCATACAAATTCCTTTCCGATGGAGAAAATATAAAGGACGAGTGAATACAATTGTGAGCGGAGGGCATCCATCAATCATGACATCATTACTATTGAGCTAAGTGTGCACCTTGTTACCTATACCTAATATGAAAATACGAAATGCAGCTGACTTTTTTGAAAAACTGGATAATGGGGTATTTGAATTACTTGTATTTTGAACACTTACTTCTTTTTATTTTGTAAATCGGGTCTCAACATGTATAATAAAAGTATTTGTTTACCTTTTATTCCTACTCGACGTTTCGGCATGGGTGACACCAGCCGCGGGCACGAGTTGACTGAAGAGTCCAGGATGGGAGCTGCGACCAGTTTTATCAACTACCCACATTTGATCTTCACATTCAGAAAGGCTGCGACACACTGCACTAACAATGTCCGCGGACGTATTCGAGGATGAATAGCGAGGTTTAAATTTGTTAATCACTCCAGTCCACGTCGACGACAGTTTATATCCATCTTTCCGATTTAAATCGTTACATTTCTTCATTTCAATTGCTTTACGTACAATTCTGGAATAATACTCGTAGTGACATTTAGTTAGACTTTGCGAGGGCAGAGTTCAATCCAGTGATTAATCACCTCCAGTGTTCCAGAATTAATTCCAGCTTTGAGAATGTGTTCGGCCATTGCTGATGTACTAGTTTGGCAGTTTTTTACAGCTGCGATGTGTTCCTTAACCCTTTCCGCAACTAAACACTTAGTTTGGCCTATACAGGAACTACCAGAGCTGCAGTTTATCTTGTAGAAACCTGGCGTCTGGTCCATCATTGGGTGTGGGTAAATTTTCCGCTAGTTTCGAGGACGGAATATATACAGTCTTAATGAAGTATCCTCTCAAAATTGTTCCAACTTTGTCCGTCACTCCTTTCACGTATGACACTATTATAAATGCTGGCTGTCTGTTAACCTTAGGATGTTTCTCCCTCCGATTATGCTTTGATTGCCTGCCACTCGTTTTCTACCCATTCCGTTTGACTACCTCCTGAACATGTAATAATTCGTCATTTATATGTATCGTCTATAAATGTTTTTTTATTATACCCGTTCAGACCCGATTTAGAATATGAAATGTGTACAAAACGCGAAAGTTTAAAAAAACGTTCCTGATTTTGGGATAAACAATATTTTTTTAATTATAAAAAATAAGTTGTACTTTATTAATGACCTACATATTTCATTAATTATAAAAAAATATATTATCGATTGAAGCTAAGTATCACTTTCTTTAATGATTATAATTGTAATTAAAACATAAATTATTCAAAAACCCTATCATCCAGATTTCTTTATAGAGAACACTTCACCTGCTGGTAAGTGGATACTGTCGCCCATTGACATTCGCGATTCGTTCCTACATTAGTCCACAATACAAACATAGCCACGCCCCCAGATGCGCTGCCTAACTTTAAAGATTCAGAAATGGATTTGGAGAAAAGGATAGAAAATCGGGAGGGATAGGATGGGATGGTTGGGATGACATATCTCACTCATTACCGAAACACGTACCGACGTACATTAATAAAGTAACAGAATAAAGTGAGAACTGCAGTACATTTTACAGCAAGCTTAAAAAGAGAGGTATGTAGTCAGTCGAGTCCAGCGGCTGTGTATTTGTTTTTATTGTGAAGTAGGCGGACGAGCTAGCGGTCCCACGTCATGGTAAGTGTTACCATCGCCCATGGACACCTGCAACACCAGGGGGTATGCGGGTGCGCCGCCGACCTTTCAAAATCCTATCTCAGTTTTCTTGAAGAACCCCATATTCTAGCTTAATGGAAAGACCTCTTGAGGTATTTCGCTCCACAGCCTACGGGTTCGCGGTATGAAATGATTTTTGAACAGTACGCGACACCCTCGTATCGAAGAAATGCGGATGGACTGCACTTCTTTGACGGGAGGTGCGGTTGTAAAAACCCTCTCCCTTCATTTGCTTGAGCTTTAAAACTGAGCTAAGCTTAGCTCCAACCTCGAATAACCTGTTAACTGGCATGTGAATGGTTACCAGTCTTCCGTCTACATACTACTAACAACGTCACAAATTTATTTGTTACTAACACTATAAAGAAGATAGATTCAAATTCATATAAGATCGTGGTGCCTTATTCAGTTTTTTTAAGATAACAGATGTTTAAGAGGCAATGAGTGGTGCACGAATGGCACGAATCGGTGGGTGCACTGTAAAGCCTATACAGTTTTTTTTTTTTTTTATAGATTAGAGGGCGGACGAGCAAGCGGTTCCACGTGATGGTAAGTGTTACCGCCGCCCATGGACACCTGCAACACCAGGGGGCATGCGGGCGCGCCGCCGACCTACGGCGTTATACTTAAATAAATGAAAATAACCACTACTCTATGTATTTGTCTATCTACCTATCATCAAGTATGCTATGATCCATTCTACTATTGCGACAAGAGCGCCCGCTCTTTGGTCAGGTCAGCTTCTGAAAAAAAAAACTTTATTCGAGGTATGATCTCCTGCTAGCGCGCCCTCTTTGCAACTTTAAGTGAACTAACAACACATTTAATAAATCAACTTAAAACAGTTGCAGCTGATGACACCTAGTACCACTTTCCAAGATTAAAGAAAAGCTCCAAAGCTAACGTAATTGGAGCTTCCGTAGTCCATTTTTGTCTCAATAGATGGCGCCACATGCTTTCTACTAAACCATCTCGGTTATTAGCGAATATTGTCTATGGACAATCTTATAAGATTTCTGTACTTGCTAATAGCAATTTGATTAAGAGGGTAAACATTTGGAATATTTCTAGACAGAAATATTATTTAAAAAAACATATATTTTCATGAAAATCTCGTAGAAGTATTGCAAGCTTATTTTGTCTTGTTAGAACACTAACATTGAAGAACAAATAGTGTCTCTATCCAACAACAGATGGCGCATCCACGGGCGTGTCTGTCGGTAAAACGGGGCTTGCACCCTTCTGTCTGCATAGACTTCGATGCCACAGTGAGCTTTCAAAAAGCTCCCGAGTCGGCATACACGCGACGCGGATTATCTTTTCTCTCGAAATTTTAATAAACATGCCGAATTTCCCATAAATGTGAGGTGATAATGAAGCATTTTATTGGTAAGTACATTATTTTCATTGCTCTTAACTATTTTTACAAAAATTGTTTATGATTTTATATGTCAGAGCGAGAGAACAGATCGATTTAAAGATTTACTGCACTGAATGCAGCAGACGCTTTTACTCTATAGCACATGTACCTACTATATACATACCCACCCACTCCGAGTACTATAAGTAAGTAGAATACTATGTAATACATTCTAGTATGAATTGGTCATCTTCAACGAATTACTATATCAGATTTGAAGTTGTTTTCTTAACGATGAATTTTAAAAGTGGAACAATAATTTAACTTCGAATCGAAAATCCGTTAAGTATGAAATTACGAATTTAGCGCCCAACTTCGGTATAACTTGTAATTAATATTTCTAAAGATACGTCTTTGGCAAAATTATTGATTTTAGCAATTTTTGAAAATCTTTTCTTTGCATAACTTTGAATTTAGATCAATCAGCCAATACAGTTCATATATTATTATATGCTTGACATTTATATTTATAATGTATGTAAGTAGTACCTACCTACTTATGTAGATAAGTACATACTGGAAACTTATATAAATTAGCTTTTTATTCAGGTTAGGGAAACTATTTAATCTCAAAATATTGATATAGTTACGTTATTTAAAAAGAAATATTAAATTTAATCCGCTTTAAAATATAGATTACACCTTATTTCCAAAAACGTCAACCAGAAAAAAATAAACCCCTATAATCCAATGTAGCAAAGTAGCGGACCGTTGCACAAAAAGATTTAAAGCTGTTAGCACGAATTTTATACCTGACTTCTATGAATGTCGATATTTTTGTTTAAAAGGTTGCCCGAACAAAAAAAGCAATAAAATATGGCCGCCACAAAGGCACCTCTGGTGCGCCTGCGCCGACGTTGGACATGCGCAATACGAGCGTCAGGGAAGTTATGATACCACAAGTTCACGAAAATGCGACGTGTATCGCGAGTGATTAATTTTTGGAAGTTCTTATTTAAGGCAATACTTATAGGTGCCTTTTCCATTGTTCAATATTTTTTTTATATTTTAATAATTAAGACCACACTTCTTACACACTTCTTGTAAACTTACCATTAGGTTCTAACAAATAAAATCAAATATACCTACCTATGTAGATAGCTGATAATATTTTAGAAATCTATAATAATGATTAATAAAGGTACAGCTAAGCCACGACCTAGTGTATTCAAAATCTAATACTCAGTCTTTTACACTTAAACTGAAATACGAGTACTTACTCGACGTGAAAAGGAATCGAGATATGAATGTGAACAGTAACAATCGTAGTGGTGCTATCGAGATTTGACGTCATACACGAAATACTGAATATGTATTTCAAATGCAGTTTACATATGAAATTAAACGCAATAAAGTATTAGAACTTTTGAAATAATATTGTAGTAAAAAACCTCAACAAAATCGGCCTAGTAGAGAAATTAACGCGACACACACATGTTCAATTACATACTTGCAGTGCCCGGCATGCGTTAGAATTTTGTTTTTGTCAGATACCTTCGCGACGGCACGCACAACAACTCACCAAAGTTTCATTGAAATCGGATGAATGGTTTAGGAACACATAGAAGACGAACAAACAAACATTATTTTTTATAAATTAGATTATGTATTTTTTTTTTTTTTTATGTACGAAGGCGGCAGACGAGCATACAGTCCACCTGATGGTAAGTGGATACTGTCGCCCATAGACATCCGGGATACATGCCAACATAAGTCCAAAATGACAAATGTCGGCACGCCCCCGGATGCGCTGCCTACCTTTGGAGATATAGGAATGGATTTGGAGAAAGGGTTGGGAAAATGGGGAGGGATAGGATGGGATGGGAATGGGCTTTGGCATATCTCACTCACTACCGAAACACGTACGTACATTGGGGAAATACGATAAAGTGGGAAATGCAGTACATTTCAAGGTAGTCTTCAGTGAGAAAGGGGTAACGTGGCCAGTCGAGCGCGCCCAGCGGCTGTTGGATTGCAGCGTGCACACTCCCCCCTCAAATATTAATAAAGAATTTTCGTGGTACACGTTCAACAATCTAGTTTACTTGGTCCCAGTAGCTATGTTGAAACCTTCAACACTTTAAAATCTATGTGATGTCATAAAATTAGTTTACCTACCTACCTGAAATCATAGCGATCCTTTAAATCATATATGGGCAACAACCGGCCCGCGGGCCGGATTCGGCCCGCTGTAAGATATGATCCGGCCCGCGAGACATTTTGAAAAAACCCAATTAAAAAAATATTACATTAGGTACTTATACTCACGGGAGTGACAGTGAGGCGGCAAACATCAAATCCTTTGATGTTTGCCGCCTCACTCTTTGATAATCGCCGCCACTCGGCTTGCTCGATCAAATTCTTTGAAGTTTGCCGCCTCACGGGCGACACCTCAAAAGATTTATTGCTTCTCAATTATTCTAAACTAGTTTATTCCAGATTATTCCTTCATTTTGCCTATATAAGCGGGTGGATGGCCCGAACGTTAGTTCAGTTCTATTTGAGCTACCGAGGTGATAACTTGGACAAGCGATATCCTAGCGAACTGCTCGAGCCGTCAACTTGCTTTGTGACTTTGTGTGCATCTTGAGTGGTTACTAACTATAGTTTGTTATTAAGTTTATTGAACGAAAAGTAAACAAAAATGATGTCTGGTGGAAAGAAACGAAAAGTAGATACAGAGGGTCGCCAGTTTCAAGAAAAATGGACTGAAGAATTCTTTTTTATCTTGCACAATGGTAAGCCTATTTGTTTGCTGTGTAATGAATCCATTTCAGTAATGAAAGAATTCAATATAAAGAGGCATTACTCAACTAAGCATGCTACGCTGCACTCACTGACAGGACAATTAAGAACAGACAAAATCCAGAAGCTTACCGCGAATTTGGAAAAACAGCAACAAATGTTTCATAAACAAAGAACACAACTTGATAATGTTGTGAAAGCTAGTTTTATAGTTAGCTCAAAATTGGCAAAGGCATTAAAACCATTTGCCGAAGGAGAATTTATCAAGGAGTGTATGTTAGAAGTTTGCGGTATTTTGTGTACTGAAAAGAAAAATGAATTTGAAAAAATTAGTTTGTCAAGACGAACTGTTGTTCGACGTATAGAAATGATGGCTAATGATATAAAAACAACATTGACTGACCGTATGGCTGGTTTTGAATCATTTTTCATAGCATTAGACGAGAGCACCGATTTGTCTGACACAGCTCAACTGGCTATATTTATTCGAGGTGTTGATAAGGAGTTCACTGTTACTGAGGAATTGCTTGCTTTACAGCCGCTAAAAGGAACCACTACAGGAGAGGATATTTTTATTGAAGTTCAAAAGGTATTCACAAGTTTTGGCTTGCCATGGTCAAAATTAATTGGAGTATGCACTGATGGTGCACCTTCTATGGTCGGCTTACGTAAAGGTTTCATCGGAATTTTGAATGAAAAAGCAACAGAATTAAATGTGAAAAAAGATGATTTGATAGTCCTTCATTGCATTATCCACCAACAGAACTTGTGTTCTAAGTCCATTCGACTCCAGAATGTTATGAATGTGGTAGTAAAAACCATCAACTTTCTTCGATCCCGAGGGCTTAACCATCGTCAGTTCAAGGCGTTTTTGGATGAAATATCAGCTGAATATAACGACGTAACATATTATTGTGAAGTCAGATGGCTGAGCAAAAGAAAAATGTTGAAACGGTTTTACGAGCTTAGAAATGAGATAGCAGACTTTATGAAAATAAAAGATAAACCACTATCTGAATTAAGTGACCCAAAATGGATATGTGACTTAGCATTTCTGGTCGATCTTACAGGCTATTTGAATGATTTAAATTTGAAACTTCAAAAACAAGGACAGTTAATAAATGATTTGTACAGCCATTTGAAAGCGTTTCAGATCAAACTACGCTTGTGGGAGTCACAGATGCTGTCTGGTAACAGTTACCATTTCAACACGCTCTCTGCGTATGAAAATATTGCTTATGCTCAATATGCTGAAGAACTCAAGTTACTGTCGGAACAATTTTCGAACAGATTTAGCGACTTCAAAAACATGGAAGACTGTTTCAGTTTATTTGCTACTCCTACAAAATATAATGTACAAAATGCTCCAATACACTTACAAATGGAGTTGATCGAGATTCAAGAAAACTCACTCCTAAAATCCAAATTTGAAGACGTGTTGTGCAATTTGTTGTGCGATTTCTACAAAAAATACCTAGAAAAAGACAATTTTCCGCAGCTTAGAAAATTCGCAAGAAGATTGATTTGTGCGTTTGGCAGTACTTATAAATGCGAACAGTTCTTTTCATTGATGAAAGTTAATAAATCAACACATCGTACAAGACTGACTGACGATAATTTGGAAAATTCTTTACGTCTTTGTATCAGTGGAACTAACCCAAATATCGATGGATTAGTTTCCCAAATTCAAGCTCAAGTGTCTCATTGATTTCGGTGTATTTAACTTTCGTAGTTTGTAACAATTGCAAATTTAACGATTTAATTATAATGTACCATTTTTTTTAATTTCATTTTGTTATTTTAATAAATTGTACTATAATAACATTGTCGTATTATTCCATGTCTAATATCTATCGCAAAAAATATTATCACTACTACTTTAAAATGCACTAAGTACTTTTAAACGCGGCCCGCGAACGTATTTGCACGCTAAAGTTTGGCCCTCAACATGTCAAAGGTTGCCCATACCTGCTTTAAATCGTCAATAGAGAGCTTGTAATCAAGTGTTATGTAACTTTTTTCCTTTCTACACATTCCCAATTTCCCACCGATGATCAATGTAAGTACGTGGTTATTGCTATTAAATTAAGTCCCCAAATCCTATCTTTGTAACAACATACCAACCGCAATGAAGAGTCACTGCTTCCCTTCAGATTACCTATAGTTGTATCAGCCTTTAATGTCCCATTGGAGGGCACAAACCTCCCATAGTAAATCACTAGGGTTTTTTTTAGCCATAATCCACCACGCGGGTCCAGTGAGGATTGGTGGATGCACATACTCCAGATTACTTTTTTATTTCTGGAGCATGCGGGTTTTCTGACTGTTTTCCTCTCACCGGCGTGCTAAGGATAATTTTAAAAAATCCGTACATAATTATAAATTCAGTGGTACTGGCCGAGGATTTGAACTCACCATCACACAAATGTGACTCGAGTATAGATACCCCTAGGTTATCACCGCTCTACTACCTATGCATTAAAACAAATAAAGAAGAATTAGTACATAGGTACTCTTTACCTACATCGACATGACTCTTTTGTTGTTTGTGGTACCTAAATATATTGTTTCATTCATGTCAAAGTAACATTTGTCCGCGATTTCATTCGATCTAAGGATTTTCTTTAAAACAAGTGGTCCTAATTTGACAAAGTGTTGTACGATACATTACGAAAACATTGGCCATCGGCTAATGTGGAAACACCCGAACGCGTCAACCGCGTTTATAAATTACCGTACCTCTAATTGCATACTTGATTACCAGATACTTTATTGCATAGACATGGATGACGCGTTTGGCTGTTTCCAGACTAGCTGAATACAAATATTTTCGTAATGTATCTATAGTTTAGATAAAAGGCTACAAAACAATACATTTTGTGAACAAAGGTATTACAAACGGTATGTCTATTATTCACTGTATTGTACGGTGACCAGACATTTTTTTCGTTTATTGCTGGACATGGGCCTTCTCATACACACTGTCTTGTGGATGAGGGATGTATGGCCTTAAAACGTCACGCTGGCCAAGACGGTTGGCGAGTTCATTCTTTTAGAGAGACTTTCAAGTCATCTTTCAAGGCTTTCATCTTTGTTCCTTTTACGATACCCACGGATAGAGATGGGGTAGTGGTATTCTAAAATTGGCCGATACCACACGGCTGTCTATAATTTACAAACAGTTTTCTATGTCCCATCTCTTGGGTATGAATTACAGATAATTGAGGTAACAATACATGAACTTTTGTTAAATAACATCTACAAATATATTTCATCTTTCAACCTTCTGTCAAACGCTGGTACAAATAAACTGATAAACCTTTATATAGGTACCTACTTTACGTTTTGAATTCTAAATTTACAAATTCAATTTTTTTACTAAACTTACGAGTATGTTGTTATAAATCAATATCGTATACCTAAGTATCGTGTACTTAGGGTTGCAACATAAAACCTGCAGAGGACAGCTATATCTAATGTAAAAATAATAATCTGTAGTATAATAGTATTATAATAATTAAAATAATTCCTTATTAACTATTACACATAAATAATAAGAGTAATATGAAACAATAATAAACCCTACAATGACAATAATTCCTAAGAAAACGAGGAAAAATAACTCTTTTGATTTTTAAACACAAGGATTTTACCATACACCTCCTTAATTAAGTAAGTATTTGTTTTAGTACTTAGGTACTCATTGTTTTGCACACTGTACATTAGCGACATAAAACTATGGGTTATATTTATTTGTTACATGGGATAAATAAAAAGACATAACACATCATATTAGTCAACAGAATTCATAGAATTATTAAAACTTATCTAAATTAACTTTGAACCAAAAACTCAACACTCGATCAGAAACAATATACGTTTTAAACAAGACTCGGGACCGTTTCGAAGGGGAGCGGATTAAATTGAAATTCCTTTTTTAAATTCACCAATAGGGGGAGGGGTGACGCGGGATTGGCCCTGCGCGTCCGAGCGAGTAATCCCACGGCTGATTGACGTGGGGCACTGCAGTTTATATACCGCGGTTTTTTGTTGCAAACTGTGCATTTTTACAATACTACTGTTACAATTTGGATTCTCATATAAATGGATTAAAATTATTGTAAGTAAGTACAATTAAGTACATATCTACCTACTTACTATTAATTATTAATCGAAACTTCTATGGTAATACCACCACCTACTGATTTTGAATTATTTGCCTGTCTGTAAGTTATGAAACGATAAGACCGCTTTCTTGTATATTTTTATATAAGTATGTATGTACATATTTAAATTTCGAAAACATTTTTCTACATTATTTAATAAAGAAAAATAAAGTTTAACTAAATATTGTAAACAAAATTAAAAAGTTAACAAATTTAGCATAGTTAATATCAATAATTAAATTAATTATCATTTTCAACATGAACCCTGGGTCCGTGAGCGCATTATTTTAAAAGAACTTTTCAAAGCGCTTTTCAAAGTACCTACCTACTGGCGACTAGGGCTGGCCATTACCTCGCACAACGAATCAGCATCGCAATCCAGCGAGGCAATGCCGCCAGTATGTTAGGCACCTTACCACAAGGACCAAATTTATACAACATCCTCAATATACCTATAGACATTATATCGAGCACCTTGAATAATAATGGTCTGGAAGTATTATTTTTATTTATTACTATACCTACATAGTTATAGATATTTTATTTTAGTCTTAAATAGACACAATGTTGAAATATGTTACGTTGTACGTTGTTATATGCAAAAACTAATAAAATCTTAATGTCAATTAACATTTTAAATTTAGAGTTGTACAAAATTTATTAATAATCTGTGAAGATTTTGAAGATCGTAACAATTGTGAAGTGCTAGTATGACTGCAGTGCATTTGTGTGTGAAATCTTCATGATTCTCTACTGAACATGAACAGTAAGCCTGTGTTAATCCGGATTGCAAGCCACTCATTGACATTAAAAGAAATAGTAATAGCCGTTTTAAATTCACCAATAATTCAATCTTTGACATTTATATTATATTACTGGGATTATAAATTATTGAAGTAACTAGTGTTTGAAATAGAGAATTATATAATGTCCTGTGTTTAGAATTGACACAAGAGTGAATAATTTTTGCCTAATAGCAATAAACGGTAGGTATATTTTGTTCATCTCGGTTCACTGGTTCCTAACAAGAATATCGCGTAAAATATTGAGTCACTGAGCCGTGAATATGAGACACCATATGGTACAATCTTGTTATGTCCGACAGAGGCGCACCGGACGAACGCGTCTCGCTGGAGTTAAAGGCGCGTGTATAATGACCGCTAATATGAATGCGACCATGCTATCGTGGTCGCATTAACAGTCTATTCTCGCCTCTCATTCATGAGGTTTTGAGTTCAAATTCTGGACTCGTATTATTGAATTTCAACTTAAGTACGGGTTTAAAAAAATATCACTATCTTGACTTATTTGATATGTTCTGACCAGAAATCCCCTAGTGATTCTTATTAGGGGAGGCTCGTGTCTTGCAGTGGGAGGTTAAAATTTAAGCATGTTAACATTATGATAGTAGGTATAATGACTAAAATTATAATGTACAGTCAGCAAAAGGGCAACCTATTAGTAGCATGTCATCAGTATACCCACTATTGGTTTTCGCGACATTAGCATGCTGTCGACTAGGGATGTTTCGAATAGCAAAAAATAGAAAATCACCATTCGCGAATACGAATAATTTTCCCCACTATTACAAATATGATTACGAATAGCGCATAACATACTTGAAAAATTAGTAACTAGGTAATTTGTAGTTTCGCAGACGACATTGTTATCATGGCAGAATCGCTGGAGGAATTTAGTTGGATGCTGAAAAACCTCAATACGATCTCGCGACGCGTTGGTCTCGGTACAAAAATCAAGTTCAATGAACGCGTCGTCCCTAGTCTGGTCAGCGTCGAGGGGGCGTCACTAGAAGTTGTATACAAATATGTCTATCTTGGACAGTTAATCCAGTTAGACAAGTCCAACTTCAGTCGAGAGGTTGATAGACGCATTCAACTCAGCTGGGCAGCATTCGGGAAAATGCGTCACCTCTTCTCGTCGCCTATACCACAAAGTTTGAACACGAAAGAATTCAATCAATGCGTTCTGCCCGTATGACCTATGGTGCCGAAACGTAGTCTCTGTCTGTTGGCCTGGTTCACGAGTCCAAAGTCGCTCAGCGAGCGTTGGAAAGAGCTATGCTCCGAATTTCTTTGCTGGACAAAATTCGTAACGAAGAAATTCGACGAAGAACTATAGTTGCCGACTCAATAGTATCTCAAAGAGCAGGCTATAGGTATATGCCGCAGGATCGATAGTTGATGGAGGAGGCGAGTCCTCGAATTGAGACCACGTACCAGGCAACGTAGCGTAGGACGCCCTCCGGCCAGTTGGACTGACGACTTCAAGAAAGTCGCTGGTAGTGGCTGGATGAGAAGAGCTAAAGACCGTGTGTGGTGGCGGTCCTTGCGAGAGGCCTATATCCAGCACACAGGCTGATAGCATGATATGATATAATTTGTAGTTCAATTTAAACGTAGTGCTACAAATATTAAATTAAAATTAAATGAAACTATAAAATCACTTACTAATTATACCTACTAATAAATCAGCTTCATAACTTTTCTTATAGGAAAAAGGCAGCAGACGAGCATACAGTTCACCTGATGGTAAGTGGATACCGTCCCTAGACATCCGCGATACATGCCAACAGCAGTCCAGAATGACAAACGTTGGCACGACCCCGGATGCGCTGCCTACCTTTGCAGATTGAGGAATAGATAAGGAGAAAGGTTTGGGAAAATGAGGAGGGATGGGATGCGAACGGGTTCTAGCATATCTCACTCACTACCATACTCACTATAAGTATTTCTTTTTGTAGAAAATTTATTTTATCGACTGACTATTTACTTTTACTGTTCGATTCATTTTCGAGTACCTACCTATTCATTTACAAAATAGCGAATATGAGTACCTACGAATACCTACGAATATTTAGAACATCCCTAGTGTCGATTTTGCGTTTTTTGGCAATTACCAAACGGAATAAAGCTAAATCGAATGCGTGAATGTTTTTATATCTTAAGATATCTAATTTTGATCAAAATTTTTATTATTCTCCAATTCGTTTTAACATGTTGACTCATTTCAATTCATTCTTAACCCACTTCAAAAGAGGTTTTCTGTCATAAGTATCATAACATACATAGTATATGTTATTATGTTTGTATATATATATATATGTGATATGTGTACGTACGTATATAGGGTTAAATAAAGCCAACAACTATTGTTCTTGAACTTTTTAAAATTCATAATTTTTAATTTTCGCTCGATGGCCAATGTTTTACAATATAAATAGTTTTTAAAATTATCTCTCAAAGGGGCAGATTCGTTCAAAGACAACATTTTTATTTTCTTTGCATACCTATAACAAAGGGTCGTTGTTGCATAAGTACGACGGAAACAAAAGGCAACACAAAGTTATATCGCTGTACCTACACTAAACGGAGAACGCGTTTCCTATAGAAATTCTTATTACGGTTTTTAACACCTGTAAGTACAATGTTTTTTGACAGTCGGCCATTAATTAGGAGTCAGTGTGAATACGTCCTCCGGAACTGGCAAGCTGCTTTGGTTACGTCACTACACGCGCCTCTACTCGTACATTTAACGGTTACACTGTCAGATCGTTTACGATACTTTTGTATGTCGAATTACATAAGTGTCGGGCTTCTGTCTAATCGTCGCTATGACATATTAATAGTTATACTTATTTTTATTTTTCAATTATTATAACCTAAATAATGAACGTTTACAGGAAAAGTTATCTAAAAAGTAAGAAATTTAGACTTGTTCAATTACCGGATGTTTTTACTTTGTAGAAAATAATGCAGAAAAAAAAACTTTTGACAGCAATTTATTAACGCGTACGTAACGCCTTTTTTATTTTGCCAAATGAGATTTGTATTTACTAAGTTTATATTTTATATAGGTACTAATTTGGTATTATTTATATCTGTATGTACTCGTATACCAAAAATAATATGAGTTATTCTGTGTAAGTAGGCAGGTGCCTACTTTGTGCCCTTAAATCATTGAAGTAATCCTTAAATCATAATCATTGTACTCATGTACTATAATACCGCAATGACTTAAACAAGGAAGGTATGTGGTGGCACTGCACATTGGAATACATATTCAATCAAAAAAAAAAATTGCTAAAAATACTCAGGCAGTTAGGTAAGTTGGTACCTACCTACCTAGGTATATTTTATTGAGTTTACGTAAGGAGGTACTACAATTCATCTTTTTTAAACTATGTTTCAAGGAATAGGTAATCATTCAAAAATCAGGCGGTCAGAGCTCGTTGCTGACAAGATAAAAATAATTATTATAATTTTAAGCAATCGGATAATCTTAAGTGACCCCAAACATGGTAGTATTAGAAAATCATCGCTTCATGTTAATTAAGAGGAATTAGGTCCGTTGTTAGAGCCTGTTAGATCGACCGGGGGGCGTGAGGGGAAGGGTAGGCAAATCTGTGAGGAGCGGGGGGCGGGACGCGGGGTGAGGCGGTAGGCCTGTCGCCGCACTTCGCAACTCGCAGCTGTCCCACACGCCTCCTCGCTCTCGCCCGGTAAGTGATCGAATTATTATGATTTTTATTGTTTCTGTTCTTTCTCGATATCAGTTCCACTCGGTGTCAATATAAGTTTAAAATAGTATTTTTATGTGTCAAGTAACTTTGCTCTAAAATTAAAGCGGGTAGATATTTTAAATACATTTACCCTAGGTGTTAAAATATTGTTTTAGTAATTCACTTCACTCACTTTTTTCGAAGATGTCTTGTTAACAAATTAGTAAATGTTTAGTTAATTACTGACAGTAGGTAAGTTGTAAGCGCTTATGGCAACAAGTTAAGGTTGTACCAAAAAGTTATTCCGCTACTCATTCTACTTGTACAAGTACCATTCTATTTGTACAAGGTATTTATTCCTTGTTATAGCTTTTATTGGTAAAATAAAGCTGTAATTTATTTGCCTAATCCGTACAAAATCCATACAAATCTCATTTTTTGAATTTCTTAATAGGTTTCTTATTTATTTAAATAGGTAAGGGTAATTATAGATTTCTTTTCCACAAGTTTATATTTAATTTTATGAGTAAAATAACTTACTCCTAAAATTAAAAATGACATATTTTTATGTTTATATTAAGTATCTAATAGGTACATCGAAATATTTTTTGCTTTCAATTGTATTAATTCAATTGTTGTTATTAATTTTTATTGTAATTGTAGTATAATTCATTACCTAATATTCAAAAAGGTACTCATTTATATAATTACATCTAAGTAATTAAGTCTGGATTAAGAATCATTTATTTCTCATAATAATTATATTCACTTATATAGGAAAAGAAAGTAATTAATAATTAACTAAATAAGTGAATTAGCTGATTCAACTGCGATAGTTTCTGACAACTCTTTTATGAAGGTTGGCTAGAAATTACAGCAATTTCTTCCCGACAACCTCGATAAAATGCAACAAGAGCGGGCGCTTTTCTTGTTGCTTGTATTCTCTTCTTTAAACATTGTTGCTTAATTTTGTCGTAATATAATAATTATACAATAAAGAATTTTATCTATCTTTACGAATTGCATACAACATCATGTAGGTGCGGTGTACCTAATACATTTTATTGGATACAGTAGACTATTACCGGCAAAAATTACAACGCTGAATATATATTCCTGTGTTCTGATTTATAACATTTAGTTTTAGTTATATAATTCTGTGTGGAGACCTCTAATACTATTTCTACATCCTCCTTTCACGACGTCACGACGAAGCCCAGCCTAGCTCACAAATATCTAACTTGTCATCCTATTCTCATCGCGCTTACACGAGAAAAATTTACCATGTCAATATTGATACTAACTCCCGGTTCCGAGGTCAGCAACCATCAATCTCATCTACAATTTATACCGGTGCTCGTAAAAAAATCGTATAGTCGTACACGATATCGTCTTGCACCAGGGGACTGGTCGTAACACTCCATCAAGCTGACTCCAAACGTACCAAGATCGGGATACATTCAAATTGAGTGGGTTTGTATTATTTTTATTGTATTATTTACATTATCCGGGGTAGGTTGGAGCCTGCGCGAGAAGTCCCCCCGCCCTACGCGTCGTCGCCCGTCGATATTGCTGTCCACACTACGCATGTGCGGAAAACTTAGCAGCCATTGATAATATCTACCTATTCTGATTTTTCCTTTATGCATGCTAATGCTTGATATCTAAAAAGGTTTGACCTTCCTGCCGCTCTTTCACACCATTACAGTCAGTTGACAAATATCTCATCAGACCCATCTACCTATTAGCACCGTTTTTCGTACATTTCTCTTTAATGGCGGCGGGCATTAAGTTAATTTAGGTATTTAACAAACTATCTACGTAACGCACACAAGTAGGTACCTACAGCCAATTCGTGATTTTGAATTTTTTGTTAATAAGAAAATACCTAAATGATTTTGATGTAACATAGCTCCAGAAGACATATCTAGTCCCACACAGAAGAAAAGATAAAGAAAATGTATCAATAACATAATAAGATTTTTAATGTTTAATATGTTTCTATTTAATATGAGTAATTACTAAACGTGCTTACTCAAAAACTTTTATAAAATAGAAATTTTGTAGAGGATAGATTTTTGTAGAAGTAGGTATGCCATTTTTATATATGTTGTAGCCACTTGCCGTACTTTAGCACACGTTGAAAAGACTGAACACTTCATGAAGTGTACACAGAAGGAGTAAAATATTCCTAAGATTAAGTTTTATACTAAATTTCTAAAATTTGTAACTTCACCGTGAAGTGCAAATGGTAACTAGTTTAAGCCTGTCACGTCAAATAATTGCACTATTAGTCTATTCGATAATGAAATACAATTACATTATTAGACGTTTCATGAAGTGGCCAAAATTGATTATACGGATATCTAATATTTCATACCTCTGACGTCACAAATATGAAAAAGGTAGGTAGGGACTTACTAGATATTCATATTAATTTTTGTCACAAATAATCTTTTAACTTTATAAACGAGACTTGGGGTATCTTGTCTACCTAGACAAGCATGAGGAAATTGTAAGATTTTTTCTCTCCGAACCCTATAAATCTATTTGTACTTTTATTTTTACACACATACATATTTTGCTGTTACATTATATGCCAGAAACTTTGCGTCGGCATCTAGAAACCTATATAAAGCATTGTTATTGAGTCGAAAAACGCGAAGCCTATCCGCTATCCACAAAAATATTTTTAACCACTTCATAACGCGTCTAAATATACTAGATAGATGGTGTAATTGCTTAGCGTTACGATCTTTCCGGTTATGGCCAATTTCTCCATGTTATCGAAATGTGATCACAGTATTTTAATGTATTGCGCATACTACACATAGAATAATTCAAACAATAAACCAGTATATTGATAACATTATTTTTGCAGCACATTTAATAAATAAACAGATAATTAAATGAAATCCCTTGAAAAGGCTACTCTGAAAGAATAAAATCAATTTTAATCGTGGATCTGGGAGATATCGCGTGACAAACTTGTGTAAGAATTAATAATTCCTCCCTTTATTACTTTCCGAAGTTGCTTCCATTGTCATTAAAACTTGGAAAATTCATAAACAGCCCCGTAAATAAATAATATATTCTTGAAGATCGCGTGTCTCCCGCGGTTATTTATATTTGTCTTGTCATGAAACTAAGGTTTAATGTTCGTTTAATGATCTCTGACATACCAAGTTGTATAAGTTCTTAGTAATGTCAATATTTTTGCAACTTTTCAAATATAAACCTTGTATGACATTTTTAATTTAGGTATAAGTACTATAACGTATTGTTACATATTCTTCTTACTGTCGTTCTCTTTATCCAGCTATGTCCAGCTACCTTTTGTATTGTGGCGACCCTTCTCTGGGTCGAACTCTGCCTCGGTTGCCGCTTGGGCCTGCCCAATTAGTGACTCGTTTGGACTCCATTTTAGTCGTTGAGCGTCTATACCCGAAACGGGGCCTTTACTAAATGATATGGAAAGATTCGGTACAATATTAATATTATTATGAGTTAAAGAAATAAAGGCTTATTATTATATAATGTATTCCTTCCGTTGAACATTAATATTTGGAAAGATTCGTACTTAAGTCGTGAACACTTGAAACTTGAAATTCTTTGACGTTACTGTGTACATACTAATGACTATTATGTGCGTATACGTCTATCTATGAGTACCTATGTAGATAGTATTTATTATTAAATTGTATATATATTTATAATTATGTTATTTAACACTAGTGTGGACAATAACTGTGCTATTACATTAATTACAAACTCTTCCACAAGCATGACTGGAAGAAATTGCTAGCAATAAGGCATCCTGGTTGTAATCTCTTCTTACAACATCGTTCCTAATTTTTTTTCATAATATAATATGTAGCGAACTCACGAATGTGAGTTGCGAATTAATAAATCTAGGCTATCTCGCTAGGAAACTAGCATACCTGAGAATAAAAAATGGGGCACCTATGGTCAAAACACAAAGACCCAATGCCAATTGGTAGATAATTGGCATTGGGTCTTTGTATTTTTGTTTAGTCATCAAGAATGTATGTGGTCGCGCATTGTCGTGATGGAAAACTACACCTTTTCTATTCATTAATACTGGTCGTTTTTCTTCAAGTGCTTGTTTTAATTTCACTACTTGCTGACAGTAAACATCAGAATTAATCGTTTGGCCATGTGGCAAAAGCTCGTAATACACAATGCCTTTCCAGTCCCACCATACACATAACATGACTTTATTCGGAGTGAGGCCTGGCTTTTATTGCACTGAACCATTTTATTGCAGTAATTTTAGATAAAGCATCTTCTCCGTAAAGACAACAAATATCTTTTCGAGCACTATAAGCATTCCTACACTTGGCGAAAAAAAATTATTGATAGAAAATATGAAAAGATACAACTTTTAGCTTGTAATTTCAATTTGCCGACATTTTTAAAAACGTCAGCTGTCAAACGGTATATCACTTTCCCGCCAGTGATCAGTGTTGCCAGAAATATAACACGCTAAAGTCGTGCGTTCAAAAAGGCCGCGAACTATTACGTCTACTTATTAATTAAAATCGTAGATAATATTAATAATACCTACACATTATTATCTACGATTTTTTTTTTGCTAGCTTACTAAATTTTGATACTTACTTAGGTATTGAACGAGTAATCATTTAATAAGTAACCTAGTATTACCTAGTAACTAGGTACCTAGTATTTTATTATCTAAAAATGTATCTAAATATTAAGTTTTTTATAACTTTGGCTGAACACTTTGGCGACTTATGTATTAAAAGTGAACAAATTAGCTTGTTGATGACTGTACATATAGATGGATGCACGGAAATGACGAAACTATACCTAAAGGTTGCTGGAAGTCAACTGAAAGAAGTCAAATATAGTTAATAGTCAACTATAGTCACACAAAACCCAAAAAGAGGAGCGAAAATATCTTTAGGAAAGATAATGCGAGATATCTTATTTATCTTAATTAAATAAAGTTTTATCTACTACTTGTTAAGTGTGACAAACAATATACAGCCCTAATCTGTACGAGATTATACTGTGAACGCAAACATTGAAGACGGCAGCTTCCGTTGTTAATCTTTTATCGTTGAGGTAATCTTTAACCAAAGGAAATCGGGTTATGATAAGGCCCGTTAATCTTATCTCCACGGAATATATTATTATATGATGCCTGGTCATAGTCTAAGAGCGATAATAGCTTAGGGGTATCCATTCTAGACTCCCATTCGTAAGATTTGTAAGTTAAAATCCTATCTATGCCTTATAACTCTGCGGTAAAGGAAATCATCGTGAGGAAATTCGTATGCTCGGTGATGTAAAAAAATCTGGAGCAATTCAATCCGCACTATGCTCGCGTAGTGGATTATGGCAAAAAAAAATATTTAAGTATCTATCTATGTATATAGAGAAGCAAATTACTTTCATATATTATATAGTTACCAACATAAAAAATGACGTATGACGTTTCATTAAACAAAATTAAACAAATGTAATTATGTAAACTCCACATTATGTAATGTAACAAAGGTAAACTCCACATGTAATTATGTTATGAAGAATTACATGTTCTTTGATCGTATCGTTATGTATTATGGAAACTTGTCAATTTTGGAAGACATGAATCAGATTGCTGGTGATTCATATCAAAGTGTATTTTTGAGTACTGAGTAATTTACCTTAAATAAACTTCATAAATAACTGCGTAGATACGTATGAAAACTTCTTTGTCTTTGGGGAATGTCTTAAAATAACTTTATTCGTATCAACGTAAGGTGAAGTAGGGACACACTGTTAAGATAACTATACCATATTAATTATAGAATGAGACAAAAGGTAAACAAAAAAGGCAGAAGTTTTAAAACTTAATTCCTATCATTAGCATTTTCCTGAAGTTAAGCTTGCATGTTATAGCCTATATATTAGATTGAACCTGAATAAGAACTAAAGACTTAGTCTAGGCTCTAATTTCAATAAAATAAAGTAATTTTTATTAAACTAAACCCTTTAACTAAAACCATTAAAGGTAAACCCTTTTGTCTCGAGCGCCAATGAATAGAGTATAGGTTGTTTGAAGTAAGATAAGTATCAAAAAAGGCCGATGGAAGACGGCAATAGGAAAGGAGATTTCGTTATTTATCTTGTATTTTAGAAAAAAACATATTAAGTCAAAAATTTGTAATGCTTGATGAATCATATCCAACGATATTTTTCGGGATTTTTTGAAAATCGTCGTCGGCATAGTCGTGACCTATTTTGAATCTATCACGAACTTATTTTTGCGCCTAATTTCTTATTAATTCGTTAGAAAATGTGCACTGCAATTTGTCCACAAATTTTGTTTTATTCCATAATAAATATTTATTTAGATTTAGATAAGACTATAAATCTCGAGCCTGATATTTTGGATTGAGCTGGTTATTATTTGGCCGTTTGGTATCGGACCACTTTAGTATAGCACCACCCCATCGCTTCCCGTGGGTGTCCCAAGGCGACTAAGAGATAAAAGAGTCGTTAACACAAACCCTAATTAACTACACGACCTCTAAAAGAGTGGATTCGTCAACTAGCTTGGCCAGCGTAGGTCATACACCACTCATGCACTAGACAATGTGTACGATGAGGTCCATGTTCAGCAGTGGATGAGAAAAAGAATAGTTTACAGTTATTAGGTTATTACTCTTAGTCGAGATGTGATTTTTTTCCGAAATTCGAAGTCGTAGTCATAAAAAGATTTAGTATAACTAATGAAACATAGAAAATATATTCAGTGCCTGTTAAACCAATTTTTGTAATTTTCATTAATCATATTATGATGGCAATGTCCACTCGATGAGATTGCTTTATAAATTAAAAAAAAGCATTTGGAACAAATTCTTGCCATCCACCGGCGTCAACGATTATGATGACACGCATGCCTTTGGATAACTTTTTTTGTAGTGGTGACACTCCCTTTACTCTTTTCCAGCACTTTTCTTTTCGAATATGTGTTGTATGCACATAACTTTCGTCTGTAAATTCAATATATCGGCCCTAATCGCGATATTGTATGTCACATTTGTATGCCGTGCTTTTCAACAAGAGGTTTTCGGTTGCCATCTATGTTGGACCACCCGTAGCCTGATTCCCGTAAAATGGTACGCATAATTTCTGTACAGCTAGCAAAACTAATCCGTTCGTTGTTTGAACCCGTTTAAATTTTCTCAAAGTTGGTCGTTCTTTAAAGTCATTACGAAATTCTGATTCGTTCTTTGTAGTTAGGCCGCACCATTTTTCATTTTTACGGAGATTTTAAAAATGTATTAGCTTGCTTTTCTTCTCTCAATATTCGCGTAATTGTGGCTTCACTAAGGCCAACAACAGCTTGGGCCATTTAGCGTCAAAAAGTTTTTCTTTCTGATATATACCTATTCAACAGTTGTGCAGCCATTTTAACAAACTTGTCGAACAGGATCAGTAAATAATGCAATTTACATAGATATGATTAAGTAACAAAATCTATTTGGGATAAATCAAAGGGAATAAATGCAACAATGTGTGAATAAGCACTTATGTAAAACAAAGCGGAAGACAAATATAGTAGGCAAACTCATGTCTAGTAAAAATTTAAAGTCAAATAAAATGGCAGGAAGCGAACAATAAATTCTGAGTCACTGACCCCGTGACTCGAATAAAAGACTAAATCCGTTATGCGAAACATGTTTAGTTAAAACAAAAATATCTAAATTCTTTATTATTTCTCATTTTTGATATTAGAGATGCCCTAAATAACAGTTGATTTGGTATTTGATTAGTAGTTTCATCTTGTATAAAATCAGACTATCTTGATTATGTGAAAGAATGTTTGTAGTGATTGATAGATAGTCGCAGCAAATTGCTTGTAAACTGAAAAAAATATGTCCATCGAATGTTTTGCGCATTCTCTCCAACTATTTTAAGAATTTTGTCGCGTCATACTGGAACAGAATACATTAAATTTTTATTTGACATAAGTACCTACATTCATTATACATATTTATGACCGATAAAATGAATGTTAGACGCCCTTCGGCTAGATGGACCTATGACTTGAACAAGTTCGTCGGATAGTGGCCGGATGAGCTGAAGATCGCGTGTGGTGGAAGAGGTCTAGGAATACTATACTATAATATATATCTATTATTCCCACCATTTACATCCACTACACGGGATATAATATAATATATGTATTGTAAACTTAATGTAGGTAGATACTTTAATCCAGTTCTAGGTATGTGATATAATTATCGAAATGTAAAATTGGCTTATAATTAAGCCACCGTTCAAAAAACGTGAAATCGAATTAAGTTATTTGGTTAAATTCATGTTACTTAACCGATCTCTATTTATTATGTTAGGTCAAAAATGTTGTGTTGACCATATCATAAAATATCGATTAAAGAAAATTTTAAAATAAAAAAAATAATATAAATCCCATTCGTTGTGCGTAAACTAAAATATTTCTCCTCTTATCCCCGCGAAGTCCCTGCAGCAATGTGGCAAAAATGTCGTTCAATTTATGCCCGAATTTTGGTCTCGACTGGACCCTTTTTGTTGCCATCTGCGTGCCGACCCGAACGTCCAGACAGCTCCACCCTAAAAACCGTTTAGATGAGATTCCTATCCTTTCGTTCGCTTGTCAAATGCCATGTCGTTATCTCTGTCTAAACGCTCAAACAACAGGGACCTGTCGCCCGTCTCGTTTTTGCTTTCGTACTCAGATTGTTCCATCCTTTCTGGCTCGTAGAAATTCGTGTGTTTCCGCGTCCCACACGATCGGCAGCCATGTTTGGCGGGACTGTCAAGTTAAGTTAAGGCCAGTTTGGCGCGCATCAAGCTAAGGAGTGAGAACGACGCTTTCTAACGGTGGAGATTTATCAAATACTCACTTCCTTTTTTAAAATTAAATTTTTAATATCCATTATTTTTTACACATACGTATACGTTGTGTTATTTTATTTCCATGGTCATTTACCGTTTGTGTGAAAATCTTTTCAGATGCTGTCAATCTCACTTCCGCAATTGCCAAAGGCAAGACCTGGAGATCTAAAACTGTAAGTAAGTGTAATATTTTTTCATACCTACTTCATATTAATGAAACTCTGTCTCCAGATATTGTACTAGGTAGGTAATTGGTTTGGCGCTGCTCCAAAACGTTATTGTTGTTGATCTTTATGGGCAATTTTCTCTTTTTTTTCGTGACATTTAAGTACCTACCTATAGGTATTCCTACACTTTCTCATTTAACTGCTAGATTTGATAACTTGGTGGCGTATCTAATTTATTATACTAATCTAATTATTGTGTAAAATTGTGATCAATATCACTTATATCATCATCACTATTAGACTTATGCGGGTATTAAGTAAATTGTAATAATGTTTGTATCTTGTTGACACATTCGTTTCCATTTTAGTCATATTGTGTATGACTTAGTTATCTATATCTATATTTACAACTAGGTATTTCAGTACTTAGGTCTTCCTCTTTTTTTATGGACGAAGGCAGCAGACGAGCATAAAGATGCGTGCCTACCGTTGGAGATATAGGAATTGATTCGGAGAAAGGTTGGGAAAATGGGAGAGATAGGATGGAAATGGTCTTTGGCACATCTCAGTCACTACCAGAACACGTACGTACATTAGGGAAATAAGATAAAGTGGGAAATGCAGTACATTTCAAGGTAGTCTTCTGTGAGAGAGGGATAACCTGGCCAGTTGAGCGCTTACAGCACTTGTTGGATTGCAGCGTGCACTCTCTTCCTCGACAACTCTCTCTTCTAGTGTTTTAGTGTGAACTTCTAAACAAGAGAGTGAAGCTGTGTCGATAATTTATAGTTAAATAATGGTCGTTATTATAAACTATAAAATTGTTTCTTCCTTAAATTGTTAGACTTGCTAATGGGTTGAGCAAGGTCAGTGCCAGGTCTTGGGTCAACCGCCTTGTTTAAACTGTCGTTTTGTCAAACTCTCCGGGCAATGAAAATTAGGTATACAAAACAAATATTCTAAAGCTAAAATTTAGTTATACATACAACAATAACTTTGTTAATTTTAAACAAAGAGGCTTTAAAATTTGGAACCATAAGGGGCATAATGGAAACCATAGACAATAGTTTCAATGTGCTCGGAACCCTAACAAAGAAGAGCTGATAATTGTTCGTGCCAGTACTGACTTTCTAGGTCAATATTTTACTAACGCTGCAACAATGAAGATTCCTACATTATTAATTAAATTATTAACTGTATCAGGAAAACTACGAAATTTCTAAAACATCTCAATATTATTCATATTCAGTAACTTAATTTGATTTGCAATGATTTGTATCTTTAACTAAATCATAATTATTCATTGCGTCCTGTGAGTATTTAAAATGTCTCCTACTTCTATACGTACCTAATTGTTATTTACATTACTTCTATTATATAATCAGTGATTTAAATTCTAACCGAAACTTTGGTCCCTCATCAACTAACAGCTGCTTCAACATTTTTGTAAATGACCTAACTAACGCTATTGTTTTTTCTTAAGCTTATACAACAGTAGATATGCAAATCATTACTTCAATGGCAGTCACCCACGTTTGAACGGTTGTATGTGGATACATCTATTATCAAACATCATATGCGACTCTAGTTCAAGGTTTATAGCAGCGATATTTTTCTTGAAACCGAATTTTTAATTTTCACTAAATTCAATATTGTTTTTTTTACATCGATGTTTCCTACACATGAAGTTAGCTATTAATTGTAATTCGTACCTATATTGATTGAGTTTATAATGTATGATTTTATGATTTATATCATAGGATGATTTTATAATGTATTGTTACTGATATCGAATTCATAATTTACCAAAGTAAGTTATTTATGTGACTAGACGTACATTTTGTAATCAGTTTCATTTGCTGTACGCACTCCAGTTTAACCATTACATTCGAATGATTCCAAAATTTCCGTACACATTTCGTGGCTGGCATATTTGTATCATCTCACATGTAAACAACCAGCAATTATGCAGAGTGGACTAACGAAACGTGTAAATGGAGCAATTACCGCCGCCGATGTAGGCTGCCGTACAATTAGTGGCTTACTAATAGTTTTCATCACCAACAGTTTCGTGCGATACGTTGTGTGAGAATGCATCATACCGTCATTGTCTCTCGTTGAGACCACATCATTTCATCCGTTTTTTTTTTTCATTTCTTTTTTATCTTTCAGTTTATCTATTAGTTTAATACTTAATAGTTTTCCTGTTTTCGTTTCAGTTGTCTCTTAAATTGCTGCAGGCGTAAAGATCATCAAGTGGAAGGTAAGCTTCTTAGTTTTTAATTCTTATTCCTATTTCTTTATCTTAACGTTATATACTAGTTATCATTAACTACTATAGTAACCTAGAGTATACGGGCATTATCTATAAATTAGATGATAGAACAAACTATCTGTGAAATTAGATTTATTAGACAGAAGTAGATCGCGTACGCAGGCTTCCGCGGTGAAATTTGTGTTATACAGTCTCACATTTAGAACACTAGAAATTTATGTTAACGACTGCGAAAAACTGTTGTAACAACGTACATAAATCTTTAGCTCATTTTCTTTCTTTTAGTGAACCCAAGATTTACTTTCTGCAAGTTTTCCAATTGCTTTGAAAATAAAATACATATTTCATGTACGGTTAAGCAAACAAGGTTATTATTTTACTTTTGGACAACATGACGCTTGCTTTAAAAGCAGATACTTACCCCTGATATAAATTTATAGTTAAAAAAAGAAACAGTTCAATTTACTCTTGTCTATATATACCTATGGGTATACGAGAACTTAGCTTTCATCCATGACCTTGGTCAAGGTAACGGAATCCGGTTTTCGACATTAAAAAGATTAATGACTGGCCGGAATAGTAACATGAAATTTATACTTACAGTTCCAATTGTATTAAACATAGTTTTGATTTTGTATTTGCACTTTCGACTCTACCTTAGTTATTTTTAAAAAGTAAAGTGTGAAATAACAGAGGAGATATAAGGAATGTTATAGGTGTACCTACCTCATTAATAATTCTGATGTTGATAGCAATGAAACGAGAAAACGTTTCATTCGTTCGTTTCCTGAGACATGACTGACGAAAAACAAAGTAAAATAATAATTAGATGTATAGTAAGTTTTTGATTACTTGTAACTGTGTAATGATACTTGTAATGATAACTTTTTAATAAGTTCATTGAATCTGAAACGTAATTGCAAATTAAAACGTAATGCAAGTTTTTTATCTATAGATAGACAATAGGAGTTATTAATTGATTCAACACTAATACGTTGTTCGATTTAAAGATTTTGCAGTAGGCGGCCATCGGCACTTAGCTAGTTAACAAAGACAAAGATCAAATATCAGAGCTTAGCAACTAGTGGGCTGAACGCTCAACAGTGTTCAGGTTATTTTAAAGAGCTCTGTTCAGTTTTATTCGTTGGATAATATAGGGCCAGGTTAGAGTGGTTGTAGATTGAAGTGGGGGTCTACATTCATTCGGTCCCAGGCCGGGGGCGGCGCTCATTGCTGCGTCCGGGCGCATGCGCGTCCCCTGACCCACTTGCTAGCGTCGCGCCGCCGCCGGGCGGATGGCGGTCTCGTTGCGCCAAGGTTGGCGAATCAACGGATTCGTAGTAGTGTAGTGACGCGCCGCAGTAACGGGCAACACGGTAAAACTGAAATATCATTCAATATTGCAACATTTTTATCGAAAACATCGCCAGAAATTAGTTTAGGAACAAATTACACAGAAGTTAAAAATCTCACTTGAAAAACAGTTCCAATAATATTCCTTTATTATTTTTTGATTTCAATTACCATCAGTTATTCTTAATTAAACTTGAAAGAGTTGCTATTTAACATGCCATAACCATCCCACATTTAATCATACGTTTACATACTCTAATTTTAGAATAATGAAAAATGGAAACAAACCATTCAGATGACTCATCATGATGCAACATTTACGGAATGCCACTATAAATGTTACGTGTCTACTTTACATAGTTGCTCATTGAATACCGATTAGCGTTCCCCATCTAAATAACATTCCTACAAAGCAGTTTCCTTCCGCCGACCGCTAAAAGGTGATAAGTAGCGTAGATTTTTACTTTCGCTTTGCATTAACACCTTTTTACTTTATGTAATCGTTGTAAAAGACTGTATAAAAAGGGTTGTCACTTGTCACTATGTTTATTTTGGTAGTCCGTAGACTACCTACCGCAATTACGATGATCGATTACGACAGTCTGACTACCGGCGGCTGTTACACGCTCAATGAGGACTTCATTGTGTGGGCCGTGCCGTCTCGCTGCGTGATTTTACCGTAATCGATAAAAAATTCTCTACGCGTTGACATCACTAATTTTAATTTTGATCGATGTGGGCGATGATGTCAAAATATTTGCTTAGTCCACTTTAAATTTTCTCTTTTTATTTTCAGATGCGGTGTGCTGATGGCCTGTCTAGATAAGGGACTTAGAGAAGTATTTTTGTACCACCGTTTTAAACTATTTTCATCAATGATTCTTCTGCATTGTAGTATCTACCTCCTAGTAATTATCAAGTAGGTAGTCCTACGATCTAATACCTACCAAGTACTTGATAAGTAAATATTGGCGTACTTATACTTTATTAAAATTAATTTACATTTCGTTTAGCTATCTAAGTATCACGTGTTTAAAGCATTAATGTCGGTAACAAATATGGCTAAAAATAACGTCAAGGTTTGCATATTTTACCGTTTCACTAATTCACTACTTCTATACTATATTCTATAATCACATTCTATACATAGGTACCTATAGAAACAATAATTACTCTATGGGGTACGTAGATATATATAGAAAGGAAGGAACAGTCACATTCTATAATCACTCTTTTTATATTTCTAAGTTTTTATAATACCTACAATTAATCACATTCACTGATAGTTGATTTCTTTAGAACAACGATTATCTATTTTGCAATAATATATGACCTTTGGTGACAATTGGTATCAAAATCAGTCCACTAGATCTACCATCAAGACCATAATGCCATTGACAAGGGAGAATACAAGGAACAATTCTTGAAACCTTCATTTCGTTTTGAACTGTATCTAGTGTATAAAATTATTTATTCCATTTGTCTTCACTTTACCACCTAAAGGTTGCCTGGAACACATTGCTTTGGCGATAAGGCCGCCTATTGTACTTTTCGTGTTACTTACTTAAATATCTTTTTGCAACATGTGCTGCTGTAGGTACAATAAATAGTTTATCCATCTATTGTAATTTCTAATTTTGTTCTGATACTAACTTCGTGTTGTTCAAAATCAAGTCGTTATTAACTTATGCACCTACCTATTCTAAATATATTATGCCACTTACATTATAAATTCCAATATTTGGACACCATTTGAAAAAACACAGAAAACTGGCTGCATGCTTGCTTGTAATAATGTTTACCTGCACTAGACCTACGTGATGCATAATGGCCCGAATTCCCTTTGTGATTGCAAGAACAGAGTAAGCTTATGCAGCAGTTTCAATAGGTCCACGTGCATAAAATAAAAATAAAAAGAACAACACATAAATTGACATAAAATCACATATAATATATAACTTGACTGTCAGCTAACCTGCGGCTGGCTCATCCAGCTACACTCGTATGAATTACTCGATGAATCTACTGAGGTCCGCGCATTCAGGTCTTTCAGCAAACAGCAGTAGATTTCCATCGTACTTTATTGACGTTTTTTTTCTCAATACAGGTTTCAATGAAACAGGACAACATAAAACAAGAAATTGGTGCCCGTCGGCATCAAAATTAGTGCCCTACATCTACCCTGTAGATCCGAATTTGTTTGAAGTAAGGCGACAAATTCGGTTCTAGAGAGGTTTGTGTGGTGCATGCACTGCGACGTACAAGACATTACGAAAAAAACTGGAAGAGAAGTCGAGAAGGCGAAGAATAGAAGTTAATATAGTCTGTATTCTTATCTTTTAGCTTTTTATTGTGCCTTTGAAATATTTTATAAAATGATTACCTATTTAGTATTATAGTCTTGAAGGTAGAAGGTAGATATCTCTGAAAACTTAAGTGAACACAGAACACAATTCTGAATTGAAACATTTTAAACTTTTGTTACAACGGTTAAACATAAATGTGACATTACATTACATTACGTTACATTACATGTAACTAAACCAAAATATCTTCTATACATTATAGTAGTCGGATAAAATATTAAGTCCTTACCTATGAAATTTCCGTGGTAACAATATTTTTTTTTCTATGAAAATTATATATTTAATTAATTGAAGTATTTTCCATTATTATCAATGCACTTTTGATATTTCAATGGTAGTTGATTGATGCCTCTGCTATAGAACTCTTGGGAACGGCAATCGATGATTCTCTAAGGGCGTTTTTGACTGCCTCAACGAAGTTGAATTTTTTCCCGAATTTGACAGTCAATCAAATTCCGAAATGGTCTGGCGAGTACAGTGGGTTACAGAGAGTTCCAGTCGAAGCTCCTGTAACTTTGAGACTTTCTCGTGCAGTGTGTGGGCGAGCGTTATCATGGAGACGTTTGGGACCACAGAAATCTTTGGGACATTATTTGGATGTGCCTCCTGAGTTCAACCATTGTGACGAACTTTTACGATTAACATGCAGGATCTACTTCTCATCACAAGTGACAATACGATTCAGAATCCCTTTATTTTTGTGCCGGTTCAGCAAAGTAAGACATGCTTCGACGAGTGTTTGCAGCTGGCTTTCATTAAACTCATACGGTACAAGAACTTTACGAGCTTCTTCACTTTCTCGATTTGATACAAATGATTCAATATCGTTTTGTCACTTGGACTGCTGCTAACTCAGACGTGGTTTGAAATGAATCCGCTTCCACTGTTGTTTTCTATTCGTCATTATCGACTTTAGTCTCCGGTCGTCCAATGAGTTTATTCTTGACGTCAAAATTTCCAGAACGGAAACGATCAATCCAAATAACGCAAATTTTTAACTTTTCCTTGGTTGCAAACGCAACGATATCTAAGCTAAAAGTAGTTTGACGGAAAAACAAATTAATAACTAATTTTGAAAAAGAATATTATAGCTTTTAATTGAAATTATTTTAAATTTGGAATTCCAATTGGAATTGGAATAACTATATAAGTTCAAAGTGGCCACTATCAATAAACAGGAATTTCATAGGTAAGGCCCAAATAAATAAATATCACGAGTACCCCGTTTACATTAATACTGCAATGAAAATTAAATCTAATTATTTATTTGCGGAATGAATAATTGTATACAGGTGATAATGTTACAATAATTATGAAATTAGTAATTTATAAATGCCATTTATAACTATGAAAGGAACTGAAAAGACCATAAGCAATAAAACAGTCGATTGTCTATTTCTAGCTTATCAAGTGCCATATGATTTCCTGTCATATATGAAATGCAATCTTGTGTTACAAGACTTTGTTTAGGTTCCCTTTAAACAAGGGCAGGTAAATTATTATTTTTGATTTCTATATACACGTAGGTATGTATTTTAATTATGATGTAGTTTACTTTAGTACTATAGACTATAAATTCCTACAACAGAATTGTAAGTGTGGGTACAGGTTTCAAATAGGTAATTAATTGTTATATACCTATTAATATGTCAATTATTATAAATCATTTGTATTTGAGGGAAATTAAATATTTATTTTACGCACTTCTCTTGACAAATTAACAAGCTTAAAAAGAATTCAGCTTATTTATTATTTGATAATTATATTTTTATAAAATTATCTATAACTTCATCAGTGTTACAGTCTTGTTTTGACCTTAATTAAGATTAAAGCAATTGCTGTAATAGTACAGTTACAGTTGATTTATTATAATAAATATAACTATTGTAAATATAAATAAATATATATTTTCTATTGTCCATATAAATATTTTCTGTTCCCTCTAAAAAGTTATCTGTCCCGTACGTCAATTCATTTGTCCCCTACGTCAATTAAAATTTCCCGGGTCGTCGAGCTACATGTCTCATCTCTGTAAATTTTATTCTGTTTATTACGTCACCACGTTGAGCAGCTTTTCTTAAGCACATCTTGCAAGTGTAATGAACGCCATATTTTCCATTTTATTTGTAATTTTGTGTTTATAATCGTTAATGACGATGAAACTGCTGCGTGATGTCATTCAAAACTAGATTTTTTTTGTACCTATTTATATAAATTTCTTTAAATAAGTAGCTACATAGAGATTCTGTAAATTTTATTGTAATGTTTAGTCAATATCCGTACATGGCGGGAATAAGTTGATACGTCAAAATTAACTAATTAATTAAATTAATTCATTTTAAGGGCACAGTTGTAAAGTTTTAATTGAGTTTATAAAGTTTAGGTTTATTAAGTTTGTGTTATTGTTTAGAATACCTATAGGTACCTACCTACACATCATTTTGCTGAAATCAATTTCTATCAATCAAGCTATCGAGTGTTGTAAGATTTACATGAATCCAATGTGATACAGCGTGTTTATTTTTCTTATTTAAAATTGTATATATATATAAAATTATTAGCTTCCTGCCATTCATGGATATGTGTTATAAACTTCTATCTATAGATACAAAACGTACTAAATAAACTAATTCTATACTTACGAGGATATCTCTATATAGATCTATATACTAGATATATACTTAGATTATTTATTGTATTTAACTTTTATTGTTCCTTAAGTTGAAATATTTCATTAATTTGTACCTATTTATCTTATTTTAAGAAGTGATATGTATTGTACAAACTGAATCCTGATTCGTTTTATCGTATTTATCTATTTAATTAGGTATACAAAATTGTGTAGGAAGAGATAGACGATATCGCCATCAAGCACTCGTCTTTAATTCCAAATTTAGTTACCTACATTAGCGTATTGCCGATGTATTTATATCTACTTTTATTTATATCTGAATTGTTTGTAGACATTTTTTTTTGTATACCTATTTAAAATAATAATACAACACAAGATCTTACCGTTTCAGAATAGATAGATACGTATCTATCTACCTATATTTTGAAATTATTTTTTAGCCAGTTTTCTAAATTTTATACATTCCACATTCAAAGTATTTTTTTTATAGACAATCAGATTTTTCAAATTTCTAAAGATCCTTCCGGCATATAGATATCTGCTGCGGGTTCTCTACAGTTTTTTTTCATTAATTATATAGTCATATAAAATTAGTCTGACATTATAAAATCCTGTCAAGTATTTGTAATATTATCTATACCTAGTTTATCAGTCAGAATTGTAAATTGTTACGTCTACATCTTTGCCACGATAAAAACAAAAGCAGTTAAACGTGAAAAGTACATATTCTTTAATAGATATATTTTTCCTAAGTTCAATTAATACAATAACATTTAGGTTTAGAAATAATCAGTAAGTAACATAACATAGAGAATGTACAGAGTAATATTTTTATTGTACACCTTTAGCTATCTTCCTTAGTGGTAAGAAACATTATCAAACATTATTTATACCGTGTCTATTAAATACAATTTAAAAAAGAATGTGTATTATTTTAGACGTTAAAGTACATCTGTGTTCTAATTTAATCTACAATCAGTACCTTCTGAACGATGATACATGTTTCACCGATAACGCCCTACTGCGGGATACAGGCCTCTCCTAGTGAAACACTTAACGATGACAGCCCTGGAGTTATCTAACATACTATATAATATCTGTGACTATAGGTAAATGAATCATATTCGTTTGTTGAGTTCGAATTCCCGCCTGTACCATTGAGTTGCTACTAAAATATTGACTTGCAATTATCACTAGCTTGGTGGCGAAGGAAAGCATCGTGAGGAAATCCGCGTGATCCATTGTGACGCGGGCCCAGGTGGTAGGTACATAGATAATGGCCCAACCAATAGAATTGCCATCCCTTCAGATCCTCACCGGATAAGAAAGGAACGAAAGGGGTTCTAAAAATACTCACTTCCAAAAGATTTCTGTTTCGCGACACTCATTAATTGAATTTGGTAAAGGTTTTGTTGATTTATTAGTAAATACCGACCATAACGGCCCTTGGCATATGGTATAAAACCTTTCAGTGTGAGCCTCTTCTTATACCTTTGTTTTCTGAAACCAAGTATAATAGAAGATACACGGTCTTAGCATTCAGGCTGCATTCTGGACAAATGCCACTCAATAAGTTTGGATACCTCATGAAACAGACTAGCTCTCCAAATTGCGATGTATGTGGAATTGTTGAAGATGTCCAACACTTGTTGGAGGAGTGTGTCCGGAATCAACAGGAACGGGAGGCCTTAGTGAGGGCTCTCGATCTGAACAGGAATGATGTTTGTATGTTCCATAAGATACTAGAGAAACCTAATTCACGAGCAGCATTTAGTTTGTACAGATTCCTGAGCCCTCACTAGGGCTGATATATTCTACATTAATGTTGTAGAATGTAAGTTTAGGGTACGATGGAACTGACATGTGCCAAGGCATAAAAGGTTCCTTAAAAATAAGAAAAAAAAAATAGGGCCCTTACCCAGATTACGTCACAATGGTGAGTTATAGAAGGAGATATTTGGCAATAACCTATGTTCAGCATTGGATTAATGCAGTAATGATGATGTCAGCTCGTCTGCAGCCTTCTGTCCATAAAAATAAAATAATTTACTTTAGTTGTTCAAAAACAGGTCTTTTTGTTGAACATGATTTGCTGGTCGCTTAAATACATAATAGTAATAATCTAATTATCCTTATCTAATTACCTCATGAGAAATGGTTTATTTTTGTTCGTTAGTTGACGATCTTCGAAACTACTTAATGCTGTTGTTTTTGAAAATAACTCTTCCACAATATTTTATGAAAATATATCAGCAATCAGTTCGGAGTGGGTCGATATTATATAAAATACACAGTAATAAAATCCAAATAGGTACATGACAAGGCTTCGTCGTCGTTATGTTACTAAACCTATTCCACAACAGATGGCGGTATATTGTAGTACGGCTATTCGTCACAAGGTGGCGGTAACAGATACCTATTTTAGGAATATGGAAAGAATTTAGTACGTATTTATTTATATTTTATACGACTTTACAATATTATTTTCAACGTAAATCTATTATTTCGAATCTAACTTTAAAAAAAACAGACTAAATAAACATTTTATTTAGTTTAATCAAACGTAAAATACCATTAATGTTTAACGCTTGCTTATTATTGCAAACTATTCAATCATAATTACCAGAAATAATCATAATTTATAATAAAGTATAATCAGTAGATACTTCTTACCTTATACGAAATATATATTTGTGTAGGTCAACCGCAAGCTAGTAGGTTACTACCTAAATAAAACCAAAAATAAATGGAATAATTTTAAAGTAAGTAGGTACCTTCTTATTACATAACTGCTGGTTTACCTTTATATTAGGATTGCAGAAATGTCCTTCCCTTGATATGGTTAAAGGGATCAAAGATATTAGGTAAATATGTATCGAGTAGAAGAGAGGTACAACGGGAATAATAAGTTAATAACCATCAAAAAAAAGTAATATCCAAATAAAAAACCATCTAGATCCGCAGAAATTTCACAGCGACCCGTTGCTAAGGTACCAGGGCAGCAGGAATGTATAAGGAGCGAGCAAGATTAATGATGGATGCAGGACGGCCGACAACCGCGGCCGTGTTTGACAAGCGCAGGTGCGCTATTTTCATAATTGGCCCGACCCGCTGAACGCCTTTTCAGCTTATACAGACTTGCGAGTGGCCATGTAAGTAAATCACACTTTAAGTTTTAAGATTATTATCTTTACTAAACGCTTTTTAAAAGTTAAAACTTGTTTCAATTTTTCAGTATCGATAGATCGATTTCAGTGTATGTGTTACATCCCGCTGTAAGATATAGGGTCCTCCTTGCAGTAACAAGAGGGTTTCGGGTCATAATTCACTATGAGGATCCTATACAGATAGGTATACATACATTACTCAGATTAAGTACATTATAAGGTAGGCAATTTTTAATCTACTTTTTTGAGGATTCGATCGGTTTACTCAGTTATTCCAGCCAGCCTCATAGGAACGTTTACATACGCAGTATTTCTTAACAGGGAAGGAAATCAATAGTAGGTATTGAACAGATGTTTATGTAAATTTCATTGAAATCACTTTAAAATTCGGTACTTAGTTTTGAATCTCAGTGCAAAGGCCGGGGTTCTAATGTGAATCGCAAATAGATAGATAGCTACCTTTTTTAGTTGGGTAATCATACCTAGGATGTCTTAAAAAAATGTCTATAGTAAAAAAATTATAAAAATAAAAATATTGATTTTAAACAACTGGAAAATGTCAGGAGTACACCATTAAGCTCGCCCACGTTCGCATAAGTATACCGTAGATAAGTTATAGTCGAAAGCTTATGCTGGTACAAGGTGACCGACCAGAGGCACTGAGATGCACACCACTGGTACAAACAGGATAACATCAAAAATATATGTTAATGAACTAAACCTCAAAAATAAAATTGGAGAGTACAATTATTTTCTGCCTAAACTTAAAAAAATATATGTTTGTTCTTACTTAATTCATTCCCCTCATATTTCAACTATAAGTGAATGAGATACTTCATCTGAACACATTTTCTCATAGTAGATTACCCAGCACTAATTCCTTACAAGTCCTTACAACGGACATGAGGTGCGAGGACATGAAAATCTGACGTAAGGGTACACCTTCCATTTAATGAGCACTATCAATCATGTGAGCTCTACGAGCGTCTTTTGCGACCATCTTGTTTAAACTTGCTTTCAACTTAAGCACTCCTTGACACAGGGCATCTTAAACCCTGCATCTGTGCCAAAACTAACGACCTACGATGGATTAAAAAAAGTTGAGACCCCTATTTTGAAATCGTTCGATAAATTAAACACAGCTGTTGACAACATCGAATGAAATGCAATTTATGAAAAGCAATCAGTACCCTTTTCACGTTTCCTGAATTTGAAACATCTAGCTGGAGGATAGGATATTTCTATATTTGTACCGTTTCCCTAACTGGCAATTATGAATATTTTGGTTAACACTACCACAAGAATTTAGCCATTCCGAAAAAATGGATATTTTTGTATAGCCACGAGCACACAGACTCATTAAACAGGAATTCGTAATCACGTAAATACGTTTCAAAACTATCTAGGAAGAAGGAATAATAATTTGCCCAATTAAGATAATAGCCTAACTAGAAAAATTAAAAAAAAACTTAATAAATAATTAAAATTCCAACTTTGATTGTGTTGGTCTTGACGTTTTGCTGCATATATTTTGGTCATTTAATATGTCGACAAGTATGTTAAAAAACTATTATCATTTATCAGACACTCATGAAGAGTTTTGAAAATGCAAGATGGCATTGTCTTTTCATGCTAGCGTTTCCTTATGCTTATCGCCTTGCCGTCATCTTACTTAAAAATTACCTACTTACCTACTTACCTACTTAAAAATCAACCTTGGTGAGGTGAACTGAATATTTTTATTTTTCGATAATCTTAATTTTCTGTTATGTAAGTATATTATTTTGTCACATAGTCTGTCATAATGCTGAATTGGTTGCCTTTTTTTAAAATGCGGTATTCTAATGTGTAAATCTACGTAATTGAAAAATCAAACGAGGCTTAGCTTAATATAGGATCCTTATACAAAAGGGCAATAATAAAATATAATAATTGAACTATTCCAATTTATGATTTCTTTTATCTTGTTCTGCTAGTACGTATTTGCGACAATCTTTACAGCTTTTATTAATATTTATCTCTTTGACTATGTCCCGACTAAAAGGCTTTCCTCGTAAAAAATCTATTTTAAAATTACGGAAATTTAGAAGGCTCAGCTTAATTTTCAGTTATAATAACTCATATAAGAGTGTAGAAAGGTATATTGTCCAACAGAGACTCTCTTATACCAGATTGTCATAATTAGAACACATTATTATTTAATTATTATTAAAATATGGACATTATTATTTTCGTAGTTATAGTTATCTTTAAAAATACAATGAAATTTACGAAGGCATTATTTTAAATATTAAAATCATTAAAAACAATCGGCAAAATGTATGAAAAATATCGTATCCTATTTTTGCACAAAATTTCGTACGATTTCAAAATAAACCCCCGTCCAAAAAATTGTGTAACTCCACCAACAGCATTGAAAGCAGGAAGGGCCACGTCAAAAATTACTATTATACCCCCGACACATAATTAATGAACTGCTTATTCAAATACTTTTAAAACTATTATTCATGCCGTTTACGTTTGAAATGTTCCGACAATTCCTTTGAAAGGACTTTCGTAGATTATTAATTAAAAAAATTACCTTCTGCGATTTCTTAAATAGTTTAAAATTAAGGCGTGGCAAATACTAAGGGCAAATATTTTTTGTCCGCAATGGTTCGCTTTGCGTTATGTTTGTTACATAATGATAATGTTATGATCCTTTTTATTTTTCTATAAAGTGATAGGAAACATTTACTGAGGCTTAAAACTTAATCTGTAATAGCTATAATTACTTATTTACTTCCTTTGGCACAACAACTGTCCTGAATGTTCTAATACATTCCATAGTTTCATTTCATTCATTTAGTTTCCATTAAAATGCAATATGCATTCCATTCCAATTCCATTTCATTACCACTACGCTAAGAAAAAACAAGTAACATACACTATTTAAAAGTAACAATTCTAATAAATGATTAAATTAAAGGTACCTACCTACTTAATAGAAACGCGTTACTCTAACTAAACAATTTCATTAAAATTTAGTTTAAAATTCGTTCGTTTTACGTTACGTATGTTTATTTATATTTTAATAAGCTATTTAAAAGAAATTTTATAATTTATTTTTATAGTGTTAAGAAACATTTACTGATGCTCGGAACTTAATTTAAGTGGAATGTAACTGATCTAAATACATACATATCTATTCTCTCTAAGATTAACTTGGAAGATTTTCTTTCGTTGTTGTCATTGTCATTTGTTATGAACCAGACTTACCTAATAGGAGAGAATGATAAGATCAAGTCCATGGAATCGAAGAGATCGGCGAAAGCCTAAGGAATATATCTATTCTAGACTCTCAGTCGTAATACCGTGAATTAGAACCACAAGCTGTACTGGTTAATTAATTTTCTATTAAAATACGGGGTTTCTATTTAATTCTATTAATTTTTCAATTAACGTGACATACTTATAGCTGGACAGGGAAGGAAAAGATCTTGAGGAAACCAGTTTTTTTTTAAATCTGATATATTATGTGTAATATCCAGTAATCCGCAATGGTGGATTATGACCCGGAACCACCACCAGATTGTACCTTGAGGCTTGTCCTGCAGTGAGACCTTGTTGGCTAATATCGAAAACTAAACTGAATACTATTTTTCATCTGTGGGCATTTTGGCAGATTAGTAGATACTTATTTGCTGAAACAGAAGAAGATAGGTACCTACTCTAGAAAAGCACTAGATGACTGTAAATCGTAGGGTTATTATTTACCATCATTTTTTTCGCGACCTTGCCTCGCTCCCCTGGAACTTGGAATTAGATTTCACCCTGGTTTGTAAATTTGATCACCTATTTTACAAAATCTAAAATCATACCTAAAATCAAAGTCAATTCAATCCAATAACAATATAGCGTACGATGTTAACTAACGCTAACAGAACGCGAAAAGATCGCACAAAAAATTCGGCAACGCGCCTTACAAGAAAATGTTTTCTGCAAAAATAGAGCTCGCATCTTCTTTGGTACAAAATAACCAGTTTAACCTGAGCTTCCCCTCCTCCGCTTAATTACATAAACCAGATCGATGCGGTGTGATGTGAGATATATACGGAGTTCAAGGGATGGTGGTGGCGTGATATAAGATTTTCCGAATTCTGGCCATGTTTTTTCGTCCTTTCTTTTGATATTTTCGCTATTCGTCGACTTCCCCACACCCGGGGTGCCTTCTCATTATTATTAGGTATTATTTCAGCGAATCCCTGGGAAAAGTGACTGCTGCCGAGCCCTTATTCGTGCACGCGCTCAGTCACATTGAAACGGATAACGCTTTTCGATTAGCGACCTTTTGTTATTCAACGAGTTTCCTTGCGAGCGCCTGTATTATGTTGGATTATATTTAAGGGTTAGAAAGGTTGATATTGCAGCTGCTTACGCAGATAAAATTTTGTATTATTTTTTCATAGAAAGACAGTGGTATACTAGCCGCTAGTCCACCTGGGTCGTCTGTGGACATCCGCAATTCATGCCAAAATTAGTCCCGACTCACAAACGTTGTTATGCCCCCGGACGTGCTCTCCACCTTTGAAGATTTAGGAATGGATTTCTAGAAAGAGTTGAAAAAATGAGAAAGAGGTAGGATATAATGGGATGGGAATGGGCTCTGGCAAATTTCACCCCTTACCGTACGATAATACACACACGCTACGTACACGTTATACGTGTATACGCTTAGCGTACGTTGGGGGAATTGTATAAAGTGAGAAACGAAGTATATATTACAAATCGAATAGGAATAGAAATAAGTACATAGCGATGCAGAATACGAATCTCTCTGAAAAATAAGGATTTTCTATGCATCACCATTACGGTAATGATTGCCAGTACTACAGTGCACCTACATAACAAAGTAATCAAAGATAATATTTCTAAAGGCATCCATTTCATAAGTTACAATATTGCAGTTTCCATATCGAAATCCCATTGCAACATTGCACAGCGAACTTTTAATCAAGTCCTGGAGAAACGATTTACTATGGCCAAAGAATAACTCTTTAATTATGTTGAATGTTACCATCATCTGAAACCTACATGAATATACTATTCTTCATAACTTGATCATTATTTTTAATAGATTTCATGTTATTTTTAGATTTTATTCTTACGCATTGATTTAACCAGAATCGCAGATAGAGCTCCCATTACTTACACCACATTATAATAACACTGCGTCTGGAAGGGACAGTCGGCCTTCGCCACAATCGTTGTCAGGATGCTATTGCCGCTCCTCCTCACGCCTTTTTTCACGCCTCACGCCTCAACGAGGCTGCCTTTTTTCTCATGATGGAATGCAAGCCATCTGTGCGCGCCTCGGCAATCATTGTTGATGCGCTACAGAAGCGGGGGAGCCGAAGCAACATCCTGAAGGCGTTGTTTATATTAAATGCGAAGGGCCTACATAAGCCTATGCCTCTACTTTCACATACAACCTTCCGCACTTCTCATCTTGTCACTACCGGCAACTTCTTCAAATAATCAGTCCACCTGCTCGGAGTGCGTTCCATACTGCGTTTTCCGGTACATGATAACCATTTGAGGACACGTCCACCCCGTTTCGTTGGTTGTCGGTTATGTACACTATATGAACTTCCCATTGCCATTTCTGCTATTTTTTACAGACAGAAGGCGGCAGACGAGCATACAGTTCACCTGATGGTAAGTAGATACCTACTGTCGCCCATGGACATCCGCGATACATGCCAACTTCAGTCCAGAATGACAAGTGTTGGCACGCCCCCAGGTGTGCTGCCTGCCTTTGAAGATGTAGGAATGGATTTGGAGAAAGGGTTGGGAAATGGGGAGGAATAGGATGAGAATGGGCTCTAGCACATCTCACTCACTACCGAAACACTTACGTACTTTGGGGAACAGGATAAAGTGGAAAATGCAGTATATATCAATGTAGTCTTCTGTGAGAGAGGGACAACGAGCCCAATCGAGTGCGCCCAATGGCTGTGTTGTATTGCAGTTGAGACATTTGAGATTTTCGAGTTTTTTACACATATTTTTCTATTTAAACGGGTCTTAACGCGAATGTTAACGCGCGGTGCAACCCAACCGAAAAGTCAAGTAAAATATATAAGGTAAACATTAGCGTTTAGACCTGTTAAATAGATAAATAATTAATACTTTGGCAGAGAATTTTCTTAATTAGTAGTTAAAGCGTCAGTTTTCCTCTTAGAAGCCGAAGGTTCATAGCCACATCACTTTTTTACTTATGTTGTGATAGTTTTTCAGTCTTTGCCCCACTGCCTGTGTCCGCAGTCGTCGGCCGGAGTCCGCCGCGGGCAGCCTACCATTAGTCACTAGTTTTAGCTGCACGCCCTGCACACACCGCACTGCCAGTGATGCCACTACCTTCTATGTATGCTTTTGAATTTACTATAAAATTTATTTATTCAAATTTTGAATTATAATTTAGAATTATAGATACCCTAACCTAATGATAAAGACGACTCTAAAGACGTGTAATTTTTATTCAAGCATCTGCAATCACTAGTTTCAACTCCAAGCTGCACACACCACATTACCATTGATTCCGCTAACTTTTGTGTATATTCTTCAATGTTTATTTCCACAAATCTTGAATTATAGTTTAGAATCTTAAATACTTTAATCTAGTGTTTAATAGGGCTCCATTAACACTGCACCTCTTGATTTAAAAATTTGTCAATTCTGAATCATTCACTAGTTTTAGCTGCACGCTGCACTGTCAGTGATGTTGCTGCTTTTTATGTACCTACACCTATAAATATAAGTTGAATTACGATTTATAAACTGCAATTTAGTGTGTATAAATATTGTAAGTTTCTTTTTGGAATGGCTAAATTTTTGTGGCTGTATAGTTTAGAGCAAACAGTATGTGCAGCAACGAACCTAAGGGTTAGTATGACTAGTTTAGCTGCACGCTGCACACACCTCATCAGTCAATATTATTGGCAGCTTCTATTTATACCTTTGTATATACTACAAGGTTTATTAACACTCAAAATCTTCAAACAGGACAAAATAAAGAACTACATTTAATATTGAACTAATCCAATCTGAATCATTTATCTAACTGATCAATGGGGTAACATTTCTAATAAGTGAATAAAAGTGACAGAGCTAAGTTCCCATAGAATAGGAAGAGTAATGGTATATGAAAAACACTCATCTCGTTATACAACCTTCAATAACCGTTATATCCATTATAATCTTGTAAATTCACCTAGATCTAGTTAAATAGACTATTTTAAGACGATTCTATATGCAAGACTTAGACCAAATGGTTCGAAATTAACCTCTATGGAAACTACATAAGGTTCTATAAAACACGAATCGGACTAATTCAAAGACCCATAAATGTCTGGCTTCTAGAATTATCTAATTTGACTGAATGATACATCTTTAATGATAAATGATATGATATTTAAATCCTATTTTATCATTCAAACCTTTAACTACTGTCATCAAAAATTCTCTTAGACAAGCTATAAATTGCGTTATTGCTTTGACTTTGGCAAATCATTGAAACAACAACTGAAATATCGAAAGTAATTTAATTTTGAAAAGATAAAGCTCGTCATTGCAATTATCGTATGACATTACCGACCAGTCGGTAGGTACGAAAGGTTGTTAGTTACACAAGGGCTGATTTGCTGACTCACGGCCATGATCGAAAGGGATATCGAACAGTAGTTAACGGTGTGATCGTTCGGGGGTTCGATGCCTCTGTACAACTAAATTAATTTCGTTCGTAACTGATGTATCTGGAAAGGGTGCAAGGTTTAAAGAGCAATAAATAATAGCCTAATAAATAGGCAAAGAGGGTCCCAAATGCTAATTAAACATGCTTGGTAGAGCTCTTACGAAGAATGATTGGATAACTATTATCACCATAAATTCCTTATTGATATGCTACCAAACAAAATTCTGTTATTATTTTTTACAATTTTTTCCAGTGATTTGAAAGCTTTAAAGTTATTTAAAAACGCAAGAAAATCTTAATAGGTAGGTACATAGTTATATTAATGCTTTTTTTTTAAATATGTATTACCAGATATATATTACTAGCTTTTGCCCGCGACTCCGATCGCATGGTCTACATGAATAGTAGCCTATATGTCCATTTGGATTACAATGGACCTATTTGCCAAATTCCAACTGAATTGGTTCAGCCATTTCAACGTAATTGAATAATAAATGTCCAAACGTTCGCATTTTTGATGTTAGTAGTAAACGTTATTCTGGATTTAACTACATTAATACCGTTACTTATCATCGTTAACTAGATTTATAGGATCAATTTCTAGAAGAACTTAAGAGCTGTGCCTCACCGGGAAGCCATGGTTACGTCTCCAGCAGCGTCCCAAGACGAAACCTATGAAATTGTATGGAGGATACCCGATCTAACTACGGCTTGGCGACGTCACCAGCAATAATTTATTATTATTTTGCATTTTCCGTCGTACGTAAAGAATGAACGCAATCTCTCCGCGTCCATGCCGATTACGTCGACAAACTATATTGAATGCTAGGCGTGAGTAACTCCGGACGCAAGGAATAAAAGGAATAAATACCGCACGCGGAGTCGGATACCGTTAATGTTACCATTAAAATCTTATCGTATCCGAGGAATTATTTATTCCTTCTGGATCCCTACAAATACGAGTACCTATGTACGAACTATGCGAAAGTAACTCCGGACGCAAAGTTGATAATCTTATCACATCCGAGGAATTATTTATTCCGTTTGGATGTGAAGAAGTACGAACCTGTAAAGTTTAGATTATCATGTATTTAGAAATTAGTAAAAATATGTATAAGTATTATATTATATTATCAGTTTAATCCATTAATAAAACATAGAGAAAAACTGTAACAGGGTTGAGTCTGTAGGTACATTAAAGATATGTTTGAAATAAAAAAATTTGTTAAGATCGTCTGTCTATCTGTGCTTCTCTGAAAGCAAAACCAAGGTTTTTCGAATTTTGTCTATTTGTTTGTCTATGTTCGAGCATCACATAAAAACGAAACGGCAGGAGGCTAGTATTAATAGTAAAGACATAATTTATATTAAGTTACGATAAATTTATTTTTAAACACTAAAAATTAAATGATTGTGTTGAACGAATCTCGCTATTGTTTTTATTAATGATACAATTTTATATTCGATTCGAACGAATATAGGAATAAAGGTAACACTAAAGTGAATTGATTCCGCGATGAGAATTTGGAATAAGTGAATAACTTCAGTCGCCAGAATAAATATTACTCATGTCTACTGAATTCTCTCTCGGCTCGCGACCGTTTTGGCTACTCATTTTGGCAACTCCAGTCGCCAATGGTAGCCACGGCGACGCTGCTTGCGACGTCGCCATAGCTTTCCAGTGATTTATGGCTCTAAGTAATGAACCTAAGTTTCATATTTTTAAATATTGTTCTTAAAAATTCTAATGCAAATTTGTCAAGTCTTTACAAAAGACAGTCAACTGTCAGATGATTTATGGTAGCAAAAGTAATTGTTTTATTGTCGAAAACGGTAACAATAACAACCCTTTCGCGAACTATTTTGCAACAACCAGTTCAACTGTTACTTACTATTTTTGTTGGGTTTTTTTAATTTATGGTAGCATATAGGTGGTCTACATGACAATGGGTGAACGGTTCTGCAAGTCACATGCCTTTGTAGGTCAGTTTTAGTCGCTTCCCTATTCCGATACTGTAATGGTATTGTCTCGACAGAGGCTCTCAAACTTTGTATGAAGTTATGTATTGTAGTAATTTGAGCTTTTTATAGAACGTTCAAATAACACTCTATAATTCTGTTCCCGTTTCGGTACATAAGTACGCGTTTCGGTAGTGAGCTAGTACGCTAGAGCCCATTCCCATCTCATCCTATTCCTCCTCATTTTTTCCACCACCTCTCTAAATCCATTTGTAAATCTCCAAAGCTGGGCAGCGCATCCCGAGGTAGATGTTCTTGAGCGTCAGGATACAGTTATCATTAGGTTATTATCTGCTAGTCTGTCGTCTTCTTTTTGTAAAAAGGAAACACACGACAGCATTTTCTGTGGTAAGTGGTAGTAGGGGTTAAATCAATAGTCAAAGGTCTCACGTTGGTTCTATGTGTATCAAAATTATTTCTGTAGAAGAGCAAAGAGCCAATCAGTTTTTAATATATCCTGACTTCATTTAATAAAGTACTTTAAACTTTATATCTTGTTTGTAACTACCTACCTAAGTTCTAAATGTACAATAAATCTTTACTTGGATTTTTGACGAATCGATCTTTCCTTATTAGGTACATATTGAGGGTTTCAATCAGCTACGGAGGAACGTGTCCTGCATGTATCCAATGCAGGACACGTTCCTCCTAATGCACATTGTCTTGTGCATGAGGGTTATTTACCTTAAAACGCTACGCTGGCAAAGCGTGTTTTTTTATTTATTTATTTCTTTGATTGATATTTGAACACATCATAAAACCAAATGTCGATTTGCCTACGATTTATGTCGATTTGTCTGCGAGGTTGGCGAGTCCACTCTTTCAGAGGTGGGGTAGTTCCTCAGAGCTTGTGGTAGCGGATTTGTTATCCCTTAGTCGCCTTTTGCGACACCCGCAGGAAGAGTCTATCTATATTGTTTATACGCTATTCGGCCGACACCACACGGCACATTAATTAAGGGTAAAGTACATTAAAACATTAAAAGGTGCATAGGTATTAAGGGTTAACTCAATTAAATATTCGAAAATTTATATACCTATTGCTATTTGTATTTTGTAGTATATTTGAATATCGAAATAGCAGCTAATTTTCACATACTTCTGATATACTGAAGATATCAGTATATCAGACATGTTAACTTAACTTTAGCACTTTAATTTTAATTTCAGTTACCTATTAACCTTTTCTAAGAAGTACATAGTACATCCACAGTTTGAACACCGCATGCGTACTGGCATTTTCGACAATACCGCGCTAATGATCGTCTTAACATTCAAATCGCCCACGCTCGCCTTTGTCTCCAAAAACCCCGAGTTTTTCATTCGCACGGCTATTTTTCAACCAGCACGATACAAACTAAATACAAAACGCGCAAAATGATTGAAAGATGTAGGTCAACGGGTTATACCTCTTGAATGAGCGGTTTCTTGCGACATAAAAACTTTTAACGCATGAAAAGGGAGGTTGAACAGTTCATGGGCATTACGCTCAGTTGTTTTGCTACTGGCTCTTAATTAACCCGGCCATAGTCTACACGCGATCGTTGAGCAACGATATAACACTCAGATTATATTGCATAGACATCTATAGCTTCCAGGTGGGTTTGTTACGTAACACTTTTATAATGATTTCCGACCTTCTGTTCGATTTAATTGTGAAATTGTCATCAGCAATAGGAAAATTTAGGTACCTACCTTAAAATACAAAGTCTGTAAATTTAAAAACGAGGTTATTTTCTGTGCAAGATGTATGTTAATATTTCAAAGACTTTACAAGTTGGAGACTTGAAACATGGTACCTACTTACTTCTTGTTTAAAATTATTAAATACGTGTATGGGCGTTTTTGTTATTTGACTTGGAAGGGGCAAGAAATGATGGAGATGATTTTTTATCCAAGCCCTATATTTTAGAAACTTTATGAGTGAGATATATGAAACCAGATGAAATTCGTGGTTTTCGAAATAACTTCGCTCTTTGAATATAGAAATCTGTGCGAGGCTAAGAAATATACAACGATTAGATGCCGCCTTTACAACAGCTGCATCTTTCGCTAGATTTCCTTTGTGTTCATAGAATTCCATACATCAACGATTTCCGTGTATGTCTTAAAATAATTATGTGTTGGTACGTTAAGGATGAGCAGCGTGACGTCGACTCCACGTGACACGAGTCTATTAATCACGAACACAAGCCGTGTCGTCCGATCCCAGAACTAAATATACAGAAATTACAAATGTGACTAAAATTCGGTTCATTAACAAGTATTTTGTTAGTTCTATAAATACAATTTTGTGATATTTTTAAAATCAATGAGTGCCAAGAATTTTTTGTCTTATGAAAAATGAGGGATAGATTAACTAGCAAAAACTACAGCTATAGAATAGGTATGTCACATGAAAGAAGACAAGTAAACTAAAAAAAAGCAGAAATTGTCTTAATTTTAGTTGTAAATCCAATGTTACTAAATAGTTTATGCCTAAATAGTTTATGCTTATAAAAGTGCCTGTTTTCTGCCTTTCAACATCTGGTGTTGCAGATGTTTTCACTTATTATCCATAATATATTTCCATGTTTTCTTACACATAATCTCATATTTCTTTTTGGTTTGTTATTTTCTAATATTTTTTACTGATACTAGGCGCGCCAACACGAGCGAGTCACTATTAATTTAATGGCTATAGTTACTATAGTTACTACTGAATTAATGGTTCGGGCGATGTCGCCGGCGAGAGACCCGCTCGTGTAGTTGGCGCCTAAAAGATAGAAGTGTAAATTGCAATACACAATACAGAAATCACAACAACAGAGCATCATTAAGGATTATTTTTTAAGACGAAAAAGACACCCGTGAGAATTCATCGTCAACGATATCATTAAACACAGATAGCTAAACTGGATTGTATTGTTATAGTGAAAATGGAAAAATCGTCCGTCCATGTATCGGGATGCAGTGAATGGAACGATTTCACGCGTCATAAATACCGCCGTGGAATTCGAAAATTTCGATATGAGTTATCGAATGGGCCGTTGGCAGGCGTATCGAATAAAATAAATCGATATTCCAAAAACATTGTGATTTCATCAATTCTGACGTGCCATTTGAGGTGTTACCTATTGATGAAAATGGTGTTATTTTTGCTAAACGTTTTTTATGACGGAATGTATTTTCAATTCATATTTTGATAGATATCCACCAATCCGCACTGGGACCACGATGTTAATTATGATCTGAAAAGCAAGTAAGTATGCCATGCATTGTGACGATAGGCTGATATCGTTTGTCAGATATTTCGCAGTTAAGTAAAAGTACTACATAGTTAAGTACTACAATAGTTTCCTTTGTTAACAAAACAAACATTTATTTGTTTTTAAACAAAATGTTTAAATAAAACGAAGAATTTCAAGTGTTTTATTTCTAAATTTTCTTTGCTAACAAAGAAAAAAATAATTTAAAAACAAATACTTAGGTTTACTTTATTTATTTAATTAATGTTCTCCGATGAATTTGTTATCCTTTTTTTATAAACTCACTAACTCTGTTTCCTATCACTTATCTTACCAGGGCCTTTTAATGACGTTTATGTCTTAATTATTATTTTTTATAGTAGGTAAGAATGCAGCAGACGAGCATACATTCGACCTGATGGTAAGAATTATCAGTCCAGAATGACAAACGTTGGCACGCCCCCGGATGTTTAGTGCCTACTTTTTGAGATGTAGGAATTGATTTGGAGAAAGGGTTGGGAAAATGGGGAGGGTAGGATAGCATGGGATGAGAATGGGCACACTAGCATATCTCACTCATTACCAAAACACGTACGTACATCGGGGAATAGGATATAGTAGTTAGGTATTTGTGGAAATTTGTAATCATAGGTATACATTTTTCTGTTATGTTGTTGCCATTTTCTTAAATAGGTACATGTCTGAAATCTCCCTTAAAAATAAAAAAAATAAAATAAAATTTGTGCTTTTAATAATTTTTATTTGAACCATTTTCAGTAGTAACTAAATTTCAAACAACACGGGTGTTAATCTCCGAAGTCCGAGTGGCCATTAGCTGGCTCCTGTAATCCAGTGGAGTTGTACCAATCAACACTGAAGGGGATGATGTAGGGGACAAGCATAGGGTACCGTAGGGACATGGGGGGACCAAAAAGCGGGAGTTGAAATGAATGAATTGAGAGGGTCCCGATGGAGGGACTGAGTGTAGTAATACTAGTTCAAACGGATGTTGCATTCTTAGAATTACGAGTGTATAAGTTATTATAGGTAACTTGAAGTGGAAAAAATAATTGGTCTGCTTTTTCCGGATAATTTCCGGTACCTAATTGTATATTATTAATTGCGGATTAAAAAATAATAAATACATTATGCAACTTCACAAATCTAAGGTTACGGAATTTATTGCATAATTAAGATTTTAAAATTGCATAATTTATATTATTGTCATTGGATTGAATTACACAAACCTAAAGTAATTTCAACTGAATGCCATTACATACCGCGCTTGGCCCGAGAGGATAGCCTCTCGGGCCTAAAATTAAGAATTTAAAAAATGCCGAAATTTCAATTGCGGGGATGGATTTAATTTGGCACATAGGTACATGGGATCCAGTGATTGAACTTTGCGTACCCAGAAAAGTATATGCGTTTTCAAACTCGCGTGCGTGTGGTGATATTTTATTAGTATAGTGTGCAAGGAAATTAAACAATAAAAACGAGTTCAGTGTGAGTAGGTGAATCAAAAACGAACACGACGGAGGGTAGACAGATTTGTCTGTCAATAGCAACAACACCTTCACCCGCCTGCGCAGTATCGCCACGACCACGGCTCATGTAACTGGAGCGAAATATAGGCTATAATAAATAAATAATAAATCGGGGGTAACCCGTTTACTATATATTACAATTATTATTTCATAACTTATCGATTAAATAGATTTATTTTAACAAAATGAGATGATTTGTCTTGTTACAAGACTTATTTGGTGTTGGCCATGTGACGCAATCACACGACACAGGGACCATAAGGTACCCTATGTGTGATTGTGGCTTCCTGACTGACACTCGTGTAACCATATCTCAATGTTAAATTGTTCAATAAACGTTATTATTATTATCATTATTTATTGTTATGTTACGTGTTACTATATTGACATAAAATAATAAAGATCATATAAAGGAATACCTCAGACTTCGACATTGGAACATAATGATAAAAATCCATTTGCTTTTATTAACTTTACTTATTTAGTTTTGTGGCTTTATTTTGGCTCTGTGATTAGTTTCTCTATATAATTGTTGAACACAATGCAGTAAAAGTTTTAATAACACCCAAACTAACTCAGCCTCAGGTAATAATGAAGGTTTACCCCACGAAGGTATTAAATTAATTGTGAAAGTGCTTCGGGACTGCTTCTAGTCCATTAAGCCAGGGTTTTATCACATTGGTTGAGAACTGTTGTTTTTCCACAACCCTCCGGTCGAAATCCCTAAAGTCCAGTCCACTGACCACTAATAATGACCTCCCTGCTCGTAAAACATTTCGAGAAATTTACTATATATAGGCAAAATGAGAGATCAAGCTAAAACGGGCGGGGCGACCGCAGAACTTTTGTTTTATTCAGCGGGGTCTTACCTGCTGAGAGATAGCCTTTAATTGGATTAGAGTTTGTTGATAAGGCTTTTAATCTAAGCGGGTGAGGCGTTTGGTAGCCGGCGACATTTCATTAGGCGATGGCTATTGATTTTTGCCGCCAACACGCTCGCCATTGGCTATTCAACAATTCTGCTCGACATTATTTAAAACTAATACTTTCGCTGGAACTGTAACGATTAATTTCGAAATTGGAGCCATCAAAAACAGCTACACACTAACGTGTGCGCAGAATAAATTAGTTTAGTTACCCATTGATTTACTTCACTGGTTGCCTTCACGACTACCTTATTTGCATCCGTTACCCTGATTAAATTTTGCTACAAAATTGATGCCAGTTAACAAAGGTCACGCCTTTCACACCTAACAAGAACCAGTTCAATAGTCATTAAGCAATGAAAAAAAATTGAGTGAATAGAAACGGAAATCATATTATTTGAATGTAATGTGAGGACGTGTCGAAATACAGTTCATGGAAACAAGCTGTCAGTCAAAATTATTGGATACTGCGATGGTACAGCGACTGACGGCTGACGTTTGAGCACGAATCGTAGCTACTTATTACAATTATCTTTGACCACGATCATCTATTGATGATCGCTTATAGATCAGGGTTTCCTCTGAATTTATAAAACCAATGGGGTTATTACAATCGGTCGCCTGGAAATTCGTCCATGAACTTAGATAAAAAGTAGGCTATACGTTAGAGAAATGATCAAGGAGCACGTTAAAAAATAAGGAAACGAACAAAAGCTACTCTATGTATTATTTTAGGAAGTCCATCTGAGTTAATTGTAGTTAGGATTCTATTGAAGTACCTTCAATATTTTCGTAATACCTAAGATACTTTTACCTCATTCGATTGATTGATTGTTGATTGTTAATAAAGATGTACTAAGAAAGAGATTAATTACTGGAATTAATTTCCATGAAGAGATGTAGGTACCTACTGGACTACATATCCATTCCCCTGCTACACCGGCTTTTGAAATGAGATATATAAAAAAAAAGTCTACATACATATAATACATGTCTACAGATATTTGACGTATATTTGATCTTTTTGCATTTAAATATAATATTTATAATTATTTTCTGTACAATTCGAAATCAATTTCTTTTAATAGGTAGGTACCTACCTAAAGCGATTAATGAAATTACACTACACACATAGGCAGTAAAAGCGTTGCAAATATATATTTACAACGCTTATAATAATATATATATGCAATATATATAATATTTGCAAATTGTATTTAGATGCAGATACCTATAATTTGTACCTCAATATAAAAAATATTAATCGTTATGTTAATACATAGGTAGATACGTCATACCAGTAGGTACTGTCAGCGAATGAGAAAACTGCGGGGGCCGGGCAACGATTCAATTAATCCTACATAAAGATCTTTCTCGTGTTCGCTGTAAACCCAACAGTCAGAAGACCATATAAACGTAGGCGGAAATAAAACCGCTGTAACCAGATATTATTTTTTAATGGTTTTATGTAGCATTTTTTTTAAGGCGGCAGACGAGCATACAGTCCACCTGATGGTAAATGGATACAGTCGCCCATAGACATCCGCGATACATGCCAACATTAGTACAAAATGAGAAACGTCGGCACGCCTCCGGATGCGCTGCCTACCTTTGGAGATAGGTATAGGAATGGATTTGGAGAAAGAGTTGAGAAAATGGGGAGGGATAGGATGGGATTGGAATGGGCTCTGGCACATCTCACTCACTACCGAAACACGTACGTACATTGGGGAAATACGATAAAATGGGAAATGCAGTACATTTCAAGGTAGTATTCTGTGAGAGAGGGGTAACGTGGCCAGTCGAGCGCGCCCAGCGGCTGTTGGATTGCAGCGTGCACTCTCCCCCTCAAAGGTTACCTTTTACCTATCACAATTCGATAACTGCCTATAACGTCCCACTGCAGACTGCTGGGCACAGATCTAAGGCTTTCCCATTCCCATCACGAAGGGTTTACGGGTCATACACAGACCACACAGACCCAGCGCGGGTTGGTAGATTTATACTTATAGGTAGGTATTTGTATTCATTTCTATTAGGAAGAATTACAAAAAAACTTTAAGACTAAAACAATTATGTTAATAATCACAGACCTGATGACAATTCACATTTAGACTAAAATTACAATAGGTAGGTACTATACTCGTACGTGCCCCAGATTTTTCAATTCTCAGGTTCGTGGATTTTTTCATGTTTTCTTATACGTATTTTTCTTTACCGCCGAGCTAGTGTTAGGTAAATGAACAATTTGTACTTAAGTAAAACTCAGTGATACTCAATAATACTCAATTTGAGGTACCTAACCTACAAACACAAAAAACTATGGGAAAAAAAGTATGGATATCGTCTCAATGTATCGGCAAACATACAATAAGTAACAATCTATTTGATATGATTTACCATAAGCTATTGTAATGTATCTTTTATTAAAAATATGAAAAAGATTTTAACAAATAATATAAAATAAATATAGAAAAGACGGTTTTGAAATTAACATTAACATTAAAAAATCTATGAAATAACAGCTTTCATTTGAGGTATACCTTAAGTGCATTGCTAGATAGGTACGTGTTGATTTTTTAGGGATAATTAAACTTTTTTTATTTGTAGACGAGCATACAGTCCACCTGATGGTAAGTGGATACTGTCGTCCATAGACATCCGCGATACATGCCAACGTCAGTCCAGAATGTCAAACGTTGGCACGCCCGCGGATGCACTGCCTACCTTTGCAGATTAAGAAATGGATTGGGAAAATGGGGAGGGATAGGATGAGATGGCAATGGGCTCTGGCATATCTCACTAACTACCGAAACACGTACGTACATTGGAGAAATACGATAAAGTAAGAAATGCAGTACATTTCAAGGTAATGCAGTCTTCTGTGAGAGAAGGGTAACGTGGTAACGTAGTGCGCCCAGCGGCTGTGAGAATGCACCATGCACTCTCCCCCTACAAAACATACTCTTACCTGCCCTCTTAGCTACTACTCATCGTCCTTTGAGTAGAGACCAAATACCCCTGAGCTGTCACCTTAAGAAATTTATTTATACAATTTTTCCTTTATAAAAACTTGAAGCTTTTCCTTGAAAACGTTTGTTATTATATCTATTATTAAATTATTATTTTACGTAGATATAAATACAAAAGTAATTTTTCTATTGTATTTTATTTGAACCAACAAGTTAAGCAGACGTAGGTAGGCGGAACTAAAACCACTGTAGGAAGGTATATAAATTTCAATCGCTATATATCTCGGGCCATGTACCGGCATCGGAAGAGCGGGCCGCGCGCCAGGCGGCATGTCAAACAGCAGGAGCTCGCCGGTTAAATTGAAAAACAATCTCCCGCCATTTTCGCTCGCCGAACGTAATAAATCTATGTACAAAAATTCTACACGTTATTTATGAAATCTATCCGAACGCGGGCCGCTCTATCCGTTTGCAATGGCGGCCGATGTTGAGTATAAACCATCATATCTATTTCACTTATTTATTTAAACTCCAATGCACAAAGAAACATTGTAAAGAAGGCCTAGTTGAATTATCTGCCAATTAACGTTTGGTTAAACAGAAGTACCTACCTACGGACGCCGGTGCATCGTAAAAATAATCAATACGAATATTACAATAAGAATAAGAATCGTAGTAATTAATTACAATGAATCTATAATACAATATACATAATAATATAATACCTTGAACCTTCTTATACCATAAGAATAATAAATAATACCTAATTTATTCTTATGCCTATACTAATACATACCTACATATAAGTATATATAGGTACTCGTACATATACATACTTGAATTTATCTTATTATTCAAGTTATTTCAAGACAGAAACATTTTTTTAATCAAAAATGGAGCAACGGGACCTTATTGTCGGTATGAACTTATTTAATTGACTATTACTTATTTAATTGATAAAAAATTACAAATTTGTAAAGTTTACATTTAATGTGGCCTCCAGTGTACACCGATGCGCTGTGGCTATTGTGGGATTAATTGCATTAATCATGCCCAGTGACAGCTATTACATTTTTGGTGCTCGACTTTTGGTTCCGTCGCTCGCAGCCCACAACACGACAGACAGACAAAGTTTCATTTCCAACACGAAACAATACAACAATATAACAATCTCCTTTTTAATTTATAAATCTCATCTGTCCAAGATTGTAAAAAGTGCGTAGGCAATTATTAATCTTAACTTCCTTGTAAAGATGTCTTGTACTATTAAATTAATGTAGGTAAGTATTATGTTATCATCAAATGTTAACTTTACTTTGTCGGTATATACCTACGTTAGTAAATTCTTTTGATATTGTCAAAATATATGGAGATTAATTGTGAGGGAATTAATATAAAAAATAAGCTGCAGTATCCAATGAGCCATGGGCTGTTGGCTGGCTTGAGAATAACACCACCCGTCTCTTCCCGTTTGGGCGCAAAAGGCGACTAAGGGATATCAAAGCCGCTATCACAAGCCCTGAAGAATTACACCACCTCTAAAAGAATGGACTCGCCAACATGCTTGAGCAGCGTGACGTTTTCAGACCATAGATCCCTTATGCTCCAGACAATAATTATGCACGCGAAGACCCATGTCCAAGTATTGGACAAAACAGGGCTGGTTTTGTCAGATTATGGGTACGTCGTGCACCAAGTTCTTTTATCTCACCTGAGTATGATAATACATAAATTACTTTTAGTTAAAAGTATTAACAATATGTGCGTGCACATATATATATACAATATATATATATATATATATATATATATATATATATATATATATATATATATATATATTATGTGAACTGAGCATAGAAAATGCAAGGAAATTATATGCACCGAAGTTTTGCATACTGGATAAACGAATAATAGAATTCTCATTTACGACGACCCTCTATATCTATATATATGTATATCCCAAGTATTGTATTTTTGATTGAAATGATACAATATTTAAAATACTTAGATATTTGAGGAAACCATATTAATTATCATTGTTAACACTTCTCATAACAATTATCTTTAACAATTAACAATTATCTTTGTTATGGCTAGGTATCTAGAAAGTCTCTAGCTATATTCTCAGTATCTGTAACAGAAACTTATATCTGTAATTAGAAACTTTATAAACGATAAAGCCAGTATGCAGATATCTGGTATTAAAATTGTATTTTTTCTGAAAGCAGGTTTTAGACGAGCATACAGTCTGTCTGGTGATAGGTAAGTGGATATTGTCGAACGTGGACACCCGCGATACATGCCAACACCAATCCAAGAATCACAAACGTTGGCACGGCCGCGGGATGCGCTGCCTACGTTTAGAGAAGGGGAAATGGGGAAAATGGGAAGGGATAGGATGCGATGAGAATGGGCTCCGGCATATCTCACTCACTACCGAAACAATAAGTAGGTAGTACCACGAACAGGAGTATTCGTGGTGACTTTACTAATGTAATCTGTATATAGTTTCTTAAAATATTGGGGAATAGAATAAAGTGGAAAATACAGTATATTTTATGTAGTCTTCTGTGAGAGAGGGGTAACGAAGTCAGGCGAGTGCGCCCAGCAGCTGTGGGATTGGAACGTGCTCCCTTCCAATTAATCGATTGAAAAATGTTAGGACTGGAAAAGTACTAACAACACTAGCGATCGCTCGTGACTTCGCCCACATTAGCATAGGTTTGGCGTAGATACTTACCTACCTACCCCTAAGTATTATGTAGTTAAATTGTGAAATCTGCTTACATACTTGCCTATATGAGTTGCGCGTCCCTGGTGTTTGTACTGGTTGAAAAGTAGGAAAGAAAGGAAACAATACTTACCATTCTTAGTAGAAGAATGCAATTATAACACTGCCAATCAGTTCCGCTAAGATTGCTTAGATTTTAATCCAACCATAACACATCATCAGTCTGTGTAGCTCCACTGTTATGCTTCCCAAAGTCTGCTTCTTTTGACTACCGGCAATTTCTAGGCAAATTTTGAAGAAATCTGCTTATGTTGGTGATCACGACTTCGCTACTTATAACCAACTGAATCCGACAAACCAGTCAGTTTCAAATATGAGCATCCCAATAATATTACGAGTATAAATGCAAAAGTTTGGATATTTATTACCCAATCACGGCTGACCCAAGATTGTTGAAACTTGGCAAATAGATAGATTGTAATCTGGATTAAGGAAAGTCGCGAACGTATCGAATATAACGAAATTTGTGGACAAATTGCAGAGCGAGTTGAATTTAAATTTGCCAGAAAAATAACTTAGATCTTTACCTCGATAAATTCTATATCAATAGTATGAACGAAGTAGTTTCAAAATTACGGTGATATGAACTTAAAAAACTCCAAATTAAAGTTTATTCATACAAACGACATGTTGTTTAATAGACATGTTCAAACCTTTGAAATATAACGAAATCTCCGCCGACTGTTATGCACTGTCGGGCTTTTTAATTTCAAGTTATAACTTATCACTTCAAGTTTCATGTTATAAAATTTCAAGTTAATAAAATGTGTCAAAAATAGAAATAACCATACCCGTTTCGATGGGTATGGTTATGTTTATCTCTAACCATATTTTCAATATATCTTACAAATTTGCAATATTAACCCCTTTAAGTTTAATTTAAAATAACATCATTACATCACGGTTCATTAATGTTTTATGCCAAGAACTGTAGAAATAAAAAAACGGTATAAAAATTAGCATAAAGTGTTGCATTTTTAAAAAACATGCGAATCGTTTAAGTTTTAACAGCATTTACCCATTAACATGATGGTTCTCTTATATTATGACTTCATTACCTCAACGCAACGTTACTCGTATAATGGTCGCCTCGAGCATCGAATAATGTACCTGATTATGTGAGTGTTTCATGCAAATAAATGCACACATAGGCCTGCAAATCACGTTATTATTTTTGACGTAAACGGCAACTTGTTTAATAAAACATTAACCAAAAATATCTGTGAATATTGAAAAGGCTGACGACCCCACCTTTTTCCGATTGTGAATTCGAAAACAATAACTTCTTAATAATGAATTGCAATTAGCATTCATTATCTATTAGTTTTTATACCATACCATATTATTAACCTTTGTCTCTTGATACTGCTTAACACCACACACAATTAATTGTAGTATCATATTTTATAAAGATATTTATAAAAAATGTGTTTCTCTTCTCCTATAAAACGTCTTTTGGACAGACAATTTTACATAGGTTGAAGAATTTGAAAAGGTTATTTATTATTTCTGGAATTATAAAACACACACCTACGGCTATCAGCGTCTTCGGCATTTAGGAAATGAAACACTTGAAATAATAGTATATAAATAATAAACTGAGGCATATAAAATACTGACCATAAATATGTTAATCGTTCCGTGTATATATAATACACGAGGAGAGCTTTGCGCCTCTACGGATTGATTTTACTGTGGATGGAGTTTCATATATCAAGTGTAATTTCTGAATATGAATTTTATGAACATTTAATATGAATTCTATCCAAAAACATTCGCTGAATTAAAATTTGAACTTTGTTTCTAATACAACTTCCTGAACGTAAGCGTATTAAGCACATAACAAAAAATTATTGAAACGTCTACATAGAAATATCTTGTACCGCGTAGATACACGAGGCGCGCTCCCGATTGGTCTCGCCGTGTATGGAGTTGGCAATCATCAATTATGGCCGATTGTAACGGAGATCAAAGCGGCCGGCGCATGCGCAACATGTATTATTATAATATCCACAGCTATGAAGGATTGCATAAAATCGAGGAAGGCTACTTTTTGAGCAAAATTCCTGATCTAACTAAAATGACTAAATATATTTGCCGAGTGGTACCTTCTGTTACAATAAGGTTAATCTATTTTTTTAAATTTATTTTGTTTTATCAAGAATTTTACTGTCTCTTTTGATAAACTACAGCAAATTACCAAATATGTATGTATGGACAAATGTACCTACCTAACCTTTATCGACACATGTTTGGTAATTTTCTGAAAAAGTTTACCTTATCATCGACTATACACTATACGATAGGTCAAACTAGAAGTACTACACGGTAGCAAAAAACAAATTCGATGTTTGAATTTGGAACTATTTTCTTGTCGAACGCCATTAAAACTTTAAAGCTGTTATTTGGTTTTTATTTCTGACGGCCCTTTGAAAATTAATTGTTTGCAAAAAAATGATTTTAACAAGAGAACATATTCGTTCAACGATGACGTTATGAAAGACGTAAGTTAGCATTTAGTGATGAAGCCTCATCCAGTGCCACTAACTGGTTCAGTGAATTTAAACGTAGTCGTACCTGCCTCAGTGACGATGTTAGAGAAGGGCGTCCTGCGATGGCGGTGACGGAGGAAATCATCAAAACTGTGCGGCTCGTGATTGAAGCAGACAAACTAACGACATATCAGCAGATACGGGCATCATTAAGTATTGGTATGAGCCAAGTTCAAACTATTTTACACGATCACCTACTGGCAAGTGCCATCTTGGATTCCTTACAATTTGAGCGAAACTCAAAAACACTGCCGCTTGGAATGGTGTCTCCAAATGCTTAAAAAGTTCGACAATGGTCAATCAAATGCTGTTTTTGATATAGTAACAGGCGATGAAAGCTAGTTCTACTCCTACGAGCCTGAAACTAAGAGGCAATCTTCGCAGTGGTTGTTTCCTTTCGAAGAGTTGCTGAAGAAAGTGAAGAAAGGACGGATTACTGAAAAAACGATGATTGCCTCCTTCTTTGGCAGATCAGACCACTTTGATACTATAACTTTAGAAAATAATAGACCAGTAAGTGCGGACTGGTATATGAACAGCTGCTTGCCTTCTGTTTTGGAAAAGTCAAAGAACGACACCCAAAAAGCAGAATGATACTCCGTCACAACAATGCCCCAGCTCACTCCGCCAGACAATCGAAGAAATTTTTGAGTACTGTAAATTTTGAGTTAAAGTGTCATCCGCCATACAGTCCCGACCTTTCGCCCAGTGATTTTTATTTATTCCCGAAAATTAAGGATAAACTCAGATGAATACGTTTTATGAATGCAGAAGAGGCAGTAAAGGCCCTCCGAACGGCTATTGAAGATGTGCCTAAAGAAGGGTTTATACTATACAGACAATGGTTTCATCGCATGAAAAAGTGTATCGATTGTCGCGGAGAATACTTTGAAAAGTAATAAAACTTCCATCATTATATCTGATTTAATTTTGAGATTCCAAAAGCTGTCAGTATCACTCACGTATTGTTGGTATGATTCATTTCAATTTTAGAGCGATTTACTTAAATTAGGTAAACATATTTTAAGTTTTTTTTTATTATTTCATCTACAATCAGCTTAACATATAATAAATATTTTAATTTACAAAATTTTTATTTAGAAAAATGTAAAGTGAAATATGTAGACAGATTAACAAAAAAATTATCACGAAACAAATGGTAATCAGTATACGAATGTTATCTTGATAGCTTTACATTTAAGATTGCATAACTATTTTCATTTTTACGACTATTCGATTGGAAACTAGGTTAGCGGATATGAAATCATTATTCTCATCACAAAACAAAAGGTAGATTCGATCGTGAGGCACCAAGCTGGTTTGATAAATTCTGTACTGCGGAATCGTGCGGCAGTGTTACCACGTTCTTACATTGATTTATTAACAGTCGATCTGCGTACATACCAACACGAGATCTCATCCTCATTCCATTTAAAGCAGATAGTGATAAATATAACAGTTTTTCAGAAAATACATCTGAATATGCACGGTAAATTGATTAGTGCAATCGATAAAACATACTTTTGATTGGCGTATAGTTATAATAGTTGATTGATTTATTACATCTATGTAGAGTTACCTGTTACCTGTCAGTTGTGTATGTTGGCAGTAAAAAATATGTTAATTCTGGTTTTATAACGTTACCACATTTATACACAGATCATTTGTTTATTAATAGATTTATTTATAGACGTGACATGGCTCTTATGGAAAGAAGATAGTTTTTAAACAGTTTTTTTAATTCTCAATGGCACAGCTTTTTCTTGAAAAAAGTGATTTAGTTTACATACTTAGATAAAACATTTAACATACATTTTTGTGATTTTAAATTTTCTCAAATGTGTCTGTAAGGCGGCTCAGATATATCTATAGGTACAACAGAAAGTAGATGTAGATAGTGTATGGATACATAGGTAGGTACATATTTAACACATATAACTATCTACTCTATCTAGATAGGTTACGATTACTGTAACCGTAACAAGCCCTTTTATCATTCCTTGCTAGACATACATATGTCATGTGCATATTGTCTTGTGCATGAGTTGAGACATGTGTGGCCTCGAAACGCTATACGGGCCAGGCGTATTTGTGAGTCCACTCTTTTAGAGGTGGTGTAGTTCCGCAGTTTAGAGTTTCCTCAGTTTTAGAGTTTGTGGTAGCGAATTTGTTGTCACTTAGTTGCCTTTTACGACAGTCAGGGGAAGAAGTGGTGCTATTCTAAGCCGGCCACTTGGCAGTTAGGAACTATGCAACCACCCCTTTTAGTATCCACTGTTGGACATAGGCCTTCTCGTGCACATCGTATTGTACATGAGGATGTATGGCCTTAAAACACCGCGCTGGCCAAGTGGGTTGGCTTTTTTCCGGAATGGTTGAATTCTTGTCGTCGTAATGTCACCCTAATGTCTTTCAAGAGACATCGGACATGTATGGTTTAGGGCGAGCGCAGAAGGCGCTCAGCCAGCAGCAAAAAGTGTGTGCAGCAACGAGCCTAACGGCAGACCTAAACGAGGCAGACCGGCGGAAGGAACGGACTTCGGCTTAGGGCGTTGCTTGGGAGGGTACCGCGAGATCGCGACGCGGTGACAAGCGCACAGGCATGTGTCGGTACCTTGTAAAGGTGTTGGCTGAAGGCCGGAAGCGGGTTGGCGTGTCCACTCGTTGGTCTATAGAGAGAGTTAGGAACTATGGAACGTACAAAATAGTTTTGACAAAATTTTTGATAATATTTTAATATTTTCTGGTTTCCATGCCACCACAAAGAATGACGTAATTAATCTGTTCCACAGAAGAATAGCCATCGACAATTATCATTACGTCAACTCTGACCCAATTACATGCGAGATGATCCGTGTCCAAAATACAAGTGAATGTCGGCCGTGTTTACAAACATCCTAACCTAGGCTAATGATGAGAGACAGGGCGTGCTCGAAGGTAATCAGCGGGCCGTTGACCCGCGGTAATGACTGCCCGATGACGCTGCACTTAACCGGGCACGTGGTACGGTTATCAGTTCGAGAGACAGATGCGCGGTTTTTCATTCAGATTTTGGTACAGCTGGTCATGGTAATGATGGTACAAGGTGCTTGCTATTTGTTTAGATTTGTGACTTGTGCCGTGTGCGTGCATGATTCAAATTTTGTTAATTATCCATGCACAAAATACTGGTATGTTTCAGAAATGTAAACTGTGTTTTGTTGAGAAGATAAAAACCACATGTTTTAATAAAGTCAATACCTGATAGGAGCTGTTTGAATTCCTTACCGCTTCTTTTCAATCAGCTAAGAACTAAACATATTTGAACTAATTGGAACTACTTTGACATGAAAAGGCTAATAAATCTTTTATTTGGTTGGAAAAGTATTACCTGTCTGCAAATCTACACTGGAATGGTATGAAAACATATTTACAACCTCTAAGGTTGTGGATGCTGGTTAAGGTTAATGTTTAAGGTTAAGTTGGTTATGTAAGCGCTTTATGACATATCATAGGTAAATTTAGATCTTCTAATGCACTTACTGCTTCATTTGCTGAGTTCGCGCTTTTTACAAGATAAATAAGTACAACTGTATAAAGTGAAACTTATTCCTAAGTTGAATCAGTGCCGGGGTAAAGACTGCATGTACAATAAAACGAACAGCTTAGCGTTTTGGTAGGGGCACATTAGTTTATATTTAAACATTGTAAACAAATAACACAGTGAAATCAACGAGACATGAGCTTTACGTTTGTGTGAGTGCACACCAATAGTGTAGAGTGCGAATCATTTCGACAAGCGTATTGGACAATTCGGCACCCACTCACACATGCAAAGCTCATGTCTAGTTGATTTCATTGTACCTACGTACGGTTTAGTTTGATATTAATGATGATGATAATATTAGCGTTCAAATGTCCCACTGCACTGCACATCACAGGCCTCTCTTAGGTAAAATTACTATGTCGGGACATAAACCACTACGTGGGCCCAGTGCGGATTGTGTATGCTACATATTTTTCTTCAATTCTGTTTCCAAAACGCTAAGCTAGTGATATATTTTTAAAAAAAATTTAGGAACTAATTTCTAACTCAGTAATTTACGGTCCGAGGGTTTAAACTCATTCATGATAATAATGAATGAGATTTCAAAATAGATACCGTTTTTATGAGATTGATATATAATATAATAATACACTTTCTTTGCATGTGGTGACATCATACTACAACTCACACACCATAATCAATTTCTATGACGCACAGACAAGCTACGTTTTCACAGTGTATAATTTACTCATTGTCTCATTTCGATTGGTGCAACTGTGTATCAGATTTCTGTCGCTGGCAGCATTGAGACGTCAAGGGAATGAAGACTAATACTCCACAGCATGACTTTCAGAAAGAAAGTGTTGGTCGCAAATTGAATAAAGTGCAGTTACAGCGGCGGTTAGATACGGGTCTATTTAAAGTTTATAGAATGCGTAAGCAAATAGACAAAACCACATTAAAGATGCGTATGAATACGTATTGCAAATATGAACGCCATCAACGCTCGAGCGTTGAGTGAGCGCTAATAATGAACTTTTAAGACTGGAACGTTAAACGCTAGTGAGCGTTATAATTCAAGTTATTAAAGATTGATAACCTTATACTCTTGTTTTTAAAAGCTTAAGTCCAAACGATTAAGGTTTAGGTCCTTAAGATTTATTACCACTGAATTAGCTGCGCTTGAGCACTCGAGCGCTCAGCGCTCATTCCTACAACACTAATGTGAAGCCTTCTTTCATGTTACCTTCTTTCAAACCTAATAAGTGACCACTTCATTTCATGTCGATTTCGGGCAAATTATGTAGGTATCATAAGTTTCGGTAGCGAGTGAGATATGTCAGGAGCCACGCCATTTTTATCTTATCCCTAACCATTTTCCCTATCATTTCTCCAAATCCATTCCTGAATCTCCAAAGATAAGCAACGCTTCTTAGTTCGTCATTCCAGTATATTGGCGTGCATAACAGATATTCATAGGCAACAGTATCCATTTACCACTAGGTCGACTGTATGCTCGTATGCCACATTCTTACTATAAAAAAAGGATCATGCCTTTAACAGATTTATTGTTATATCTCTAACCTAAATTTTGGACATTGCAACATACAGTTACTCTAGATAGTTATAGTTATTGAATTCAATTGACATGTCCGTCTTCATAACGGAAGCCGTCGGATTCGATCCATCCAACCGCACTGGGTATTATTATCACAAGTATGCTGCTCTGTTACTTTTTATTTACAGAGAAAATTATGTGCTTGGAAAATAACAGGGCTATGGTTCCATTAGTGTTTAGGATTGAAGTAAGAACAAATAATGCTAAGAATAAGTCATAATGTTAATGTAATGTGAGGGTATAATTTACAGACATTGTTTACATTAATATAGTGGTTTGGAATATTAAGACATAAGGACAGAACACACATAAAGTGTAAAGTAGACATTATAAAAGACTTTTTAATTTTATTCAACTTTTAAATGATTATCACAAACACCACGCACAAATAAACAATTTTAAGTGTTAAACTATTACTATTAAACCACAAAACGCCTAATACACAATTTGTACAATAATCAAAGAAAAATTCAACTTCTCTCGCGCTCGCCAAAAAGTCGACGACAGGATACGTTTTACACTTTGAAATTGTTTATTACGACGAAAACTTGACACTGGCAGAATGTGCCATAAATGTGCACCATTGCCACATACAAAGTAAAAAAAAGACATAATAAAGATGTCCGTTAAGAATTTAGTATTTCTGAACTCGTCTATTGAGTTTTAAGTACCTAACGATTTTCCGAATTCAAATAATTTAATAAAGGATAGATGCAGTTGCATGATCAAAGTTGGGAGTAATCTAATTTTTATAATGGAATTTCCGTCAATAGTCGGAATCGTCGTAATCAATAGTCGGATCGACAATCGGAAGTGAGAAGGGAAAAAAACATTGTACTCGACTATGATACCGTACCATACCATCAGGCTATGTCTCTCCATTGCTGGATATAGACCTCTCCCAAGGCTCGGCACCACACACAATCTTCGGATCTTCTCATCCAGGCACCATCCGCGAACTTCTTCAAGTCGGTCCGTCTGCCGGGAGGGTATCTCACATTGCACTTCCCGATACGTGGCCTTCGATTATGGTATAACGTAAACATTTTCGGGCATATGGTCGTTATTTTAATAAGAAAAAATGTGAAATCACTTATAGGTATGTCAATCAATACAACTGATGAAAATAAAAGAAAACCGCGTAAGTATACTCAATAAGTATCATCCAAACAATAGAAAATGCAATGAAATGAAGTCTTAAGACTACAGTGCCGAAATCACCGATCTACCTCTCCCATCGAAATGAAAAAACGACTCACCACAAACGCACCCAGGATTTTGCGGCACATCCAGGAGAAGTTCTAAAGATAAATTCGGCAAACCTGTAGTTATTGGAACCTAAGTCTAGCGATTTCAAGACCTATCTAGTCCAGGACCGTAAATCAAAAAGTTTTTCTTAGAACATATTTATAACCAGTCGATTCTTCACGGGATCAGGATTGTACAATAAAAACTAAATATGAATTTAAGTTTTACTTATTTTTATTGTAATCATAGAATACTAAATAATATTCTGTATTCTTGTGTCACTTTAATACTGCCTAAATCTGTATTACCATAATCGCATTTTCCAAGTATTATCATTCAGGGAGACGTTGGCTAGCAAAGATACTAGCTAGTTACAATCGGATATCAAGCGGCTCGACTGACATGTAAATCGTGATCGACCAGGAATCGATCTAGCTACCACAGACTACCGGTGCCACCGCGCTGACTCAGCACTTTTCAGCACACCTGCCGCTTCCAAACAACCGATAGAAACGCCTGGGACTCAAATACAGACTGTAACATTATTGTTTTAATGACGTTTTTTCTGTAGAGAAAATAACAGGAAAAGTTTTTTAAAGCAAATGCGAGTTTAAGATAACGATATTGAATTATTGTTAATTATGGCATCAATAAATACGTTACGTAACTTGTATCGACACCGGTATCGTTCACAGTAAGTATAGATAAATAGGTGGGTGTCTTGAATCTAGACACGTTTTTTCAAATACGTGAATAGGTGAATAGGTAACAATTTCCGCAATTCGTCTTTGGTGAAGTTTTCTTAAAGCCCTTCACAACGGAAGGCTGTTTATCTGACACGTAATGAAAACTGTTTACAACGCAATTTAAGTATTTTATCTAGTATTTAAATACTTTTACATACATAGGTACCCAACCAGTTCTGTTTTGACGAAAAAATTAAAAATATAAGTTAATATAAAACGATATTATATTAAAGTAACATAAGATACGTTATCGATTGTTTACTTTTAATAATGTACCTATACCTACTAAATGATACCTTAGTAGTATTCAAGAACAGCTGTACACAAAACCTAGTACATAGGTAAACAAAATATATACATTCAAAGTTTCTCACCAATCTATCGACCTTCGTCAAAATTTTTATCTAACGCTGCCTCTAATCATATGCCTTCGCCCAACTTTTTTCTTAAAAAAACATAATTCCTTGATCCTCTTAATGCTAAAAAAAAAGTAAAGATGATGTTTTTAATGTAACATTTGAGAGATTGACAGGTCGGTCGGCTCGTACCCAGCCGGAGGCTCGTATCAGGTAAAAAGTTTGATTAAAAATATTTCAGCGCAAGCGGGGCTCGATGTTATCGCCCATGGTTTCCTTTTGATCTTCATAATATTATGCTTCTTTTGCTAAAATATTTATAAGTGTTCAGCTGCTGTGTTTATATGCTCGTACAATGTTTATAGGTAAGTACTTACGTGTAAATAAGTCGTATGTACTTTAGCTACTAAACGTTTTCGTTAGAAAACGTTAGAAACATTTTTTTTATAGAATAGATGGCAGACCCGCGGGCGGACCACATGATGGTAAGTGGTCACCGCCTCCTGCAACCTGCAACACAAAGGGGCTTGCGAGTGCCCGCTGATCTTGCAGAATCCCGTTCACAGCTCTCTTGAAGAGCCCCATATCGTAGCATAACGGGGAAAAAAACCCACAACTTTCGGGTTCGCGGTATAACATTCCCCATTATATAGGTAGGCGGTAAAAAACCCAGAGAGATGCAACATCCCTACGGATGCTGAGCGATTCTATACCACCTGTGAGAGTGGGATCGTCGACAACTCGGGAAGCACGTCGTTGGACGGACGAGTCAAAAGGGTTCAGCTGGTACTTCGGTGCATCGGTCCAGCAGATGCGGCTGCTGTAAGGAATAATATTGAATATTATTTTCGAAAATGTTAGTTCCAGAACGATTTATTTTTAATCTCTTAGGTAAATATTTCGTTTTACCTCTACCTCGGTGTCCATCCTGTGGCATTCGCTCGGTGACGATTCTCGCCCACCTTTGTGTCTAGCCCGGTTTCATTTTAGTTTAGCGGTGTTTGCAACAACATCAGTTATACGAATTTTAGAGTTTAATTCGGTACTTCTTGACGAATGCACGTAACACGTTGCCCTGAATAGTATAGTCTGGCATAAGTGAGGACCATGCTTTTGCCCAAAAATTCCAAGCTAAAAAAAAAAATATTTTGTTAATTTCTTAAACATGTTCAATGATTTTATGAGTAAAAATGGATTGAATGTCATTATATAAAAATTTTAAAAGAATTTGCTTTAAAAAAATCAACATGAAACATTGAATTGAAAACATTCAAATTTTCTTGCTTTCTCATTAAGCAAAATTTCATAGAGAAAAATGTACCTACATGTTTAATGTACGATGTCTATCACAGATGCAAACATCTCAACCACTACCAAATGCACCCTCAGAAAGCAGCCATTTCTCAAATTGAACGAACGAACGCATTCAACAGAAGCCGGGTTGAGGACCCTCGGAAAAAAATATCGAACTAAAACCATCCCCTAAAATTATTTTAGTGAAAAGAAAGGAACTTAATACGGTCCCCTCCATACCTCCCTTAGGCGCACCCCTTGAAGTGAGAGTGTGTGTGTTAGGTATAGTAGAACTCTTTATGTGTGAGTGCCCTCGGAACGGAGCGGCTGACAGCTTGGTATGGGGGAGCGAAAGTGCTGTAAGAATTTACATTTTTTTATTTGTATAATAGTTCTAATTTTTCACAAGTTCGAAATGTTAGCATAGCTATGAAAGTTTTTACTGTTCCTCCCGCTTCTAGACACTTTGAAGTCAGACATATAAATCCACATCTTACCTTGTTAATTACAACTTAGGTACTTGTTAGTATTTACTATAACAATTGTAAAGCTTTGAGGATAATGAGAATGTGTAATGTTGCCCCGATAGTTGTTCTGTTGTTTAAATGTGTTTTAGTGAGAATTTTTTTATGGAATCAGTTTTGTAATCTAGAATTTAAGTATCTTAAATTTTACCTGTATTTCTGTTCATTTTCCACAATGTTAAAATAAAATAAAATTTAATGGATAAATGTTGATGTGAAAGAAGTAAAATAAAATAATTATAGGGTATAAATCAAAAGTTACAAACATGTAGTTTTGTTTTTCTACCTAAAACGTTCTATCTAAAAGTCTATTACACAGAACGAAACGGAGATGGTATATGCATTTGGGGTTAGATGTACCTATGTTTGTGTACCTCTTTGTTACCACTTTTCTCCGAAAAGGATAGATCGATTTTAATGTGTTTTTTTGTAAACGTTTAATCGTATCATGGAGCATGTTTGACGATGGTTATTGTGATTTTAACTCACCAGAGGGTGCTGCTGTACCAAGTTAAAAGGTGTAATGGTTTATAATTTCTAAACGAATGCACTTATTCGAATGAGTCATTCTGAAGTGAATAATTGAAAAGACGTAAACATTACGGAACGGATATTGTATATGCGTTTGGAGTAAGAAATTATTTATGTACCTCTTTGTTACCACTTTACTCTATAACGGCTGGACCGATTTTAAAACGTTTTTTTGGAAATGTTTAATCGTACTTGGAGCGTGTTTGAGGATATGTGTTGTGGGTTCTAACTCACCAGAGGCTGCTGTACCAAGTTAAAATTTGTAATGCTTTATTAAATTCTAACTTATATTATACACATAACCGTCAGCATCTGATGCTGAAGCCGAAGGTAGTAAGGGAACTCCTTGAAATTTGGCAGTACAATTATGGTGTTTAGACTCATTTTCTGGAGTTGTTTGGTTCAATGAATAGTTCTAATATATTGAGGGAATGATGTTGTATCCCACAGCCAACTGTGTCTCACTAGTCTTGTTATCTCATTCCAATAGAATATTGATACTCGTATGTACAAACGTGCTGCAGATCAGCTGATCCGGTATAGCTGTAAAAACGTGATTAAAATTTCTAAATTAATACATTTAGTCGAATGCGTATTTTTGTTGTTAATAGTTAAAGATGTATACTTAACATATAAGCGTCAGCGTCTGATGCTGGAGCCTATGGTGGATGATGGTAAGGGAACTCCCTGAAATTTGACAGTAGAGCAATCGTGTTTAAACAAATTTTTTGGCGATGTTTAGTTCTATGAACGGTTCTAGTACAAGGAGAGGACGATTCTGTATGCTCCAGTAGACTGAGCTTGTCTGACAGGCCGAGTTTTCTTACCCTCACAGAAGACCGCTATGTAGAAACGTGTTCAGAAGTGAATGAAAGTTGTCGAATTTCGAGACCCCTCCTTTTCCATCTCATGCCATCCCAACTTGTTTTTCTCATTTGAGATTGACGCGCGAAATAGACTGGTTGATATGAGATATCCCATTCACAATTTTTTTCAAATCCACTTTCTAAATCCATATATGTAATTCCAAAATTTAGACGGGGCATCTCCGCATGTGTCACATTTTGTCATTTTTGACTGATGTTGACATGTAACGCAGATAATAACGAAATGTAAGGATCGCGCGCACGGCGCACGAAAAATATTCTACATAATGAGATATGGTTTTGCCTTCATGGCATTATATTACCTGATAGATGAAATGGGGTGGGATAGGATTGAATAAGATAAGATTGGATGTAAAAATGCATCTAATTAGTCAGTTGTACGTGTCCAGTCCAGCTAGCTCGTGTTCGTAGATAACATTAATTAATACAAAGAGCAATTTGTATCATTAACAAGTATTGACTTACGGACACAGCGTATAATGTATCAAATTGAGTAGTAATTAATTCGTTTTAGATTCTAGACACGAGAAAAGTGAAATGTTACACTAATAAATGCTTTTAGATAAAGCTTTTCCGACGGTGGTTGGACTTGGATGCATTTAAGGAAATATATTCTTAACTATGAAGAAAGCCCTTCCAGTATCCACTGCTGGACATGGACCTTCTCATGCACATTGTCTCGTGCATGAGGGATATATGGTCTTAAAACGCCGTGGTGTGTCGTGTGGTGTCGGCCGGCTATAGAATAGCACCACCTCATCTTCTCCCGTGGGTGTCGTGAAAGGAGACTAAGCGGCTCTACAGATTCAAAAGCAATTTTCAAAATATAAATAACCTTATTTTTTAATGTTTTGCATATTTCCGTTGCTGAACAAAAAAAACGTCCAGCACTTTCCGACTGCGCTACCGTATGGAACTGTACCGAGCGGGCGCGGCGTCGGCAAATCAACACACACATCAACGCTCACACACACAAATACACTTATACGAAGCCCCACCGAAGGGCACAAAAGCTTGGCCGACTGACTACCGACGCCAAGATATGTGCTATACTAACAGATGTAATATGTATTCCAGTTATGTATTGTTGCTGTGCTCTGAGCTGTGCATCGCTGAGAGTTTATAGGAATATGAAATTTCGCTTCAATATCATTTAAAAACTTTAATATTTATAGTATGTGTATTTATGTTGTTTAAACTATGCTGATCCGGTATAGCTGATTTAGGGATATAGTCTTTTTCATTTACGGGTTCAAAGTTAGACTACTACATGTTGGACTGAGAGAGGCCAAGATCATTTTTTTAAGTTCCATGCAAGCTATATATTTAACGCCCAGTTAGAATTTGATCGCTCCTTTACTAGTGATGCGAATAGAGCGAATGCACCACATTCTACAATATACTTAAGAAATTTAATTTAATGGTGATCATTTCTGAAATCACAATAATTAATTCTTAAATACTTGCTAAGAATTCTCTACGATGTGATAAAGAAGCTTTATACGAAAATATAGCGTTACAACTATGTATCAATCAACACGTTTAATATTGTTTTCAAGTTGGCAAAGAATCAATCCAAACAAAGGATTCCAGTATAAATACTCCCCATTTTCCTCATAACGTCATCTCACGTACGTTTCTGCAGCTCTCAAATCGACTCGAGTATGGATTACAGCTCGACGACTTGAGCCACCCTTGCTATAATACCAAAGTGGTCTAAGAGGAAAGCTACAATGTCTTAAGTTATAATAAATAATCGATTTGTTCTCGAAGTCATAGAAAAACCATACATCGATAAACCAATAGATTTCGTCAAAGATTCTGAGTTAATTGACATTAACATTTTACGAACCTTTTTTTTTTGCTAAAAAAACTATTGATTTGGGTTTTCGCTAAGTTTTTGAGACATATTTGCTAAATACGAAGCGCAAAAAAATATTATTTTTAGGAAAAATACCTATTTCTTGTCAATTTGAGTAACATTCATGGTTTATAGCTTCGGGAATTAAGTAATTACTCATCCTAAGTAAGATAAAAATACAATAATGTGGATTTACTTTCTTTGTTTTTTAAAATATCTTTACTTATACAACACTACCACCAAAAAGATTTACCTTTTTTAATAACCGTTTACTACTCAAACTTATCATTCGAGATTTGTATTTCAATAAATTAAGTTCAAAAAGCCTTAATCGCTTGCCGCTCATTGTTTGTACCGCCCGTGAAATATGCGATATACGCCATATTTACGAGTACGTACGGAGCGTGCCCTACGAAACGCGCCGTCTCTCAGGCGATGTATTGAAATTTGTCGTTTCGCCGACGTGCCTTCAGAATTTAACCCTTCAAATGTACTACGGTGTGATAAAGCTGGTGACTCATGTTGGAAGTAAGTACCTACATGCTTAGAAACATTTCACTATGAAAGTTACTGTGGTTCTTTATGAACAAAATTCCACGGTAAATACTTCAAACTTGTTTTTATTTTTTCTTATGATTAGTAAATATTTCCTAAGTATAACAAATTATTAACAAATTATACTTAAAAACCAAAAAAATATGTGGGACTCTAAGAACGTCTCAATGACGATGTTACATTATGTTTGTTAATTGTCATTGAACACACACGAGTTTAAGCAGGTATTCAATAGTTATGAAAATTGACTAATTTAAATATATTTAATGTGTTCAGCTACCAGCGCTACCACAAATCCGGTATCACAAGCGCTGAGGAACTAGACTATCTCTAAAAGAGTGAACTCGTCAACCCGTTTGGGCAGCCATACAGCCCTCATGGACAAGACAATTCGTGTGGAGAGGCCCATGTCCAAGAGTGGACGATAAAGCGCTGGTGACGGTAGTGTGTTCACATTTAATGACTTAAGACAAGGTGTCAAATATTCAAGAATAATTTAAAGAATCTACGAATTTAAATACCGAAATAAGTAATTTAAAATTAATATAGTACCTAGCTAGAACATGGACATTAATTTATTATCGTAAAATATAGTTCATTTCCCAACTACTAACTCCTATCCCATCGATTGGAGAGTATAATGGAATAAGAGTATAAGAAACTCCTTATTTCATTATACTCAAGACTCCTCATTCCCCACACCACCCCTCGTGGAGAACTCCCCGTCCCGATATACTACCCATGCCCTCGAACCTCTTTTCTAAATCCTTTCATAAATCTAAAAAGGTAGATTAGGAAAGGCTGCACCTCCGAACAGCCAAAGTCTGTCATTCTTGCCTGATATTGGCATGTATTACGGATATTTACCATCAGGTGGAGTGGTTGTTTGCTTGTTGATAATGTTTTTTTTATATAGAAAGAAGGCGTTTTTATATAAAAAAAACATTATCAACGAATCAGAATTTTAATTAAATTATAATATCTTTCATAATTGAAGTAAACTTGTTGCTAAATTGTATTCAGTAAATGAAATGAAATTCACTCATCGGCTAGAAACGGCACTTTCACATCACACACCACTGTAGAAATAGAGTTCCGCAAGTCACGAAGTCCACCGGCGCCGAAGCACTTCCTATAAACTGTCCCTCGGGATGGTATCGTGGTCGTAAGGGACTCACCTGCCAAATGCCTACTAAATTGAGAGGCCTTTCACTTTACCGCCTTTTGTTTCCGAGCTGCTACCAATGAATTGACGAAATTGCTTTGGTCCCAGTAGGCTGTCGACGGAATTCTGTGAAGATCACATTTTAACGAAATTTGGTTGTGATTATTATAGCTATGGCTGAAATTTGGTTATGGCAAAGCTTAGTTTGTAATGGAAACACATTACAAAATTAATATTCAATAACATGCATAGTTTAACATTTGAGATTTTCGCGTTTTTCACACACATTAATCTATTTAAACGCGTCTTAACGCGATGTTTACCTAATTTATTTTACTCGACGTTTGCACCAACCATGGTCACGATAAATAAGGTAAAAATTCGCGTTAAGATCTGTTTAAATAGATACATATTCATCTTTAAGTTATACCTATTAATTTATATGTTTTATCGCGTGTCCCAATGTGCCTTTCTGTTCAGCTTAAAGGTTGGCTGGTAGAAAATGCCTTCAAACATTAAGCTCGCTTTTTATACGACTAAGTGCAACCAAGTATTTTTAAATAGTCTCTTACGCATGTTTTGTAAGGTCTGCTATAGTTTCTGATATATTCTTCATCCCTTTGGGGTTGCAGACGACTAATTGACTACACATCGGCTATAGTCTATTTCTATGTCTAAATTTTTATTAACACTAGCTCGGAGATTGCGGAAAATATCGTGAAGATACACGCGTACATAAGAATTAAATAAAATCCGTGCTGGCCGTACTAATCCGTACGGGGTTTATATGCTGGATTATATCCCGAAAATCCCTTTATACTAAGAGCGGCCTGTGTCCTGGAGTGGGACGTTTTAGGCTATGGGTAACTGATGTGACGTTGCAAAACCATCGAATAATTACAAAACCTCCTCTTATCTTGTTATCACTTCTATCCAATCTATTTCTGATGTTCCGTGATGTCTGATCTTGTAATGATATTTAACATAAATAAATGAAAAATACCAATAGTTAGTATCTAGTAGCAAGTCATTCATGGATACTCACCACTCTCACTTCAGGTAATTCTTCAGCAGCCCCATCTTCCAGCGAGTCCATTCCTTTAAGAAACATTAGGGCTAGGTTGAGGCCTAACCCACGTCTACATGTTGTAAGACTTGTAATCATATAATATACTAGCTGTTCCCGGCATGCACTGCATGCCCGTTAATTTTTTTGCTCATAATATATAGCCTATATCCATCTGGAATAATGTACCTTTCAAATGGTGAAATAATTTTTGAAATCGGATTAGTAGTTTCGGAGATTACCTCCTACATCCAAACTTACAAACTTTACCTCTTTATAATACGAGTATTAGTATAGATGAACGTAAGCTCTATGTCCATATTGTAACAATACTCTTTTGAGGATTGTTATTTACCGAACTTCTTACTACTAAATCCCTAGGAACCTTTACTGGCCGCTAATTCAAACCTAAATTCAAATTCGCTATAAATTTCAAACGCATGCTCTGACTCATTCTGCTGAGTCTTAACTTAATGACTTAATGTCATTAAGTCCGGTGACTCTTGAAAGGCCAGTAGGGCCACAAGTATTTAGTCAATCCGGAAAAGAAAAAAAAAGACTCATTCTGCTCTACAGAATTTACAGGACATTAATGAAATGATAGCGAGGCGGAATGTAGTTGTTTTCTTCTCAAATGAGCTGGTTCTGAGCAGGTATGCTGTGTAATATAAAGAACATTCTTTGGTAAAGAACATACCTACGCATTGGTTTTTATAACTGTAAGGTACCTTCGGTTATATTTAAATAAAAAAATAATAAAAAATCTTCTTTTGATACGTTATGACGTGCCTACTGCACTCCAATAAAACCTTCAGTATCAGTGCTGCTTATGTTTGTGAATATCTCATAAATCACTCTGTGCATAGAATTCAACTCATATAAAACTAAATTTAAAAACATCTCAGTGGGTGTTTTTATGTTTATAGTTTTAAACCTTATTAGATGCTATTCATTATTTTTATTACATTTACGTCTAAATAAATTACTGAAATGAGAACTGACTGTTTGAATAACACTACCATCTGAGCCAACGTAGCAATATCACTAGCATTCATTTAATTAAACTGCATTCGTCACTGACTTGCTGACGTAGCAAGTAACGTAATAATATATGTATGTACAACTAAATATAATTTAATAAGACAACATTTCCAAAATTCTTCAAGAAGCATTCGGAGTGTAAAAAGTCTTGCGACAAGAAGCAAATATAGAATAACTGTAAACCGACATTGCTACCGGCCAGTAACCAGTAACCCTTACGGACAAAGAACTCTCAAGGGACAATCGAGACATCAAACATTCTAAAAGTCGAAGTTTTTCTATGCAAATCCGTCAAAATGCAGACGGTAGCGAAATCTTATTATTTGCATACAAATAACTAACAATAGAGCCTTTGTTTAGTACCGAAAATCTGCAAAAATTTCAACCCTTTGACGCGCCGGCACAAAAAGGATTATTGTTGTAATGTCGCTTTTGAAGTTTTGCAAATGGACTCAACTACTATTCAGCTGATGACTTAGTTGACTAATTTGTCAGTTTTTTTCTAAACGTTTCTTAGTATGTCTTTGTTATTGTTTTTAGTACTTACCTAATGAACAATTTTTTTTACCAAAGTCACTAATGTCACATGTTGGCACTTGAGTCGATTGATGTAGGTATCTATTTTTTCTAAGTATATAGTTTCTTTACATATACCGTATACTTTATTGTATACAGACATATAACGTATAAAAATGGATTAACAAAATTATGTACTACAGGCAAGTTTATCTCGTTGGGAGTTTTATAGTTTTCTATTTATTGTAGTATGATATACGGCGGTATAAGAGCTGTGAATAGGATTTTGCAAGGTCGGCGGCGCGCCCGCATACCCCCTGGTGTTGCAGGTGTCCATGGGCGGCGGGGTAACACTTACCATCACGTGGGACCGCTTGCTAGTCCGCCCACTAGTATATAAAAAAAAATAAAAAAATATTACCTTTTACTATCTGTAAATACTTACGCTATCCATAAAAAAATGTTACGCTTAAATGATTAAATATTAAATGATTGTCAATTTATTGGTAAGTTGATTGATCTACAAATTGTAATATCTGTCATTTTGTATGATAGTCGCAAAAAACCTTTTGCATAAATCACCAGTTCAAATAGGTTCAATGACCGCAAATGTAATTCGATAATTGCTTTTGTACATACTGATATCATCTTACAAATGAAACGTGTATGTATCTACGTGACATCAAATTAAAAATATGTGTATGATTGCGTAGGTTTCCGTCTTCGATGTACAAATTTTGTTTTTTAAATTATTTCGCTTCAAAGAATCGTTGAGAAATAATGTACCTACCTAAATAATATTAAATAACTATATAAATACAATTGTACCGTAGTTAAGACCGATATTTTACCTATTCTATAGGTAAAATTAGGTGCGACGAAGACTTCTTATCTTATTAACATTGAAAATAAAGCTACAGAATCAATAACAACTTCTTGTATTAGACAAGCCAGTTTACAGTTACATCTAGACATCCCATATAAGTAACAAAAGAATGGATTCCATTGAAGTGTATTTTGAGCAACGAAATTAAATCACAGTCCAATAATTCGCTGTTGATCTTTCTTACAAAACAACTCTCTCAAATTTGGCTTTGTATCAAATGATAAAACTGTGTAGTCGGCGCGAGGGCTCGTGTACGAAGCAAGTAGAAGATACTCGTTGCGTGCCGACCACACAATGAGCCGGCGACGTTGATTGATGATTTCACATTGAACGAATACATTACAATTTTTGCTTTCATTTCATTCGATACGAATGTCACGAGGTTATGATATCGAGCGATGTATATGGATGATCGGTAAAACCGTGTGGGCGATGATACAGACGAAGACGGTTTTGCAATGATAAGATTATCCCGATGTCCCTTTCGTTTGGTGGCTGGCGTTTATCGCCAACGGTCATCAACCTTAGTGTTAAGATTATTTTTAATTCTAACAAGCAGGTTACTGGCGTTCATGTTAATATTTTAATGTAGGTGTAAAAAGTTGAATCTACACAATATATTTAACATTGAACTCGCTCTCAATATCAGTTCACCGCATGCGTTTGATGTCTATCGAAAAGACAGATGTTTCATTTATTACATTGCTTAGTTTGTTTTAAAAAAGTATCTTCGGATTTTTTATTTATAAAACAATGTTAAATTCTCAATTATCGAAATAATCAGGTATGAAATACGTATAATAAGTAATGTATCACGTTTTTCATTCTATATTTATTGGTTTTTATTCACAGTTCGCCTATTTTAGTTACAAAACAAGTTTTTTTAATTAAAATCAAATCCCACATTTGTACCTAAACCTAAGCCATTGTCTACATCACATAGTCTTGCTTTTGAACGTGTAATATAATAATATATTATAGTACATACATTCATATAACGCAGACATCTACTCATCTGCAAATAAACTAAACACAATATCTTTTGAGATATCAATTTTATTTCAGTGGCAATGTAAGTCTACATCATAACGGCAAGAAAATAATTTAATTACAAATATTTACAATATATCGAACTTATATAAAATTAGGAATATACAAAGTAAAGTTAGAAACAAAGACTGCAGTGATCAACTCCGTTTATTGCATATTAGTAGATGTCTATTGTCATAAACGAAATGGTAACTCTCATAAAATTTTCTTAAAGTGATTTACAGAATTATACTGCGCAAACGCAACTACAGAAAATTAATACGTCAATTTGTTTAAAGTAGAATTACATAAATATCAATTAATCAACCTGTGACAATACGCTAAAAAATTGGGGAACAATAAACATTTTAAAGTTTTCAAACAAGTTAGTAAATTTAGGAGTGATCTCTGTATGTTACTTAATGTTAAATAGGATTCAAAAATGGATAACTGCAGCGTTACAAGTGAGTTCCGACAACGACTTAAAATGTACAGATACAACACTCAAAATATTGTTTTTATACTAAAATCATATTAATCACACTGTTGACATTGTAAAGTTTTTCCCTTAACTATCCAAACATCCAATTATTTATGTATGACTGTTAAACCTAGATTACAATTACACAACTTAAAATAATCCTTAAATTAATTTAAAATTGATCATCACTTTATTACACCTTATCGACACAAAGGAATGGTAAGAATTACAGAAAGTTTTTATAATGAAAATATAATTTCTTCTTTACACTTCTAAAGATTATAAGGCGGTAAGACCGTAGTCCGACTTGATGACTGGTTGGTTAGCAGGGTTAAGACCAGTACCACAACCCGAGTTGCCAACAGGGGAACCGTGGGTTGAGAGGTTTGCAACCATTGATGGGTCGATGCCACCGTGCATGCTCATCATATGGATATGGTGTGGGGTCATCGGATGCCCAGAATTTATTTGATTCCCAGAATGAGACATCGGACTAATCGCGGGATCATGAGACAAGTTTTGTTGCGCACCAACACAATGTAAGTCATTCATGATATTATCCGTCACATTTTCTATGCTATCTGGTCTTCCGTTGTTGTTGGACTTCTTTTTATCATTGTTATTTGTATTCTTATTTGATCTACTCTTTGGTGTACTTCCTCCTTTAGTCGAAGTCGTCGTTACGCCGGCTGGATTGGTTTTTCTTCTAACGTTTTTGGTGTTCGGCAGTTTATTATCTTTCTTCCATTTCATTCGTCGATTCTGGAACCAGATTTTTATTTGTCTTTCTGACAGGACTAGAGTGTGGGCAATTTCAATTCGTCTTCTTCTTGTTAAATATCGGTTGTAATGAAATTCTTTTTCCAATTCTAATATTTGGTGTCTGGTGTACGCTGTTCGCTGGCGTTTTGGTTCCATTCCCGGTTGAAAAGAGCCGTTAGCTGTGAAATAAAATAAAACTTTGTTAGTTATCGCTCTCATTTTTATTATTATAACATTAATCTTGGACAGTAAAATTTTGTATTTACAATTATGTTATTCAAATATGTAGAAAATCTCTTTAAACATGGCTTCACACATATATCGTGTACATACTAAAGGGGTTTATTTATTTTTTGCTAAAGACCACGCGCTAGACTAATGTTCTCTTCGATTACCTATTATAAATTACAAAAAAACATAGAAGTTCTATAGAAGAAATTAAAGAGATGTGTCAGGATTATGGTACCTATAGTTTATTTATATATTTTCTATATTAATATTACAATCCACATCAATTATAACAATTGCAGTCTCAAATATCATTATACTAAATCATATTGCTAAATAGTATTTTGACATGAATACCACTTAATTATTAAAGCTCCAAGAAGAGCAATTCAAGATAATTCTACGTTAAAACTCTAAGAGGAGCTTTTCTACTCCATCAAAGCTAGATAGATATCCAATGATACTCAATGAGATTGCTTTCCTAAACAACTGTAGGAGATATAAGGACGAATATTCATAACTACAGAATATATTTCAAGAAACACAAAGCTTTTTAAATTTCATTTGAAACTATACTTTATAAATATAAATACTTTATAAATAAATGTTATAAATGAAATTACATATTTTAATGTTGTGGTTAAAGCAACTAGGTACCTAAGTACTAAAAATTGGTATTACTAAATAACTCAGATCTTTGATTGTAAAATTAACATTTTATTTTTATTTAATAAATAAAATGTCATGTGCAGATGATATTTGCCATATAACAACTTAATTGCCGATGTAGGTATATTCTAAACTATCTATATAGATATTTCAGCACACATAACTGAACATAATTATATTATATGAACTTGTATCTTGAATTTTAGGGTTTAGGATCATTTTTTTTCCGAGTGGCTAAATTCCTGTGGCCCTAATGGCCTTTCAAGAGTCACCGGACATGTTTAGTTTAGGGCGAGCGCAGATGGCGCGACCGGCGGAATGAACGGACCTCGGCTTGGGGCGTTGCTTTGGGTGGGTACCGCGGGATTGCGAGTCGGTGAGAAGCGCCCAGGCACGTGCCGATACCCGGTATTGGCTGAAGTGTTGGCTGAAGGCCGGTGTGTGTTCACGGTGTAGCGAGGGTGACGTCCTCGTCTCCGCCGACGGGGACGGTGTATATGTGTAGTCTGTGAGTGTAGTGTATGAAACACATTGGCAGCAGTAATTGGGTCGTCGCGGTCGTCTAAGATGTGCCGAGGACGACGGCGGTTTCAGGATCTATGATTGAATTATGCGCTGTATACACTATTTAACAATTTCTTGAGAATCCACTTTAAGGTAATGATCATAACTTACACAAACACACAACTGAATAGATATTAGATACATAAAACGCCCAACAGTAATTAATGTACACCCTACTTCACTACATCACAAACTGTGTATAAGATAGGTACGTTCGTCCGTCAAACATGGTAGCCAGTTGCGTGCCAGGGCACCTTACTGAATAATTTATGTAGTAACCACCTCTCGGGCTCGGTTAATTAATGTGCATAATAATTACACATGCACGAGCATGAGCTTCCTTTTTGTTTTCATTAATTGCGTCTAGCAAATTAGTTCGTTTTTAGAACAATGTGGGTTGGGCGGACCATTGTTGCTATTTTTGCAAATGCATTATAGCAGGCTACAGCTGTATTGCAACACAATACATTGTGTTGGTCAGTTATGATGACGAATGTTATAATTTAATCTATGTGGTAAGTCTTGGGAGAGATCTATATCCAACAGTGGAGAGACAGGCTGATGGTACGGTGTGGAAATAATTTAATGAAACATATTTACAGTAGTTAAATAAATCATGGAATAAATAATTAACAATAATTTGCGATAATTAATTAATAATCATGGATTCAATACTGAAGAATAATTCTGAAGAAATTATTGTCATTTACAATCAAAAGTCAAACAGACTGTAGGATTAACAAAAGAAAAATAATTAGGAAACCTATTCAGTTTTTATGTAACAAAAATAATTATGTAAAAAATGCGTCATTTAGTAAAACATTTAGTTAAACTTCTCATTTTATGTTGGATTGCAACTTTACATACGAAGTTGCGACAGTTTTGGAAGATTCAACTTATTTGATTATGAGCTTTTCAACTTGTTACAGTTAGTTACATCATGTAGGTATCTCAATTATTTCATTTTTTTAAATTATATTGTTACCTTTTATTTGGTACCCACTTTGATGAGGCTTGAGCCATAAAAATAAAAAAATATAGTAATATATATATATTATATGGGTAGGTATATTAGGTAGAATATAATATTGTAAATATTCTATTATATATTAAATATTGTATAGTTTTAAAAGTAGTGTCCATTCTAATAGATCTAAAAGCGGTATGTCATAATCCTATAGCATCAAAGGAAACTCCATTTGCTCAAATCTGTTTAGTAGTTTTGGCCGCAGATGGGAACATATTGACATTCCACATATAAGTACGTGGTATGATATTACTTTCCGTTTGGCGTAGTTGTAGTTGACAAATAGTTCTTTGATAGTTGTTTTATTAAATATATAAAACATTATTATTTCAGTTAGGTATACCTATATTTTTTTTCTTTATTGTAACGGTATTTATAGCTAGACCAAGTATATACCTACTCATAGATTAACAACTTGCTAAAGGTCATCATCATTAATGAAAACTTTCATAGTTTGATTTTTCTAGAAAATTCCTTTATATTAGTTTTAGCATTCTCTTCATATCACTCTCTATTGTGTGTTGAAAGTATACACACAATTGACACTGATCGTTCAATAAAGCTACTTGTGGCAGAATAATGCCATTGTCGCCTCAATGTTCAATCAATTCCTTAATTTCCTTTTACAAAATTACTTTTATAGGCTTCCAAAATACTTGTGGAAAGGGTTTTAAGAAATTTGAGTCATCCTTATTGGGAATAAATTTAAAGCTAACGTAGCTAAAGTAAAAAACATTTTTTTGTAGATTACCTAAATGGTAGACGAGTAGGCGGGCCACATACGTGATGGTAAATGGTCACCGCCGCCCATGGACACCTGCAACACCCGAGCAATGCGAGTGTTGCAGAATCCTGTTCACTATTTCTTGAAGAGCCCCATATTATGTTTCAAGTAAATTATTAAGTAAAATAGAAGCGTGTTATATAATTTACACCGCGCCAAAATGTAAGTAACAGATCACTTAAAAGAAAAAGGAGTCTGTGGGAGAACTTCTCTGAATTGTTCCATATTTAAAAAAATATTATCTCTTACAAGGTGATAAAGGAAATGTATAAAATGACGATTTTTGTATTTCCAACCTTTCTGTTTAACCCAAAAGTTAGCTCGTAACTCGTAAGGAATGCCTTATTAAGGCTTGCCTTTTGTACCATAATGTGCAATAAACTTGTTCAAATAAAACAATTATACCATTGAAATCACAAAAGAAGTCTACAATATTTACAAAGATAATAACAGAAATAATTATCGAAAAACGTTATTGACATCACGAAAGAGACATCACTTGACTATGTAAGTCAGTGAAAACAAACATTCATTAGTTAAAATGTGATGTTGATACTTACAGGTGTCACTAACGGTTTCCTTTTGAGATAAAATTAATTCCCTTAATTGCCAAAGCTGTGGTAAAATTGAGGATGTCCAAAACTTGAGTGATATGGGGATGTTCCATAAAATTTGTCCGAACCAACATCGAAAGATGCAAACATTCTGTGCGAATTTGCGAATTATAGATAAATCAGAGTTAAGTTAACCTTAGGTATTTAACCTTAATACTTAGGTATTTAAGAAAAACTAACCTTTAGGGTACGATGGGGCCGAGATACACAAATATGTAAAATCCTTAAATAAAATGAAGCGAGAAAATAAAGAATCTTTCTAATTAAAGTGCCTACATAAGAATTTCTCTTTGGTTTATCCATTGGTTATTATTAGCTTTTACTGTTACTGTTGGCAATTTCATTAATCGTAAAGACCATTATTAATATTGTGGAAAGCTTTTCAACCAACATACCTACCACCAACAACCACGACTCATCATCTAATGTACCAAGAACCGAAAATTACGTTACACTCAAAGATGTGTTGTTAGAAGAGCAAATGCCTTTATCAGAAAGGGACAAACGAGTTATTGGGACCGAGGTATTTCTTTGAGAATCTCCGCGGTTTGGGGCGAGGATGGTATGCGCGGTCGGCGGGTACCGAGATTTCAATGGGCAGCCACAGGACGCCACATTGATCCGGGTCTAAGGAACTTTAAGAACAATTCTCTAGGTATTATACATAGTGTGAAAATCTATCAATGATGCAAGCGATATTTATACAAATTTCTATTGGACATAATATAAAAATATCACTTGGAAAATATCGAATGGTATGTTTACTTTTACAGACAAAAGCTGGCAACGAGCAGACAGTCCATTTGGTGGTAAATGGTTACTGTCGCCCATGGACATTCGGGATACGTGCCCACATCACTCCAGAATACCAAACGTTAGCACGTCCCTCGATGCTCTGCCTACCTTTGGAGTTTTAAGAGTGGATTTAGAAAAAGGGTTAGGAAATTTTTGAATAGGAAGTTTAATCGAACAGGGAGTTTTCCTAGTCTCATTATACTCCCCACTTCTCCTTGGGAAGGTGTTGTGCAATGGAGATTAGAGAGTATAATACAATATCAAGTTTCTTTTATTCCATTATTCTGTGCCATACACTTTATTTAATGGGATAGGACGGGATAGGATGACATGGGGTATGGAGCTCTGGCATATCTCACTCACTATCGAAACAATAAGTAGGTAATACCACGAACAGGAGTATTCGTGGTGACTTTACTAATGTAATCTGTATATAGAGAGTTTCTTGAAATATCATTGCAAAGAGCGAGTTATAATAGAGGGATTTCCTTCTTAAAGAATTTATAAATGGGATCAAATAGGCTTTCACTAAGGAACTAGAAATATTGATTCTATCCTTTACAAAGCATGTCAACAATATATAAAGCTATATTTATGTAGATAAAATATTGTGCATAAAACTCATTCTTAATAAGAAGTGTCCTAATTGAAGTATGCTATTTTTGTAGCTTTTTCTTATTTAATCTGAGTAGGTACTAGGTTTCTTACTAATTTTATTTATAACTTGAGACAAGAACATATCGCTGAGTGCAAAATGTGAGGAACCGTTACACCGCTACTGTCTGCGACATCTTCAATCTTCGCTTCGTTAGCCTCGCTATCACGTCATCAGGACGATGACAATCTGAATTGAATTACTGGCTACCTGGGACGAACGTGTGGTCTCATAAGCGATCTGTTAATCTCGAGTCGATCTCGCGACGCATGCGCTATCGAACCCGCCTGGTGGTCCCGCCTCATTACGTCGAACTTACGATGAATCTCAAAACCTCTTTGTCCTACTATTGTGTACCAGTGAAAAATGTTCCCCCCGTGACAGGTGTCGATAAGAACGCTCGCGCACACACCAACTATCTCGCATTTTACAATGAAACTTTGGCGCGAATGTGGTACTAGCAATTTCTTTGGCGATCAATCAATGGAACCGGTTCATTAATGTATGACGGCAAGAATGGATGCGAATGCCGTTGCGTTTCGTCATGTTATCATCAAAGGCGTTTTAGTACAATAATCCTTAGCCTCCAAAGTAAACTGCGTGTCACGTGACCCGCGGGTCGTGTTTGTAATAAGCTGAATACAATATGCATAATTTACAGGTATCTCTATATGAAATAGCTGTCAGCAGAACGTGATACATTAGTAGGTGCGTGTGCACGTTACTATATGTCGATTACGTAGATTGTAGTAGACTGAAGGTCTTCTCAGAAGTTGTAATTACTGTAGCAATAGATACAATGCAACATTACCGTTGATAACAATGACATCATTAATATTAACTATTGTTAGTACGTCAATCGTTTAGAAGATTAATAAGTACAACACTTTGTCAACGCGTAAGACGAAAATATTTTTTTCTAAGGCGCTAGTCTAGAATCGATAATTTTTTTAACGAAATTCTCCAAACTGTAGTGTAATTCCAAAAAATTGTCCATAATATTGTAAGCTCATCGAGGCTTGTCGGGGCTTCTGGCTCATAAAGGGGATAAGAAACGAATTTGTAATTTATAACACCTAATTATAAAGCCTTTTATAAACCCTTATTACTTGATCAACTTATTTAGGTACTTAATATATACATTATACAGTGCTTTAACCCAGAACTGAAAATCGTATAATATTTAAAATATAAAAATTGTGGTTTAGACTGAACAGTCTTTATTAGATTCATTAGCCAACATGTTTCAGGGACATGTACAAAAGAAGGTTGGGATATAATTAATTAGCATGTTCAGTAGATACCTATCTACTGTCCAAAACAGGTCAGTATTTTTTTCCTTTTTAATCAGGTAAACACTATAAGAGATCGCTAGAATTGCCAATTTTAAACCGATATTGCCATAGACCTGATATTGTCCAATTCCATTTTATATTTCCATCTCAACTTTAAGTAACGAAAAATACAAGATGTTGCATTATGGCTCAAGGCCAGTAGCACATATCATGAATGAAATCAAGAATTTCTGATCAGAAACGACAACAGTTCTCTGTCGTCATTCGTCAATCAGAAGAATTGTGTCCGATTTTATTTGGCTATTAGCCAGTTGTCATTCGACATGACCGCATGCATCATTTGTCGCACTCAATTGATTATTATAGTAGGTACATTAAAAGAAGCAATAATTATTACGATTGATTCTACCATAGCTATAGATAAATAAAACATATTTTATAAACAAAACGCACAAAGATGGAAATCGCGCAGAATCCAGAGGAAAGTCGAATGAATGTGGTAAGTACGGTATAATCGACGTAATAATAATAAGTGTGATGCAAAGTTCGCCTTCAGTTACCGCCTCCTGACCTATTGTCCAGGGATACGAAACGGACGTCAAGAACAGAATCGAATAGGATTTTATGTTTTGAGCTCATTTTTTCAATGCTACTTCCGTCGGTATACCTAATCAATAACTCCGTTGAAGAATTCCTAATAGAAAAATAATTATAGTGGCTCATTAGAAAACTACAAAATAGATTTGAACAGTGTTTATCTATTGATGTATTGCTATTAATAAGTAGCTACCTAGAAATTAATAACTATTCAGTTGTTGATTCTAATCAATAAATCCGTAGACAAAAATAACTATAATCTACCTACATATTTTTCACAAAACATTGAAAAAAATGATAAATTTAGTTTCGAGGTAAAATCTTGGAATCTGTATTAATATACATAACTATATCTATTTGTATGTCTATTCCATCAGTTTTTCTTTACATAATTAGGTAGGTACCTTGATTACGAGCAAAATATTCATATGCTGCTATAAATCTCAAACTGAGAGGTTGGTTTGTCAAAGTGTATTGTGTGTATTCAATATTATACTTTATTCCTGATTATACCTATTATACTTATTAAATATCCATAGACCAGAAGATGTGCTTATTTATAATAAAATAATTTTAGTGTATAAATATTTTTTATACTTGAATAATATGAAGGTATACAGTTAATAAATTGTTCATATCTCTATTTTCTATACCTGTGTATACACATTTTATCTAGGGTAAGTAAGGCTTACATGCCCCATTCGATAACGTGCCCTATTACAGCCAAAGGTTTCCACAATCAGCGTGTTTGTGTTTCTTTGTATGTGTCTCTGGATTCACGACACAAGGAATCCTAGTGTGAGTGTGACGTTATTTATTATTATTAATCCTCCAGTCACTCTGTAATGGTCATAATGTAAACCAATGCATGCCGATTTTTTAAAGTTTTTCGCAGAAAAAGTGGTTAGATGGTAAAGAACAACACGTGAATTTGTTTTGCATGTTCTTGTAGAGCTATTTCGAAATCCATTTAAAAAAATTGCAATCGGATGTCGGAGGGTTTGTCATTAGTAATGTCATTGCCTTTAGTCGTAGATACGAGCGTTAAAGATGTGGATAGATATTTCGAAATCCTTTTATAGATTCTAGCTGAAAATTATTTGATTATTGTTATTAACAGATAGAATAGATATACAATATAGATGACTCAAGTATTCCATTTAATCTTTTATAATTAGACGCACATTTCTTACAGTTAAGAACATTTTTTCTTCATACTCAGCGTATGAAGTAGGTGCATTGTATCCAGTAACAAACCATCACGAGTGTTTTCTGCCAAAGTAACCAAATGGTTAGAGACCATAATTTTATTGGCTTGTTCTAATACTGAAGGCACTTTTTTACTACCGATTTTAATAAATTCCCCTCCGTTATACAAAAAACTGGAATTTTTGGATTTAAAATATAAGGTTCGGAGTTTTACACGATGTTTAGAGATTTCAGATCAGAGTGAAGATGCTTGTGTGGAGTGTCACGAGACCATAATTTTAAATATTGAGTTTTTATAACAATAGGTATACCTATTGTTATAAAAACTCAATATTTAACTGGAGACGATTCACTTCATGCTCTGAATGGTTGCACGAACATTGTTCAACGTTTGGAGATAAATATGAGATTGGAGATAAATAAATATTCAAGAAGTGTACGGCCAGTAATAAAGATAAAGGAAGAGGCGCGAAAACTAAAAAATGAAGTATTTCAATGAGGCACTTTAAGCAGGTGGTTCAGTCGCCCCCTCAATGTGCCCCACCGTTGTTTATTTGAATGACTGATTACAGTGATTTTTAATTCTTTTTAGGGAGATATTTTAAGTTATTTTTAAAGTAAATAGATCAAATATTATAAATGTTAACCTAATTATAAGCCTTTGATTATATTTTAGCATCCATTTCATTCCAACCAATCGTGGGGCACGTAAGCCCGAGTTACTTTATACATATAACAAAATCATAACAGAACCGTGTCTGTCTGCACATGAAATATTTTTTGAAAAAGTAATTGTATTATAAAGTACAAGTGATACAAAGTTCAAAACATCAATTGTTAGAATTTTTGTCTGTCTGTCTAAACGCGCATCACGCAATATCTACAAGACAGATTTGAATTAAACTTTGCATAGTGATATGTATCTATTTAAACAGGTCTTATCGCGAATGGTTACCTTATTCATTTTACTCGATGTTTCGGTTGAGTCCCATCAACCACGGTACTAGCTGAATGAAGAGGCGGGTAGTCAACGTCGAGAGTTGCGAGCAGTTTCATCACCTACCCGCATTTGGTCTTCATATTCGTATTCCGGAAAGTTGCGGCCCACAACACTCACAATATCAGAAGCAGCGTCAGATGAAAAATCGCTAGGTTTAATTTTATTAAATTTATGAATTACTGGGTTCCATGTCGAGGACAATTTGTATCCATCTTCTCTATTGAAATTTCTGTTTTGTTTATTTCAATAGCTTCTCGCACAATCCTGGAGAAATCAGTGGAGAGGATTTTTGGACTATAGAATTCTATTCAGTGATTGATCCCTATCGCCGATTTATTCGTCTGGCGATTCTTCACAGCAGCGATATGTTCTTTGACATTTTCTGCTACTGTTCTGGCCAAACCAAATGCACCACTTTGTTTGGCCTATGTAGGAACTAAAATGACATTAAGACCCGTTTAAATACATAAATATGTGTCAAAATAGCGAAAATCTCAAATGTTATTCCTAGCATAGTTATGCCTTATGTGCCGGGATCAATTATAACGTTCCCACGGGAATCACTCTAAAGTTTACTCGAACGAAGTTAGTTTAAGTTAGTACTGCTAGTATGAAATAAGGCGCGTTACTCTCAATTAATTATACATTTTATTCGATGCTACGTATCACTGGTATTTTACATTGCAACGACTTTTTCAAAAAATATTTAAAATAAGATATGGATTTTTTGCGATATCTATCTATCTACATATAATAAAACTGTAGAACCAGTGTGTCTGTATATTGAATATGTTTACCAAAAACTGATCGGGGGCGATGAAGGATGAGTATCAGAATAAAAAAGACGATTTTGAAAATTTATGTCTGTCTGTCTGTTTGTCTGTCAGAACACGCTAATCTCCAAAACTACTCAACCGATTTTCATAGGGTTTCCACAGGTTCATTAAGCTTAGTTTGGCGCTTTGAATAGCTTGAATAGATTGAATAGAAAGAAAAGATATCCCATGTTAGAATATAAAAACTAAAATTCTACGAGTACGAAATCGCGGGCACAGCTAGTTGATATATATGTGTATGTCACAGGGGTATTATTATCAGGAACATAATAGGTAGGTATATTTTAGTATCATTAGTAAAAAAACACGTAGATTTTTTCAGAGATATGATAAAATCAATCAGACATGAAGTTGGCCACAGAGTTTTTATCTCACTAGGGATTTAATCATAAAACACTAAAGGTATGTGATCCCTGCGATATATAGGTAATTTTCATTCTTTTACTAACCTACATCTAGCCTAGATTAGATACCTTCATCTTAATGACATTAAGAACTCATATTTTCATGTATTCAAATGTTATTGAAAGCCTATTGAAGGCCGATTGAGACCCTGTTTTACAATATAGATAATTTTTAAATTTAATAGGTATGATAGATTAATAAGTACAATGGGTATTGTTAATAGTAATTAGTAATTATATAAATTGTATCTATCCCGTACCTACTTTAATAGTTCATTCATATCAAAATATACATAAATGACCTAAATTAATTTCAAGACATTTTAAGTACCTATAGTCAAACCAGATCATAAAAATAAATAAATAGCAACGGTTATATCTAATCACCATAATGGAAAAAAATTAGATCGATAATCTTCCAAGCAAATTCGGGACCACAAACTCCTATTTAAAAGCAATAAAAATAAACGACACTCATTAACATAAGTGTTGGGTTCCATTGTCACCGAACAAAAGTCGTGGCGTCTTGCAGGACCTTCTTAATGACAACCCATTAGTAAGCTGTCAAAACATATCAAAGGACACACACGCCTAAAAACGTGGAGTATCCGTAAACAGTTTTAAGTATTACAGATTGGTGGCAATTTGTTAATTCCATTCATGCAACAAGCCGCGAACGTTGGTGCCACTTTAGAAACTATTTTGCACTTATTTGTGCGGTTGCGGACACAATGGAACGAATCAAGCGCCAAAGGAGATATTAATGAGGTAACATTAGTCTTCAGGTTTGTAAGTTGTTTAATTTTATAGATTTTAAATTCCACAGGTTAGTAATGTATTTTTATAGGGTAGCATATGGACGAGCAAGCGGTCCCACGTGATGGTAAGTGTTAGAGCCGTCCATGGACACCTGCAGCACCATGAGGTACCCGCATACGCCGTCGATCTTGCAAAAAAACCTTTTTTCTTGTTTTCTTGAAGAACCCCATATAGAAGCGTAAATATAAAATTGTTTTTGGACCGACCAGTACACCGATACACTCTGTATCGAGGAAATGAGGATGCACGGCATTTCTATGACGGGAGGTGCGGTTGTAGAAACTCGAGGAGGGAATTATGTTGAACAATTATACAAGAGCATTACCCATTGTACAGGCTGTAGAATGCGCAGAGATGCAACGTCTCACCGAACGCTGACGGGTTGTAGACCGCCCGTGAGAGTAGGATCGTTGACAATTCGAAAAGCACGTCGAGTCAAATGGGTCCAATTGATATTTGAGCGCTCCGGCCCAGACTAACCTAACCTAACCTGCGCTTTGTAGAGCATCAGGAATTGCCCAGGGGTGAAATACCGCTTTACTCTGTTCAGCACACCCAGTTTTTTTTAGACCATATTGGCTTTATTTTCCAGATGACTTCTAAATACCACTTTTCTGGAAATGTCGACTCCACGGATTCCGATACTCTTCGTGATCTTTAGAGGTATGCTCTGAAAGCGAGGTGCTACGACAAAGGGGGCTTTTTTAGCGGTGAATGCACAGGCTTGATCGAGACTTGATCTAAAGCGTCTTCGATTTCAGAGATGAACCTTACGCGACTCTCTTCCACTTAGAAGCGAGGGATGTTGGCGCGGCCCCTGTACATGGCATCCCCAGTGCTGTCATCTGCATTGCAACGTTGATATGCAGAAGGAACAGAGTTGGGGATAGCACGGAGCCTTGCGGGACAGCAGCAAAAATAGACATGGTGTCGGAGCAGCTACCGTCGATAATGACTGTAATATTCCATCCAGTCAGGAAGCTGGCATTCCATTCGTATAGTCGCTCGGGTATCCCGAAAGATGATATCTATCTTGGAAAATAGCGATTTGTGCCATACCCGGTTAGAGCCATAGCTTGTGCCATAGCTTTGGCATTTTTCATTTATGTTCTGATTTTTGGGTTTTAGCTAAGAAGATATAGCCGGCGTATGACCGTATGTAGACACGCTCGGCGATAACCATGTAGTTAGTATTGAAATTAGTGGCACGGGCGAATGCCTTTCTGTTCAAACTTGCTGACGGCAATTAAAATACTGAAAGAAGTTTTAAGCAAACCAGAAATGGCTGCTCTCAAGAATCCATATGTTAGAGTTATGTTATACTTAAATATTTTCTGAAATATTATAATTGATTTGCTCATATTACCACTGAATTTTTAGGAAAGTTAAGTCACCGTTTGAAATTAACCGTTATTATTAATTCAATTGAGTTCGCTTACTATAATTTTTGTCAGTCATAATATTTTTCCTTTAAAATACCTAGTAGGTTAGACTGTGTTCGATAAGTAATAACATTCGTGTAAGTATACTTACCTATATTTGGAAAATTATAAATAGGAACAAATTTCAAATACTTATCCTTAACCGACTTTAAAAAAATAACATCCAATTGATCCGTTTGAAGCAGACAATTTAGTTCATTATTAATTAATCCGAAAATAATGGACAATCAATAATATATATATATAAAAAACAGTCATCTATTAAGCAGACTTAATAATTTAATTAATTGCTTATTTAGTAATTTAATTGCAAATTAGCATATAGCACTAATGTAGAATATTGTACCTACATACATATCGATATAGCCTGTAGATATCGTAGTTAACGCACCGCTCGCACCAACCCTTATATAAAACTATATCTTTTCCAATATTCTGAACTAAAACTATATAGTTATATAACAAAAAACACTTTGTTCAAATGTGTTCAACAGACGCAGACACAGATATATGATTAATTCGTAGATAGCATTAACAGATACCACATTAAAATTTGTAGAGAGCGTATATCGCAAATTCATAAATATCTAGGCCCAAAAAGCTTTGTGAAACCTGACATGTCTCCTTAACTACTTAATTAGAGGTGACCTTAGATATAAAAGTATTTACAATACGAGTATACTCACCTACACCAGCAACATGTATCTTCTTCATCCAGGGATATATAACCCTGTCCGTGTTATCTGAACATATAGACGAATCGTCATCTTCAACGGGTGGACTCTCTAGCAGCAACCTCTCTTCGTCCATCTCTGACCCTGGCGATCCTTCCCGACCAAGCGCATGAAGCTTTCTACCAGCTGGAGCTGCTTCTTCTATGTGCCGTTCTAGCCTTAAACCAAGTTCTGCAAGACCTGGAGGTACGTCTGCGGGGCCGTGCGGCGGGACGTATCCGTGATCCGCGTCCGACGGGTGCGAGGGTTCAGGAGGCCGCGGCGGTGGTGCCACAGGTGGATGCTGTGACAAAGGATGGTAGTAACCCCCATATCCGTATCCTGTCCCAAGCTGTACAGGCGCGTACTGATGTTGATACCCATATTGTAAGTGTTGATGTTGGTAGTACTCTCCCGGTGGTATGTAGTCAGCTTGGCTGTATTCTTCGGAAGGCGGGAATTTGGGATCGGGTTGCGGTTGGTAGCCGCCGTTCATGAGGAAAGAGCTCATGATGGGCGTGGTCCGAGTCGCGCATCACCTCCCGCTCAACACGCCTGCTAATATGGCCGCCATTCTGAGTATCCGATTACTTAGTATATGGTGCAAAACTTACTATTATTGTCCTTGTTTCTATTCACGAATTGAAATGTCACACTTAGATGTTCTTATTTGTAACTAGAAAAGTATAAAGCTCGTTGATATAGTTCCATATATAAAGATTGCTATAGAACACAACGGCCTAATTAGATCTTGAATATAAGCTTATTCTCTGTACAGAATTCACTGCATTAGAATAATTTCTGCACCCCTTAAAATTAAATAGAGTACAAAATAATCACTTCGTTAATATGAAAACTTCAATAATTTCTTGATTAACTGCATACAATTCTTCAGTTATCACATGAAATCCTGTAATCATCACTTGATTCCAAACGTTTTCTTTGTTTTATATCTTGTTCATGAGGTACCTACTATAAACATAAATATTTACAACTTTACAGGTCCTTATAAACTTTTCGTTTTCACTGTCACATAACTTCAAAGTTCACAAATTCAGAAACAGCAAAGTTTTTTCTATTATTGCAAAGTCATTTGATTTATCACTTTCTGATAATAAACAATAGAGCTGAGGGCGCGCTCTCTCGCGACGACATTTTGAGACAATATACACTGCCCGACACGCCAGCGCACTCTGTCACTTTAAGGACTCCTATACATGTTCATCAATTTTTACATACCACCTTCCATTTTTAAGGCGGAGCTGTTCTTCAGTTGTCTTATTCTAAATTACACAATCAAAATTCAGCTGTAATCTCCAACAGTAAAGCTCAATTTAAATCGAAACCGTTATCAAAAGCATTAAACCGCAACAACGATGTTCCCCCTTCCACGCGTAAACAACTCCGTGTGTGCGAATGAAATAGAACCACAGAACACTGTTTAAAGTAACAGAGAGTATAAGCAGATCTATCTCTCTCTATCGATGGAACTTTTACATTAGAGAAGACGAGAGGAAACTTTTGCGTGAGCTTATTGCGTAGAAGGGATTAAGAAGCTGTTTAATAATAATACAGAATGAACATGGTCTCTGTTCCTAACGACAGCGTTTTAAATATTTAATATGCAATTTCCTTTATTTTTCATTATAAAGCTGTTCATTATTTTAATGGACGACAGGTGATATACTATAATTAGGTAAAAATTAATAGCGCTTAGCACAACCACGTAAGTGAGTCATACGCTCATTTACATCTGATATTCATCATTCATGGAGTTAATTAACAATACTTTATGTATATCTTGTTAGATACTTGTAAGTATTTCGACCTTAGCAAATAGTATTTCTTCACTGCAATTGCTAGGGAATTAAAATTTTGCTTATCCAACAGTCTTCCAAAAGGTGATTAGGATGTTTCATGTCCTTGAAACAATATAGGCAACATCCCGTCAAGGTAAAATGAGAAGAGTGCAAGTAACACTTACAAATTTCACTAACGTAAATAAAAAATTGTAAACGATAATTGATAACACAAAAATTAACTTACTATTCCAGTTACTCGAGCATAAAATTCCAAAGTCTCGATGTCCACTTGACTGTAAACCGTCCTAAGTAGCTAGCCAACAAAAACAAAACCTACTTACTTATTACAAGTCATGCTGTATATCCTATCATATAGTGTAAGCCGCTAATACAACACTAAGACCGACAAGGGAGCCGACAGTAACAACAAATAAACAAAAATGTCCGGTGATTTTATTGAATTAGACGATCACAATAGTAAGATCACGGTCATCTGTGGACGGAGCTGCTGAGTCACGGCTTCCAAACGGCTGCAGGCACAAAAGGTGGTAACACCCGATCAATGGGTGTTTGATCAATAAATAGTTGGATCGTTTGCTGTGCGTAGACTGGGTTTAGACTTTGAGTGTAAGATTTGGTTTAACTTTTCGTACTTATTCCGTATCGTTCATTAATTAAAAATCGTTACTAATTATTTATAAGTAATAATGATTAATTATAATATAATTAGTAGTTTACGGTGGAATGTCGTTCGTTTTTCGATAATTGTGTCATTTATATTTTTAATTTGCCAACATTGTTATGATCAGCACAAGACACACAAAAAAGATTTTTATCTTTTTAACACTCAAAAAAGGATAACGCATCTAAACTACCTACTTAATAACTAGATATATTTAGTAGGTAATTAGTACATTAGTAATATAGTTACTTACTGATAAATTCTGTCCTGATTATGGATTTAGTATCAACCACGTTTAATTGGAAATAAATCTCCCTAACTGTATTAAGCAACAATAAACGACTTCAGTAGGTATCTACAGAAGTTAATGTTTAGAAACACTATGTTTTTAGGAAGTTGATAAATCTCTACTAAGTGTCATTTAGTGTGGTAAGTAAGTACTTACTTACTTAATAAAAAGTATATTTCTTTAACGGATATGCGTAAAACTTAATGGAATTTAAATCAATGTCCATCAATGGAGACATTCTTATCGCGAACAAACTTTCTTTACGAAACTTACTTACCCTCCTCTAGTTGTTTTTTCTCGTGCCGCTAACTGCCTGCCAGCTCGTTCTATCCAGAGCAAACTTAATCCAAGTTTAATGAACAATACGACAGGCCTTTAATCAAACTTTGGATTTTCTAACTTTCTCGTCGCGCAATTTGCAACCTTAAACTTAAATTTAGTTGCTGTATATTCCTTTGTGTAGGACGAAGTACGAATGCCATTTCAATTCTGCCTTATTCAACTGGAGAAAAACCTATTTAGCTGACTTTGATCGTATTATTTGTTTCTTGTTTTGCCTTTGGATACAGTTTGGGAATAAAGGAAGTTATTTAAGACAATTTGATTAAGATGCTTTCATCGAGACCATTTATAAGAAAATTTTAAGATTTGATTCTGAAATTTTAATTGCTTAATGGAAAAATGTTTGTTAATTGAATATTAATGTAATATCGTACATTTATAATTTCATTTTTGTTTCCCTAAAGTATCAGTTATACCCTTGAGTTTTAGAAATATAAAAATCTAAATTTCACATGTCTTAATAACACGTTTGGAAGGGGGTCCCCTAGCCAATTTTCTGTAGATAATGGCGGGTTGCATTTCCTATCTTTGTGTCGAGTGCCGACATTTTTTGCAAAATATCGCCCCTCTCATGGTGAAGGCAGGGTTCGACGATGAATTTATGGCATATATCATAATATGTATTATATACATACACTAACTACACACATAATATTTGTATCTGCCTAATACTTTCTATTCTTCTTCAAGTACTTAATATTGTGGTTTAGTAATAGTCTGAATAAATATTTTCAATAATAAGAGAGTATGAGTGATAACAATACCTAAAGTATAGCAGTCGTAATACTATATCAATATTTTGTTTCAACAGAATGCTGGCCAAAAATAATAACATGTCTAATGTTTCCATTACAGAGCGTCACTTTATTGAGATAGGTATTATACTTATGTCCCCACGCTAGGTACCTACTTACCTTGAGACTTGAATGTATCATAAAATATAGGTACATTCCTGTGGCAATATGGATAAAATTCTAATGTAAACTTCAGGATGACCCAAAATACAAATAAACGTTGATAAGAATGAAGACCTCACCCACTTTTGGGATTGAAGAAATAGGGTTTTAAATTACGTCAATTCCGTACAAGTCCAAAAGCCCTACTTACCTATCTAACGAATCTCAAACTGGTATTTCAAAATCACAATTAATTTCATAATCTCAAAGTTGTGTTGGTATTAATAGGTATATAGATAAGACGAACCAATGGCATGGTTCTAGATAATATTATCATTGATAAGTGATAATTATCCAATACTATTCAACTACCGTTTGAGATCTGTTAGATTAGCCGGGCGTTTGGTCTTCTATAGAAGTATCATTACTATATTATTCATATCATATTCGAATAAATACATCCATATATAGGTACACACATTCATTGATGAACTTTAATAGCGCACATTTTAATTTTAGGGTGTAGGTATATCAAGACCTGCATTATCAATACGTCATTACGTTCCTAATTTTTCACAATACGCAGTTCTATTCCTTTTTACTGTCAGTCCTGTCCATTTTATTATATCAATACATCGACATGAAATATAACTCTGTACATCGCGAGCTCCTCAAAGCCACGCACAAGTTTCTGACGCGGGAACGTCATCGTATTTCAGACGTTTGACAGCAGACATCGCTCTCTCCACTTCCCCCCCCTCATTCCATTTTCTCCTCGGATGACGTCACCCGCCTCGGGGAATTCGAGGGAATTGAAGACAAAATATAGATGCAATAATTTTAGTAATATCGTCTTATTTGTGACAGACATCAGCCACAAACAATTTTGTTAACAAACAACCAAGTATTCGTACGAAAATAACATTTATCGTCTTCTAACGTAACTTTACTAATCTTTTTCTGTATTGCTAACTTATTTCTAAACACTTCTGCTTCTACATATTGGATTAACTCGATACATTAGGTACCTACTATTTGAATTTATATTTGGACAGAGTTTTATTATTTTTTAAGTCATATCGTTCAATCAAACAGAAACAATTAATTTCAAAACTAGAGGAGAACTAAATACACAACACGTGGTTCCTGTCCACTAGGAATTAAGTGTAAGGGCTATTGGGTAGGTATATGATTATAGCTAGGTATGTTGTTCATGCCCTAAATTACTACAGTTCATATTTTGCCATTTTATATGGATGTCTCACAAAAACGTCAAATGTTCCAGCGTCGAGGGGAAACGTTTGGTATTCTTCAGCTATTCGCGGCAAAACGCTCCAATACAATATTCAACTCATTTAATTTTGGATCTTAAGATTTAAATGGTAAGGTACACTTTTATTCAAAAATGACTTGTCTTATATGGTTGTTTACAGTTGAATGAGCAGATCTTTCATTAATCAGCGAACAGTCGCGACGGTGCAGCGGCGCTGCTGTCGCGGCTCAATTTTTTCCTTCTTGCGTCCTTAGATTGGATATTGGACACGATTTCCTGGGAAGCCCGGGAGAAACTGGGTGGTCGCCTCTAACCAAAAGTAAGTACATACTTACATTAGCTGTATATATGAAAGTGAGCGGTGATAGCTTAGGGGTATTTAGACTCGACTCACATTCGTATGATTTAAGTTCAATTCCTCGACCCGTACCACTAAGTTCCTACTATTCATACTTGGATTTGAATAAAATATTGTTACTAGCTCGGTGGTGAGGAAAAATCTAGTAAGAAAACCCATTAGGGATACCTCGCACTGGGCCCGCGTGGTGGGTTATGGTCCGAGACTGCCCTGTGATTTACTATGGGGGTCCTGGAGTGCCCTGCAGCGGGACATTATAGGCTGATATCAAAAATAATATAATATATTGTTTTCCCTGGTTTCTAATAAACGTACGTGTACCAACATATCCATTTGTTATTTCTGTTCCTTTCATTTTCATCATCATCATCATTCTTATATTATTATGCGGCTATATCTCTTTCGAATCGATGTCAGAAGCACGTAATCATGACACCATGCATCCCTTCTCACCCACTTTGCTAAAAAGGTCGCAGTCAAAAAAATGCAAAGAAAATTTACATTTCAATGCATAATTTAACCTTATGTACACTGTGGGGTGATGTCGCCAAATAAATATTGCTGTTATCTGCACCCCTCAGTCACTCTTTGCACTCCATGCCGCGAATAATCCCTTTGAGAATGGGGAGGACTGTGAGTGTTTTTTGCTTCTCACATTCGTTTTTTGTAGGTATACTGAAAAAATGTATGTACATTTAATAGATTACAGCATGTATATGATTATATACATGCTATACATTATATACATGTCGAAGCATTTCTCTTTACATGTATGGATAAGCATTTATCGGTAGTTTTACACGCTTAGAATCCGATGTTCTCTGAGATATTTTTTTCCGAGTCAGGGGGTTAATCTGATAGTCTGATTTTACATTTCTGAAGTTTCGGACCCGACCGAAGTTCGAACGAACGAAGTGCTATAATCCTACACTGATTTTCATTCGGTTGGAGCTCTATGTATAGGGTATTTCTGATTATTTAACAGGTGAAATATTGTTATCGTGAAATTAGACGTTTGATCACGAAGTATCTTATGTCAAAATGTATATTTCGATCGTTGTCTCGTGCAATCGGGGTTATTTCTAATGTCAAATAAACTTCCTTCCCGGCGATATATCGAAGTGAACATGTTCGTAATAGGAATCGCCTGATACTTCGATTTTTGTGATTTATGAGTAGACCCCCCTGTACCAGTCTTACAAAATCTACAAAATTACAAAATTTCACATTGGACTGATTTCAATGTAAAAAAAAATCGAATAAATTCACTGAAAAAATGAAAACTGTAAGAGAACTGGTTCCAGGATTAATCTGAATAAACAAATGGATAGACGCACATTGTACCTACTTAGTATATTGAAATGCATGTATAAACCTAGATTAATTGAGTGATATGATATTATATAAATATGATCCTGTGTGTATTCATCAGGTATATTTATATTTTGGTAAATTATTTATATTGTTTGTGGTTCAAGTAATATATTTATACCTCTCATCGCACCTCCCAATGTACCTTTCTGTACAACCCAAAAGTTAGCTGATAGGAAATGCCTTAGAGCGTTAAGCTAGACTTTCGTATCTACTATATTATACAATATTTTTTTTTTCAATAAATAGGTAGGTACTTACATGCAATGGACTATGTACCTATATATAGTATAAGCGGTGTATTAATGGACTACAAATTGAAGCAGCCTGCGTAGGAATATGTGAATGTTTAAAAATTTTGCTATATGTCGTAATAGGAGCGATCGGCACAGTATGCATACATGCGTACCTATGTGTCGCGTGTACTGGCACCCAGTCGAAATAGTTTTAATAGGTCACTTCATTGAAAGGCGACCCTATGCCTTTACTATTCTAAAGTCTATGGTGCTATCTTGTATGTTTACGTCAAATCAATCACGCATTAAAATCCCTATATAAACTCCAATTTCACGCGCCCAAAATGCGTCTTACTTTCTAGTCTCCAGTCCACAAACAAACTGATCGATCGTCCGGAAAATCGCGTTGAATCGTAAATATTTTGACACAACCCGAGTATCGTATTACAAAACAATCGCTTTCCAAATATTTCTCGCTACTTTAAGTTCCCTTTCTATAGGGAATGTTCTAACTTAATATCTCGGACTTTTGATAGATTGCTCCCCGGAGGGATGTATTTGAACGGTAGCTGTTTCGTGAAGCAAACAATGGCCGGACTTGATCGACAACTGTGTGTCGCTTGGGAGAAGATAGTACCGATTGGGAATAAGAAACCTTATGAAACCCTCTTACCTACGTATTACTTATGCTTTTTTGCTTCAAATGATGCTACAGTTTTCTTTAACTTATAACGCTATCTTGTTTTGTTTAAGATATTTTTTTCTAAGTGCAAGTTTTTATTACGTAAATCAAGGTTTATTATTGGCGTTTGAATATTTTACAAGAATTCAACTTTGTATGAACATTACCCGTGTGTGGATTTCATTTAATTAATATGTATTTATATGTTTAATTTTTACTTTTCTAATCATCAAATTTCATCGAGTCTTTTAATTTCTGTCTTTTCTCTTCTTTATTTATCTATTTGAAGTCACTTTGTTATTTTATTCTTACTTTTTTATGAAAGTAGATTTCTTTTTGTAGTATTTACTTACAAAAGTATGTAAGATATAAAGTAACTTATTATCAGATATAGATAATAAGTCCATTCTTTCATCAACAAAGATAGGCAGCGCATTCAGGGGCGTGCCAAAGTTTGTCATTTTGTACTAATGTTGGCATGTATCGCGGATGTCTATGGGCGACAGTATCCACTTACCACCAGGTGGACTGTATGCTCGTTTACCACCTTCTTTTTATATTAAGAAAAAGCTACTAAGAGTATCTATGACATTGATTAGCTGGGACAATTATATTACCACATTGGATTTACTGGTAATATGAGGCTTTAGTGATACGTAGATTAAAAACATCGGAAGCTAAAAGTTGGTAGGTAATAAAAAAACAAGTGCATTTTAGTTTTCCATAGCTTTCATTTATTTCATTTGTCGAAAAACTTCAAAAAAATTAGTTTTCTAGAAAAACTTCGCATTACCTATTATTCTTCCGAAAATCTCTCTAACACATCGCTTCACGTTGTGCGCATCTGAGTCCGTTTCGGAATTGCATCAGTCGAGTGTGTAGTCGCAAAAAGTACCGCTCTGCACCGCGCTACAGAATGAGTAATGATGCGGTGGGGAGCCGGGGATTTAGAAAAATACCTCGTAGACAATGACAATGATTTAAATTTTAGAAATTGAGGATGAAATGGAATTACTTCAAAGATGCCGCGAGAATTCGCCTTGAACAAATTGATTTTTTAAAATTGCATAGCCGTTTAACTTACCTACTAAGAAGATTTTTTGCAAAAGTTTCCTATAAAAAAATATGGTTCTAAATTGTATTTAAAAAGCAATGCATTTTTTAAAGCATTTCTATATTTAACTATAAAACTTATTGTAAACCTTTTGATATTGATGAATTTACTTTCAGTCTGAGTTTTATTGAAATTCAGTGGAATATCGTTCGAACGTCTACCGCGAACGGAACAAAGACTTGGTACCTAAGCCCATCCTTTGCACCAGCCGAGAAAAATAGTAGGAAATCCATTAATAACTGTCACCGCAGCTCCTTGTTAAATGCATACAATACTTGGAGCCTTTAAAAAGACTTACAATGGGGACTTGGCTAAATTAAAACTTTTTCGATACAGCCGCGAGCGCGACATTGCACGGAACTAGAGGACGGTAATTATTGTGAGCTACCAGTAGGTACAGTTAGCAAATGTTGTAAATATAATCTAAATTTTAGTTAATTACTTATCTATAGGTAATTAACTAATGTAATAATATGTTGTTTCATCATTGTTATAAGCCAGGTTTTAATTCGCATCAATTTAATGCTTAGTACTTAGGTATATATACTTTCTAGAGTGTGGTGGCGAGCCTAGGGAGACGCCTATATCCAGCAGTGTGGAGAGACGTAAATGAATAATTGGAGCTTTAAAGTATATATCTTTTCTGGTAAGTGGGCTTTGGTTTATAAAAATTAACGCTTTCGGTTAATTTAATAATAACCTCTCCCATTACTTGACACCGACATTCATAAACGATTTCAATTTCAAAATATCTTTACTTCAATAAAAATATAAAAATGTTGGGTAAATAGATAATGTAAGCACGTAGGTATCGTGCGTTTCAACCGTATACAAACGTATGACTATGTACATAGTAAAATTAAATAAAAATATTAATTAAAATAACTAAGTACAACGAATTGAAAGCATTCGTAAGAACAAAATAACGTGAAAATAAGGAATTAGATTGTTTTGTTTGCTGGAATAAAATGGCAACAGAGAAAATATAATGAAATGTGAGAAATTAATAATAAATATAGGAGACTAATATGCAATTATGTCGTTTATAGTCAACGCAAGACAATTTCCTTCCTGAACAATTAGTATACAAAAGTCTTCTACATCTCATAGTTATCAGTATATCATTTTATAAAGTTAACACTCATGTTTATTATTTTGCAGACTGTACTAAATGCGTCAACTAGCACAGGTTTGTAAAGACACATTTAAGTGGAAAAAAATCAAAATTAATGATATCGGTGGCAGGCAGTAGGGCACATGGTTGAATACTCGCTTTCATACTTCTAACACTATACATTCTGTGAATTCTACACGTAAACGTTTTCCTTGTGCTAACCGTTTCTATGTGTGAAGTTCCGGATCTATTATTGTTAATAAAAATACATATGTAAACGGACTTTCTCATACATACATACATTTACATAAACTTTTCATGTTAAATAAAATACGGAGGTATTTGATTGTATTTGTATTTGCACTGCTATCCTTTGGAGATGTAGGAATGGACAAATCCATTCCTACGTCTCCAAAGGATAGCAGTGCCCATTTTTTCCACCCTTTCTCTTTGGAGAAAGGGTGGAAAAAATGGGAATGGGCTCTTTCATATCTCACTCCCTGCCGAAACACGTACGTTCATTAGGGAATAGGTTGAAGTACATGTCAAGGTAGTCTTCTGTGAGAGAGCGGTAACGAAGCCAGACGGGTGAGCCTGGCGGCCAATGGATTGCAGCGTGCACCCTCCCCCTAATACAAGTACATATGTAATAAGTATATTTATATATGTATGAATAGTTCATATATATCAAGTTGAAGTCATATATCTACTAATATAGCATATGTGCCACAGCGTCGAGAACTGATGAGGTAGATGAGTGTCAAATGGAGACTACTTAAGTAGGTACTGATTAGCGGAGTGTGCGATACTTTTCGACCAGATGAATTGACGACTTAAAGAAGTACATTGTACCCGAGAAGACTATATCCAGAAGAGGAGAGACTTGGGCTGATGGTATGTATGGGAATTATTATAATAATTCTAATCCATTCAAACTTGGAAGACACATGTCTATAGATAATGACAAAAAATATGATCCCTTCCTTACAGTTCCGTCTTTGACAGCTGCAAACTGACACCATTTTACGATACTTCTGGCACAAATTAATATCAAGAGTATTTATCACGTTATTCTTCATAAATATGAGTTTGTACAATTTGTAATTCCAGTGCAGACTCACAAACACTTTTTGATTGTAAGATAACATTTTACATGTACCTATAATTCCACTTAATGTTACCTAATTATCATAATTGATGCATACATTTATTATAATAATTTATAAAGATTTACAAATTTCCAGCATATAGACACGATGTGAACTAATAAAATAAACCTTACAAATAGTTATAACAACATAAAACTGGATTATATAGGACTTGTGATTAACACGCGTAGTTTTCCATTATTATCCTATTCCTGAGAAAAACTGAAGACACAGACTGTATAGCACAGTGACCTGTTTCGTTTATTTTATATGTATAATACCTTCCATGCCATCAGGCTGTGTCTCTCCACTGCTGGATACAGGCCTCTCCCAAGGCTCGCAACCCTACCGTTCTTCTCATCCAGATACTATAGGTATATATAATATATGTAAGTAGAATAGGAGTATGTATATTTATCTATTTAAACGGGTCATAACGCGAATGTTTACCTTATTTATTTTACTCGACGTTTAGGTTGGGTTGCACCAACCATGGTCACGAGCTGAGTAAAATAAATAAGGTAAACATTCGCGTTAAAGCCCGTTTAAATAGATAAATATGTGTGAAAAACCCGAAAAGCTCAATTGTTTTATTTTATATGTATTCTTTTAGTTTTGAACGTTTTGACCAATTTCATTAAAGTATCAAAGATAAACCTTTAAGACTCAAGCGCCAAACGCTCGTGAGCATTATAGGTAAAAATCAATACGTTTGAAGATATTAAATCCTTGACGTTAAGAGTTAAGGCTCGAGTCTAAAATGGTTAAAACTAGCTTTCGAATTTACAACACTACTCAATGATGTTAATACCTGCATATGAATAAATAAACTAGTATTTATATTAAAGATATAATATGTATTATATTATAAATCAAATATCGATTCGTATATTTATACATAGGTGTATATGTGAACACGTAAGCCCATGTCAAAACATTGACAGGCGACCGCGTCACTCCGTCAGGCCGCGAGATGGTATCGCCCGATGATTTGGCCCGGCAAGCGCCTCCGAGTAAACTTAGAACTGATATTGCTGATAAGTCAATCAAGCGGTGTGGGTGCTTCGGGTCATGGGATTTGGTACATGGGTTGTTTGTGATCAATTGTATTTTAGAATATAAGTACGTAACAATATAAATAGTAGGTGGCTGGGTAGGTAGGTGTTGGGCTGATTTATAACAATGGAAATGATTGGGACTGTGGTCTGGTGGACTAGTCAGTTCTATTTTAAAGTAAATAAACTTGAACAAATAGGTGAATAAAGTAGAGAGAAAATACTGGGCGGTACCTAATACAATTATCGAGGCAATTATACTTCATAATCATGTCAATGTTTAGACAAAATTATATATTTTTGGACTATATTAACAATGTACCGATCGCTATTTTCTTGTTGTCAAATTATCATATCACATAAAGAACAACAATTTTGTAACAATGTAATATATATATATATATCTTAAAATTGTAACGAAATTGTATCAGTTATCCCTAAGCTTTAGCTGAAAAACCTTAGGATTGATCCTTAGGAATTATTATCTGTTTGTCTCTTTGTTTGAGTACGCATTAAGAAATAAGAAAATTTACCATAGTCATAGTTTATGTAGTGGATAATATGTATGATACATTTTATTCAAGTACGCTAAAGTTCCCACGGAAAATAATTATTAATTATAGTATAAACTCCCAGAACGGCCAGTAATTAAATAATTCAAATGCTCTTAAAAAAACGAAATTATACCGCGCTCATTACAGAGTACCGATTCTTTCAATTTAATATTGAGAAATTTGAAGACCAACTCATTCAATCTTTTCAATATCGATCGGAAAATTTTAATTACTCAAACAGTGAGCGGTTGAAGTAATGAAGGGAGACCTTGTGACCCATTTTAAAAGTTTGATACGAACGGACGATTGCGAAGAGCTTCAACGAGGGGAGTGATAAATGAACAACATCAATCAGACGAATTTAAGTGTTGCAAATTTTCACCCGCATCGCCGGGCTATAAGGAATCCAGTTATTTTGAATGTTAAAATAAGAAGGAGGCTTGTGTATGCTCGAGAAAGGTATGGTTTTAAAATTGAATGTGTAATTATTTTTTAAAGTGCATCTAAGTTATGAATTCATTATCGCCGTAATAAAATATGACGTTATCATATTTTATCACGTCTTTATTTTTGTATGCGCAACCAGTGTTCGCATCTGTATTTTTATATATTATGTTAATAGTTATTTTGTTAATAGGAAAGCTGTGAAAGGGATTTATACAAGGGCAGCAGCGTACCCACATCCTCCCTCCTGTTGTAGGCGTTCGTGGACGGTGTTGAACAGTTGCGTCCGCTCATCTATGACCCATTTTATATAAAAAAGCGCTAAACGAACACAAAGTTCGTCTAATGGTATGCGATTCTTATCACCCATGTCTTGCTAGCCTTTATTACCGAAAAGAGGCGGCAAGCAAGCAGACAGTCCACTTGGTGGTAAGGGGATACTGTCGCCCTTGGCATGCATGCCAACATCAGGCTAGAATGACAAACATAAGACGCTCCCGAATGCGCTGCGTACCTGTGGAGATTTAAAGGAATTGATTTGGAGGAAGGTTTGGGAAATGGAGCATGAGAATGTGCTCTGGCATATCTCACACATTACCGAAACACGAACGTACATTGGGGAAATAGGATAAAATAAGAAATACAGTACATTGGCCAGTCGAGTGCGCTCAGCGACTGTGGGATTCAACATGCAACCTCCCCGTGCATAATATGTATTTATGTTGTAAGTTAATACCTCTAGAAAGTCTAAAATCTCCATAAACTCCTCTAGAACTCCCCAGTCTGATGATGGCATAATTTTGAGATTTGTAGAGTCGTTGCAATTATTACAATTTGAATATCTAGGAATCACCAATCTGATATGGGAGTAGGTAAGCTATACCTATATATGTTGCAATACCGATCAATAATATATGAGATTGACGAGTACCTACTTGAATAGATATCACGTACCGAGAGACTAATTACCGATCCAGGTGGACTGACGAAGAATTTCGCCAGTAATGATTGGATGTTATACATAAATGTACAATGTATAGTTGTGTATACATAAATGTGAACACAAATGTATAATATGAACCAGAAAAATAGAAATTGTAATAGAAACAAAGCTATAGCACATCTTTTGCGAATGGCACATTATACGAATGGGACGTTTTGTGACAAAAAAATAAAAATGAGTCAAGAATAGATATATACCCCTAGGCTGATAGCACTCTCTTTTCACCTGGCCTATGTAAAATCTATAAATTTTCTGTGCATATAGGTACCTAGTCCTTGTAATTAGATTACGTAATAGAATGTATTTTTTTCTTATTTAGAATAAACTACTAACGCGGTTTTTTTTTGAAATTTCACACTTAAAATCTTACTGTGACGTGACACAAGGACCGTTTGCCTCTTGGCCCATCTGCGATAACAATCTAGATACTGTGATCGATATCGACTGTCTTCGCGTTTTAACAGAGTACTTCGATAAGAAACTTTTAAGTGAAACATTTATTCCAAAGTGTGTGGAATATTCGAGCGGACTTCTCATTTCTTTACAAGCGACTTCGGGGGTTAACTTTCTGTTAAGTAATTTTCGTAAGCTAATCATAAAATAAAGTTCTTTTTTAAATGAAATAAGCTTTAAAAATCAAATTATAATGAATGAACGATTGGAATTCAGATTAAAGTTTGGATTCTATAACCTTTTACCTTTTAATGGCAACTCATTAACATTAAATTACATTTCGTAAATTTCATTGAGTTCGTTTATCTTGAAATATGGTGCTTGATAGATCCTGAATAATATACCTATACAAATTAATTACTTGATATCAATTAACATTTATACATGTCTATTTGTATATAGGCAGTTCTTTATGTTTACTGATCCTGGCTGAGCCATGATGATGGATTTGAATTCTGACCGGACAGGTAAAAAGTCGATAAAATAGCCGAAATTAGAGATCATAAAAGTTTAGTGTTTTGTACTCATTGCTAAATATCTAAAACTACTTTACTTAGATAAGATCTGATTGCTCCCAGAATTAGTCGCTAATTAGATGAAATTAGTCGCAAGAAACAATAATGAATACGTAATACCTACAGAAGCGCCTATTGTTACTTTAAGATGGACATACGACATACGAATGTATGTCGGGTCGATCAGGAGATCCTACGCGTCCATACATCACGTCTATTCTTATTATTATTAATTTATCTACCTATACTTACACATACATACATATAATAAAATTGTAACAGCCCGATGTCTGTACATTATAGATATTGAAAAAAAACTAATATGGGGGCTCTTTATTAGAGCAACAGAAGCCAAAACAACAGTTTTTAGAAATTTTGTCTGTCTGTCTGTATGTTTGTACACGCATCACGCAAAAACTACTGCATGGAATTGAATGCAGTTTTCACCGATGTATTGCTAGAGGTCTAACTTAAAATATAGGCTCCATTTTACCGCAGGAAAATATCTTATTCCGATTGTTTTAAATTTAATAAACCGAAGCGAAGTGAGGGCGGGTCACTAGTTTCAAATAAAATACATTTTCATAGTCGGTCAGTGACTTTAAAAGTCCACGTTCTCAAACCGGATAAAAAGACCAGACTTTAAAATCATTATTTAATTTAAAATCTAGATACAGTAACACACGTGGCCCGGCAATACACAGAAAGCGTAAAGGTCTCACATAAATAATTTATTATCGGCAAATCGCCGACGATCGGCTACCGTGAGGAGACTCTCGACTATAACCTACTTGTATGTTCATAGAGCTGTTTAACACATATTCTATTAATTAAATATTCAAAGTAATTACATGTAAGTACATATAATTATAGGTTTAGTACATTATTTAATTACAGCTATTACATTTGTCTTTACGTTTAATTTCATTTAATCCGATGATAAAAAGGAAGCGTAAAAATCTTATCACATCATAGCATCAGCATGTCTCTCTCCACTGCTGGATATAGACCTCTCCGAAGGACCGCTACCACACGTTCTTCTGCTCTTCTTACCCAGCTACTACAAGTTTATAATGCTATTTATCGCATTAATACATTAATACATTAATACAATATTAGTGATCAGTACAATATTAATAAGGATGTGACTCTCTCCGGCCAGATGGACCGACGTCTTGAAGAAATTCGCCGGTGGAGGATGGAAGTGAAGAACAGAAGACGTATATGATGGTGCGCCTTGGGAAAGGTATGGAAACATAGACTATTAGGGCCTTACTTATAAAAATCTCGCTAAGCAATACTTAGCCACCGCTTAGTTAAACCGCTCTTAAGCTATAAATCCATGTTTAACTTTTGTTTACTTATAAACGTTGATTAGCTGTTACTTAGTTAAGAAACGAACAAAGAACGATACATAGATGGTTGGCACAGATTATACCTAAAATAATCGATTAGATAGAGAAATTGAATGAACGAAATTGTTAAAAGTTCTATTTTTTCCATATTATATCATCTATGACAGTATCCGAGTGCCGTGAATTTGACAGATAACGCTCATTTAGTACATCTGTCTACGTTTAGTACCTATATTTTATAGCGGGAATTTCATTGTAAATATCTTCATTTTATCTTTCATTTTTAATAGTAGTATTTATAGTGTATTAATTAGTTTTATTCAGTGATGGACACCCCCGAGCAAGCCAATAAAAGAATACGATCCACCAATTGGAGTGATATGGAAAAGGTATTTGTAAATAAATATATTTGTATTTGTATCATCCGATAAACTTTGTAGCGGATTAAAGCGAACTCTGTAATTCTTCGTCTTTCTTCTCCTCCTAGCTCTGAAACTGCTTAAATCAGCTACGTCGTTTTGGAAATCACGAAGATCTTCCAATCCATCCATGTTTTAAGCACAAATATATTTTTTTTTACTAACAAACAAACGCAAGTATGTAGGTATGTAGATCAAACGTCACAATAGAACAGCTGATTTATGTGAAATCCGCCATCTTGCCGCTTAGCGAGAGTTAAACTATGTCTCGGCAGTGTTTAATTTTGACGGCTATTTAAACACTACTTAACGACTTCTTAACGCTAAATAGTGTTTATAAGTGAGGTTTTTGCTAATCCGTAGTTAAGCAATTGATTAAATTTTAAGAAACGTTTATAAGTAAGGCCCTTAGTGATCTAAATTTTACACCACCATAACCATTTACACGACTACCATCTTAAAACTTGAAAATCCATACACATAAGAGAGTGAGAATCACAGATTAGAAAAATAATAATATACACTAATACTCGTATAATTAATACAGTAACACATTTCACACGGTGATCCACGGGATGTTTAAAGGTTTCAAATTAATAATTTGCTATCAGCGATTATTATCGGCTACCGCGCGGGGACATTTTCCACTTAACTAGCTACCTGTATGTTTATAGAGCTGTATGACACAGTATTACTCAATTAATTATTAACGTTGTATTATTGCTGTTTATTATTATTATTTATAATAGTGATAATGAAGCAATTTAACTAATTATTTATTCATTAATCAATTAACGTATTTATTTATTTCAGAATTGCCATCATAATAATTCACCACAACACCACGACCACCACTACAACCATGAGCCTCCGTCTCTCCACTGCTGGATAATGGTTTCTCGCCATCTTCAGCTTTATTCATCGCAAAAATCAGCATACTATAACTTATTTCTATAAACAATCTTAATTTGTAGCTAAGTACCTATTGTTATCATAGTCTTGCCATTTCCTTGTAAAATATTCCGTGGTTGATACACAGCTAAGGCAAAACATGTTTAGACATTTTTAGCTTAGATGAGATCAAAATTAAAATCTTAAAATTGTTAAGATTATAAGAGAAATTAAATATGTTAAAAATAAAAGTTTAATTAGGTTTTGGAGACAGAGTTCAAATGGTGATTGAAAATAATCATTTGAATTAAGAGACAGATACAGTAGCATGCTTGACCCGGCGATACATGGGAAGCATAAAGGTCTTACATTAATAATTCGTTATCAGCGGTGACGACGATCGGCTACCGTGGAGACACTTCCCACTGAATCACTTACTGGTATATTTATAGAGCTGTTAGTACCTCGCACGGGTGAAATCATAGCTGACAGACTCGTGCTCATTATTATTATAGTTAAAAAATAAATACATTATAATAACTTCAGAATGAGACTTTTGGGGGGGGGGGGCGGGGCAAGAAGTGAAAGTTTTTGTTTAATTATTATAAGAATTGCGTATTTCTGGTTTTGTCGTTTAGATAATACAAGGTTATCAAACTTCAAAGTGCATATTGTTTGTGTTAATCAAATAACACATAATACTGCATTTTTCGTGTTCCACCAAAGAGTGTCAACTCCTCTGCCCTCAGTAAACCTACTATAAATTTACTGAATGACTCCTATCTTTTGAGCGGACTGGACATTGACGAGATGTGTTTTGAATTTTGATTTTGACATTGGCGGTTAAGATGAAAATTCGACACTGGCATAATATACGAAACGATAACTTAACACTAGCACAATTGTTAATTGTGCTATTTTGCCATATATGAAAAGAAACAAAAGTCTTGTGATAACGGCTGAATTTTTGAGAGGATTATGGATGAATGAAATAAACTTTCCCTTTAAATGGGGCTTAGGCTTTAAATCCCTTTAAATGCGAAAGTTGTTTCATTTATTTGTAATCAAATAACTTTGAAACAAACAACTGAATTAAACATTTTTGTCGGTCGCGAGATGGATAGTTTTTATACTGATATCTATGCGGGAAAAGTCGCAAACAAGAACTAGTCGGAAATTATTAGGTATTACTTTCCGGCTCACCATTTGCTGTCCTTTACCTTGTGCCGTAAAACAGATCTTAAGTAGCTTCAGTATTGGCACCCTGTCTTGGTTGAGATAGGTAAACATATAAAATTAATACTTATTGACCTCGTAAATAAATGCAAACCTTGATCAATGTGCTACAAATTGACCTTTGTTAATAAAATAGATGGCAATTAAGCAGATGGTCTATCTGTTGGTAAGAACTTTACTGTTGCCTGTGCTATGACTACCCTCCATAAATTAGCGATTGTTTATAACCACGTATATTTGTGGTTACGGCCGAAGTTTACGAATGTTTCACCGTCTTTGTTATGTACGAGTATAATATAGGTTATAATAACCAAAAATGCAGATAACATTCACCATTCTTTTTAAATATATCACATATACCACACCATATCATCAGCTTATGTCTCATCACTGTTGGATATAGGCCTCTCTCAAGGCTCGCCATCACACATGACCTTCGGCAGTTCTCATCCAGCGACCGCAGGCGAACTTCTTCAAGTGGTCGGTCCACTTGCCGAAAGGTGTTCCCTACTTCACCGTGTACCCTGGAATGGAATGGAATCCTCGAATGGAGGCCACGTACCTCCCGCCTCCATTCGAGGATTCCATTCCATCCCTCCATTCCATTCGCCTGTCCCATTGGTTGTCTGTCTTGCACCAAATATGGCTTGCCCATATTGCTTGCTGTTCGTATGAGGAATATAGGCGACTCTTTAGCGAATCTCAGACGTATTTTTTAAATTTTTTTTGTTAGTTTTACCAAAATCGCAGATGATTTAATAATACCAGCTTGATAGCGCGATTAAATAAGCCGTGTACGATCTATAATTTCATGTTTTCATAGAAAATATAAAGTGAAAAATGAAAGTTATATCAATGTCAACTCATTACATTTCACTCAACTCACGACGATATCCATGTAGTTCTAGATTAGACACAGTTTTAGATAACTATTAAAAAATAACTCTGTCATAAGCTATTAATCAATGTTCGATAAGGCAACTCAAAATGGGCGGTCTGTGTTGTAAAGCCAGGTGATTTATTTTATAAGTCCAAATGCGATTGAATGGCTACGCACCCAGCATAAGAATATCTCTCGTTACCTAACACATACCGTTTTCTAGTCTATTTTCGTTAATAACAGGGGAGCGTGGTAGGTCTACATCTCTGGTTAGTTTATATTGGCGATGGGCGATAGTGACCGGTGTATTGACAACGTCGTATGGACAATAGGCTATTATTTATCAGGGCATCACACGATTTTCCATGTAGGCTCCGTGGGGGTAAAAGATTTGACCGTTAAATTACAGGTAAGTACGAAACCTACCTAGCAAGTATTAAAATCACCTACAACTGCTAAAAGGTACATTATATTCGAAATATAGACTACAAATTCTAACGTACGTTCATATTAACGGAAGCAGAGAAGCGCACGATTGTCAAATACAGGGATATCGGCCCGAAATACGTTTTTATTACTTTCGGTGTGGAGATCCTAGGTCCGCGGGGTCCTGGCGTGCTTTCGTATTTCAAAGATCTTTTAAAGCGCCTGGTCGACAGCACTGGCGACCGTAAAACTGATCATTAGGTATCTCGCGCAACGCATGAGTCTCACCATCCTATCTAGGTAACACCACAGGGATAGATAGATATATAAATCACTTTATTGCACAAAACAAAACAAAACAAAACAAGAGAGTAACAGAGACATTGTAACGCATATTATTGCACAAAAGGCGGTCTCATTGCTGCTTTTTGCCAAACAACCAAATGCCCAACACGCTGTTGCTCTTGCTAAAAGTACCGAAATCCGGTACTTTAACCCAATTACCCCAATTGCTGCTGCCAATGCGGTTATTACACTACACTCACAGACTACACATATACTTGTAAGGGGAAGAGTGCATGCTGCATTCCCACAGCCGCTGGGCGCACTGACTGTCCACGTTACCCTTCTCTCACAGAATACTACCTTGAAATGTACTGCATTTCCTACTTTATCGTATTTCCCCAATGTACGTACATGTTTCGGTAGTGAGTGAGATATACCAGAGCCCATTCCCACACTTTTACCAGGTATCGGCACGTGTCTAGGCGCTTCTCACCGACTCGCGGTCCCGCAGTATCCTCCGAAAGCGGTGCCCTAAGCTTTGCTCCTGACTGAGCGCCTTCTGCGCTCGCCCTAAACAATACATGTCCGGTGACTCTTGAAAGGCCATTAGGGCCGCAGGAATTTAGCCATTCAAAAAAAAAATTCGATTGCACGAGAATAATCTACAAGGCACTCCCGATATACTGGTTTTAATTCGCATCTGTGCATCAATATATAAGTTAATGATATGTTTTAATCAGGCGTTTATTTGCTTCTTTGAAAGAACGGATCTCGGCTTAGGGCGTTGCTTTGGGAGGACCCAAAGCAACGCCCTACCGCGGGATTGCGAGTCAGTGAGAAGCGCCCCGGCACGTTTTTTTTTTCTTTTTTTTTTATATACTAGTGGGTGGACGAGCAAGCGGTCCCATGTGGTGGTAAGTGTTACCGCCGCCCATGGACACCTGCAACATCAGGGGGTATGCGGGCGCGCCGCCGACCTTGAAAAATCCTATTCACAGCTCTCTTGAAGAACCCCATATCGTAGCTTAATGGAAAGACCTCTTAAGGCAGTTCGTTCTACAGCCTACGGGTTCGCGGTATAAAGTAATTTTTGGACCGAACAGTGCGCGACACTTCCGTATCGAGGAAATGCGGATAGACCGCACTTCTGTGACAGGAGGTGCGGTTATAGAAACCCAAGGTGGGAATTATATTGAACAATTCTTCAGAGCATTCCCCATTGTACAGGCGGTAGAACACACAGAGAGACGCAACGACTGCTGAGGGATCCTAAACCGCCCATGAGAGTGGGATCGTCGACAATACGAACAGCACGTCGTTGGATGGAGTCAAATGGGTCTAGTTGGTATTTCGGTGTGCCGGCCCAGAGATGGGAGCAATACTCCATATGGGGCCTCACTTGAGCTTTGTAAAGAATAAGGAGTTGCACAGGGTTGCATAAGGAGTACCGCTTCGCTCTGTTCAGCGCACCGAGCTTTTTGGAAGCCATTTTGGCCTTATTTTCCAGATGACCCCTAAATTCGACTTTGCTGGAAATGTCGACACCAAGGAACCCGATACTCTCCGAGATCTTAAGAGGCATGCTCTGAAAGCGAGGTGCTACGACAAAGGGGTTTTTTTTAGCGGTGAATGCACAGACTTGCGTGTTACTGGGGTTGAAATCCACTAGGTTCAGAGAACCCCAAATCGAGACTAGATCTAAAGAGTCTTCGATTTCAGACACAAGCCTGGCGCGACTCTCTTCCACTTCGACCCGAGGGATGTTGGCGCGGCCCCTGTACAAGGCGTCTCCAGTACTGTCATCTGCATAGCAACGCATGTCACCAATTTGCAACAGGTCGTTGATATGCAGAAGGAACAGAGTTGAGGACAGCACGGAGCCTTGCGGGACGCCAGCGTTAATAGACATGGTGTCGGAGCAGCTGCCATCGATAACGACTCTGATGCTCCGTCCAGTCAGGAAACTGGCAACCCATTCGTATAATCCCTAAGGTATCCCGTAAGATGGTAACTTGGAAAGCAGCGATTTGTGCCATACCCGGTCAAAAGCTTTCGCATCGATCGATACCTATTCATGTTCACGTATCGTATCGAATCGTATCGTATATTTCGAACGTATCGATACCTGGTAAAAGTATTCATGTTCACGGTGTAGCAAAGGGGACTTCCTCGTCTGTAATCACGGTGTAACGAGGGGGATGCCTCGTCAATCGAGTAAGTATCACAACTCTTCAGTATACCGATGTAAGAATAGTAGTATTTCGTCGGGAGCAAAAGAGCTGGACATTTTTCTCCCAAGTCCTGTATCAAAAGGTACGCAATGGTAGGCCAGGTTTTATTATTACTATAATAATATAAAATATCAATGACCGGCGGACTGTGGGCTCATTTGAGATCTTGTTTCTATATTATTACATTATATAAATATTTAGTAGGTAGATACGTGGTTTTAATGCAGACGCGCTAGTATTGTGATATAACATTCATATAAATATTCATATAAACATGATAAAAATATTATACGATGTTACATAGAATGCATTTTAGGTATAAGATCATTTTGGGGTAACATAAAATATGTCTATAACATATAAGTAGGTATAATATATATATGCACGGAGTATAATTCGTGCTATCCGTGCAAAACTGAGGGAAGATTAGTATCTGAGCTACCAATTGCAATGCAATGCAATCAGCCCTTTCACTATCCACTGCAGGGCACAGGATCCACAATATTAATAGGTACATGGCGTCGAACCTAATACAAATTGTAAAATAGAATATCTATCTACGGAAATAAGTTCCTATTAAAGGAATGCACGTAACTTTTAGAGTTTACATAATTATAACTTTCAATATTTTTATAAAGTGACGCCATCTGCCGTCAAATAGGACAATACAACAAAACGTGAATTAACGTAAATCAAAACGTAGATTTCGTTGCGCCATCTAGTATCGAGTAGCAGGCACTACGTAAAGTTTTAGAAAACCCACAGACCAAGCGTTGCAGGAAAATATCTACACGGAAAGCTGTAACGTACTAAAAAAATAAAGCATCTTTTAAGTAGATCTAAAAATCTAAAAACTGGCGAATCAAATGATATATATATATACTTCTGATTACGTGCTGTCCTTTTGTAGGACCTTACCTCTATGATACTTATATTTATGTAATGTTTATTCTATTTTTCATTTGTATTAGATTTGAACAGTAGCATTTCTATACAAAAAGATTTTTTACCTGTACTTTTAAAGTCTATAGGTATGTATCAGATTTAACTAGATTCAAAGAAATTATTGCTTTTTATTTTTAGTAAAACTTTGACAGCATCACCACCGAGCAACCTATGCGGTTCAGCGCTCCATATCAATGGCGCGGCGGCCAGTATGTCCGTGTCTAGCTGTAAAATAATAAAAAGTCTTCTTATACCCGAGTCCTGAATACTGTAACTAGTGTAGTAAAAGTGAGTACCTGAGCGACAAAGAATCTTTAAAATTCGAGCGTTATAGTACAAATTTTAACGTTTCATTGTCTGAAACCCTTGAGGTCAATAGCTCTATTTTAAAACGGTTAAGGTTCATTAGAACTGACTTTGCACTCGAGCGTTCATCAATTTTACAAACTGTAACTATTTTCGAAGTTATTAGGTACATAATTTGGAAATAACTTAGGTATTTTATAGTAGCCGATAGAAGCTGAATATGGAAGTTGGTGCGTTATGATTGGTTTTAGAGGCATAGGTATTCAGAAGCGAAGACAGATGATTAATTGCAATCCCACTGCCACTGGGCGCTTTCGAGTGGCCAAGTTAGGTACATCTTTCACAGAAGATGTATGTGTTTCCAAAGTGAGTGAAATATGTCAGAGTCCATTCCCATCGTATCCTACCCCTTCCCATTTTCCCAACCCTTTCGCCAAAGGTAGGCGCGAATTTTGGCATTGGAAGCGTGGCAATGTTTGTCATTCTGATTTTGGCATGTGTATCCACCTTACCACCAGATAGACTGTCAGCCTATCTCTCCACTGCTGGATACAGGCCTCTCTTTAGGAACGCCACCAAACACGGTCTGGTGTGTATTTGTTCATATTTAAAAAAATCAGAGATATCTTCTGCTCAGTTGCGAATGGTATGTGGGATAACCCACCTGCCATCATGTTGGTAGACTTGCCCTTGTCCTTTCTTTATCTTCTACAATAAAGTATTACCAACATGTTATAACCAACATTGGTGTACTTTAATAAGCGCACTAATTTCAGACTTGCCATCAAATAACCAAATTAAGAAACCAGGGAAGTTATTGAATCTGTTAATTATAGTAACATCTCACCCACATTTATGCATATAAATGATTTCATTTGCCAAATTTCTGATATTGATTCTGGTGAAGAAGATGTTGATTTAATTAAGGCCTTAATTTCAAAATTAATGTCGTATTTTCTTAAGTCTTATTCTCTACCAGTAGTAAACCTTTAGGACAAACAAAGAAACTCAAGAGGGTGTATTAAAGTAAATATAAAAAGATATTTGATTTATTTTTAAGGAATAAAACTATACGTGTTTTATTAAATTAGTTTATTTAAGATTTATTTCTTATTTGTTGCTTGAACGCCCGTATACTGGACTGATCTGAAACATAACAAAATGCACACAAGAAATAACAAATAACAACACGAGAAGCAATACACATTGCTATGTGTATACACATATACACACAGCAATGTGTATATGTGTATACACACGTTAATTTATTCGTAATTGTTTCTTGCCAAACAACAACGGAGTGATTATTAAGTAACGCCTCAGGCATCCAAAGGAAGTATTATTACCTAATCTAGTAATTCTAATTTAAATAAATAAGCAAACGAAGCCCGCCCCAATAAAAAAATCTAATTGTTTTATTAATTGTTATACCTACTATGTAAGTAGTTATGTTATAACATGGTATTGTTAATTAGTATTTATATCTGTTATCAATCACTGATATCTATCATTTATAAAATGAATGTATTATTATCAATAAATTAATTTCTTATTACTATTTGGACGACATTGAAAAAAATCTTCCAAGTGGATATACACTTAATTTTTTTTATTTATAGAATAGGCGGCGGACATTCGACGACTCACTAGATGATAAGTGGTCACCGCCACCCATAGACACTAGCAACACCAGAGGGATGCAAGTGTGCTACTGACCTTGAAGCTTCCGTAATGTATCATAATCGGTGCATCATATTATTATCTGCAATGTGTGATGGATAAAAACTTGCATAACAAAATATATATTTCCGAGAATGTAAACGTTAATTTAGACTCTTGCAAAAGTAATTAACAATGAAAAAATAAGAGGTGATCTGCCTTCCTTAAAAAAGGCACAAGTGCATTACGACGATATTCGAAGAAATGCAAAAAAAAAATTGTAAAATCTTCATTAATTTAAAATCAAACTAGAAACTTGGATAACACAAAAGGAATAACCATTGTTTATTCAGTTTGTTTATTTTTAATTACCGAATATAATGTAGTTAGGTATGCTTTCGTTAAAATGTTAGTAATGCCCTTTCTTCTTAGCAGAGCAGTAATAGTCGAAGGGTAATAGGCTAGATTCCCCACTCACATTCATTCAGCGTTCAAAGCTGGCTCCGTATCACGGATTTTCTACATAAACATGGATTTTTCATTTATCACTGGCCTGAAAGAAATTATCGTGTGGAAATCCGCCTGCCTGAGAATTATTAAAAATCCGAGGCATGTCCATCATTGCGTTCGCAATAATTCGCATCCGAAATCTCATCATTATTGTTACGGTAGGCCCGAGCCCTGCAGTGGGACGTAACAGGCTGATATATATGACGCTACGTACCGGCGATGACCTACGTACCCATATATTTTGTATGGAAAGCCGCTTTTCAAAAACATACTTGACTTACGTCATATGACGTCGTGACGTCACGTCCGCTCAATTTGTTTCCGGTTTGAGTGTGCAAAATAAAAATCCCTAACAAATGTAACTGCGACCGTACAATTTACATTGAAGTGCATCTAAATCTTCAATTTAACGCCGCATCGCAACGAGCTCTCATCATAAATCGCGTGAAAGCCTCTAACGGGTTTACGTCCGCGATTTATAGAGCCATAAACTATATCGTGTACTGGCTCTCTGCGCGTATTGGGGTAACATTGTACTTTATTTGTGCCCATAAATGATGCTCAGTGTATCCATTCCTGTAAAATGTCGACGGATTTCAGACAAATTTGCGGCAACACTTTTTGCTCGCAAAATGTTTGTGTTGTTTTCTACTCGAATTCTTGAATAAAGATTCGAGCGGACTGCCAGCGGCTATATGTTGTATAGGTATATAACATGAACGTAGTGCACGGTAAGTATAAGTTGATAACTAGATCATCGATCAACCAAATCATCCAGTCTTTGATTAATCGAATTATTCGTTCTTCGCCATAAACACAAAATTAAAGTTCCAGATGTACAAATTGTTAATGATGGCTTTATAAATAAATACTAATTGAATAAAAACTGTTTTTTGCACAATGGCGTTACAACTTTCTTAGTGTACCTATGAACTGTAATATCTAAAACATAGGAAATAAAACAAACAAAGGATGTAATATTTATCGACTACATGCAAAATGTTTTTTATGTTTAACAATAATTGAAAAGTAGTTCTGAAAATTGTACATTGGAAAAATATGAATTTATTTTCACAGCTTTGTCCTCGTTTTGTTTGATTATGGGATGGTGTAACTAAGGTAATTATTATCTATATTTGGTTCGAACCTTTCGGTTCACGTAATCAGAACTTTTGGAGCATAGTGACACTTCAAAATGTTACAATACTAATCTAATGCTCTAATAGTATTTTTAAAATGTTACACAGAGTAAAATTACACAATCAAAATAGATATACATTTAATTAAGAGAACTTTCAAAAAATGTAAACAATATGACAGATTTGAGTTAAGGATACCGTAAAAGTTAATACTCCATGAATTAAACCATGTTTGATCGCATTTATCGCATCGCATAGAGTTTAAACCATGTTTGATCGCTCGCTGTGAGAGTTTATGGAGTCATTGACTAAAAGGTTTGTTTACATTGCATGAAGGTTCTATTGACGAGAATTTTATTTATTAGTCTTCAATTGAGGTATGATGACGTGGACATAGTAGCGAGGTCTTCCAGCCGTGAGATACCTGTAGAGACGAGCTTCTGATGTGGAACTAAACTACAAAAGCCCGGATCTACAGGGTAGATCACGAATGTGCCATTTATTTTTCTTTCTTCGAGTTTTCTTGTTTCATTTCTTGTTCGAGTTTCAGTCGTACGAGATCTTTCTGCGCTGAAGTTTTTCGCTCGGTTTCTTATCTTCTTTGGAACTTTAACCTGAAACTTTCAAACGATTTCATTAAAAAGATTTCCTAACTGCGTCAACTTAACATTGTAGGGAATCTTTGTGGATATAAATAAATTATCAGTTGAAGGAAATAATTACACAAAATAAATGTTGTGCACAATACACACTCTTGGATAATAAAAAAAAATAAAGTAAATAAACCAAAAAAAATGTAATGTTAATTAATGTAAGATCCAAAATTTTAGATCTTCATCTGAACAATATATCTGTGATAGGTTGGCAAAACATTTATTTATAAATAAAAATTTTGGGATTTCATTTTTCCACGAGAAATGTATATAAAATCTGAGGGTTAGTTTCTCTTTAGATACACAGAGTTCCTGACTGTTTCTGACAAAAACGATACACGTGGTGCGGGGAGCGTTAATAACGCGAGGTGGGTGCGAGCCTTCGAGCGGACTGCCGGCGACTATACGTAGGTACGCAGTGTATGCAGTGCACGTTAGGAATAAGTTGATAACTCCATATCATCTATCAACCAAAATACAGAGATATAGATAGCATCGCTGCCCTAAACGTGAGGCATTTGCTGTCGGTCTGTCATTTGACGGAATAAATCTACCAAGAACGTATTCTTTTTTAAATGGCAATAGTGCACTTAGCACATTCTGCCGTTGTAAAGTTTTCCTCGTAATAAACAATTTCAAAGTCCAAAACATCAATGTCTAGTCCCGTCGAATTAAGCCAGGAGTCGCTCAGTAAAGTGATAGTGGGTTTACTGAGGACAGAAGAGTCCTCATTGGAAGCGCACGAAAAACGCAGTTTCAAAGAAATGCCTTTATTTGAGTATCACAAACATTATGTACAAAAAACACTTTGAAGTTGAATAAACTATCACTATTAAATCACAAAATGCACAATACACAATTTTTATATAATAGTATCTACTAATCACCAAAAACTCAACTGCACATCTCGGGTTCCCGTCAAAATGTCAAAATGTCCCAAGAACGTATTGATAGTTTTTCCTTTTCACACTAACTGCAATATTTTTAACCTAACGTTACTGTCCATGTAACAATATATTTAATAAGAAATTTAGAAATATTTAATTGAAGATTAAAACTTTTTCTATAACATAAAACGAATAATATTAATGATATATAATGATTTTGAGGCAAATGTGTTTGCGTAATTGATATTTAACTAAATAAAATAAGCAAAATCTCTTAAAAACGTAGGTAATTATTACAACCATCTTGACAATAATATTTTATTTATATCACTGGCATCACTCATTTAGGTACCGATGCTCTAGATATATTAAATTTGTGTCAAAATACTACAGTTATGCCACGGTTTCATTTTGCCACACTATTGCATTCGCTCGCTTAAATCGTCACCTGAACCAACTTACAAGTATCCGACAGTGTCACCAGCCTGATACTAACACCGCCCACATGACAGCTTTATGTAATATCTACATGGCAACAGAGATTAACATGATATGGAGCAGAGGGCGTTTAATATGGAAATCTGGTGGCGTGCAATATATAATTCATTACATTGCAAATACATACGTTATGAGATAACCGCGCGTCATGGAGGAATTGCTTGCGTATTTACGAAGGTCTCGTATTATTATCTAATGAGTCCTGACATCAAGACTTCCCTAGAGGCATTTCATCTTGTAGAAACATAAAGCTATTAGAGTTTGTACTTTACAGTGTCAGTTTTGAGAAAAGCCTCCTACTTGAAATTATAATAACACTTACATACCTATACCAAATGTCTTACTTTTAAAGTCTTCATTGGGTTTATATGATTCTTATAATAATAATAATAAAGAATTTATTTCAGGCATATGCCCATCTATTAGTTTTTAGTAATTTCTTACAGATGAAATCTTCGACACTATGAAATGAAAAATCTTTCGTAGTCTTCTTTTTAAATAACGCCATACTCCATTGAGAAGATCATTACCTACACTAGGATTCCCCGTGTCGTGAGTTCAGAAACAAATACAAAATCGAACACGCTACCTGGGTAATCAGATCTGGATCCGAATACACATTTGTCTTTAAACATATGAATAGTCGATCGGGAAGCGAACCCGGCACCTTTTAGCACATTAGGCCAACATTTCGTCGTGTAGGAATCATTTTTTTCTCGGAATTACCAAAAATCGAACAAACAAGTTTTTTATACTATTGCGCTATACCTATATACAGAAAAGCTCTGGCACACACGCAATAACACAATAGACATTTTTCCTAATCCGAGATATCATGAAAGATCACAAACCGAATCGGCGTCGAACATTCGTGGGATACGCGCAAAAAATAATCAAGCATTTTCCGCAAATCATGGCTGCCATTGTACCCGATAATGTAGTAGCAGAAAGCGCGGCCGAACAAAAAGGTTCGCTTAATTGCACGAGGGAAGAGCGCTGAAAGGCGGGCGGGCATTGTTTCCACGCGAGGCCTTTGTACGGGCTCGCCCGATCGCCTGACTCATCAATTTCCTCAGATTGACGGAGCCAGAATGATTGAGACTTAGTTTTACTGAATTTAGTGCCGTTCTTTTACTCCATCCGAGCGAGAAACTACACTATTACTGCATTCGATGCTTCATCATGTCGTTAATTCCCATTGCTACTATAAGCCATCTTAAGCTTCGCCTTAAATCGTACTAGGAAAACGTTTCAAGAAAATCCTCGCGCCGTGAAAATACGGAGCATCTAATAAGCTTAATTGAATACTTAATCAACGTTGTGTATAGAAGATAATATACGCTCGTTTGTTCTGTACAAATGATAATGTATTAACATTATTCCCGACAGATTTACGAAGCCGCAAGGAGTAAATTTACCTATGTTAAATTTATAATAATAGTTTATTTGTAAAATTGAGAGTACAAAACAGATGATAATTTTAATCAGATGCTACACATTATACAGTAGCAGCGTGAAAAAACTAATGAATTACAATAAACTACAATTTAAACTGATATTTAAATTTAAAAGAAATATTAAGCCACGCCCCCAGGTCGGAACTTACAATTAATATTTACATCAAGTGACGAATATCAATATATGTAATTGTTTTAACCAATACGTAGGCGTTAGGACTTATTAATCCCGGAAACTGTAGACAAACAATAATACGTCAGAAGTCATTGCTTGATTGATTAATATTAGAAATGTCAAAAATTATATTGTAGGTACCTATCAAGTAGCGAAATGTAAAATTTTAATTTTAAGTATGTTAGTACTGGTATTAGATTTACGTGGTCAGTAGGTAAGTTAGGCTTGTCAGTATGGGATAGATGAAACAGGTCAAGAAATTATATTTAATCACCGACAGCATGTTTCATCGACATAGCTCAAAAGATCAGTGAGCTGAAGTGGCAATGGGCAGTTTACATTTGCCAATGGAGTAGTGCCGTCTTTGAGTGGAGGCCGCGTAACGGGTAACGTGGCGTGGGATACCCTCCAGCCAGGTAGATTGACGATTTGAAGAAACTCGTCGGTAGGGACTGGATGAGAAGGGAGGAAGATCGTGTGTGCCTAAGGAGAGACCTATATCTAACAGTGGAGAAACACTTCTGATTACAGTAGTAACTATATTGTATAAGAGCAGAAGAAGTTGATCGTACCGGGGCTCAAACATTTCTCATCCTAGGCGTTACCCCTCCTTCAGAAACTACCGTGAGATGTACTGCATTTCCCATGTCATCTTATTTCCCTAATCTGGAGTCAGATATGCCAGAGCCCATTCATTCTCATACTAGGAGCAACCCTTCCTGCAATTCCATTCATTTAAATCTCCAAAGGCAGGCAGCGTATCTGCGGGCGTGGCAATGTTTGTCATTCTAGACTGATGTTGGCATGTATCGTGGATGTTGCCAGGTGACATTACTATTTACCACTAGGTGAACTGTATGCTTGTCTAACCCCTCCTTTCCTTAAAATGAATGTAATGTCTTTTACTTCTTTTCAGATTTTAATTACAAAAAAAACATCTTTTATAGGTATAAATAGGTATCAAAAGGATAGCTTTAAAAGGCAGATGTTATATAGCATGTTTCTATTTAAACAGAATCTTGGAACAACGAAATTTTAAGTTTTAAATCTTAACTAAGGTCAAAACCATCTGACTGTTAAAATTTGATAACTGTTTGATAACTAATTTGATATAAAAAATACATATATGTTATTTTTTAGATTTCTAACGAACCCGCTCTAACTGCCGACTGGTAGAGAATGCCTTAAAGCATAAGTCCGCCTCTGTACAATATAGTGCAAAGGTATATTAGGTGACATCCACGTAAATATCAGATATTTGTAGATTCTACAAGCAATTAGTTCAAATACGAGTAGCTTTGTACGGCAAATGGAAGCGAAATCCCCGGCTGTACCCCCCCTTCCCCCTTCATGTCTCCCCACGGCTTCTGTGTAGTGTCCTCCTGCCATCATTAATCTTACACGCCGAGCAAACAGCCTTCTCTCGAGAAACAACTTTAGAGCTGTCCAACGTCGATAACGTAATCTAAACGGAAACTATTGAAGTTAGTTAGTTAGATAAAAGTCTTTATTGTATAATTGATACATTATGACAAATTTAATGAATATTGTCATAAGAAGAGAATACAACCAGGCGGTCTTATTCCTTTATAGCAATTTCTTCCAGACAACCTTGTGGAAGAGAGTTGCGACTGGGGTAATAACGCAGGCAATGTACATAGATACTAGTCTTATGTATAAATATATATTTTATTGATAAAAATATATACCTACAACATATCAATATACATAAAAGTATACGAACTTAATAATCATTAGAACGGAGTAATATGAATGAACGGTAACCACAGTGAGGATAGTTAAAGAAATAAAATTATTTCTTCTCAAGTCATTTATACTCTAAATGAAATTATTAATTTTATTTATTTAAACTTTACTGCACAGAAATTGCAGGGTGGAAGTCCACCCTGCAATTTCTGTGCAAGTGTGTTAAGTCCGCCCACGTGTTGACTGGCAGATAATGCCACTAGGCATTAGCATGTGGTTAAACAGAATTACATGAGGGTGGTGCTAACTAAAGTGCTTAACTGAACATAAAATATTGACACATACTATATATGACAATATACATACTTACCTACATAATACATACATGCGGACGACAGGAAAGACATTTGTACGGAGAAAATTAATATATTTATTCTTTTTAATTATACTTCTAATGGGAAGTTTACACTAAAACAAGGTTTGAGTTTTTAATTTGAAATGGAATTATACAACAGTAGAATTTTTACCAGTCTAGTTTAAAATAGACCACAAAATAAATGATAGAAAAATGACGATGCAGTTTTTTATCGACTAGCGACATCACTAAGGGCTGTCACTGCGGATTTATGGGTGACACAAAACAGAGATTTTGTCACATTCGCCTATCACCTAAACCCACGATATTCGAGTCTGATATTCCTTGTCCTTTAATTGGAATTTTAGGGAATTCATAATATACTACGTACTCCAAGATTATGAACCTGAACCTTTTAAACTATTATTTTTAGGTAAGATTTTAAGTTTACAAGTTTAAGTTTACAAGTTTAAGATCATAAACTTCTTACAACTTTTATGATTTATTGTTTATTACGTTTTGAACTTGTATACCTTTGAACTATTTTAATTCACTTTCAAGTTTCGGCTGAGTTACAACGACCATGGTCACGAGCTGAACCCGTCAACCCCAACGAACGTACAACGTATTTGTATATTTTATTTTATATGTCATCTTGCGCAAATCTCTATGAAGGACGAGTAATTTCCGGCAACATAGTAATACTATAAAATGTTCCATCTTTCTAAACATAACTCTCTTAAAAGTATACTTTTATACATAAGGTATATTAGATGTCACATTTAATAAATTAATTATATTAAACAATCTACAAGTATTTTGAATCCCATTTAGTCCTTCTACAACTTTTGTGCCTTGCTAAATAACTAAGAGGTATCCTTCATACTGCGATAATCGTCTTAAGCCGGAATTACATAATAATGTGTTATATGTTACGAAGCGTTCTGTTGCATATCCATTTGATACACACCCACACTACACAATTCCCATGGCTTGATTACACTATTCCCATGAAGTGGCGCCACACGACGTTAATATGCGACTATATGTACAGGCTCTTCCATCGGTGGTGGATCACAGCAAACCGGGAGCTGGGGGACCTCAATACTTATTGATTAAACCCCCATATAAGTACAATATTGCATAGTTGAGGAGATATGGAGCTTTTAGTATTTTTCTAGTTTTAAGTACTAGGGAATCCTTCAATAATTTCGTCATAGCAGTAGCAGCTGTCTCTGAACGAGCATCGACATAACACAGCACAATATTTTAATTGTGGCTTCATATAAATAGGTTATTTTCTTCAAATGAAAATAAGTCAATGTGATTGTGTAAGATTTCAATGATTACATAATTAATAATATCAAAACAATGCAAATAGGTACTGAATTGTTTTTGTCGAAACAATGAACTTCGGAATTATTATTCGTATTTACATAGAATGCAAGACAAAGGGGCAATAACTGTTCATATCAGACTGCACTAAATCTTACCTCGGTCCAATTGTTTTCCTCACGGGTAGGTATTTTCATATCAGCTCACTTCCCCCGGGGCGGCCCTGGAACATTCAAACCCAAATGTTACATTTCAATATGCTGACTAAAACAAACGTAACTTTTACCCGATCCCATATTTTATGAGAAAGCAATATGTCTCCACCAAGGTACGTGGGCAAAAAGACGTATAACCAAGTAATTTCCAAGTCGAGAAAGTTTAATAACATTTGGCAACGAAAAACGCTAACTAAGCTTAAGCATGAAATATATTTGTTTTGGAGGTGAAAACAGCAACATTAGTCACATATATAACAGTAGTTACGTATCTTTTGGTAAATTTGTCAATTTTGACATTAATATTTATTACAATAATGTAAATAAAATTAATGTTAATAAAGTAACATTTTAAATGAATGTACGTAATATTTATCCACAATTACGAATCGATATGAGTTCCAAGGGGAATCATTACACAGTTCACACTAGAGACGCTATGAGGATTATGAAATATGACATGTTACTTTTATACCTTTATATCCTTATTCTTTGCCATTCTACATGAATTGGGTTATGAAATAGTATGAGATGCGATTGAAGAGAAGTAAGATTGAATAGCATGCACTGAGATCACAGGAAATGATTGGAATAAAACTGAAAGGGTTGGCGTGGGATATGATTGGATTGAAGTAAAATGAACTAACCATGCATACAAGTTCACGCAAACGAAGTCGTGTATCATCATTTATAATTTTATAAAATGATAGTCTTATTAACCAATACCAGTGCCGGCTTTATGGGACCTTCAGAGCGCGAAGGCCCGGGGGCGCTTTGAATCGGAGGCGCTCTACATAGACGGGCGCACACACATAAGGGGGCACGAAAAATATTTTGAAGAAGATTTTTTTTCCGCTATCAAGTATCAGGAGGCACCTTTTCTCGTAAGATATTGGCTTGTGAACGTTTTTTTCGCTATCAAGAAATTTGGAAGCAAAATATACGAATATCAATTACGATACGATAAGGCACGGGACGCCGAGGCCCGGTGGTCACCGCCGGCTCGCCAACGAGGCGACGAGGCCCGGGCCTGGACTGAACGGCATTCAAATAAGGTTTTCAACGTATTTGTTCTAAAACAGTGAGTAACAGGTATGGTGAAGTAGTTGCTGTTTTTTAGATAAGATAAAATTATCTTTGAAGGCTTATAAATAAGGTCCTTGCGCTGACATAGTGCATACAAAAATAACAGTGCGTAAAAGTCACATAAAGTAAATATCCTTTTAATATACACTGGATCGCAAAAATTCCGGGTCGCTAATAAAAACCGTGATATCTCCATAAATTATATACCTAGATCGCTCGAATAAATAATATGTAGTAAGGAGGTTACTAATGCTTGTTCTAAATCTCTAAAGAGGTTTCATTTGTACAAGTTACAGATTTAAAAAAAAATATTCTGCATTTTGAAAAATTTCAAAATTTAAAATTAGGAAAAGAATATTTTTTCTGCTTTTGTTTCAAACGGAGCTGTCATTATAAATGGTTCCTTGGATTGATCAGAGTATTCAATGCAATATCATGTCGTTATCACCTGAAGAATGTACACGGATTATTACCATGGTACAAGAAGGAAGAAGTCAGCGTAGCACTGCTAGAACAGTAGGAGTATCTTTATCAACGGTCCAAAGAGTACTCCAGCGATTTCAAGAGACCGGCATGAACATCAGGAGACCAGGAAATGGCAGGCCAAGGTGCACAACTACACGAGAAGACCGATTCATCGTGAGCACTATGTTAAGAAATCGACATCTCACGGCTGTTCAGGTCCGAAACAGTCTTCAAGAAATTCACCACAACAATGTGAGCTCTAATACGATTCTGCGACGTCTTCGTGAAGCTGATATAAAGCCTTATAGACCAGCAAACGGCCCCAAACTGCTCAGAGAACATCGAGTTGCCAGGTTACGGTTTGCTCGAGAACACATCCGATGGACAGATGAAGATTGATCCAAGGTTATGTTTTCCGATGAGTCCAGATTTTGTTTATTTACGCACGACGGGAGACGAAGAGTATTTAGACGGCCAGGAGAACGGTATCATCAAGCGTGTTTTGAAGAAAAGGTGCCATTCGGTGGAGGATCAATAATGGTTTGGGCTGGGATATCTTCAGAGGATCGCACGGAGTTAGTGATCATAGAAAACGGTTCTCTTGACTGCTGTCAGATACGTAGGAGAGATTTTAAATGAGCATGCTGGTCCATTCTTAGTGAATATGGGTGCAATTTCCATTCTTATGCACGATAATGCGCGACCACATACTGCTCATTTGGTCAATATGTATATTCAAGACGTCGGTAAGACGTCAAGACGACCTCGCAGCCCAGACTTAAATCCCATAGAACATGCATGCGACGAGCTCGAGAGATGCGTGAGACAACGCTCTCCTTCTCCCGTTGCCTTACACGAGTTAAAGAATGCGCTAGTGGAAGAATGGGCAAACATAGACCAAAATCGTATTAAAAATTTGGTTTACAGCAAGCCACATCGTCTTATTGAAGTGATACGGGCTCGTGGAGGAAATACAAAATATTAAATTGACAAAAAAACTGTATACGTGTAGAACGTGTTACACATTTTTTTATATATATTAATCAGTCATCTACAATATACTATAGTTTCGCAAATTAGTCTTAAGTATTTAAGAAACTATCACGTCGTTTATTAGCGACCCGGAATTTTTGCGATCCAGTTTAGATTATTAATACAATCAATAAGTATTATAGCAGGTGTCAATGTTACCAATATGTAACATATTTTTTACATATAGGTAAATGGGTCCTGCCTATAAAGGAAAAACTGTAAAACTGGCTTCATTCTGATATTTTTTTTTTATTTCCGATTCATTATTTAGGTAATAATTGAAATATCTAAGTTAAGAAATATTTTCTAGATTTAGAATTTTTTAAAGAATAGCTACATGAAGTGAATTTTAATGAAGTGTATCTAAAATTTGTGTCTTAATACAGCATCTGCTGTATAACAAAATTTTATAGTTTCACAGCTTCAATCATCTGTACCTACTGAATAATTAGGAATCTTAAATTAGGCCCTTATACGTAAGACCCATCGATTTACAAAATTACAATATGTATCTATTTATTATCTTATTTACACTGGAGCCAAAATGTTTCCAGCGAGCGCGTTGATTAAGATAAAACTTCTCACTTCTGCTGTCCGTTTGTTTGGTGACTATAACTAACACATTACATTACATTACATTACATCCGCTTATTTTAAACAATTAAAGAAACCAAACCATAACGAGTTGTAGCGGGCGGGACAGTGACATCTAACGGAGAGTGAAAGGAAACTAAATATATTACCAAACATTATCGTTTGTTCTATGGAATTATACATTGCCCTTAAACAAAAACTTTGCTCTTAATATTTCAGCTAACGAGTTAAGTTCGGACACTCCCTAGAGATTGCCTATTGTTGAGTGGTAATTAAAATTTGCCACGTATGAAGGTAATTACCTACTTGGAAGCAAACATTATTACCGCACAACGCTGTGACAACGTAACAGTATGTAAAGGTCGCAAAGAAGAAGAAGAAGAAGAATTTTCAAGAAGAAAATTAAAAAGTCGATACGATGGGTCGCTCGCTATAAATTACTAAAAATGCATTTCAAAAAATAGTACCTAACGCAAATTAATAAAAATAGTAAGTTGAGTATTTTTTATTTTTATAGTTTTCTTTATTAGGAACTAACAATGATTCAAACAACAAGAGCACATTACTATAAATTGTATCGCCTACTTAATTGTCCATAGATTATTAACAATGTATATATACCCATTGTATAGCTAAGTAAAACTATTTTCTCCTACTTGCTCGGAAATGGCTTCATTATTTAAAAAAAAGAATACGTCAATCGGCTCTTTTCTGTACGCACGCCAGCAATTTCCAACACGACAATAATAGAGATTGCTAGACAGTAGCGAGGTTATTTTTAGTGCACACTAACATAAATTAGGTATTTTTAGGTACACGATATCTATTATTATAAAGGCTGAATGTGCATTTCTTTTCAAAAGTTTAAAAAAAGAACAAAGACCGCGCGCAGTCGAATTGGCAGGAATGAAACTTCTGTTTCTTGAATTTATTTATTTATTGTTTCCTCGCAAATTAGAGAAAAGTACTTACTATATAAGTCTCGGCCGGCTTCGCCTCGTCCTTTTAAAATCACTTCGTAAGGACTCTGCTTCGCCTCGTCCGTCCAATATTACTCGGCCGTCAATTGCTTTATTTCGGGCCTAGACAGTAATGTATAATACTATTATTGTAATGATATGGAACCTATCTGAGAAACGGGACCAAGGTTCCTTTGCTTAAGTAACGTCTTAAGATTATTATTGCAAATACAATTTTTATTGATTCATCAGTCTATAACATCTCACTGTTAAGGTTCAAGCCTCCCTTTGCCATTACGATGGGATTTCGGAACATAATCCAGAAAGCGAATTTCCTCACGATGTTTTCCTTCGCCACCGAGCTAGTGATAATTTTAAATATTTAATATATTAATAGTATTTAGTAGTCATTTATTCAGTGCTTCGTTCGGCAAACAGGTTTCTTTGAATTTAAACAAAACCATTTTTTAACTTAAAATATTTCTACTCAATAAACGTGAAACATGATAGCTCATTATCGCCCCTCGTCAAAGTTATGATAGCAATGAACAGATACTTTATTGTTATAACGGCCACCGATTCGCTTTAATTACTAGTCTAAATCAAGTTTCATTAAACGCCAGACACCAAAGGCTGTATCCGATAACAGTTTGGCTATAAGCCAGGGCGACCGCATGAGATTTATCTTTGTGAGTTGTGAGCATATTTCCATATAACATGTGGGGTCGATCAATATGCCTCTAACACAGACCACCCTTTTTGTTGACTCCTAAACAATAGCTGAATATTTTCCCCGACGACCGTAAATCTTAACAGATCACGTATACAATATATTCTGCTTTATTTCCAAAAAGAAAATTGTAAAGCGAAAATGTTAGACAAAAAGAAGCGACAGAAGCAAGGAGAAGTTTCAAAATTGTTTTTCTTTAAATTACAAACAAAGGGGAAGTCGGGTTGGCCGGCGAGGAAATTAAACCGGGCGTCAAATAAAAGAAAATAAAAGTCGCCCGTAATGGCCGCTTTTTTGCCGGGTAACATGGTTCCAAATTTAAAAGAGCGATGTCCAAATTCTTTCTTACTTAAAATAACGCTATTATATTATAATATAGTCGCTCCGTATTGGTTTAAATGTTAAATCATGTTATTTTCTGTTACTGTGGATTTTTAATGAAATAGGAATTTAACAGATAGAGAGCCTAGAATGTCAGTACCTACATAGTACAAGTACAAGTCAGTACCTACATAGTACAAGTACAAGTCAGTACGTACATAGTACAATTACAAGTCAGTACCTACATAGTACAATTACAAGTCAGTACCTACATAGTACAAGTACAAGTCAGTACCTACATAGTACAAGTACAAGTCAGTACCTACATAGTACAAGTACAAGTCAGTACCTACATAGTTAGGGGGGAGGGAGTTGTCCAAATGATTTGTTGTGTATTTTTGTTTTGTTGTCCTTCTGTTTTTTACTCCTTATAATATTTTTTTTTATATTGCTTAAACTTAAGCTTTTATATTGCCTTGCTTAAACATAACATATCATAGTAATAATGTAGTGCCTACGTAAAATACAATATTTTGAAGTATTATAAATATGTAGCACCGATGCAATTTCCCACAACTATTGCTTGAGTTGAATATATTTTAGTTCATAGCTGCATCGCTTTATCTGCATACAGAATTAACCCAGTTAAGCTAACCCCATGTACGGCCATAAACTTAAGTTGTGCATGTACGGCCAAGTTGGGTATTTATTGCCACCGGGCGGATTTAAACTTTAATATGAAACTGTACACGGATAATATTGGCTTGGGGTAAGAACTTCCATTATTGGTAAATAGCTTATATTGGATCACTAGGTTTTAAACTTAATGAATTCGTAGAAATTGTTATTCAAATTTTATCGATATAACAGTCGATATTTTACAACAGATGTCGCTGTCACCTAAATCGCCACAGAAGCGGACGCTCATTTGTATACAGCAAAAATAGATAAAAGACGACGAGGAAAAATGTTTGGATGCCGTCCACCAATCCACCAACAAACATAAAGTTAGTGACAATGTATTTGTTATGATCTACCATGATAGTTGTAAGCAATTGTATCTGCTAATTATGGCCCATAATTCTTAATGATTTACTAGGGGACGATCAAACTATACATTTTAATTATACATATGATTATCTAAAAAGAGACAAATACCCTAATGAAGTAAATATACAACATAATAAGCGTGAAAAACAACCAAAAATATGTATCTAGACTAATGCAAAGCCTATTCTGCTGTAAATAAATCCGCTCCGCTTATCTCTTCGCTTGTACTGCGACCATCGGATTCAGAATAATCCACACAAGCTCTGTTAGTTGCAATTTCATTTGCGTAGATATCATGCGGCTCCTTTGTGCGAATTGGTCGGAAGCCGAGACAGTTAAACTATGAGACTTGCAATAAAAAGGAATGCTTCCCATGGGATTTGGAACGTTACTACAATCTATACAAACTAAGCTTAGTCTAGACGCAATTACGAGTAGATGAATCAATTGTTTGTTAACTTGAGGACGGTATACATACAATAGGCTTTATCATGTAGGATATGGAGATTTTCGATATAAAACTATAACGTCCGTACAAGGTCTCCCTTACTGAATTATAAAGGGTCTCAGGCCATAATCCCCCACACGGGCCCATTGCGGATTCTGGATTTTTATCTATCTATTGCTATAGATAATACGTATTGATTTATATTTATATGCATCTAGAGCGGTGATAGTTCAGAAGCATTGATTCTCATCCGAAAAAATCAATACCTTATATTCTAGTCTCTCATTCGTGAAGTCGGAGTTCAAATTCTCGGTCCGTACTGATGAGCTAGAAATGTAAATAGTAAAAATAAAAATTATAATAGTAAAAATAACCTATTGTAAAACCTACGGAAGATTCGATACTACCCTCGGTATTGAACAACCTATGGTAAACTCGATAATACCTTCGGTATTGAACAACCTGTGTAAGACTCGATACTACCCTCGGTATTGAACAACCTATGGTAGACTCGATACTGCCCTTGATATTGAACAGCCTATTTTCAGCTTTTGCATTATTTCAGTGTTGTTATATACAACGACACCCACATCGACTTTTATAAATAGACCGCGACCTGTCGCGTCGTAGGTACAAACGTTGTCATTTTATATTTATTTACAAATTATATTATACACATAAATGATAAAAATAGTTACACAAAAATGTATACAAAAGGCGTGCTTATTTATTTATAGGCGTGCTTATTTATTTATAATCTCGTTTGTTAAATTTCGTTGTCTATTAAACATAGCAAATGTCTATTAGACACTCTAGTTTAAAGGCTCAATTCGTTTTATAAAATAAAAGGCAATAATTAAACATTTAGTATTACCTACCTAGTGGAGTTAGGAAAGTCGTTATTCATATTTATGTGCGAGTTCCACGGGCGCACGGAATTAATGCGACTACAATTAAGTGTAAAGTCTGAATAAAGTTAAATAATACAACATTAACTAGAATGATGCGTTGGTGCTGAGGATTTCATTCACTACTACGTAGTCTCTGGCGGCGACTTCACCCGCAGATAATTCAATTTTCACACGGAAACTAGTTAATTTGATCAAAACTAAACCCTTCTTCCAAACCCGCTATATTTCATAAATACGAAGGTTAAATCTTGTTAAATATACCCCAAAATCTTCCGAGGTATTTACCTATAATGTGTAGGTATATAACTATAACCAGCCCCTTTATCCACTGCTGGACATGGGACTCCTCGTGTAAATTATCTTCTGAATGAGAAGTGTGTAAGCCTTAAAACACCAGGCTGGTTAAGCGGGTTCGCGAGTCTACTCTTTTAGAAGTGGTATACTTCCTTATGGCTTTTAAGATATTTTTTACGCAAGAGATGAATTGGTAACCGGAAATAGTAAAAAATATTATTATAAAAATGACCAGCCTGTAATGGACGATGGTCATTTTTTAAGTGAACATTTGTATAACATTTGTTGAGGGGGAGAGTGCACGCTGCAATCCAACAGCCGCTGGACGCGCTCGACTGGCCGCGTTATCACTCTCTTACCGAAGACTACCTTGAAATGTACTTCATTTCCCACTTTATCTTATTTTCCTTATGTACGTACGTGTTTCGGTAGTGAGTGAGATGTGCCAGAGCCCATTCCCATCCTATCCCTCCTCATTTTCCCAACCCTTTCTAAAAATCCATTCCTATATCTCCAAAGCTAGGCAGCGCAACCGGGGGCGTGGCAACGTTTGTTATTTTGGACTGATGTTAACATGTATCGCGAGTGCCTATGAGCGACAGTATCCACTTACCATCAGGTGGACCATCATTTTGTTGCTCGTCTGCCGCCTTCGTACATAAAAAATATGGCTGTTCATACTACGTATTATGAACAGTAATATTCAAATTTTTACTTAAAAATTTCAGTGCTTATGTCATAAGTAGGTACATATAATAGGTAAGTAATGAAATTGTAAGATTTTTGCAGTCCTTTTTACAAGTAAATTTAAAATGCTAATGGATATGTTAAAGATTGGTAGTTTTAAATATTTTTTTGTTTTAGTTTTTATTGTACCTACTGCACCCCTTTTTGTTAATACAGTAAGAATATTTAACTCTTTTTAGATATTTTTTCTCTTCATATATAGCTATGGTGCAATTAGCACATTCTGTCCGTGTCAAGTTTTTTTTTTGTAAGTACTAAACGATTTCACAGTCTAAAACATATTCTGTCAATGTCCAGTCCCGTTGAAGTAAGTCAAGAGTCGCATAGTACAGTTAAGTAGGTTTACTAAGGACAGAAGAAGACTTCTTGAAAGCACACAAAAAACGCAGTCCTATGCTTTTATTTGATTATCACAAACTTTCCACACAAGAAACACTATGAAGTTTAATAAACTATCACTATTAAACCGCAAAACGTTTAATGCACAATTTTTACCATTAGTAAAAAAAAAATTCAACTTCTCTTATCGAGCCTCCGCCAAAAAGTCAATTTCATTTACTTTACAATACTTACATTTAGCTGTATTATGGTAATATGGGTTAACATTTCACATGATTTGACAATAGTCTTCACACTAGATTTAGCCAGTATCGTGGGAGTCAAACATTACCACCAATGAAAGTTTAGACCGTGACAATTTTCAATTTTTTAATTCTACTTAATTTACTTACGTTTATTCGTGCTACTCGTATTTCGAACGCAGATATCGATATCAGCCTATAGATATCGAATACAGATACTGATATCGATAAGTCCTACTACAGCGCACAGGCCCTCTCTATCAAAACAGGAGGTTTAGGGCTATATAATCCACCACCCAGGCCCAGCGCGCATTAATAGGTACACAATACACATGCTAGAGATTTTTTTATTCTTTTGTTTCCTTCACCGCCGAACTAGTGATTATTTTAAAACAAATATATATAGATAACTATAAAGAATACTTTGAAATACTAAAATGAGATTTTAAACAAAATCTGGTATTAGAATATTTAATTTATATACAAACGACATTTTCTTTTACGTATCTCGCTGAAAGTTTAATCAATCGAAAAGGGATGGAAGATTACGTCGATACCTTGTTAATTCAATGACGTTTAACTAATTTGCATATTAATACGAAACTCCCGAATAAAGCATTACGGTTGCTACAATTTAGTAAAGGTCACGGCTAAACGAGTTATTTATTCATACATGAACAAGGATTCCGTTAATTTGCAAAATTAATTTATTAGAATCTAATCAAAGAACTAAGTGATGAAGACACGGCTGTTATTCGCATTACAAAATAATCTATTAGTTTTTGGAGAAAGAAGGTTGCATGCTTAATAAACTTGTATGAAATTCGTTTGACAAGTTCAGAGTCAGAGGCGTCAAAGGGGATAAGTCCAAGATAAGGTCAATCATGGCCTCTCCTGTACGACCAGCCAACGGTAAAGCTAGGTAAATGACGAATAGTCACAAGTCGATCTCTCTTAACAATTTCTTAAGGTTACAGACGGTTCTGCCGCGTTTAAATTTCGCGCACCAGTATGGCTACTATAGAATAAGATTGTCTCCCAAAGTAGACTGCAATTCTTAAAAAACACATTTCGTAGAAAAAAAAAATTCACACAGAAATATTTAATAACCGCACGAACTTCGATTTTCTCCATTTTGCACACTAATAAAATTCCCGCTAAATGTAAACAGCGAAAAAAAATATTGCTGACAGTTTTTGACAGTTTGGCACTGGCTACTACTGAATTTGAAATTTGAGTGAAATAGAATGCATTCCTATAATTTAATGTAGGTAAAGTATCCGATTCCAGAAACTTATTGATCAACCTAGTATATTTCCCGGAAGTTGGTCTCTTTAGTTGTAACTTTATTCTTTTTTCATTAGACTACATGTCTGTCCTTTATTTGTACCTATATACATCTGTATGAGAGTGTTGGTATATCTATAATTTAAATGCATATAAAAAATGATGCTTTGAATGTACTAACAATGTCCTGTATGTATTTAGTAGATAAGCCTTAAATAAATAAATGAGAGGTATAAATATACCTATAACATAAACGACAAACAATGTATAAATTAGAAAAGCAGACTTTACGTACAATAAAATGCCCAACCAGCGATTATAAACAGAATGTTTAAAAATTATATGCATTTCACAGATAGAACAAAACCTTCACTGCATGTTACTTACTGCTGAAAAGAGCCATTAGCACTAGAGTTAGTACTCCGCTGCATTTTAATTGTGCTCGCATCGAATCAAATGCCAAGATGGCGGCGAAGCGGAAGGATGCGAGGAGAGGGGAAAGGGAACTGGGGTCGTAATTTCGCGCCGGGGCGACATCTATAATTCCAGAGCCATCATAAATTAGCATACGTATTAGATTGCGCGGTCCACAGGCGAGTGGGTACAAATTCTGTGCACGATTATTTGTAGACGGAAAGACCAGAGATCTGCTAAATTAGAGGATAATCAAGGGTATGGTAGAGCGTTTTTGAATAAACTTTCTTCGATAAACACTTATAGCTGCTAAGTTTTAATTTCTGCACAAAATACCTATAACTTTTAGCCTCATCTTAAGTGCAAATAGCCTCAAAACTAAGTAGTCTTAGTTTTAAGCTGTAATGTTTAAATAATAGTATATTTATTTTATTTATGTACCTATACTTTACTGTACTTTACAATGGCAGATTTAATGTTAGGCAAAATTTTCTACCACCCCAACGTTATGATAGTGTACGATAGGTGTAAATAATATAAATGTTCAGATGTATATTATAAGAACGATATGCAATAAACATAATACAAAATATAATGATACTATACTAGGATAATGTTAACACTCAAAAGTTCGCGTTGTCCATTACGATCATACAAACTTTGCTCAACTTCAACTGGGCATTACTGACATTTCCAAATCTATCTTGCTATTCGAATAGGCCGAAAAATACGATATCATTATCAGCAATTAGAGGTATAAATATTACCCAATTAGTTTCAATACTTTCTGTTTGCACTGGGTTCCAAAACGTGCGAAAATCCTTCTTTGGCAACTTCAAAGTGGTCCATTCTTTTTATTTTCATAATACAAAAGGAGATGCAGTATAATTTAGATTGTCAAAGAGTGAGTATCAAAAATTTAGCGTTTTGAAACTCAACATTAGACGCTTTATGAGGTGTCTAAAATTTTACGTAGACCATGTAATGGAGTTACGGTCCTCGTATTTTTGGCTCAACTCTCAAATGTCTTGTGCCAAATCCCAAATTAATTCAACGCTATTCGTAGCGGTGGGCTCGTAGTTCAAAAGTCGCAGATGCTGATGAGTGATGAGTTCAAAAAGTTGTTAGTTTCCAAGTTGATAGTTTTTTGATTCAAACTATTTTTATGCCTAATTCAATTTCAATGGGTTTAGAAATGATCCTCTAAATTTGTACTCCTCTAATTTGTAGAAATGATTTCTGTATATCCCTATTTGTACATAATATATAAATTTCGAAACTGATTGGTATTTCAGATTAAAGGTGACCTTATTAATGATGTAGCATTTTTTTTTTTCAAAATCTGAAACTAAGAAATCTGCTGGGTTGAAGCTATTCAGTTCAAATTCTCGTAATTCAAGCCCAACATCAACGTCTAAATGAATGACATTATTGGCATCATTAGCCTGAAATGCAAACGAATGTAGCAGAGAGAGGGAGGGTTCATTTATTTTTACGTTGACGAGCGAAATCGTCGTGACAAAGATTAGCCTGCACAGATACGACAGCTGAATTTCAATAATCTAAGGGTTACTGGGTTAGTTTCTTCACGGTGAACTGTCTATCAAATAAACGAAAAATGTCTTTTCGAAATGCAATATTTCTTGTAGTCGTTGTAATGAAGTCTTATAACATCTGTATTCACATTGATATAATTGCAGTAGGTACTTGCGTTTGTCCTAATCTATTGTATTATTGGCACTATTTTAAATATATATTTTAAACGGGCCAATTTAGAGGTATAGGGGGGTACTTATTATTTCAGATACAGTGTTGTACATGTTTTGTGATATAGGAAAACAGACTACAACTTATATGTTAGACAAAATATTTTAGACTCTATGTTTCAAACAAAATTGTTTATAATAATAATGTATGAGTTCCTAAATCAAAAGTCAAACAATCTGCTAGAAGTGGTGGTATGCTACAGTAACTAAGTGGTATATATGTATTAGGGCCTTACCTATGAAATTGTCGCTTGTTCATAGCGGCCACTTTGAACTTGCGTTTGGCTTGGACTTCCAAATTCAAATTAATTTCAATTTAAAGCCGTGACGTTCTATTTCAAAATCAGTTATTCGTTTGTTTTCCGTTAAACGTCTTTCTGTTTAGATATCGTTGTGTTTGCGACCATGGAAAAGTTAAAACTTCACGTTATTTTCGAATATGAGTTCCGTCATGGCAGCAACGCAGCACAGACTACATACGGCCCCGCAATATCAAAGATGTGTACGGATCAAACAACGCACATGCGTTTTTGGTTTGATCGATTCTGTTCTGGAAATTTCGACCTCAAGAACAAACCCTGTGGACTACTGGAGACTAAAGTTGATAATGACGAATTGAAACCAATAATGGAAGCTGATTCATCTCAAATAAACTATGAGTTAACAGCAGCCTTCGGCGAAAGTGGCAAAGAACAACATTGATTCATTTGCGTCAAATCGGGAAAGTGAAGAGGCTTAGAAAGTGAGTACCGTATGAGCTTAATGAAAGTCAGCTGCAAACACGCGTCGAAGCTTGCCTTACTTTGCTGAAACGGCACAAAAATGAAGGGATTATGAATCGTATTGTCAGTTGTGATGAGAAGTAGATCCTGTACGATAATCGTAAACGTTCGTCATATCAAAAAATATCCCAAACGTCTCCATGATAACGCACGCCCATACACTGCACGATAGACAGTCTCAAAGTGACAGGAGCATCCACTGGAAACTCTCCGTCACCTACCGAACTCGTCAGACCTTGTCTCTACTTGTGAATTCATCGATTCCCGTCCCCAAGAGTTCTATAGAAGAGGCATCAATCAACTTCCATTAAAATGGCAAAAGTGCATTGATAGTAATGGACAATACTTCGCTAATTAAATTGTATAATTTTCGTACAAAATAAATATTTGTTTTTTTTTTTCATATACAACAGTAATTTCATAGGTAATGACCTAATGTATATGTAAAGGATTGGCCAACCGAGCGTTCGCACGATTACAACCTAATCGCTTATTGTATAAGTTTAAAAAAAACTTTTAATTAAAGGCCGATAATTGGCCGATAATAAAAGAGTATTTAAAAAAAATTGCTAAAAGGGTTTACAGATTAAATAAAATTGACGAAATGTCTCGAACAGGGCTGAACCGAGATAAAGCGCGTTTTAAGCGACTCCAGCAATAAAACCGCCCTTTGTAAGACTTGTTGAGCACATTCATTAGTTATTCATTCCCATTTTCATAGTTATGGCGGTAATTTTATGCGACTTGCGTTTTACGTCTGTGTAGAGATAAAAATGTCATCTAGACGTAGCTGGTAATAGATGTCGTACATTTAGGTGCAGCTGTCACGTAGCTGATTTAGATACAAGAAAATTTGTGACTATTCATAAAACATTTATTGAGTTAATTTTCTAGGGGAAAAAACCTTATACTTAATGGGAATTATGACTTGAGCCATTATTTATCAATTTGTGTATACCTAATGTGTACAGAGCATTAAGCATTAAGAGACATAATGTGTCCTTTTACTGGACGCAAACTATATATAAATAAGGTTCAAAACACTTAATCACTTGATTATTAACCCGTGTACTTAGTTCAATGAGTAACCATTGAAATAGTCTTACTTAGTCAGGGGTTACTGAGTATGGTTCGTGCAGAGTATTTTGTTTGTGTCTAATTGAATGTATATAAAAAAGTGGTTAAACGCTAACTAATAAATTTGTTGAATCCAAACATCTAATTATGACAATAACTCTGAAGATTATGACCTTCGAAACTTTAAACGAAAAAACCAAAAACACTAGTAAAAATACAATATGCATACTAGTTCAACAAAGCTGCACAGAGTTTCCAATATCTTCAACTGATAAACAATAACTTTATTTAAAGCGTTTAAAAGACGCCGGTGTCAATTCATGTGCTTCCCTTCCCAAAGTGCTGTCACTTTGGGAAGGGGAGCTACTATTCCGCAGCCGCTGAGTACACCGGACTGGCAAAGTTACCTCTCACTCACAGAAGACCACCGTAAAATGTTCCCATCTCTGTTATATTCCCTCCAATATAACGTAGGTGATTAATAGACATGAAAATAGCCAGTAGCCCATTTGACGGTTTACATACGACCCCACATCCACTTGGCACATACTCGAATATGCAAGCTGTGTGCGGGGTGGGTTTACACAGAGAACAGTGACATATATATGTGCTACAATATACTGAAAGTAGGTCGTAAATAATTTAAGGTGATGAAACACTGTTTCTGATGGTAAGCCTATTTCACAAGTTTAAAGTTGGTCAGCGATTGGTTGAGCGTCACTTTGCAGTGCAAACTTATGATATGAAGAACTTATGTTACCGACATAAGTCTCAAAGCCATAGCAAGTTGAAGGCTATTTTTGTAGCAAGACTGTTAACTAGTGCGGTACACGAGTCCTCAGGCGGCGGTCATGTACTGGGAAACGTATCGTAAGACTCCCTCTAGTCTAATTAAAGAGCTAAATGAATATAATATTAAAGAAAATAGTCGAAACTGGCAGAATAAGAAATGTGAAAGATCACGTATTGTAGCGAGCTTTGAGAGAGGCCTATATCCAACAGTAAAGAGACAGCTGAATGGTATAATTACGTTCAATTTATTCAATGTAGCCAAGGTTAAACAAATTCCGACTTAACATTTTAGGCTAGAAAATAAATAAATTGCTAAGAGTCCTCTAAGCTCGGATACAAAATTGTTCCAGCCATATCAGTGGTCTCTCGAGAATTAACTGTTTAGTGTTATCTTGTAAGAGTGAGTGAGGTAGCAACACGAATTAATCCTACTGCCTTCCCGCCGGGGCCAACTATTTATAATGGATAGCTACAGCGATGGTGGCAAAAGTGCCTCTTTGTAATGGACTTAGCTACTTTTGTATTTGTTTAACTTTATGTGCTTCGTTTATTGTGGAACTAGGTATTGAAATAAAAATTAGAATTTCATGTATATTCTAAGTTTTGTTGTGTAAAGAAGGAACTGTTCATAGAACACCTTAGAAAACAGTTTCAAGACGTTTATGTAGATTAAATAGAAGACGAAAGACGAACCTGTACAAATTAACTCGGACAATCGTATAAAATAGTCCGTGTAATGAATGGTTAACAATTGTTTTTCGTTCATCAATTTGTTTCGATTTTAGTTTGCCCGAAAAGTTAATGATTCCGAATTATTTGACATGAAATTATACGTATTTTCTTTTTTTGAAAAAATAGTGTTTTATAATTAGAAAATATTTAGAGAAAACTTAGAATAATTAAAAAGTATATTTTTTGAAAAAATATATACCTAAGTAGAAATGCATCACCATTAATCATTAACAGAATTCATGGTTTCAGTTTTCGATTTTCAATCTATCTATTATATTACACTTTTGTAATAAGAACAAAAAGTTTTGGTTGGTATTGGAGGTGTCGACGTGTTTTCGACTAACGAAAAATATAATGTATTTTTAATGAGAAACAAATAAATAATGAGAAAACGAATGAGCAGCAAATTTAAAGGTGGGTTTGGTTTACCATAGGTTCTCTGATGACAATAAAGACCTAGGAGTACCGTGTCTTTTTTTTTATAGAATAGATGGGCCATGAGACCCCATGATAGTATGTGGTGACCGCCTTCCATGGACACTTGCAACACTAGGGAGCTTGCGAGTGCAAGCTCCCTAGTGTTGCACCGACCTTGCAGAATCCTGTTCACAGAATCCTGTGTCGACTTGGTAATGATATTATTACCATACCATACCATTAGCCTGTGTCTCTCCACTCTCCTAAGGACCGCCACCACACGCAGTCTTCCGCTCTTCAAGCTCTTCTCTCTTTTTTCAAGTGGTCAGTCCACGTGGGCGGAGAGCGTCCCACGCTACGTTTCTTGGTACCGACATGGTCTCCATTCGAGGACTCGTCTCCTCCATCGATTATCTTTCTATTGAGATTATTTGTAACTTAGTTATTTACTTCAATTGTTCAAATTTTCTTGAATATGTTTTGCTGTTTATATTCAACAGCAAATATGGTTTACTGTTATAATTTTTTTCCTATCGTTTAAATACATTGACTTATTAAATCGAAATACTAGGTCAATATTTAAATAACAGCTTTTTTAATATTTATTATTAATAACCCTATGTATCTACTTTAATGTATACTCTTTTTTTTTTCAAAGAAATAGTTCTGTTGCGATTTTATTATGTATAGATTTTGAGTCTGAACGAAATTATTACAAGTACCTATTATTTCGTCGTAAACCTACCCTATCAAATTCTCCCTTTTCGCGATGAATAAGAAAAGTTTTAATCTCTTGTCTCAAACGTGGCTTAGTAAACCTCAAAAATACTTCTACTATCATTATCGAATGAACAATAATTAGGGTCAAGTTAATCTTGAGATTAATTGAGACGACTTTTTGAAAAACTTAAAAAAATTATACGTAAATCGTTAGCAACGAAAATCCTATATGACCTGTATGAATATGTGGTTAACATAGCAATGCTGTTTTTTAATCAGCTTTATTTATATGCATAGACAGATACAATGATTTCTGATTTTTTAAAAGTTAATTATTTATGATTTTCATTTTAAAATCTATACACATAACTGATATGTTTCATAAACGCAAACCAAAAATATCTACCTACCTAAATACTAAACGAAAATAATATTACTTCACCAACTAATTAATAGAAGTAAATAATTAATGAAATTTTGATTAACACTGCGAATGAAATACCAAAAAATAACCAAAAAATAATATTGCAAACCCCTTTAGTGAAAAGTGTGAATTTGGCTTTCAAAATATTTTACTAAGAATTTTTATCATATAGAACTAAATAGCAATTAAAAATGAATATTGACTTTAAGTATTAATAAAATATGCAATTGTTGCACTACAAACTTATAGGAACATATACTTTACCTGAACTGAAGCCCAAGAACTGCAGCATCACTCCACTAACAGCATCTGAAAACACAAAAAACCATCATATCTTACTCATGTGTCACTGTTATGATTATCACAATAAATAATACCAAAAAGAAAAGTTTCCAAAGAAATATTAAGATAAAACAAACACCAGTTGTCGGGAATCAAAACAAAATAGAAACAACAAGTCAACAACACTTGAGCGCGTCACGGGGAAAAGGTGAGGGAACGAAATCGAGTTAGGAACCGTTTGGCGCAATCAAATTATACGAAAACTTTGCAGCGCGTCCGAAAGAAAACAAGGAAAAATCTCAATAAAACGTATCGACAACTGGATAGTTTGTGAAAACGTACCTTTTGTCTTCTTAGAGAGTAGTCCGATGGACATTTCTATATGATTTTTAATTCTAAACTCAATGAACATGAGTGTCGTTAACGGCAGCACCTCAGTCGCGTCTAACTGTGCGGCGAGCCGCGCCCCTACACGCTACTTGTACTGAATCTCTACCCCAATTCCGGGCTTCGGGAGGCGGCGTTGTTCACGCGCATTTAAGCTCAACACCACTGTCCATTTACGTTGAATTTGAAACCTTATGACAAGACATTTAAGTCGGATTTGGAGTGGCAACGGTGGCGTGTATGTTATTTCGATGGCTGCCGACTGCAATTGGGTATCCGGGGATGCTGCGCGAAATAGGAGCACGAAATATGAACGAGACTGCGAGGCGCTGGCGGGTGGGGAGGGGTGTGAACAGACAGGGGATATTTGAATAGACCTCGCCGGCTCTTTTCCGCAGCCGACGGCGGTGGTGAAGCGTGGAAAGCGGAGCGAGGGGGGGCAGGAGGACCGCTGTTGTGTCGGTAGCAGGCTCCTCTCTACAAATCGTCAATGTACAGTGCGCAACAAATGTGCAGTTTCCATCACGTTTTTTATTACGGACACGTTTTCCTCTTGTAAGGAACAAGAGGTTGGGGTAATTGAATTTACCCTCATTACGTGCGATTGTAACGACACGTTTGTTTGCAGTGAATCTGTATTATAGGTATTTTCAGTAGCATTCTAAAGGCATGCACTAAATATATAAATATAAAACTATTATACATTTAAACAGAAACTCATAATAAGTTCCTAAGGGGTAAGTGACTTCTAATTATATCGTACGTGTACTTTATGTAGGTACAACTATATAAAACTAAAATATAATAAGTACATAAATATGAATAATTAAATAAAAACTCCAGTAATTTGTAAATCACCTACAGAAATGCACTCCTCATAGCTATCTCGGACGTTATCTTATATCATAACAATTTCCTGAGCCAATGCTTGTTACCTCATATAACACGCTGGAGAGATGCCAACGTACGTGGAAACCGTTCAAGACTTTAATAAAGATTTAATAAAAGATTCTAAAGTACTACACTTAAGCTTATACAGGACTCCGTAAGGTAGATGAAGGACTATCGGTTCTCTAGGTGAAATCTACTCTCTTACTAAGTGTTTCACTTATATAGAGTGTCCGAATGTTTCCCGATGCTTGGGGCTCTACTCTCATTTCACGCTTTCAAAGTTCCGGCCCGACCTTTCCTAATTATTATTAGTATTTTGTATTATTTTGTTGCATAGCCTACCTTTTCTTTTAAGTGGTATCCCAACAGGTGTATTTCCAACATACTCGAATTTAGGAGTCTTCTGGAAAACAAGGCCAAAATGGCCTCCAGAAAGCTCGGTGTGCTGAACAGAGTAAAGCGGTACTTCACCTCGAGGCAATGCCTGATGCTCTACAAAGCTCAGATCTCTGGGTCAGTGCACCGAAGTATCAGTTGGATCCACTTGACTCCATCCAACGACGCGCTGTTCGAATTGTCGACGAACCCACTCTCACGGGCAGTTTGCAACTACTCAGCGTCCGCAGAAACGTTGCGTCGCACTGCGTCTTCTACCGCCTGTATAACGGGGAGTGTTCAGAAGAACTTTTTGATATGACTCCCACCTCGGGTTTCTACAATCACACCACCCGTCACAGTAGTGCGGTGCATCCGCATTTCCTTGATAGGGAAGTGTCGCGCACTGTAAGGTCTAAAAATCACTTTTTGCTGAGAACCAGTAGGCTGTAGAACGAACTGCCTCGTGAGTTCTTCCCCATATGCTACGACATGGGGTTCTTCAAGAAAGCTGTGAATGGGATTCTTTAAGGCCTGGTGTTGCAGATGTTCGTGGGCGGCGGTAGTTACTTACCGGTAGCCCGGTAGCGGGGGCTGCTTGCCCGTCTGACTCCATTAATATAAAGACAAGTAACTTCATTACCCGTTGGTTACTTACTTTTAGATTACTTTTAGCGATAAGGGCGCCTATTGTTTCGGTATAACTTATGATAAATGTAACTTACAATTATTTTATACCGCGAACCCGTAGGCTGTGGAACGAACTGCCTCAAGAGGTCTTTCCATTAAGCTACGATATGGGGTTCTTCAAGAGAGCTGTGAATAGGATTTTGCAAGGTCGGCGGCGCGCCCGCATGCCCCCTGGTGTTGCAGGTGTCCATGGGCGACGGTAACACTTACCATCAAGTGGGACCGCTTGCTCGTGTCCGCCCACTACTCTATATATAAAAAAAAAAAAAAAGGTACTTAGTAGTCAACTTAAAACAGGAACATAATCAAGAATTTTCATTCATTAAACTAGAACAGAGTATTACTTATCTTCAAAACGCTAACTCATGTAAATACACCTTGTAACAAAACAACTCTCTACAGTACAGCTCTAGGTGAGTACAGCTCTCTTACTTCACGATACGCTTCCCGAAAACTTGGAAAGTAGCTCACATCCACCCGTAAAAAAGGCGATCGTACCGACCCGACCAATTACAGGCCAATAGCGATAACCTCCCTTCTCTCCAAAGTGATGGAAAGTGTCATTAACGCACAACTCCTTGGGTATCTAGGGATTGCCAGCTGATAAGCGATCGCCAGTACGGATTCCCTTATAATCACTCAGCTGATGATCTTTTAGTGTACTTTACACACCGATGGGCTGACGCCATTGAGAGTAGAGGTGAGACTATAACAATTAGCTTAGATATCGCAAAGTATATTGACCGGATCTCGCACAAAGCACTGCTTTCCAAGTTATCATCATTAGGGTTACCCGAAGGATTTTGCAAATGGGTTTCATGTTTTTTGGCTGGACGGAGTATCAAAGTCGTTGCTGACGATAGCTGCTCCGACACCATGTCAATTAATGTTGGTGGCCCGCAAGGCTTTGTGCTTTCTCCCACACTGTTTCTTCTGCGCAACAACGACCTGTTACAAGTCGGCAACATGCGCTGTTATGCGGACGACAGTACTGGGGAAGCTTTGTATAAGGGCCGTGCAAATATCCCTCGGGCCCAGGTGGAAGGGACTAACGTACGGGTTGTGTCCGAAATCGAGTACTACTTAGACCGAGTCTCGAATTGGAGCAAAGTTAACTTTGAATTCCATTCTCACAGGTGGTTTAGAATCACTCTCTGCGTCTCTCTGCATTTTTTACCGCCTTTATAATGGAGGCTATTCTGAAAAGCTGTTCAATTTGATGTCAATTTCGAGTTTTTACCATCCCACCGCTCGTCATCGTCGTGCGGTTCATCCACTCTTCCTTGACATAGAGTCGCTGCGTACAGTGCGGTCAAGAAGACACTTTATACCACGAGCCCGAAAGTTTTAGAATGAAGTGCCAGCTGAGGTATTTCCGTTACGCTACGAGATGGGGCTCTTCAACAGAGATGTGAATGGGATTCTGCAAGGTCGGCGCGCACCCGCAAGCCATGATGTTGATGTTGCAGATGTCCATCATGTGGGTAGTCCACTCGTCTGCCATCTATTATATATAAAAAAAACTAAAACAAATATTGTACCACAATGAAGAATGTTATGGAAACCTATATTTTTGTCGAAAAATGTTTTTAACATCAAAATTCAAACGATTGTTAATAGGAACATTTGCTCTGTTAAAACTCAATAGATACTCAATATAATAGATACAATAGATATCTTAATAGATTCAAACTCAATAGAGACCCAATGGTCCATATTGTTAGGAACCTAAAGATATAAAACCTATATGTTAGGTACATCCAATATACGACAGATCAATCCCCCAAATGATTACGAGGGCATGTGCTTTGCAACGAGATGTTATAGACTGATATCGTATATACTTATTTATAACATGTTATCTGCAAGTATAGTATTCGAAGAACAGACACTTCCCAAGTAGGAGAATCCTAGAACAACCCAAACTATGTCAAGACAGGAACAACAAATACTCGGCATTTCAAATAGAGATTCGCTTTGTGAATTCCCATTAATTGAACACAAACGCTCGCCGGCTTTGGGCCCCGGCCAATTTAATGTATTCCTTGGCACGAACATGCGAGCTCGCCTCGTAATCCTGTGTTTGAATAGAAATGGCGATAGTATACCACTATCGATAAGAAACGATGTTGATACAGAACAGTCATGACTAATGTTCAAGAAACAGGTGGCGATTTGTAAAACAGAACAGGGTATTTCTTTTCAGATAATTATGTACCTGAAGATATTGAAAATAATGAGAATAATGATGAAGAATTATTAATATAATAAAATAATGATAATGAGAAGACCGAATAGCCGTGTGTGTAGCAGTGGAGAAACATAGGACGAGATGGCATGATGTGAAATCTAAATATTGTGAAAAATTATTTTATTGGACACATAAATCAAACTAGTTCCACTAATAAATAATAATGTCACTAAAACAGTAGTGAGTAGTACAACTCAACCGTGAATGAGCACCAAAGTAGCGACGAATGAGCACCAGGGTAGCGATCGCGTCCCACTCCAGATATTATCATATTCATATCTACTAATTTTTTTAATGATATTAGAATATTATTTTTCAATTTTGTTTTCTTTTATAATTATCAAGAAAGCCAAAAGTCATCGAATTTCAGAGCAATCAAGGATATTATATGTATTATTTCTTCATCCAAAAAATATATATGGCAATGAGTGTTGAGAATAATCAAAAGCACATATGAATTCGAAATTAAATTACTAATGATAAAAATATTATGTCGTTGTGAAAGCTAAACTATATATAAATATTTTTTAATGAACAGTTATATTTAACAACTTCCGATTAAAACATTGCAAGAGTATAAAGACCATCATTTAGAGTAGTTACGAGTAACCTATCTAGATGGTGTTGTATTTTTAAATGCACACAAAATGTGCATACTTTATATACAAACGCTGGCAAGAAACTGCAATATTCGCAAAAAATGCACAGCCGTTAGTTTTATTATCAACATGTTAATTGGAGCCGAAGGCTTTCAGTTGGTGCACTGCCAAATGGCTGTGGAGCGTCCCTATTCTGTGGTATTAGAATGACGTTACTTCTGGTTTTATGAAGATTTTAACACAAGAAATTGGCAATAATATTTAATGCTTGAAAACACTACTAGATTATTTGAATGTGTGTTTACACAATCTGAAATTAACGTTTTCAAATGAGCGTCATCAATCGATGCGAAATTAACATTTCATTAAATTTATTTGAAATCAAATATAATGACATTTTAGCATATTGTAATTTTCTGCAACTACATTATGAAAGTTACTGACGGAGATAGTTACTCATTTACTCATTAAGTAACATCTATTGGACGCCATTGAAAAATATTTCACTATTTTCAATCAAATCCTACGAGAAGTTTTTCATAGGATCCATTTTAGAATTAAATTAGCTTCAATGTCCAGAATAAGAACACCGCTGCAAGCAAATGGGGTCACCCCTGTCAATGGAACTTGGAGCGGTTCCGGGATCTAGCGCTTTAATTTTACATAACGTACAGTTACTGTGTGCCTTGTCGTTGCCAGTTGTAATGTGGGTAAAATATATAATACTCTTAGGCATAGCTTTAAATGTAAAATAACGCATACCTACATTTTAAAACTAAGATTAGCTAATCTTCTACGTTTTTGTGAAATGGTTGAAAAAATCGTTTCAGATTGCATCAATCTCGCTAAAAACACTACTCAATATACTAAAATAAATCAAAAAACAGTACTAAAATCAATGACTGAATAAATGGTTGTGACAAACATTTGTCTATATTTAATCTTATTTTATTTAGGATGGAGTTCATTTTGAGTTTGTAGATCAGTCTCATAGGTTTGATATTTCGGATAAATGTAGATAGGTACTTGTAAAGTCTGAAAATCCTGAATTATCTTTTGGTTTTCAGTTTTGGTTTTGGTTCTTTTGGTTCAAATATGTTTTCAGGCAATTTTCTACTGCAAATAATTCAAGTATTTGAATAAATTGAATAAATAAACTCCAAATGTAGGTTAACATAGTTTAAAAAATATATCTAAAATATATAAAACTAGAAAAAAGTATTCCCTAAAACTTTTTACCGTGTTTAGTATATAAATAAGTAAACCATAGGTATGGTATATGCGATCCGATACCCTATCTTTGTTTCATCAACGAAATGTCATATAAATATGAATTGTAGAAGACACTGACAGTATCTAATAATAAGTTAGTGCGAGTAACTACTCGTAAACAAGCCAGGCATTACAAGTTCTCTTACAGATTTGGTCGATGCAACTCCTGTACTAAGAAACTTTGCTTCAAACCTTCTACTTCTATCAAACTCTGGTTATTTCCTTCTGTTACACAGGGCGTAAGCGAGACAGTATTATGAAAGCGATATCAATGTTTGAAATCAACTGGATAAGAGTAGGGGAACAGATTGCGGAATTACGCGTATAACATAAGCTTTCTATCTAACAAAGACATTGTTTCAGCCTACTGATTGGTTTCTATGTTACATTATTGGATGTTTCCAGTTCTTAAGCAAAGTTATTCAAAACAGGGAAAAAAAAAAAACAACATTTGAATTGAGGTCCAATTCAAATATCTTTTTTCTTAAAAAATGTTCTAGTGATGGAAATATAGTAAGTAGGTATTCAATAAAGTATAAATTCTAAATGTACAAAATTTATTTATTTTTATTTTAACACCAACAAAATCGGAAGTACTTTCCGGTACTCCTAATACAAAGGTATTATTTTTAAAGCATGTTTATTAATGAGATTTGGGGGTCTTTCATAAAATACGCTCGTAATAAAGGGGGAGCGCGGCTACCTGACAATGTATGCCGAGAAGGTAGGTACACATAGAATCATTGATTTAATTTTTACTTGTTACTTTATTTTTATTCGTTACTAGTAGGTACTGTGCTTTTTTGGCTGTGTAGTGTCCGGTGGCTTTAGAATAGCACCAGCCCATCTCCTCCCGTGGGGGTCGTAAAAGGCGAACAGCATCTACCACAATCCCTGAGGAACTATACCAACTCTAAAAGAGTAGGTACTCGCCAACACGCTTGGCCAGCAGCCTGGCGCATGTGCATGAAGGAGCCAATGTACAGCAGTGCAGCAGCAGCAGTTTTAAAATCGAGACATAAGGTATTCTAAGTAAATAGAATAGCAAATAAATTTATGAAGATACCACAACATAGGAATGTTGACACAATAATAACAACTAGTTGTAAATTTAATTTTTCTTCTTCTTGTACTAATATCATAAGGTTATCATAAGGTTAGGGGGTTAACTAAAATGTGACAAAGTGTGACAAGGGTGGAGGCAGCGGTGGAAATGGCCTGGATTTTCTATGACGGATTTTATGAATAGCCCCTTTATGAACCTGACTACCCCTAAATATACTATATGATATGAATGTCGATCTTGTTTTAGTCTACGAATTCATAACTTTGAAGTCGATAAATTCCAATTTATTTAAAATTATGATGCTCTCTGTTGAAGTCTATTTCCTTTCTGTTTCTCGTATATTTTATAGCTATGAGCTCGAAAAATGGAGCAGGCGATGTCGAGTTCCGTCAATAAGCTCTTGGTTCTGAATGCTGCACTATTTCACTGGTGAATCTCGGGGACGCAGACTTCAAGTCATCTAAAATGAGAGGACAGGCTTTCATCATGTCGGGCTTTCACTAACTGAAAAACTTACTGTGGTAACAAATATAGCAAGTTGCATTGTTGATTATATATATATACATATATTTTAATCTAAGTATATTAAAATATTTTATCTAATATACATATATTCATCGATCACAACTAGTACGAAATCCCTTGTGATCATAAATATTATATTATGAAGCACGTTATTTTTATTAATAAATAAGTAATAAGCACGAACAATAAGTAAAAATCACAGGTTAAAATACATTATTCATTTACAAGATTTCGCTGATACATTTTAGGACAGAAGTTTAAAAAAAAACTGCCAACCTACATGTATAAAAAAATTGTTGATAGAAAGTGTAAAATAATTGAAAAAAAAAATTAACAATAATTTATACATACATAATTCGACGTTGTGGAATGTTATAAGATATATTCATTCGGATTAGAATTATCTAGTAATTGAAAATAAAAATAGGTAACATTTAAAAAATGTTCCCATATGAAAAATGTTCATTATATCTGAAATGTCAATTTGACAAATACGATTCTATGTTCACGTAAATATTCTCGAATTAAAAATCAGACCATATTTAAGTACATAACTATGTACTTTCTGACATGAGTAGGACAGTCTACTTTCCTTAGTGGGTACTTATTTTCCATTAATTCTAAGTATAGCTAGGAACCATCGAAAGTTGGGTTGGACATCGTAAGACTCGATATGAATACCAATATATTCGAATATCATATTCGATATGTGTTACACTTCACTGAACAAAGTTCAAATGTCGCTCGCTGGTGGACAATAAGGGAAAATATCCCCATATAAATTTGTACGACTTTTGTTTTCTGTTTTTATTTATTATTTTGAGCGTCAACCAAAATAAGACTACAGTAAATATCTATATCTAATATACATCTAGAATCAATCATTATAGCACATTTTACTGTAGTGTCCTAAAAGCAGTCTAAAAGCATGTCGGACACTACGTATTTATGTTATAACTTAGAACATAAATACGTTACACACCATTGATATTTAGTCGACATTATTTAATAATAATACATCACTGGAAAATTTCAAAATAATAAACTTTTTTCAAAAAACCGTTTTGTTTGCGTAAATTTAAAGAACTTCTAGGACCTTCTAATATAAGCCTGGCCCCTCTGGACTTACCAACTCTATAGGTAGTCATGTTATTAGGTAAAGAGAAATTGATACTATTGTAGGTATGTAAACGTGTAGGTACAGAAGCAAGAAAACAACGGAAGGGATATAATAATTCTACCGTTTATATTCTGTTAACGGAACTGTTGCTATAAATCAGTGTGATAATAATTATACGACAACCATTTGTAGCCATAAGGGCGTACAATCACAGTAAACAGCGTTAACTGGGTTAGAATCTTTATACAATGGCCAAAATTCGTCTCACGCACACAAAAGCAACGTTCTCACGTGGGTATTTATCACATAAGTCAGCATAAAATTACTGATCTACTAATGTTAAGTCACTTATTGCAATAATTCGTATAATGTCAGTTGTTTCACTTTCGATGTTATTCCTTTTTGTTAATGGTTCTAGATGGTCATAGGTTCTGGGAGCAGGAAACTTGGTGGTATGACAAGGTTCTGTACTTTATTCGTGTGTTATATACAATACCCACAGCTATTTTGTTATTAATCTGCTAATATCAGTAATTACACTTGTTACACACTTGGAGCTCAGTTCAGAATGTTGACAACATTAATATTTAAATAATGCTTTGAATAATGAGACCTGGAAGTCAAAAAAAATCCTGGCTAAAAAACTTACGCCAGCAGTACGACATGATTCATATCATCATATGATTTATTATTCATAGTCGGTCACTATTTCGTGTTGCAGTTTCTGACCTACAGACAGCGAAATCACCGTTAGAAGGCACCATTGCGATAAATGCAGTTGTTATTAGTTATTACAGTAGCTTGTGAAAATATATTTCCACTGAGGGTTCAATGTTATTTTAAATCGACATATTTTTTACGTAGGTTTAATGATTCTGCATTGAGCCCCTAGGCATTGCAGGCATTAGATGCCTATAAGTGTACGTCAAGATTTGTCATTGTACCTAGGCATTGCAGGCATTAGATGCCTATAAGTGTACGTCAAGATTTGTCATTGTACCTAGGCATTAGATGCCTATAAGTGTACGTCAAGATTTGTCATTGTACCTAGGCACTGCAGGCATTAGATGCCTATAAGTGTACGTCAAGATTTGTCATTGTACCTAGGCATTGCAGGCATTAGATGCCTATAAGTGTACGTCAAGATTTGTCATTGTACCTAGGCATTGCAGGCATTAGATGCCTATAAGTGTACGTCAAGATTTGTCATTGTACACTGTATACTGTAGTGTGTACTGTGTACCTCTGTATACTGTGTGTGAGCAGAAATGCGTGATAAAAGCCAAATTCTCTTTGTCGATGAACGCGACTGAAATAATTACTTTATTTACCTTCATTTCATAATCTTTAATTAATGTATTGACCAACCAGATTGGTGTGACGTATTTTCGGCTTGTACTATTTTTACCTCCGCTTGCAAGGATTTATTTGATTTCTGAACTGTAAAATCCTTCGCAATTGTATTAACGTAATCTTTGTTATCGGTATAGGTAAATAATGGAATTTCTCTTATACCGTGTAAGATTTATACTTGTTTCACGTTTTTTTTAGGTACTTTTTCTCAGCCATTTTTAACCTGTCACTGCAGAGCGCAGGTCTCTCCGTATAAATAACTAGGAGGTTTCGGGCCATGCGGGTCCAGTGTGCATTGGTGGATACACATGCTCTAGATTTTTTAAATTCTGGAACTAGTAATTTATAGTTTTTGAATCTGTATTTAAGGGCTATCGGTAATATTAATGACTGTTCAACTTAAATAAGTACTTTAGGAAAATGAATGTAGGCATTTGCACTAAAATTTTAATATTATGTAATTAAATTACATCTAGACAATTCCACAAACGGAAGAAATCCCTTATATAACAAACAAACTCGTACGAGTATTCTGTATTACGATTCGTGGTCACTACCGAAGTGACATTTATAGCGTTATCTCGCTCACACTGCCTAATGCGGAAAGGGAGAAAAATAAGACGGGAGATCAAAGTTCAATACAAACGGTTTTAGAATAGGGACGTCATTGAAGCCAACACTAAACCCGATCCAACTACGAATGGAATCACAATATACATAGATAAGATACAGTAGCGAAGCACACTGCTATTCATAAAATATCCAACTACTCTCAAAAGAACAGAGACTAATAAAATAATTAAAAACAGGTTTTTAATCACAGTTTGTAGAGAAAGAAAAATCAATAATATATACATTTTACTTTTTAAAGCTCACTGGATTATTTATTCATATTTTATTGCACGTAAATATGTAGGTACATACACAAGGCAGACATAATGCTTTATGCCACTCTCTACCAGTCAACCTTCGAGGAAAGAGAGAAACACAAACAATATATTAAACAATAAAAAACACGCATGCATACATACGAGTACATGGATTACAATACCAAGTTATTAATATAAAAATATACACATATTACACTAAATATCCTCATGATAATAACCATATTACATGAGAATGTATTAAGGCATTAAGGTCGCCTTTTGTACCATAATGTGCAATAAATAAATAACACAACAAATCAATAAATACGTACATTAACATAAATGTAGGTAGGTAGGTACTATACATCCATACACCCATATATACAAATTAATAACAAATATATTAACTAACAATATGTCAAATTAATTATATCAAATGTTAACCATCTTATAATGGTGTAGATCATGTAAATATACTTACAATGAGCAATATAATTTTGTTCAACATTTGTATGATAGACTACAGTCTGAGACAGCGCGTCCGTGTGTGTGACAGACTTTACGTACGTTTCATCTGCTTCAGAAAGTATATTAGGTATACTGTTATTCTCAGCACTGTGATGGAACCCTTTTCCAACAGATTACGCGTATCGCGGCCCGCCGTAGGTAAATAGCCTGGCCCAAGCTATCCCTTCTTTACATTTATCGAAATGCTCATGTAAATAACATTGGGCCGACGATCCGTAGTCCTTTCATATTCTCCACTTGACAGAAAGAGTTGTTCTTCGTAAATAATTCACAACTACTCGAATGTTATGATAGCAGATAGACGAAAGCATATATACTAAAGAACCATAATTCATTTACAGAAAAGGTAGTCATTTAACCACCGCACAGTCGAATACTCGTAGTCACATACATAAATAGTCACATGAGAAAAAGAACCAAAGAATTTTATCAAAAAACTCATCATAGTATAAGAAACCGAAACAAAAATCACCTTTGATACGACAGCCAAAAAAATATTGTTTGCGTTGTGTGGTCAAGGAACTCGATAAATACGAGAATAACTCCTTCCTATCTTTGCTTCCGACATATGCGATATTTCATTAATCAAAAGTAGACTTGAAAGAAGGTAAAATAGTAAAGAAAAATTGCTAAAATGCCCTACCTTACCTTTTTTATCGATCGAATTTGGTAACTATACTTCAAAAATGCTTCGTCACAAAGAAGACATCTTCAACTGCTAACATTGGCAAGGGGTTGTCAACCGCGGTCTGCCCCGATATTGGCCCCACTTTTAAAAAACCCTTTTTTATCTGGACCCACCGGACCCTCACAAACTTTCTCCGGAATCATTTGCTGTAATACCGACCCTTTAATATCATTACCTCTTGTACATTATGTAGAAATATATCGTCGGCTTACAATATTGACAGTAATCCAGTATTGACAATGATTCATGGACGAGGCTAAATGGAAAGAGAATTGATACATTTTTTTATACTAGTACACGTACCTACTGAATTGGTTCCTCTGTTGTGCAAATATCGGAAACGAAATCGTTTTTTTTTTTCGGAATGGCTAAATTCTTGTGGCCCTAATGGTCTCTCAAGAGTCACCGGACAAGGAAGAAATCTAAAAACATTTTGCTACTATGAATATCAGTACCTAAATAATAAATGGCTATTGGAAAAATAGCGGCAATCTCTCGACAGTGAATTACTAATGTCAAAGTAATAAACTATTGTTATACGATCTTTTTATAGAGTAAACGCACCTACGTCCTAAAGTCTCTGATAAGTCTTTGTGTAATCTATATAATGCGCATTGAACTGTCAAGCATGCGATAAAGCATGTCCATGTAGAGAGGGTTAAGTACCTACCCCTAAAATATTCATGTAATATTATTATTATTTTTTCTATGAAAGAAAAATGTGTTCAACAATAAAAGTCCTTTTTATTACTGAGAATTAAAAATTGTGTTGATAGTTTGTCACGATTTCAGTTTCCAGAAGTTTGTACCTTTATAATAACAGGTTTGTATGAAATGGAAAGTATTCTTTTAATTAGTGGTTTAAAATCGAAGCTAAATATACCGCTAAATATATTGTACCGATTGGGAAATTCTTTGACGAAAATTTGATTTACGTGTACCTACCTAAATTAGAGATCAAAAATACTAGCTAGCAACTTTTCAATTTTTTTCCAATAAACATAAGGAGGACATACAATATCTAAATTAGTTCCGAATCACTTAAAAAGATTAACATTAGTAGATACGGTATATCGTATCTCCCAAGGTTAATCTTTTTTCCCAAAGTTAACGATTTATCGTCACATAACAGACATCATGATAAATTTACCACAACAACTTTCAATAAGGCATAAATGCTTTATCATTTATACCACATCTTCATGCTCTCACGAGAGTCACGACGTGTCACCACATATTTAATGTGACAAGTATCTAGCGCATTTATATAGCGGTGGCGTTTCGACCAAATAGGAAATTGTTGCCGCTCCCAAGACGCCTACCATGTCGCGAGATATGTACGCGAATTATTCAGTTTTTTACCTCCTCCCGGACTGATCCATCGATCCACTTTACTTGACCTAAGAACCACAACTAGTTCGCAGCAATTTAAACCTTAAACTTACGTTGTTACGTTAGCATTTCATTTACTCGGAAGAACAAAGATAAGTATAATAAGTTACGCTACAGATTTCTTGTTCTTACTCCTGCGGTGGGATTTGAAGAGCTTTTGTTAAGTGTTCAGCCTGTTCAGAATGACGGAACGAGAAAATTTGGTGGCTCCTTCAAGCGTTTTCGAAAAAATGTTACGGCTGTTTTGTTCGGATTACATTTCGTTGATTAATACATTATGAAGACGGGTTTTAGCCGACGATTATGTAATAGCGAGATAATTAATCAATGAGTTTACTTTTACTATTTCTTGAAACTCAATAATTTAAATCAGTGGTACGTACATTATAGGTACCTACAAATGGTACCTACAAACCCAGATGGGTTGCGTAATCTCTATAATCCAGGATAAAGTGACAGATGCCAGCGTGTTATGTCGCGCTCGTGTGCAAGTACTTACTTGTACATACTTATGTTATGCTATGATCATGCTCGTTAATTTTCATAAGTCCATTTTTTTCTGCCGACTAGACTGTCATAAGCGAAATACATTCCTGTATATTATTGCACATTTCCAAACACGTCAGACAGTCAATGGTGCGACTCGATATCAATCTACCAACTAAGACACCAATCTACGTTTTATGAGCGTTCTGATCGTCTGAACTCGAATCTCCATATTATTGATACTTGGTAGGTAGGTACTTACATTCAACACGCGTTGGAACCGATCTTCCGACTTGACAAACAGTCGTTTAATAAGTGGTGTGTACATTTAAGTGATAGTAAGAACTAATTTTGTGTACATCAGCGTGTTGTTGCCCGTACTGAGAGTTTCTCGCTTCTAAAGGCTTATTATTTACACAAGGTGAGTTTCTCGATCGCGTACAGGCGAGAAAATCGGTAAAAGCTAGTAGGTACCTATAAAGAACTGTTGTCATCGTGGGATCGTTGTTATCTCTGGTATTATCGACTTTTTGTCATCATATTATTATAAACAGTAGCAGGCGAGAATCGTATGAAGTTTGGTCGTACACGAGAATCTTAAACAATATTCTCACCCGAACCGTTCGAGAAATTCTCCTTGTGTAAATGAGCCTTATTATAAAAATCGCTCGCGTATGGTATGAAATCTATCCGACAATCGGAAACAAATCGGACGGATGTATTAGGTACCTACTTTAGAAGTAACGACTATGTCACACACGGTTAAAAAGAGCTGTAGACAAATCTTTGTAGCACTTCCGCTGCCCTTAGTGCCTTACTATATCAAAGTTATCTATATTTCTATAAAGTCCCTTAAGGTCGATTGCTCAGCAGAAGGCAAGTCAAGGGAGACCGGCGTCAGACTCCACGGGAGCCTGCGATAAATCGGGCACCTTCCTACCCGCACTAACTCTTCGATTACAAGTGACCCGCGAGAGCGACCCGTAATGTAAAGCTTTAATGAAGATATAAAACTGGCTTCAATTCACGGCCCGCCCTATTGCCGGGACAATATAAATTTTATTGAACTTTATATCAGGTATATAATGTGCACGTTTTAATCAATAAACCCTTTATCGTAAGTAGGTAGGTACACTAACTACGTTGTTTGTGGGTATTTGGCATTCTCGACACAGGGTTTGTTTTACCAATTTGAGAAATAAATTAAGTTATTTTAAATTTTATTCGTACCAAACCACTTTAGATATCCAAAATAAATCGTGTGGATTCCCCTTAAAGCGATAAGAATAAAAAGACGTTTATTTGTGTTGAACGCCCTTAATCAATCATTGACAACAAAATGATCGAATGATATAACGTAGAATGAACAAATAATGAAAGCAGCCTACGTCGAGAGGAGATTAATCGTCTTCGCGATTTCAACAATAAATAATTTGAAACAAGAAATAGGTAGGTAATATAGTTGTTAAAAAATCTCGTACCCTAATGACATTCGATTCATCGTAGATAGCTATATCAAAAGCAAAGGGGATTTACTAAAACAGCTTTAATAACAAATAAATTTTCTATTAAATATTTACACTGCGTAAAATAATGTTAAACACCAAATTTTCATAATCGAGCATTATCTTTGGGCCCTGGGGGATGACAGTCACCACAAATCGCTAATCACTTCGCAGACGCGAAGAAACCAGCAACTCTGTGGTATTTGCACTTGTAAGGGTTATATGAAAATTTGCAACTAAAATCTGAGCCGTTATGCGACATATCGAAACTGTGACGCGACGGCCCGCCAGAGTAAGACAGAAACATAAATGTTGTGTATGTGTAAGAGAGAACGCCTCACCTTTTGGTAGGTCATATTGATCTTTCACCCGCCATTTTGGACCGTGCCATTCTCGCTTCGGCGTCACATATACCGGCGGCGTATGAAAAAAAAAAAGAAAACCTTTATGCCTCTGTCATTTTGTGTTTTAATGAAATATTCCACAATAACGAGGATGAAGGTAGAATTTAATGCAAATTAGCGTTTGATGCGGTGAAAATAAAGGTATATCGAGGTTTCTAGCAGGCCCTACGTTATAAATCCACCATTTACATCATCCCGGCTTCTCGCTCGTTGATGTGATGTATTCGGTAGGGAATTGACGTTTGCTTATAAAGTGTCTCTATAACCATACCTAATTAGGCTAAGCAGCGTAGAAATAAACGTAATATTTGTATTAATAAGTATTATCAGTGGTGAGAAATAATTAAATGACCGGCAAAAAATACTCAATGCAAATTTAAAGGTGGATTGGGTTTAAATTTTCGGCGACAATATAGGAGTCTTGACTCCGTCGACTTGGTGATGTATTAGTACCTACCTACCTAATCACAGAATTAAAAAGAAAATTTTATTAAACACAAATTCTATAAGGTACCTACTATTTAAACAATAGCGAAAAATATATTTGGAAACAAGGATCCTTCGGTCCGAATTAACCGGGGCTAATAAAAAATAATGTCAATATTAAACCGGTATGCCGACGTAACAAACCATGTCCCGTGAGACGACTCTTGTTTTGACATGGATATAAGCAATTATACGGACTGGGGCCTCGGAAAAAGTTGGTGAAATGTGAAAATTCTATTAAAATTTGTATCAAACAAACATTGTGCTCGGCATATGTGTGTTCATTTTCCGAGTTCGGTAAAACATATTGACTGAGCGCCATTAAACGCTCCAAATATGGGAGAGAGAAAATTAAACGGTCTTTGTTTACTTGTGCCGATTTGGTTTTAACCCATAGAATTTAAAATAAACACATGTATCCATATTTAAATTTAAAAATTATTTTAAAAATAATACACATACATATAGCTACCTATATGACTATAAAATGAGTTCATTTAAAGGGTAGCTATAGGTATCTAGAGCTTATGTTAAAAAATGCAAATTTCTACCTAATTTATAAATTATATAGAACTATATAACATATAATTAAAATATCTGTAGTTCAAAGTATATAGATACCTACTATTATTATTGTCCTGGGTATCAGTGAGGCAAGATTAAAGGGTTTAGGGTAGGAGATTCTAGATGATAGTCTAATCTACTACAGCCATTCTTTACCATTGTTCCCGAACAATGGTAAAGAACACAGACACTGCATTGCGGTGACGATGGTCATACTTTGGTCCCGTCATGCGCATTGATAGATACCATCTTTTGCAATTAGTAATGCGGGGTAAGACACACGGTCGCCGTTAACCTGTACACGGACATCTTGGTTCAGATATCGCAGAGAATGGTTTGGGATGAGCACCGGGTCTTTGTTCCGAGCAGCAATCTCCCGCGTGAAAATAGCCATGCTAATCGCCAACCTCCATTAGGAGACGGCACCAAAAAGGAAGAAGAATATTTAGTCAATAATATAGATAGTAGCTCCTCCTAAGACGAAATGTCATCAGTAACATTTTTAAGGAAAGAGTAAGTAACATTATATTAACCTAGACAACATATTATCACATATAGGTATAATAGATAGGTAGATATTATCACATATAGGTATAATAGATAGGTAGATATTATCACATATAGGTAGATATTATCACATATAGGTATACATCTACATAGATATTATCAGAATTAGCAGACGCATTATCACAATAAGTGTTCGTTCGGAAGGGGAAGGGATTTCAGCAAACAGTGTTAAATCGTTAATACATTTAATACTGCATATTTCGTATGCAAATATTTTTACAGTAATTTTAAATTTTAGCTGTCATCAGAATAATGGTACCGTAAATGAAAAATAACGTGAATAAAAGTTAGTAATTTATTTACTTCAACTACTTACTTAATTAAATTTACTTTCTACCGTAAATTGACCAATTAGCGGTTTGGATATTTTGCTTAGCGGTCATGAAGTATGCACTACTATTCACGATTTAATTATTCCCAATATGCCCCTTATACTTTCAACGATGTATTTTTCTATAAAATTTAAAAAAAAATTGTTTGTTAAGATTTCCCACATTTTCGACGAAAAACTACATAATTTTACATATAGGTAGGTACGTTAAGCTGAAAGGTACCTACGTAGCCTTTTATCTTAACACATCTAGTAAGTAGTTTTTAAATTATCCCGGAGACGGACGAATAACAAAATTTTACTAACAGTTTCCTTTCCAATAGGGTTTTGTAAAGTTTATAATGTATATGGATTTATAAAACTACATACATTGTCTATTCTCTTTTCTAACGGAATTCCTAACGGCATGTTGTCTCTCGGAAATATAGCAAGTATTTATCTCCATAGGGGGTTATTAAGCGGCGTTTCTACGCTACGTTTGCACATTACCAGCGCTTGGTTCGGTGTAATTGCGCCAAAAATTTAATTCATAAACCGACCGCCGCACATTAATGCGCTTAATGGAATAGCTTGCTAATATGAACCATATGTGATTGTAATAAGGGTAATGGAATATGAGAATTTCATTTTAGTAAAAATTCAATTAGCAATTAGCACCATGTAACTTTAAAAGACCTATCTTTCTTTTACCTTGTACTTTAGGCATAAAGCACCTAATATCTCAGGTGACCTATGAATATGTTAATTACTTGTCTGTTATGTTAGATTGCGTGTTGGCTCCTATATTAATTGATACAACGAAAATTGTCCTCCACATAAATTATTCACGTATGTTAATTTCGAAACAATTACAATCAACGGTTAAACAGGACGGTGCACAGGAGACGAAGGACGAAGGAGACTGCAGGGAGCAGGAACGTACGGTGTCGCTTGACTTCTATTGCGAAGTCAACGAAATACTGTGTCTAGTATTCGACACTGAGTCCCTACACCTTCTGATAAATTTCAAACGAAATTGAGTATTAGGGAATTCAGATTCCAAAGTTAAAACACGAAGTGTTATATAAAACTAAACTTTCCAACCGGTCTCTAATAGTTTCTATGTAGCAAGTACCTAACCACTAATACCCCTCTCTGGTTGCATTAAACCTAGCTTTAATATGAAATACATCCATAAATAAGCTAGAGAGTACAGGAACATTGGTGGGTCGGCTTTGCCTTTGCCGCCAAGCTTTTACCATTACCTTTGATTTAGACTTTCTATTAAACACACTGGTGCTATACGTAGGCAACTAGGCACATTCTTAGGATCGTGGTACGAACACCGCTAAATTTATCCGTAGATAAATACCTACGAATTTTCCTATTATCACTAACTCGGCGGTAAAGAAGAAAGGGAGAAAAGGTTAAGGAAAACATAGTAAGTAAATCTGCGAACCGCAAAGTTAAAGGAGTACCGCACTCCGGTAGGGGGAGAGTGCATACTGCATTCCCACAGCCACTGGGCGCACTCGATTGGCCACATTACCCCTCTCTCACAGAAGACTACCTTGAAATGTGGGTACTGCATTTCCTACTTTATCGTATTTCCCCAATGTACCGCGAACCGTGTTTCACGGTAGTGAGTGAGATAGGCCAGCCATTCCATCCTCTCCCTCCCCATTTTCACCAATCCATTCCTTAATCTGCAAAGGTAGGCAGCGCATCCAGGGGTGTGCCAACGTTTGTCATTCTGGACTGATGTTGGCATGCATCACGGACATCTATGGACGACAGTATCCACTTACCATCAGGTGGACTGGACTGTATGCTCGTCTGCAGCCTGTTTTATGCAAATAAAATTAAAAATCTCGTGAGCCTAATGGCCCGCGTTGTAAAAGATGACCTCAACCCCCCATGTGATTACAAGAGGAAACCTGTGCAGTGGAATGTTATAATATGTCGATATTGATTAAACCAGTGGTTCTCAAAGTGTGCGCCTCGGCGCCCTTGGGAGGCACGATTCCCTGACTGTTTACATTTAAAAAAAATTGATTGCGATTGTCCGAGTTTTAAGCTTTAGGGTATTCGAGTTTAATGTCCGGGTTTGGTGATTTTATAAATGAGAGCCCTAGTCCCTTACTCACACGGAGAAAACGATGCCACGAACCTCATCTTACATAGTTTCCGAATGTATCGCGTCGCTCTAATTCCTTGATTCTGTGACACACAAGTACACAAACATGGCATGATTTGTGCGACTCTATGGATGTGCGTGGTGTGTTTTTCTATGGAACTAATTTGTCATTTTAATTTTGTGTTTGTTTTCAGATGGTAGGATGCGTACATTAAATAAAAAGCCGTTATTTAATAAACATTAAATAAATAGTCGAGCGTGCTTAGTCGGCTGTGCACGTCATTGAAACGGCTGCGAGTTATTCTCCCTCGAAACTGTGCATATTATGAAACACCGAAAGCGCACTAACGTACGTCGTTTACACATCAAAAGTAATAACCATTTTATGAAGAACCTTTAGTCGACACGTTGTTCCCCCTCATTGGTCTTCTTTTCTAAAAGCGACGGGGGTGTAGGAAGGTCAATTTATATTTGTGATACCACCATAGATGAGGCAGTCTGCAAAGTGGCTAAGTTAGGGACGAACCCCACGAATAATTGTCCAGGACTGGGGGCAATGAACCGATCGCAGACACTTTAATGGAACTGTGTTAACAGTTTTATAGAACAAGAAGTTCTACAAGTAGGCGTACAGAACAACATTACACTATCAATATATTCGATATCGATATATGGTGTTATTAGGGACCTTAATATCAACTTACTAGCATTCTCCTGCGACCTCGTTCGCAATCTACATACATAGACAGCTTACATATTAGCCTATGTGTTAATCCGGATTAGATTAACTTAAGTATTTGTTAATTTTCAAATTTCTTCACCGGGGATTTAACTTGTATACATGAAACACATGCAAGTGATTATTATCATCTATAAAGCTTTCTGATAGCGATCTCATGCCCTTAAGAACAAAACGATTTTCTAATCGTAATATCAAATAATTGCAGTGTTTTATTTTCCTCCGAACCACAATACTGTTGGTGACATAAAAAATAAATTATCCCGACTATAATTGGACTGTAAATTTTATGGCGGTCGTAAAATTACCATGAACCACTCCAAATAGCTTCTCAAATCAACATTTTGTTTATGAAGATTTTGCATCTGATAGAGTAAGTAAAAAAAGTCCTAGACCTAAGTCTCTATAATTGGTTATTTTTTAAAAAGTTACTGTATATTATATAACCTATGGTTCATTTATTCATGTAAATTAACAATCACATAAAAGTCATAAAAATTACGTTGTTTTCGTAGAAAATGCTCGTATTATCGAATTTTCTACGTATTTTGGGATCGCGAGTCGGTGAACAGCATCCACTTACTACCAGGTGAACTATGTGCTCGAAAACCACCTTCTGTCTAGAAATAAAGTCTGAATTGAAATAATTTTGACGGGGATAAAATCTCTTGAATACGAAAGAAATAGAATCATAGCTAAGAGAAAAACGTATGTAAAGCGTTCCTTGCTTATCGATCCATTCGTCCGATTCAAGTGATATTTGACAAACTCGTATCAATTTTTATATATTCATTACGATGATTTTTTTTTTTTTTTTTTATAGTTTAGTGGGCGGACGAGCAGGCGGTCCCACGTGATATAATAGATTTAAATGATTTATACAGGCTTCTCTTGAATGTAATTTTACTCCATTTAGAGAATTTTGTAAAGAGAAGAATAAATGATAACCCGAATGTGCTGTCTGGACTGTATGGAGGATGCATTAAAACTTCCCAGCCAAGGTAGTCGGTATAATAGGTATATAATAGGTATATAATAGCCTGATATAATAGGTAGTCGCAAAAATTCGCTGCCTTTTTGAACGTGACTTTAGCGTGCTATATTTCTCTCAACACTGATCACTGGCGGGAAAGTGATAGATCGTTTGACAGTTGACTTTTTGTAATGACGGCTTTGAAGTACAAGTTAAAAGTTTTATCTTTTCATATTTTTTAACAATTTTAAAATAGAAGTCGTTTAGGAGAAATCGACACATAGACAGTCATCAAATTGCGGAAGAAATTAGCATTCACCACTCAACAGTTTTGGATCAACTACATAAACTGAATTTTGTAAAAAAAGTAGATGAGAAACTTGGTGAATAGAATTTCCATATGCAAAATGTTGCTAAAACAAAATGAAATCGATCCATTTCTGAAGAGATTGGTAACAGGAGATGAGAAGTGGATCACTTACGATAATAATGTTCGAAAACTATCTTGTAGACCAAGCGAGGTGAGCCATCACAAATAGTCCCAAAGCCCGGCCTCACTTCGAACAAAGTCATGTCATGTATATGGTGGGACTGGAAATGCATTTTGTATTAAGAGCTTTTCCCACATGGCAAAACGATTAATTCTGATGTCTACTGTCAACAATTAGTAAAATTGAAACAAGCATTTAAAGAAAAACGAACAGAATGAATTAATAGAAAAGGTGTATTTTTTCAACACGACATAACTCGACCGCATACATCTTTGATAACTAAAGAGACCTTGGCTGGGAAGTTTTAATGCATCCTCCATACAGTCCAGACAGCACATTCGGGTTATCATTTATTCTTCTCTTTACAAAATTCTCTAAATGGAGTAAAATTACATTCAAGAGACGCCTGTATAAATCATTTAAATCAGTTTTTCGCTCAGAAACCCCAAGAATTTTATAGCGATGGAATAATGGCTTTGCCAGAAAAATGGCGAAAGATAGTTAAATTAAATGGACAATATTCCGTTCAATAAATATTTATGTAATACAAAAAGGTCTTTATTATTTTCACTATAAAAAAGCCGTAAAGTTATCGGACTACCTAATAATTTATAAAGACGTTACTGGAATAGAGTCAGATTGCGATAGGCCGGTCGATCTCAATCGACGACCGTTTGAGTACCCCTGCTATAAGATATATCAATTTCAACTACAATTATAAATCCTATTGACAAAAATGTAACAAACACACCATGTAAGCACAATGAGAGCAGACTGCTCTGGAGTCTTTTTGTCAACATTCCTTATTTTGCTTACTAAGGTCAAGATAACAAAAAAAGAAAAAATTATGAAAAAACAGTAGAACCCGGCAGCAAGCTCCTAGTACACATTATAGTAATAAAAGACAATATGGCTCTTTGGTTCATACCACTTTTGGCATGAGTTCAGAACTGTGGCGTTAACATGAACATTCACGACATCTGTCCGCATAGAAGCGGTGAAACGTTTTTAATATAACGTTTCCTCGCCACCTACTGTACATAGGAGTACCTTTGGAACATTGAATAGATAGGCTTCTAACTAGTGTTGTAAAAATGAGCGCTGAGCGCTCGATACTCGAGCGCTATGTAACCGCTAATAAGAATTTAAGATTCAAGCCTTCTATCAAGTAATTAGTGATCAAGGGTTTTAGACTTGTAAGCGTTGTAAACATGTACTATAACGCACAGGATCGTTTAACGTTCGTGTCTTAAAGGTACATTAGCGCTGACTTAGAGCTTGAGCGACGAGAGCTCAGCGCTCATTCTTAGGACACTACTTACGTATAATAGGAATTCTAAGTATAAGCGCGCACTCTCCCCTACTAATTAAAAATAAATAAATAATTAATTTAAGATTAATTATTTATTAATTATTATTTATTATTAATAGGTAGATGTGGACAAAGTTAAACAAGAGAGCGCAAAATCGTCGGTTGACATTGCAGTAACAATTGTCAAAACCACCAGTATTATCAGCACTGAATGAGCATCGATTGACACCGAAATGATGATTGGTTAACATTAAATACACCGATGATTACTAAACGTGATACAGGCCTCATCTAGTAGTCAAAGGGCTCTTCAATGGAACGTTAGGTACCTAATATAAGTCAAAAATTATAAATCGTTGAATTTATTTCGTCCATGACACGTTTCTCATATCTAAACTATTCGAACACTGGCAATGTCGCAACGAGAACTAAAGTTCGCCCATTTTCAAGTTCCGCTGCACGTTCTGGCACGGAATTACACGTGAACAACTTAACACTGTAAATTTTCAAGGCATGCATTAATTTCTGCACTGCTGTTTTCACCTCATTCACTTCATTTGTCTTTCTTTATAACTATGATTTTTACACATTATCTATTATTTTTGGCCGTGTGGTGTCCGTCGGTTTTAGAATATCACCTTTAGAATAGATAACAAAGTGGATACCACAAGCCCTGAGGAACTCTAAAATAACTCTAAATGAGTGGAGTCGTCCACCAGCTGGGCCAGCGTGGCGTTTTAAAGTCATACAATCCTCATGCACAAACAATGTACATGAAGAAACCCATATCCAAAGTGGATACTGATTGATGTATAATATTAAACGCTTCAGTCAGCACGTGAACATGGTTGTATAAAACTCTAGTAAAATGTCTTTACTTCTTGAGGTTTCTTCATATACAAAAATGAAAATAAAGCTAGCAGAATCATTATGATTGAAATTGTATTCTTTTTTGCATTTTTTTAACCACACTCCATAGGCCTCCACTAGGATTACTTCAAGTTACTTAAGTAGTTGATTTTAATTTACCCTGTTTATAAACTTCTTTTCTGTTATCTTTCACACGAGTACATATCATGTTTTATCTGATATATACGTAGTCTAGCCATAAATATTGTTACAAAGAAAACATTGATATTTTGATTTTTATATTATCATTTTATTACAAGAATTTGTATTATTTTAGAAATAAATAGTTAAGCATTTTGATAATACCTATAACGTTTATTCGATAATGGTCACCATTTGATTTTATACAATCTTTCAAACATTGTGGCCACTTTTCGATTGAAACACCCACCCTTTCCATGGGAAAATTGGCAACTGCTACCCTTATGGAATATTTTAATTATTCAATATTATCATGGCGTTTAAATAACATAACCATGCTATTTTATTGTATGTGTATCTTCATTTTCGATACCAACCTATACTACACAACTGCAGAGCACCGGTCTACCGAATCACTAGAGGTTTCCGGATCCTAATCCACCAGGTGGACACAGTTAATGGACACACATGCTCCAGATGTTTTTTAATTCTCAAGCACCTCATGATGAGTATCCTCATGATATGTCATATATTTAATCTTTATGTATTTAATATTCATATATCCTTATATACCTAGTCCAGCCATAAATATTTTGTCAAAGAAAACCTTGAAATATTATCATTTTATTAGAAGAATGTGTGTTACTTTAGAAATAAATAGGTAAGCATTTAAAAATATAACGTTGATTCGAAATGGACACTATTTGCTTTTATAGAATCTTTCAAATATTGTGGCCAGTTTTCGATTGAAAGACGCATCTTTTCCATGGGAAAATTGGCAACTGCCACCCTTATGGAATGTTTTAGGCATTCAATATTATTATAGCGTTTAGAGAATGCCATGCTTTCTAAAACAGACCATAAATCCTAATCGAGCGGATTAAGATCAGGACTAGATGACGCTGAAGACTAGCTTCAACTCTAATGAAGTCCCGAATATTCCTTTCTAGCTACGCTTGTTGAGCGAGCCTTATCACCTAGTGCTGTCCAGGACTAGTCTAGGACCATTCTCAATTATGGAACAGGGTATTGTTAAGAGGCTTTACGACCTTATCAAGATAGGTTTCTTGAGCTGGCGTTTTAATACCCTCTTCACAAAAATAGGGTTCAGTGACCCCTTGATAGCTAAACCATCACTAAAACTAACATGATAAACCATCACTAAAACCGGATAATGGCCACATTGCACCCTATTGCCCAATCGAGCAGCTTCTCTAGAGTTATGAGCATAAACTCCATCATTCTGCTTGTGAAAATACTCCCCAATAGTGAACATTTTCTCGTCCGTGAATAAGATGTCTGGGAGCTCCTTTTGCGTACCGCCGAAGAAATTGTTTTGATTTGTCAACCCTATTTTTCATTAAATTCTCTTAAATTCTCAGTTATGGTTTTGTCGGAGCAAGCCCTAAATCATCTTGTAAAATATGTGACATGGATCTAGGTCTATGGACCTCTATCGATAAAATCTTTTGCTTCCGGGCGGAATTTCTTCGGATTCTCTCCTTCACAGCTATAGGCCTTTACCTTTTTCTGTCACAAACAGAGGACGTTTCACTGTACCTACCAATAGCCCGATACACAAACATTCGGCTAATACCAAGTGTATGGAGAGCTTTAAAAAAATAATAAGCAATAAATAGAATTAAAAAAGAATACAATTACTTAATGTCATTTTTTTTAAATAATAATAAATAAAGAAAAATATACATGTCAAAAAATTAATATGTAATCTTAGAAGGATGTCAACAAAAACAGTGCAATGTCACGTGTCGCCTATCACTAAATAACAATCATACTACCTATTCAATATTAGGTATCAACGAAATACTTAGTCAGCCTATGCTTAGTGAGCCAAAAAAAAATTAAGTTGTTTTTAAATCAGGCACTTGTAGCTGCTTCATAAATAAATATATAAATACATTTATAAATCTTTAATTGTATCACCAACTAAAATTTGAATCTTATTGATTTTATTTTTAATTTAATTAATATTGTGTATGCGCTGTTTTTATGCCTAAATAAATAAATCCTTATAAGTGGTGAGAATCTCATATAAGCAGGCTTACTATTTAACCGACTGTGTGCTAAACCGACGCTAACATGGGCGAACACGATTAAATTAGTATAAAGTAGTACGTACCGGGAAGCGTAGTGTGGGGACGCCCTCCGGATGAACCGACGACTTGAAAAAGTTCGCCGGTGGTAGTTGGATGAGAAGAGGCGAGGATCGTGTGTCAGCTTTGGGAGAGACTTATCCAGTAGTGGAGAGACATTGGCTAATGGCACAGTATGGTGCCATTAGCCACCCAAAGCAAGCACACAATACCCATATGTATGTAACCACAATAACACATGACAACATTTGTGTATATAAATTTCGACAAACCTTTTAGATTTGACAAAACTGGTGAAGTATCCCTCGACGATTTCGATGACGTCTTTGCCTCCTTCTACTAAGACATAACTTTTACTCTATTTTCTTATTTTTTCTTCTAATATGGGTGCAAATATATCGTCGTCACAGTATTTACATTTAGACATTTTGTCACCATTTAATATTGAAACGCTTCGTGAACACTCTTAATATACCTACACTTCAATTTTATATAGATATGTAATAGCGAAGCACTAAAAACGCGAATGACAAGTGCGGAAATGGAGGCTATAAAATTATCAAGATACCCACACAACAAAAAATAAGAAAAAGTGATGCAAGAATCCAAAATGTAGTGGTAAATTCTAGCCGAGAGGTAGGTACATGTATATTATATACATGTGAAGCCGACATTAACGTGGGAGAACCGTGAGCGATTGATTGCCAGTGTTGTTATTGCTCGTGATTCCGCAAGGTAGACAGCGCATCTGCGGACGTGTCGCAGATGCGACAACGTTTGTCATTTTTGACTGATGCTGACATGTAACGCAGATAACAGCGAAATATAAATATCACGCGCGAGGTGCATGGAAAATATGGAATGGAAATTTAATGAGATATGTTGTTGCCTTCATTATATTATATTACCTACCTGATGATGAAATGAGGTGGTGGGATGGGATTGGATAAGATAAGTGTCCAACTAGCTCCTTTTCGTCGATAATGGTAATTAATACAAATTTAATGTTAAATAATAATTAATAAATTAATTAATGCGCCCTCTGTACAATTTCTGTAGAAGTTTAAATATAAAAATAAAGAAATAAACAAAAAGCAATTTATATCATTAACAAATAAGTATTTACTTATTACTATATATTAACATAAAAGCTGAAATAAAAAGTCTTTGCTAAAATTATTGCAGATTGTCAACAATACCGCTGACTGGTTTAAGTATGAATTGTAACCTTTTCAAAGGTAGTTAGAGGCTTCTAACCGTTGGGGGTTCATCAAAAAATTTCATTTTGTTTTTTTTTATAATTATATATTTTCAGTCGATTAAAAAAACAACCTTTACATAGGTTTTAACATACTGTCGCTACCGTTTACCTTGTTGCAAGACCAATATACGCCACTGACCTGTATATTACCTGACTATCTGTTGCAGTAACATACATAAAGCTGAGTTGACCACAAACTACGCAAATATGAAATAAAAAATCGAATCCTGAACCTTTCACTACCAAGCAAACTACTGAGTTAAGAACTTTTATAAATTACAATGTTGTTCTGTGCCATAGAGAAATGCAACGAACCGTGAGATTTAAGTACGCCAAGCACTAAAATGCTTTTAAAGTAGCCACAATAATGGTTACTTCAATATTTAGTTGAGCAAAAGTGCAGCCACTTCTAGCAAAATGGAGAAAAGAAAACAGAGAAAGTGGCAATGTACACTTTGCCAGAAATAATGCTTATAGATATAGATATTATTTGTATCTATCTATAAGCATTCAATACGTTTTTACAGCTACAATTTGAATCAATTTAGAATAAATGGAGTGGTACTCCATCATACGGTTTGGGTCGTGTGTTGGTTGGCCGGCTTTAGAATACCACCACCACTCTTTAAAATCTCTTCCCACGGGTGTAGTAAAAACCCTCTTAGTCGTCTTTACGACTAAATAACAAAGTCGCTACCATAAGCCCTGAGGAACTACACCACGTATACAAGTATGAACTCGACAACCCATTTTCACCAGCAGCGTGCCGTTTTAAGGCCATAGATACTTACGTCCCTCATGCACAGACAATACGTATGAGAAGGCCCACGTCCAGCAGTGGACACTGAAAGGGCTGGTTGCAGCTGCAATTCAATCATTCACTTTTGCAAATATATGCATTCGCCGATCAACATTATTTATATGTAATGATAAGGCATAGTGTCTTTCATATATTACTATCGTTACGCACGAGGGGAGATACCTCTCCCCCTTTGCTTTGATTTAAGATCTCAGATGTGATATTAGACGAATATTTTTATTTAAGCAAGGACATTATGTCTTCTAAATGTTATATTGTACTGACATACCCAACCGATATTTTTATCATAACTTCCTGAGAATCAAAACCATAAATGTTCAGTAGCGCCATCTTTAGACAGCTCGTGAGATTATTTCACCGTGAAAGCCTTTATAAACTTCAGGCGTTTTCACAACCCAGTGACTTATCTTTCACTGTTTTATTTAAGATAGTATATATAGTTTTCCAAAGATGGCACCATTTAAATCACAGTTATAATCAAAGAAAACAAATATCTAAGATAGATAAACCTCCACTAATTTTAATACCTAAGTATTGTAGGTATTATTAAAATCCGTAAACAACAAATTTAATAGTTATTTGAAAGTACTTACGTTACATTATTATACGAACAACTCCAGGAGAGTATTGTAATTCACAATCCTTATTTAAATATACACAAATATGGACTTCTAGCGGTTTCTTGAAACTTGAACTGGGATTTTTTTACCGTCGTGTTATCGTCTGCACTTTAAGAGTTTTCACAAAGTTTTGCTTAATTTTAATAAACACCGATTATTATTTAAAACTTTAAGCTTAATACCAACATCACGATGAGAGTGCTCACAATAAACTGTTGACATTGAGTAACCAAACTCCAACTCGGTGTCTGAATCACGTTCCTCTTGGCGGGAACAGATACTCTTCCATCTTGCGTCTTGCTCACGCTCGCGCCTTGTCCTATACACCCCTCTCACTAATGTCGAATGATCTAAAACCATTACGGTGAGTACAAAAAATGGTCCCCTTTGAACAAATCGTAATATATCATCGCTTTGACGTTATTCACTTGGGGTCTTCGTCCTCAGCACTAAACTTTTGTCCATGAGCAGCGAAATTTATTAGAGTAACGGTTAAATATCAAAAACTATAATAACTCATGAACAAAGTTGCAGCGCAGCTGTCAGCTGTTTTCTGGAAACGAAATATAGCAAAATTGAATTGTTTCCTTTTTAAATTGCCTAATTAAAAGGCGTATTAACAAGGTTTAAAAACACACAAATAACAGACCTAGGAAAGATATAGAGGCAAACCTCCTAACAGTATGTAATTTGTAAACAAATGTGGTGTATCTATAGCAGGTTTATAGGTCCTGACGTGGGAAGTCTTATCGAGCCTCGTACTTCAGGCACATGCCTTCCCTTGTACGTACCCAGTGCGAATTTGTGGATTGGTATTCCTAGACAGCATATGGGGTATAATATAATGAAAATAAAAGTAAACACTGCTAATAAGCAATCATTAATTGGCAGGTTAATTTCTAATGGTAGGTAGGATTATAGTTTTCTGTTTTTATTTTATATTTCTTTTTATTATCTAGGTATTTAATGAAAAATAAACCCCGTGATTGGAGGGAAATAATAATAATAATAAGTCTGCTCCTTAGAAAATAAATTTTATTGCCTATTCTTAAAAATCTTATTAATAACCATTGACTTAAAGTTGATAATGTAATAATTTTCTTTAAATCGAACTCACAAATAGCAGATAAATGTATATTCATGACAAAGATAAATGTATACAAACTAACAGTACTGCGACATATTAAAGAGACTGTAATACAATCGTCATAGAAGTTAGTTTCCGACGACTTGGTCTAAATCAAAGCAAAGCACGCTCTTTATTATTCTTCTGCTAGCATCACAACATCCTGATACGCCATACTCCTAACCTACAATAATACTCATACGGTACAGTTTTCATGGATCAAAATTTACTGATTAAGAAGAACACTAAACCTACTTAGATGGTCTCAAGAAATACGGTTTCCTAGAATCTAGATGAGCAACAAAAGTCGTGTCATATTATGTTTCCGCCATAAAAATAAATACATGGGACGATATCGAATTATTCTGTGATATTTCTGTGATCTGTGGACTTCTGTGATTAAGATCTATTTATTATAGAAGAAATAGCAGACGAGCGGGCGGGCCACATGTTGGTAAACTATTACATGTTGTCATTACTCGAAGTCATCTATCAAACGACAACCATAAAAGTCCGTAGGATTACCTTGCTCAGCCTTAATCCCCAATCAGCTGACTCACAGAACATTTGTTAAAAAAAACGATGCCGTATCTAACTAAAACTTTAATAATTTATTTTCCTCTTTCCTGAATAATAACTATTATCTATAAATTAACCACTCAAGCAATAACCTTTGACCTTTTAATAAGGCTTTTATTGTTAGTCTATTGTGTGTGGGATGCAGAAATTCCAACGCCGCATCGTAATGGTTAAACTTTGAAGAATTTGATTATTAATAATAACGTATTTACTAATAATGAATATTTATTAATTTCTAATTTTCAGCACGTGCTTTTAATGACAGAGGTATTTAGAACATAACACTGATTACTTTTCTTATAAATTCTCATCAGAAACCGTTTCTTCTCTATTGTTTAATACGTTATGGTAATCATCGTGGACATTAAAGCTAACGTTGCGTATATTTTCTATTAATTGAATTGAAAGTGCAGTTAGATTAGCCAATTTATTATTATGAAATCTGTAATTGGATATGCATTTTTGGGATCCTTATTTATTAAACGGACTTGTAGTTAATATACTTGCAGTTTTACTGTGCGGCCAAGCACCTATAAATGCCTATTGACGCAACAAAACGAATCAAGTTCCTTAAAGATAAGAATGAAGTAGGCTAATTGTTACCTTGCACTAGTACCTACATCTAAAAATGCGACGAAAAATTCTCAACTAATTAATCACGTGTATTTTACACGTGACTTAAAAAGTTAGCTGGAAACGATCTACATCAATATTTGCATATTTCCCTCACAAAGCAACTTAATATAACATTTATTTCAATCATTCTTTATTACAGACACGTTTATCAGAATCATCACGATTCAGATTTCAGAATCAGAATTTTTTGAGGGGGAGATTGCACGCTCCAATCCAACAGCCGCTGGGCGCGCTCGACTGGCCACGTTACCCCTCTGTCTCACAGAAGACTACCTTGAAATGTACTGCATTTCCCACTTTATCGTATTTCCCCAATGTACGTACGTGTTTCGGTAGTGAGTGAGATGTGCCAGAACCCATTCCCATCCCATCCTATCCCTCCCCATTTTCCCAACCCTTTCTCCAAATCCATTCCTATATCTCCAAAGGTAGGCAGCGCATCCGGGGGCGTGCCAACATTTGTCATTTTGGACTAATGTTGGCATGTATCCCGGATGTCTATGGGCGACAGTATCCACTTACCATCAGGTGGACTGTGTGCTCGTCTGCAGCCTTCGTACATAAAAAAAAAAAATATTTCATCTAAGTTAAAATTGTTTCCTTCAAGTTCTAAAAATTAGTTCCTTCAAGAAATATTCAAAATAATTTAATACTAATAACACGTCCTTCATTGTCATCATCACTATTCGTATGCCCTTTGCATTCACTTAATATTATTCCTGAAATCCGCGTTTTTAACTTATTACTGTTAGAAAAGTACATAAATTAGACAAGAAATTATTTTATCTAAACAAACTGTGACAGGCTCTTTAGCTACCGAAAAACAAAACGCCGGGATTTTAAAAATTATCAGTTGTACGGTCACTATCGAAGACCCGGTATGTCCACCTTATCGGCTGCACACAAATGCAAGCCCTACGTAAACAAAGCACACAATCGAATAAAGTCATTACCAAATTAACGAGGTCCAGGTGAACAAAAAACATTTGGTAAACAGCTTTCAATCAGTTTGGTCGCTAGTTACTTACCTATTTGTTATTCCATGTGATATAAAACGTTCGTGCATGTCTACCTATATATAGTGACTTTGTGATTGGTGCAATGTAAAATGAATTCCCCAAGTCCTTCGCTTCCAAGCTTAGTGTCAGAGTATGAAGATGAAGATTCGAGGGAGTCGGGGTCATCTGATTCGTCTAGCCAGCATACACAAGACTACACCCCAGAAGCAACGCCAAGTGCTAACCAAAGAGACTGCAAAGTTGGAACATCACACGGCGTTACAGATATACTTTCAGAGAGTGTCACATATTCCACTCAGAACAATTTTTCAGATTATAAATCAGAAGTACTGTCATCAATATCTCAATCGTTTGTGCACGATTATAATTCCAAAGACTCGAGTGGTTTTAGTATTCAAGATATTCTTGGGTTGCCTCAAGCATACCAATCAACAAACGCTCAAGAGGAAAATGTTGGCCAAAGATACGACTACCAAGTACCCAACTATATAGACATAAATAATCTTAACAGTAATTATGGAGTTGAGGAAGTTACGCCCGAAAGTTGTGTTATTAAAAATGACCTTTACAATTCATCTACACCAGGTACAGGAAATCAAGTTTATTATAATAGAAACTACTCTACTAATGAGCCTGTCCGATGTCACCAAAGAGGTGGTCTAGGCCACGAGGTTGTAAATGATTCAGGACGGGATATCAAAGACTTGACGGATTCTGGTTTCTCCGTGCAGGTACGGTTCAAGATACTTAAATTTAGACTTTAATTAGACAACAATAGCGTATAGTAATTGATATCAGTTGAGTCAAATATTTCAAAAACATTATAGTAACCGCAAAATAACCTGATTATTAATGACAATTTAATTTTTCTATGTAGCTATTAAGATTAAGAAGTAGTTTCCTTTTACGTTTATTTCATTTGTAATCACAGTCAAAGTAAGACGCTATTTGATTCCAAGTTACACTTTTAATATTTCAGAGCACTCCATGGGCAAGCAAATCGTCCGTAACAAACCCTGATATCGGAATTGCGTCCTCTTTGTCAGGAACAGGTGAGTTTTTTATATGAAAGTAGGCAGACAAGTAAGCAGCCCATGTGATTGAAAGTGGTCACCGCCGTCCATGGACACCTGCAACACCAGGAGGTATGCGGGTACGCCGCCGACCTTGCAAAATCTTATTCACAGCTTTCATGAAGAACCTCGCATCGATTACTGATAATGATTTACTGAATAATGATTTATTGCTCAAAATATTTATTGTATATAACATATTATATGTATACATACAGTATATTTATGTCGGTGTAGCATGTATTATTTTATTTATATTTGTCTATTTATGCATTCTATTCTTGTACATGTATGTATGTATTATTATTTTTTAGTTTACATCAGGCATCAAATGTCCATATAATATATACCTTAATCTATAAATATATACTAAAATAACTATTTATCAGTATTGGGGATTTTATTGTGCACTACGGACGCTTGTTCTATTCCAGCAAAAGTCTCTATTTCATGGGTCAGCTGGTGGTCAGGTGCTGAACTTCATTTACTTAATCATGTGTACACACATATATCGTATGTGTGTACAATAAAGTATAAAGTAAATAAATATTCTATTATACTATAAATTATCGACATCATAGCTACATAATATTTTCTTAATTTCAGAGATGTCAGAAACTTCGTCGTATCAAAAAGGATTCACAAAGCGGGCAAGAACAGCGTACACGAGCTCACAATTAGTGGAATTGGAGAATGAATTCCATTTAAATCGATATCTCTGTCGGCCAAGGCGTATAGAACTTGCCAACTATTTGCAGTTATCGGAACGCCAAATCAAAATATGGTTCCAAAATCGAAGAATGAAATATAAAAAAGATAGCAAGCATAATAAACCGTCTTCTTCGGTTGATGATAGGAGTTCTCCGTCCACAAATTCAAAAGGACTCTCACCTAGTCAAGATCATAAAACATCTCATGGAAGAGGCTGTAGCGGCCACGACCGCTTCCGACGTCTACATGCAGACAGTCACGCATCGCACCAGAAAATTTACATGTCATCTAATGATGCTATGTCAAGACCTCCAGAATATTCGTCAGCGAACTCGCTAAAATCGGTCATAAAAGCCTCACAAGCACCAATTGATCTACCACCCTATACTCCGAATTTATCTTTATCGTCATACTACACAGCAGGTACTAGCAGGCCCAGCTACTCATCGTTATCAGAAGTTTATCGTTACAACGATGAATCATTTCAACCAAATTCTAACACACTGCCTACGCTATCGTCAGACAGTTACGTGCCTAACGGAGTTGTTTTAAAATTGAACGAGGATAATCCGCGATATTCCTCTGTCTCTTCATATTACAATCCACTCCCTTCAATAGTTATGCCTCCACCGAGCACCGATGCCTACGGATTTAATACATCAGTACCGACTTATGACGAAAATATGATTAACACAAGAACCAATTTACCCTTTAGTCAAGATCCTTACTTTTCTTACTTACCGTCTTCTGATACAACTAGCCAACCTTCATCTACTGCGGCTGCCAGCAAATATTCATCTTACATATCTTTATGATATTCACATTTGTCACCATATATGTATGTAAAACATTGACTAACCAAGCTTTCACACGATTACAATTTTTTTTGCATTCATAAACGAGCTACTACGGTTGACTTTAAAGTTCATATTCGTTACTCTCAGAGAATAGGTTTGTTCTACAACGTTACATTTGCCGTTGGCGCCACTTAACCCGTTTATTGAATATGGTTATAATGAGATGTAAAAAAGTTTGTATTTGTGCAAAGGCTCGATTGACCGAAATTCAATAACATTTATGTGCAAAGCGCAATTTAATTATATTCTAAATATAATAATGGTTTGGTATGTTTCATGGATTATTATAATTTCTTCGTATGTATCATAACTTAAGCGAAATGATTTATGACAATTATTCATATACTTACGGGTAGGTCTTTAACTAATATTCCACAATTAACTAAGTAGAAGATAATTATGTAATTATGTAATTTTCGTATCACGAGTATAATAAAAGTTGCATTCAATATAAACCATGAGTTCCTACTCAATTTCTTATTTGTCATTATATTAAGTAACTTTTTTTATAGAAAAAAGGTGCCGGGCTAGTAGATGTTCCATCCGATGACAATTAGATATTCTAATCTGTGAATATTTGCAATACATACCAACATCAGTCAAAAATGTTGAACTTTGGCACGTTTGCAGGTTTTCTACCTGTCGTTGGAAAAGAATAGGTAATAGGCAGTATAACGAGATAAGGAGCTATGATGATAGAATTGCATTTCTTATTTGGCAAAATTTAGTAGGATAGATAATAGAAAATATAATGGGGAAAGTGAATTCTTATGAATTCTCTTACCTCTATTATGGGACATTAAATTAAGATTAAGATATATGACCTTCCTTATCCCATTATAATCCCTACTTGCTAGGATGATATAGGATAGGAATGGGCTCTGGGAATTCACACTCACTGTCGAAACACGATGGTACGTTTCATGGCAGTCTTCTGTGACAATGTGATATGTTGACCAATTAGACATGTCTGGACGAAGCAGTAATAAATAATAAAAACTAATATTCTCATTGTTAATTTTAATTTATTCCATGACTTCTCGGATTATTAAAACTTAAAGATGAATAATACAAAAGAAGTAAAAATTTTAATGTATATTGTATATTAGGAGTTGACAAAATTAATTCTCAAACACGTAATTCGACTGAGCTTTTTGCAATTTTTGAAAATAACAATATACGTACAGTATAATAAATTCTATTAACAAAAATGTAAGTCAAATAACTTCTGTAATGAATCCTTATCCTTTGGAGGTTCCCATTCCTTTACAAATTCTTCAACTTCGTTTTTAGAACATGTTGAATTACTTGCTTCATTTTGTGCTCTACCTAATGCTACAGGCTGATTTTTAATTACTGCCGACTTTTCCTCGTTATTTTCTAAAACGCTGAGATCGATATCGTTTGGCAAAATATTAGATATAATTTTCATTAATACTGTCATTGATTTATTGTCTAGAGTGACATATCCATTTTTACTTGTATTTTGAAACTGGGTCTCTAAGTAGTCTAGATCGGAGCACAGGGATGAATTATTACTAGACGAATTAGTAATAAAATTATTAGAAGGATCTTGCTGTTGCAAACAAGAGATTGAATTTTGTTTCTGGTGCTGTTGTTTACTGTTGTCAGCTTCCTTTGTGATAGCGTAGTTGACTTTGGGCACTTTTCCGATTTGACCATCAAGCCACTGTTTCTTTTCGAATCTTGTGTATGGTGTCTTTGAAAAATGCGTTTCTGACCTGGACGCACTGACGCTTGAATCAGCGATGATGTTTCCTAAAAAGTTTTATTAAATTCAAGTTATTCAGTTCACTTTCACAGGTGTAGTGGAATTTATTTGTGTAAGTAAGTATACAGGGTGTCCCGAAACTGAACGTCAAGCGGGTACCGGGCGAGGGGCCAGGTTATACCAGTTCTGGCAAAAATAAGATAAAAAATCCATGTCACTTAGTTAAGTGATGTCACTTAACTATGATGTCATGTAAACATTGATGAACATGCGGTGATCTGGGTGACGCGCCGCATTTAGATACCGCTCGCGATACAATATAGCCGCGGCAGAGGCATTGCAACGGCATTCGCCCTAGATGTAGATAAGACGCATGTTCGCATATTCTTCCGCTGTATACAAATCCGGCATGTCGTGTCACGTGTTTGTTTGGCTAAATACCAACACAGTTTGCACAGCACAAATCAAGTCCAGGGAAAAAAGTCGAAGTCGTCAATACAAATAAAATATCAAGTCCAGGTTAACACAAGCCAAAATCGTCAGCACAAGTAATATCAAGTCCAGGTAAACACAAGCGAAAGTCGTCAGTCCGAAAGTTACATGATTACGAGAAGATAGGAAGGAACGTAGCGAACTAAATGATATTAATGACGATTTTGGCTTGTGTTTAGCAACAATCAACTTTTTGGAGATGGGTATCTCGCCCACTCTAAAAGTTGAATATGTTTCACTCTAATTCATGTCGCACAGCGTCACTATCTATCTCACTCTATCACATTAGTCCATCTCGATCACACTATGATGAAGCCGGAAGACGAGTAGTATTTATCTTAGTAGATTTTTAAATAACGTCCTCTTGCAAAAAATAAGCACTAATATTTTTTATGAAAAGAAAAGTGACAAGTGTTGTACTATTTTGAAATATTGACTAAATAGGTCATCTTTTGAAATTACTTGTCAAACTTAGTAGACTTAATTTTTTTAAACCATACCTCAATCAATCTATTTTTTTTAACTAAACTAACACATTTCGTTGTTTGATTGGCGACTGCCATAATAGCATGGTTATTTAGGATTACATTACAAAAAATCACTATCAAATTCGGAAAATTTGTGATGATAGAACCCAAGGGTGTCGATTTTCGACATTTTCAAAAATATGACTATTATCACTTAACTAAGTGACATGAATTTTATTTCTTATTTTGCCAGAACTGGTATAACCTGGCCCCTCGCCCGGTACCCGATTGACACTGAGTTTCGGGACAGCCTGTATAAGGTGTAAGTAAATGTATAAGATGTAATAAAATTAACTTGTGTCATTGTAAGGGACTTCTACGTAATAAATAATAGATATATTATGCCATTATTTCATTGATTCCTAAAAATGAAAGTAAAATAAGGTCATACCTACTAGCCTATTCACGGACTAGGAAGGTCATATTAGGTCATACGATGGTACGTCAGAGAGGTCAAAAACTAGTGTTACAACACGTTTACAGTTTATTGGAAATTTCTATTTTATTTGTTCAGTAAAGAAATAACCATGATTCATCTAGTTTTCCAATAACGTTTTTTTCAGCCCTTCAAACGTTCCGTTGCCGGGCTCAAGAATCCCATAGCAGATCACTTGGGGGTTTCGAGCCATAATTCACCATACGGGACAGCGGGAATTGGTTCATTAACGTAAATTATTAAAACGCCGTGATGATGCGTGTTAATTTTATTACGTCTTATATTTGTTTTTATTATAAAATGAATAACTAAATTGCTTTAGATTATATATTATTGTATATATTGTAACTATATTATTGTTATGTTTTAATTGTTATATAAAATAAATAACTAATAACTATAGATTACTCACTGAAATTTTTTCTTGGATTGAATGCGCAAGAATGATCATCATAATAATATGGCAACGGTGGCCTTACATACATTGAAAAATGTGTATTTAAATAATCACTGGTGCACTGATTTATCGCCACATCCTGAAACTAAAGTAAAATCAAACAGTAAAGATACTTGACTTAAAATCAAAATAATTATGGAATTTTCAAAGATATGTGCCTTTTCGGGTTGGTATGTCCGAAATCTATTTAAAACTGGATTTTACAGACGTAAAACAGACACTAGCGACTAGGGAAACTACCTAGTCTACCTAGACTAGGTAAGGGTAGCGAATTACCGCTAAATTATTAAAGTACATCAAGCATTGGCCAACTGAGTGTGATTTTAAATATAATTAAAGGATTTAAATTAAATTATTCTTCCATTTAGTGAAAATGGACCATGGTCTTTAGTTTTATATATTTACAGCGTGAAAGGGCCTAGATACGAGCGGCAACACTTCAATTACTTATTTTTCATTTAAGTGAGAACTAAGTAATGTTCTATAAAATCAAGTAAGTAAAGATACTCGATTACATACCTGGTTCGCATTATTGTGACTCTTACTGCATATTAATGTCGAGTTATTGTTTACAAATCGATTTCCGTTGCATTTGTTTTGCTAAAACAATACATTTTAGTATTAAAATTATAATAAAATAAGAATATGAAGATTTTAACAATAATCTTGTCAAAATAATAATCTAAGTAAATAGTTAAAATAATAATCTAAGAATAATCTTATAGGTATTATTCTTAGGAGCGGAGCAAGCACACATACCATCAGCCAGTATCTCTCCACTGTTGAAAATAACCATCCCCAAGATTCACTACCACACAAAGCCTTCTGCTCGACTCACCCAATCACCACCGGTGAACTTCTTCCGCTTGTAGATCTACCCTCTTTTTCATTTAAGCATCGGAATTTCGTTTTATACCTGGTTAACATTATTGTGATTCTCACTGCATATTAACGTGGAGTTGTTGTTTACAAATCGATTTCCGTTGCACTGGTTTTGCTAGAACAATGCATTTCAATGTTGAAATTATAACAAAATAATAAGACTTATACAGGTTTAACAATAGTATTTTACATTATTCTTACGAACGGTAAAACCGTGCCATATCGTACGATCTCTCCACTGCTGGAAATAGCCCTCCCCAAAGGTCGCTACCAAACAAGCAATTCAGCTCTTCTCATCCAGTCATTAACAGTGACCTTCTTTCATTTGTCGGTGTACCAGTCCGAAGGGCGTCCCATAGTGGGCTTCCCGGTACATGATCTTCATTGAAGGACTAGACGACCCAGTCGATTGTCGGTCCAGCGGTAGATATAACCTGCCAATAGTAGCCTATGCCATACCGATTTATGAAATTATGATCTATGAGATTCAATGATAACTAAGGTAAATCATTTTTGAAGTCGTATCACTATTTAACTACAAAAAAGAATGAAATAGTCCCAAAAGCTGCACTCAATACCAATATGTATGTACAGATACATTAAGGAAACACTGGCCATCGCCTAATCCGGAAACATCGGAACGTGTCATCCACGTCATGCAATAAATTAATAAAGTACGCAATTGGAGGTACGGTAATTCATAGACGTAGATGACGCGTTCGGGTGTTTCCGGATTAGCCGATGGCCTGTACGAATTGTTCTTTTTTTTTTTTTTTTATAGACTAGTGGGCGGACGAGCAGGCGGTCCCACGTGATGGTAAGTGTTACCGCCGCCCATGGACACCTGCAAGTAAGCTCAGCTTTAAAGCAAAATCTAGTAAGAAAACCGGCATGCCCGAGAATTTAAAAGCATTTCGGGCATATACATCATTCGCACGAGCGTGGGTTCACGTTGTTCAACACGTATTTACGATTGTAAATACGTATTTACATATTTACGATGCCCTACTGCGAGACGTTATAGGCTGACATTGTAACAACATAGATATATACTTGAAAGCATGGAGTCTACTAACAACGAACCTGATTCGAATTAAATAAAGTAAAAATAAAATGCCGATCAGCCATTTTCGTATTCTGAACAAATACGAAGAGATGTGGGGTAAAAAATGAAACAAACATCCAAACACGTAGAAGATAAGATATATTAGAAATGAACCATAAGTTAAATTTAACAATAACAGTAAAGTTAACAATAAAATTGGTTGAAACGATTCTACTCTCTACAATGAACAACCAATTTTCAGCTTTATCGTTCTTTCAGAGACACATTGTATATAACTAAGTATTTATATTAGCCTTATTTGCCGCAAAGGGCATTCCTAATACATTATAATCATCGAGCAAGGATTTTTTAAACACCTTTATTTCGCCGATGAAGTATCTTTAAGTTATGAACTGTACACATAACTCCTTATTTTTCCAACTCTTTCTCCAAATCATTCAGCACATCCGGGGGTGTACAAACATTTGTCAATCTGGACTGACATCGGTATGTATTGCGGATGTCAATAGAGTATCCACTTACCACCAGGTTGACTGTCTGCTAGTCTGCCAACTTGTTTCTATATTAAAAAATCTATAATATATAAATAGGTACTTGAACAAAATGCCTTGAACTGGGAACCATATTCCGGACTTGGTCACTTTCAACACCTGTGGGAGCACACTGCTTATAACAATTACAAGTATAATTATTCACACGTGAGCCGTAGCCTTTCGAATGATTACAAGTGTAAGAATACATGTTGACGAGAAGTTCTGGAAACGAATGATCACTTTTCTTCCGTTCATCCATTTCTACATAGATTTATTGACCTCATTAGCGGAACAATGCTTCAATCCCTTTCCATAATTACCATCATTTAACAAAATATGTACTTAATCAGGTATGTTTTAAAGTGATATTTTTGAACCGTAATTAGACATAAATGATGTACATAAAATGATAGTTAAAAAGTGTTATCAGTAATCCATTACGACTTAGTCATAATCAGCTCTTAGCTTTAGAATGATATTTAATTTATGCCTAGTATCAAAACTAAGAAAGGCCGATGCCATGCGTCAATCAGGGAAGAGAAGAGAAGCCAAAACTATTCTCAACTCTCATTCATAAAGTCGTGAACCTCTTCGTGTGTGATTGGGTTTCTAAGTGTACCTAAGTATGTATTTTTCAATTTTTACTGGGTGGTGAAAGAAATATCGTGAGGAAACTCGAGATTTATCGATCCGCACTGGACCCGCGGCACTCCCTCTTGATTACTAGTGGAGGCCAGTGCCCTGCAGTGGAAGTTACGGGTTGACATCGGGTGTCCTCCAGCTACTCTATGCTCGTATTATCTTATACTAAGTAAAATATCCGAAACAATTATTAAATCAGCTTTGTGAACACCGACTTTTATCAAGCCTGTAGGTCTTCTCACAGCCCCTCATGAGGGTGGAGTTTACTTTTCGGGACCGAATCCTTCTGTCCGTCAACAAGGACAGGTCGCTGGGTTGGCTCTCTGGTCCGTAAAGTTGCCTCAGGATATCTTCATGCCGCTCTCGTATTGAGCCACCAGCATAGGCGGCAATAGTGAAGCCTCCCAATAGTGACGCGCTTCACGGCGTGATCAGGCAACGCAGAAAAGCCGTGCCGTCTGGTGGCCTTGCACATGCGATTTAAGCCTGGCTATATTTAAGCTTGTTATTTGCATTTTCCTTTCTCATTTACCATTTATATAAGTACTTACCTACTATGACAGGGATGGCGAACCTTTATTGACCTACGTGCCATTTTTTCTAAAGAAATGTTTAATGAAGCCATAACGTGCCGTCAAACAATCTTGACTTAATAGCGAAAAAAAATAAAACAAAATACTATCAACTTAAAATTCTTTATTTGCAACCAGAAATATACATTTTGTACAGCAATAGTAACATTAACAGTTTTATGTTTATTTAAATGAAAGAAAAAATAGTGCGACTTGTGCTGTTGCCGTCTCGGCACCGGTAGCCCAACCCCCCCCCCCCCCCCCCCCCCCACAACCCCCGTTCACAATGAAGTTTGTTACTATGACCTCAAATGTAAACGAAAAATAAATTGTTTCGATTAGGTACCTAAATTCCTTAATTAATGCCGTGCTCAAATTATTTTGTCGCGTGCCATTGGTTCGCCATCCCTACAGGTACTATGAAATCAAAATCTTAGCATCGAATAATTAACCTTTGTGTGACAATTAAGTATTTGGTGAGACTTAGACCGTGCTGTTGGCCGTGACTTAATACGTCACGCTGGCCAGGCGCCTCTTGTAGGGGTGATATTATTATAGTTTCGCAAGGCTTGTGGGTTGTGGTAGCTGTGGTTTGTTATCCCTTAGTTACCTTTTACGACACCTACCATCACGTAGACGGTGTGGTGCTGTTCTAAAGTGGATACCATACGGCCAGTAGGTACATACCACAGACTAATGCACCCTTAAGCATTCATTATTAATGTAGCACTATTTGAGTAAATAGACCTTATTGTTGGTTCTAGTTTCCCACATATTGTCTTTAGTGAAATCTAAAAAATATAGTATATTTCTTATACTGCTTTATCTTAAAAAATAATGTTAAAGCTCAATCAATGTTTCTTTTTAAACAGAATTTTAAAACAACGGTATTTTAATTTCCTAAGCCGACAATATACCTTTGACCATCTGGTCAAATAACCGTCACAATAACGTTAATATTATTCCACATTTAAGTATAACTAACTAGCTTTTGCCCGCTTTGTTTCGATTCGTTCTCATAGTCTACACATTTAAGAAGACTACGTGATTAACACATAGTGTATATGTATACCCTACGTGTTAATTTGGATTACAATCTACCTATTTGCCAAGTTTCAACGAAATTCAATTTCTACGTGATTGAGTAACAAACATCTAAACTTTCAAATATTAGTGGAATTTCAAAAAAGAATTTTTACATGTATATACGTAGGTATGTTTGTACGTACTTATGTATATTTTTTGGTAAACTAGTATTTGTAAAATATGCGTTTTGTATTTAACAAATATGTGGTGAAAATTTAGAATAAAAGGCAAAAAAATTAAAAAAATAGTCATAACTTTTTTATGTCAATTAAGTCGATCATAAACGGAACCATTAGGTACTTTCAATCTTCGGCAATAATATTATATAGTTTACATCCCGTGTAACTGTATATTCTACGAGAAATTAAATAGGATATCTTTTATTCATATGTAATAAATATATGAAAGTATGATTGTGTTATTCCTATGTAAGTCGTAACATTCTTATCAGTGCATATTTGCGCACAGGATTAACCAAGTGAAAGCGTTGATGCACAATAGTAATGAGTATCATTATGTCGCTTCCAAGAAATCATTCCTTATCAGTTATTTGGTGCGTATTTACAAAAATTAATGTGTGAAATTTTTAAACAGAAATAATAACATGCGCGTTCATTTTCCTTTTACTACCATACTTTATTGTCTAAAAATAGAAGTAGAACTAAAACCAGCCCTTTCATAATAACATTCACTGCTAGACATAGGGCTCTATAAATGACACGCTGGCTAAGTGGGTTGGAAAGTCCACTCTTTTAGAGGTGATGTAGGTCCTCGGGACTTGTGGTAGCGGCTTTTACGACCCTCACGAGGAGAAATAAGGTGGTGCTACACTGGATCGCAAAAATTCCGGGTCGCTAATAAAAACCGTGATATCTCCATAAATTATATACCTAGATCGCTCGAATAAATAATATGTAGTAAGCAGGTTACTAATGCTTGTTCTAAATCTCTAAAGAGGTTTCATTTGTACAAGTTACAGATTTAAAGAAAAATATTCTGCATTTCTACCTCCTCCCACCTGCATCCCACCTCGGGTTTCTACAACCGCACCTCCCGTCACAGAAGTGCGGTCCATCCGCATTTCCTCGATACGGAGGTGTCACGCACTGTTCTCTCCAAAAATTACTTTATACCGCGAACCCGTAGGCTGTGGAACGAACTGCCTCAAGAGGTCTTTCCATTAAGCTACGATATGGGGTTCTTCAAGAGAGCTGTGAATAGGATTTTGCAAGGTCGGCGGCGCGCCCGCATGCCCCCTGGTGTTGCAGGTGTCCATGGGCGGCGGTAACACTTACCATCACGTGGGAAAGCTTGCTCGTCCGCCCTCTAATCTATAAAAAAAAAAAAAAAAAAATTTGAAAAATTTCAAAATTTAAAATTAGGAAAAGAATATTTTTTCTGCTTTTGTTTCAAACGGAGCTGTCATTATAAATGGTTCCTTGGATTGATCAGAGTATTCAATGTAATATCATGTCGTTATCACCTGAAGAATGTACACGGATTATTACCATGGTACAAGAAGGAAGAAGTCAGCGTAGCACTGCTAGAACAGTAGGAGTATCTTTATCAACAGTCCAAAGAGTACTCCAGCGATTTCAAGAGACCGGCATGAACATCAGGAGACCAGGAAATGGCAGGCCAAGGTGCACAACTACACGAGAAGACCGATTCATCGTGAGCACTATGTTAAGAAATCGACATCTCACGGCTGTTCAGGTCCGAAACAGTCTTCAAGAAATTCACTACAACAATGTGAGCTCTAATACGATTCTGCGACGTCTTCGTGAAGCTGATATAAAGCCTTATAGACCAGCAAACGGCCCCAAACTGCTCAGAGAATATCGAGTTGCCAGGTTACGGTTTGCTCGAGAACACATCCGATGGACAGATGAAGATTGGTCCAAGGTTATGTTTTCCGATGAGTCCAGATTTTGTTTATTTACGCACGACGGGAGACGAAGAGTATTTAGACGGCCAGGAGAACGGTATCATCAAGCGTGTTTTGAAGAAAAGGTGCCATTCGGTGGAGGATCAATAATGGTTTGGGCTGGGATATCTTCAGAGGATCGCACGGAGTTAGTGATCATAGAAAACGGTTCTCTTGACTGCTGTCAGATACGTAGGAGAGATTTTAAATGAGCATGCTGGTCCATTCTTAGTGAATATGAGTGCAATTTCCATTCTTATGCACGATAATGCGCGACCACATACTGCTCATTTGGTCAATATGTATATTTAAGACGTCGGTAAGACGTCAAGACGACCTCGCAGCCCAGACATAAATCCCATAGAACATGCATGCGACGAGCTCGAGAGATGCGTGAGACAACGCTCTCCTGCTCCCGTTGCCTTACACGAGTTAAAGAATGCGCTAGTGGAAGAATGGGCAAACATAGACCAAAATCGTATTAAAAATTTGGTTTACAGCATGCCACATCGTCTTATTGAAGTGATACGGGCTCGTGGAGGAAATACAAAATATTAAATTGACAAAAAAACTTTTATTTTTTAAGATTTACTGCGAAGTGTATTTTTGTTGTCATAAGTTAGAAGCGAAATTTTCTTATTTTTTAGTATTTAATTAAAGTTATATAGTGTACAGAACGTGTTACACATTTTTTTATATGTATTAATCAGTCATCTACGATATACTATAGTTTCGCAAATTAGTCTTATGTATTTAAGAAACTATCACGCCATTTATTAGCGACCCGGAATTTTTGCGATCCAGTTTATTCCAACGCCGGCCAACACACGATCTAGATATTACTTATGATTAGATACAATAAAATTAAATAATATGAGTGTATATGCTGCGGATTTGAATTTAAAAATCTTTATTATTTTATACAATGGGCTGTTTTATTTGTTTTTATATTGTATTACTAGTTGTTACTTTTATAATTAAGATAGATAAAACTCTCTATTGTACACCAAAACAAAATAATAAGACAGTAACAGACATTGAAATACATGGAATGCACAGAAATCGGTCTTATCGATAATAGCGATAAGACCAGATATTTTAGTCACAGATAGACGGTGTACAGTATGCATAATTAATTATATGTATATAATACATTAATTAATTATATGTATAAGCAATATGATAACAGGATAAGAGGAGAAGTAGTAATACAAGCGATTATAAGATTGAAGAAGAAAGAGTAGTATAAGAAAAATAAGACTGTAACATATTATGTCAGTAGCTTAATGAAAGATTACAAAGGTAAATAGCGTTCAGTAAGTTGACTTCTGAAGCTGAATAAAGATTTAGCACGTTTTATGTTGCACGTTTTAACCACACCGCTTGAACAGTAAAAGAGTAGATATAGGAACTAGAATGGTGAAGAGGTGAATACTGAAAAGATGGTTACTAGAAGAACTATGGTGAAGCGATTGAGAGCAGAGGAATTGAACACGGTCTTTTAAATACTTCGGAGCTGAAGGATTACAGAGTATCCTGTAGAGGAGTATACATTTAGGTATTAACTATTAATGATTTTAACTTATTTTAATACTTATGGCTCATTTAGGTATACAAGGACAGTTTCTCTAACATCGGTCAAAAGATAGTATAAACAACTGTTATCATCATCTGATCACTGATATCTCTCTTGTCATCGAGTTTTAATCATCATGTCAACAGTTGTAGGTCGCATACGAGAATCGTATACAATGTTCTCGCCCAAATCGTTCGAGAAACTCTCCTGGTGTAAACGAGTAGATACTCTTCTCTATTGTTGGTTCAAAATTATTAGATTAATCAAAATTATTGTAAATTGTTACATAAGTATGTTGTTAATTTAATTTTCCTACACTCTAGATGTTCTCTTTTATTAAAACACATTTAACGGTATTAAATTAAAACTTATTTCGACTAAATTAAATTTTTAAACTCTTCATATTGTTTAAAATCTAAATAATTTTATTTACAAGTAACACGTTATTTTATATAATATTGTCTTATTTTTATCTTACTTAACTATAAACTATATAAATTATATTTAAGTGATTAATATTAAATAAATCTAATAAATAATTAAATAAATCCAGGGATTAATAGTAATTACAACAATTTAAATATCACATATGTTATATTGTGAATACTATTTAAATAACCAATATATATATATATATTTAAATTTTTTTACTTATATCAGTAAAATGTAGTCACAGCGTGTGATTTGGTAAGTGTCACACTGAAAATAATTTGATAATGACAGTATTTCAAATAATTATTTTCATCTCAATTTAAACATTAGTAACATCAAACATTAATAAATATGTATCGTCAATATTGTAAATACTAATTACAATCTTCCATCGCAACATATTTAATTTAAATTTGCTACTCATATTAGTAGTAATAATAGAAATAACAGCAATAAAGTTAATTACATACTAAGTGAATGTGCAGCTTTTGCATGACAATCGCATTTGCAGTTCTTTTTTACTCTCTCATCTTTCTGCACTTTCGCGTGCTGTCCAGTAAGTTTATGGTTAGGATTATTTAAAACTTGTGGCATCCAAACAGGTTTCCAAAGAGTACGCTCAACTATTTTATTTCTATTTTCAGGAAAATAACTAGATTTTTTAAAATTAGCATTTTGTTTTAACATATTTGAATGTTCTTCTATAACTCTACGATGTTTTGGTGAATCATGTGGATTTATCGGATTTTTATATTTAGCGACTACGTTTGGAGATGTATCGATAACGGTTTCTTGAATTGGTTTCTCTTGCGCTATACAATTCAAATTTTGTATCACAGTTTTATGTTGTTTTCCTCTCAAATTTTGTATGGAAATGTGTTGAGATTGTTCATTTAGTGTGCTATGAGTTATTATAGAACTTGGAATTTCTTGCACATCATTATTCTTTATTGTAGTATCATCCGTGTCTTTACTTATAGACAATGAATACGGTTCTTGGTTCCCAATTAACTGCACTTTGTTTTCATGTTTCGATTGGGCATGATATTTTCCTTTGTACCCATATTTTTCAACATCTGATCCTATCTTAATTATACTGGTATCATAGTTCTTCGCCAGCGTTATATTTTCAGGAAAATTCTTTCTATGTTTTTCTATAACTCTATGATGTTTTGATAAATCTTGTAGATTTATCGGATTTCCATATTTAGGAGCTACTTTGTGAGACGTATCGACCGTTTGTTTAATTGATTCCCCTTGCTTTACCCTATTCAAATTTTGTATCACAGTCTCATTTTGTTCTTCCCGTATGTTTTGTATCGAATTACATTGATACTGTTGATACTTTTTATACAGCTGTATCGAAAATTCAGCTGAGGCCTTGTTATTGGGAAGAGAATCGATAACATTTCTGTTAACGATAGTTTGGTTTACAGGAGCATTGTTGGTTACGCTGTCACTTACTTTGTTGTGTGTCACTTTTGACAAACAATAAGGTTTATTTAGAGTGCTATGAGTTATTGTAGAACTTGGAGCTTCTGGCACAACATTGTTCTTTATGGTCATAGCATCTGTGTCGTTACTTATAGACAATGAATACGCTTCTTGGTTACTGGTCGATTGCATTATATTTTTATATTTTTTATCATAACCATATTTGTCAACATGTGATCCTTCCTTAATTATACAGGCATTATAGCCTTTCGTGAACGTTATTACAGGATAATGTTTATTAAAATCACTCATAATAATACTATTTGAAATATGAATTGGATTGTTTTGAGATACTGTGGCATCGCAAACTAAATTTTTACGCGGGGTTTCATTAGGTTCTTTAAATAGTTCTTTTAATTCATCGCTGTTTTTCTTACCAATTTGGTCTCGATAATTGTTACTAAGAAGTATGGGTAATGAATAGGACCGTTGGTTATTACTTAATGGGGTTAAACTCTCATATTCTAATTGTCCGTTAGATTGTTCCACGAACCTATCGCCGTGCTCATAAATATACATTTCGGTATTATAATCTATATTATTTTCTCTTTTCTCTGTTAACCTCCGATTGTGAAACCATATATTTATATCTGTTTCTTTTATTTGTAAAGTATATGCTATTTTTTTTCTATTTTCATCACTTATATAACGGTATTTTTTAAACTCTGCTTCTAATAAGTTGATTTGTTCTGTACTAAATTGCATTCGACATCTCTTTGCATCTCTTTGTGTAGAAAAGAAATGCTGGTATGTTCTATAGATATCCATCTGTTGAACAAAAATAAAATTTTAAATAAACTTGTTATAATTTTTAAGACTTTCGGTGATCCAATGTATTATTTATCTATTAAACATTGGTTAATATATTTTAAACACATAATTTTAGTATTTATTTATAATTTACGAGTAATATAAGCAAGAGAGAATAGGTCGTATATTGATAATAGATAGGTTGCACAAATTTATTTTCAATTTGACGTAGTTCAACGCAACCATCTGCTGTGGAAAAAGTCCAGGGTTCGATATCCGGTCGAACATTCATTAGTTAGAAGACAAATGTTTATTTGGGTCTGAATGGTGTGTTCATCTTTGTATGTGTCTCTGGACCCACGACACAGGGAATCCCAATGTGGGCTATTTAATGTAGCGTTCATTTATTTTAACTTAAAAAACTTAAAATTTTAACTAATAAGTTTTTATTGCACAATGTGTTCAAAGTACCAAATTATATACTGAACATGTTGTATAAATTTGGTCCCTGTAGTAAGGTACTGGTCAATCTGAAACGAACTTTGGGTTTTTGTCACCATACATCTCATCATCCGCACTTCCTTGACAAGGAGCTACTGCGTACAGTGCGGTCTTTTCAAGACACTTTGCACCGCGAAACCGAAAGTGGTAAAATGAACTACCAAATGAGGTTTTTCCACAGATAACTATAATAACATGGGGTTTTCAAGAGAACCGTGAAATAGTCCTGCAAGGTCGGCGGCGCATTCTCAATTCCCCTGATATTGCAGGTGTTCATGGTGTGACCACTTACCATCCTATAGACCGCCCATCCGCCGGCCCCGTTTCTATAAAAAACATGCTGGCGGCCAGCCTTAGGGTCTAAAGTGCTGTTTTTTAATTTAAAAATTTCTTGTTCGTTGTATATTCACAAAGATTCAAAAAATTCAAAAGTCTCTTTGGATATTAAATTAACTTGAAATTACCTACTTAATTCGCACCCTCAGCGGAATAAAATATATAACAAAAAATGATAACATTTCAGTGTATCACGAGCTTCATGGGTATTATTTGAATTCCTGATAAGCTGACAAATATTGTGATAAAACTTTATACACTGCAAGACTATAAAAAAACATGTACCTATTTATTGAGCAACAATTTATTGAATGTTATTAAATAGAATACAATGCAAGCCATCTGTAAGCAAATCACTGTATAAATTAAATATGATACTTCTTTTTTTCATTATTGTTAACAGATTTAAGTTCAGAGTATAAAACTTGAGTAAAAAAGAATTATTAGAGTGATTCGTGTAATTACAGCAAACCGTAAATATAAGTGTTCCACTAAAAGTTAAAATTCATAGCAAAATTGACATGGTGTTAACTAATAATATGAGGTTTTATTACGCATAATATATTTATTCTTTAATATATTATGCGAAACACAAATACCTATAACTTTTTTCGTCAATATCAAAATTCAATTTGAAAATAGCACTTACAAGTCCTTCATTTTCTATTCTACGTATTTCTTCTCTGGAAAAAATTTGATTTTGCATCTTCGTGTGCTACACAGTTCCATTAAAAAATGACATTACCATTTTATATAAAATACCCGTTTTCTTTTTTCAAAATGTTTAACACTACCGCCTTTTCACAACTAAAACTCGTTTTACTGTCGTGTACTTATTTATACTGATATGATTAAGATTAAATGACTATTTAGATAATTATTATTATCTTCATTACTAATTGTCCAACAATAATTAACTTAAAATTTAACGTGATTCTATTTTGAATGATGTGGTGAATGATATATTGAAATTTTATTATTTTCTGAATATCTGAATAGGTTTTAATCAGATTTTAAGCACGACAGCCTACATGGTGTCAAGACAAATGGTGTCGCTGGCGAGGCGACATCTAAATGAGATATCGTCATTATAAATACGTCATTAAATTATAAATACAATAATAAATTGTATAGGTAGTAGTATTATTTATTCGAGTCAGGGATATGACATCTAGAACTGTCAATAAAGTGTCATCGCCGTACAAATTTCACTCTGTTTGACAGTTCTATATGTCATATCGACTCTACTCTAATGTGATTATTGATTATTGTGTTGTGTGCCGGCTGTAGGCCATCTCTTCCCGCGAGTGTCCTAAAAGGCGACTAAGGAATAACAAAGTGGCTACAAAAAGCCCCGAGGAACTACACCAACTCTAAAAGAGTCGACTCGCCAACCCGCTTGGTCATCGTGGTGTTTTAAGGCCATGCATCCGTCATGTACGGGTCAATGTCCATGTCCAGCGGTGGATACTGAAAGGGCTGGTTACATTGCATTATTATTGTTATTTATAAATAACAAATACAATTATGGCTATGTGTCGGTCGTTACACTTAACAAATAATTGTGTAATGTTGTTATGACGAATTTTGATAACAAGGATTAATACAAAAATTAAAAGTACCTACATTTAAAGTACATAAAAGTAACGTGTCTAATTATATTACCTATATTCAATTTTCATGATATTAATAAAAAAGAATTACCTTGCTACCCTTGCAAAACTGTTATAATCTTTGAAAGAACGAATGGATCAAAAGAACTCGTATCCAGAGCTGTAAAATATTTCAATAAATGAGTACCTATCTATATACAAAACATTCAATTTCAAATGATTTATTTGCTAAAACAAATAATTAGTAAATAAGTACAGTGCAGATGGTAAACTTGATCATACTTGTATTTCCAGGTCCTTCGCCGTTTTTTTTTATTGAAAAAGGCGACAGACGAGCATACAGTCCACCTGATCATAAGTGGATACTGTCGTCCATAGACATCCGCGATACATGCCAAAACGTACGTATATTGGGGAAATACGATAAAATAGGAAATGCAGTACATTTCAAGGTAGTCTTGTGTGAGAGAGGAGTAACGTGGCCACTCGAGTGCGCCCAGTAGCTATGGGAATGCAGCGTGCACTCCCCCCCCCCCAAGCGTACACTCTCCCCTGTTTAATTTAGTGGGTGGTTCTTGCCACTTTTTTAGGCTCCACTGACGTTCTCGACAATCGCATGTAGGCTTAGATAAGTGTCTATTTCTAAAAAGATAGGTACGTACATTTAATCATTAATTTGTAATGTACGTTAAAAACATACAACCGATTAAACATACTTCTCCATAAATTCCACCGGTATAAAGAATCAATCCACGTAAAGCTTGCTTGGTATTTATTTTAAAATACATTAAAAATATCAGAAATATATTATCTGTATAACCAATTAATACTTGACAAACAAGGATTTGACGATTCATTTAAAATTGGGATGACGTTCAAATCATTTATTTTTTATTTTATTTATATACTTTATTGAACATACAAATAATAAAAATAATTACAGAAGAATGTATATATATAGTATATAGGTATATGCTTTAGAATATTTATTATTTTGTTTTATATATTTTCAGCATTTTTTAATTTTATGTTATCTTAAAATAAACATGTATAAACTGAATTTTAAAAGCTATGAATTAAATAATTATAAAGTTTCAGAAAGCACCATTTGTTGGTCCATGGTATCGTAAAGCTTGCCAGTTAACATTAGCTGGTAGCGTGCTACCGACGTGCTTTTGAAAGTTACCGTTATGATATAGTCAGAACTATACTTACACGTAACTTTTACAGGAGAGATAAGTGCTCGGGGTCCCGAGAGTGAAGATTGTAGCTTATGGGGTTCATTCGAGCTTTAATTTTGTATGTGGTAATAACAAAGTTCGCTCACAGATGGCGCTAAGAGTCCTATTGGTTTCGGAACAAAAATTATTTTGTTTAATTTTATTAACAATTATGGAATATTTTCAGCATTCAAAATATTGAATGTATACCGGTATACTCAATACTCAGCATATCTTTATACTCCTGAAGAATTTTTCGAAATAAAAATATTTTTTTTGTAAATATAAAATATTTATTTTTCATCATTTCAATGTCAGTAATCGAAACACTTATAGTTGGTATACAACATTTGAGTCAAATAATAATAACGAATTTAATAGATACTACATCTATTAGTTATATAGTATTAATACGTCTATATAGTATTAATAAAATAACTATTGATTATCAATATATTGTGTCGTTAATATAATGACACATTAATAATATAATAAATGACACTTTATAATTATTTGTTACTGATTTATACAAAAAATTATTCATACAAAATTTGCATTATTACAATAAATTTAAACAAAACTGCTATATGAACTATGAAATACAACCATTCGGTACATAGTTGTAAAAAACTTAAATCAGTAACAACAGCTATTTCCCTTTTCAACTCAAACGAGTGTTTTCATATACATCAGCTGCTCACAAAAATTAATAAATCTCGTTCTCATAAATATTCCTAATCCATGATATATCATTAGATTTGTAAACAGAACTGTTAGCAGTCGAGCTTGTAGGAGTATTGTTCTTTAAATTAGAATTAGCATGTTGTGACACAACTTGCAATGTGGCATTCTCCGACTGTGCACTTCCCAGCTGTGGCCTTCCCAACTGTAGATATTCCGACTGTAGGCTTCCCGGCTGTAGGCTTCCCGACTGTAGGCTTCCCGACTGTAGGCTTCCCGACTGTAGACTTCCCGACTGTAAACATTTTAGTGTTTTCCGACTGTGGCATTCCTGTACAACATGCTGCGCTGCAGTTTCTGAGTGTATCTGCTCTTGAATTTGCTGATACTGCTCTTGGATTTGCGGAGAGTATGTTGGATATTGATCCAACACTTGGTTCTGGTTAGTTTGCGCCGGGTTTGGGAGTACACCCATCTGTTGTTGCATCGGAACCGGTTGTCCAGCGTATTGTTGGACAACACCCCCATTGTTAAAGGCACTATTTGCAGGAATCGTGTACGGCATTACATTCAAATTTTCTATCGATGTATCAGGCGATGATGGAGTAGTTTGTGATTCGGTTTCTTCTGCGATAGCTTCTAAATTATCTTTTTTCTCCTTCATCCTACGGTTCTGGAACCAGATTTTAATTGTACGCTCTTTCAATTGAAGTGCTTCAGCTAGTTGTATTCGTCTGCTTCGCTCGATATACCGAGTTCGAGCGAACTCCTGTTCAAGCTCCACCACTTGGTTAGTTGTGAACGCCGTTCGATTTCTTTTTTGTTTTAGAACACGTTTATTGATGATATTATTAGTTAAGGTAGCTTGAGGTGGCGCTGAATATTTCACGTTTGCCACAGCATTATACAACAGAGAACCATGGACTATGTTTTGTCTATTGGGATGAACCTGTACGTTGCCATTAATAAAGGGATTCCTATGAAAATTATAAGGATATGAGCCAGCTGGAAGACACATAGTGTTCATAGATGCGTTCATAGGGTTGACGTTCCTGATATCTTCCTGCCTGCTGGTAGCACCGGAACCATTGATAGTGAAGATTGGGACCAAATTCTGCTGAGGCATCGCTCCAAATTGCAAGTTCTGTAAAATATTGAAAATGTATTGTTATTTACACTTGTAAAGAAAGACTTATCTTAATCCAGTTAAACTCGTCTTTCGAAGATAATACGAACGGAAATTATATAAGAATTTTATAACAATGAATACTGAAGATTAAAAATTTAAATAAAGAAATATGGTTTGAAATGCGAGAAACATTCTATTAAATTGACTGGCCAGCAAGAAAAATTATGTTATTAAATAATGATTTGATGTAGGTACTTGTACATCAACTAAATTATCCTGAATCAAACAGTTTAATAGGGTATTTGGAAAGTATCCATGTATTCAAACGAGTCTGAACACGTAAACATACCTTATTTATTTTACTCGACGTTTCGGTTGGGTTGCACCAAGCATGATCACGAGCTGAGCTGTCTTCGGTCAGCTCGTGACCATGGATCATGCAACCCAACCGAAACGTATTATTATTTTTGTGTTATATGTGTGCGTTACTATTAAATCTCAAATCTCAAATATTAATTTGGAAAGTAGTTAATAATAAATAATATAATAATTAATAATGCCACACTCAATGAGCCCACACTAGGATTCCCTGTGTAGTGGATCCAGAGACACGTACAAACACAAATACAAATACACACCCGGACAAATGTATGTCCGACCAGGAATCGAACCCGGCAGCTTTTGCACAGCAAGTAGGGTCACTACAAACTGCGCCAATCGGTCGGTCAAAATATTAAATTAGAGAAGTCAAAGTATTAGAAAAACATTTAATATTTCGTAGTAAAATTTTTACAGATTGTAACATATATAAATACATAGATTGATTTAAACTTTCGGCGCGTAATAATTAGCTGCTTTTTTATTCTGACGAATATAAATAATATTTAGGTATATTTTTTAATTTATTTGCAGAACGCCCCTTTCTTATATAAAAAAGCCGTAGGTGTACTAAGTTTTTAATTCTGTGGAATTCCGACGTTCCTTGGTGTTAGCAGAGAACAAAAATGCTCCTACAAAAAAGGTAAGTATTGTAGCTGAAATAAAATAAAAACCTTGCTATGGATTATAAGGTGGAATAGGGATTTAACTACACAATTACGATGTATAAAATAGTAACTAAATCTTTAATATAGGGTTAATTTAATTTTAAGTGAAACAGTTTAATTTATATCAATGTCGAAACAGTTAGGAATAAAAATAAATTGCCACAAGTATCATTTTAACTCTTAGCATGAATACTAACATATCTTAGTACTACTAAAATTAAAAATATTACTTTGTTTTGCTTTTTTTTTCAATCGTACACTTTGACTGATGCATTGCAAGTCAATAGAGTCAAATAAACTATTTGTTATGGGCCCAAAAAGTATAGTCACTAATGTCACCTAAATAATAATATAACGTTAATAATGGCGGAAGTAAAAGAGTTATTAAAATTGAAGGAGTCAACAATATTACTGTAATCAAATGGCAAACCTGTATAGCGTATATTACCTATATAAGAAGAAGGCAAGCTATTCAGTCTTGACCATTTAACCGACGATTTAAAGTGTGTCTGCTACACTTTTATAATAACGACGATGATGTTGATGATTTTAGTCAATGTTTAACTATAAAGTGTTATTATTTAGTGGTATATTATTATTTTTCCTTTAATTATCATTTCCTACAAAAAATAATAATTTAAATTATTGCAAAAACAGCAAAAATGCAATTATTATTTGCATTTCGCTTATTAGCTTGATATTAAACAAAGTGATTATAAATTCTATGTACATATAGATTTTATAATTTATATTTAATAAGCAGACGAAAAGTTTTAAGACAACTAAAATGACACAAAATTACAGCTGCCAGAATTCCAGGGAATTAAACTATAAGCTATGAAGTTTAATGTTTTGACATCGGTATAATTATAATTATGATGTTTATATATATGTATTTAGTTTCCTAGTACTAGTTCCCTGTGTCGTAAACCTGGAGACATATAGACGACCACAAACAACCCAGATCCGAACAAACATTTATGTATGTGCGAGTGAACCCCGGAGCTTTTGCACAGCAAGCAGATATACTACCAACTAGGTTAATCGTAATAAATATTTTCTCTGATTAAAACTTAGTGGTCAACAAACACATCTTATGATAGTAAATGTTATTAAATGTATTCATTCAAAATGGAATAGTTACCATGTCGCTCTGTAGTAAGTTACTGGCACTGGTCGCCTGGTTCCATTGACCACAGGCATCTCCTTCACTGCTTCCACTATGCACCATAGATGGTATGGACTGAATAGGGAATGACATTTTTACTAGTGAAATACTCGTACTCTACTAAAACTGTGAAAACAAGGAAAAATACACCTACGTTCGTTACAAATACACGAAGGGAATTAAAGGAGGAATGAAAATTGTCTTGAAATTTATACATAGTGTCAATTTCTTTAAATCATTAGTGACGACTATTAGCAAAACCAGTTTCGAACAAAAGCTCGTGTAAATTATGTGACTAATGCACCATTGTCCTCGCGAATGCAACGACTTGTTTGTGCTAGATAGTATTCATAGTAAAAGTTGTAAAAATATCATTTTTCATTCGAAATTTTTATCAAATTACTTCGTTTACACGGAAACTATTTCCGCATGCTATTTTTTACAGAAACAGCCTATCGAATAGCTGTGGGTTTTAGTTCCATAGGGCAGTAAAAGTAGGTATAGATAATAAATCATATGATATAAATTATATCCGATGTTATCCGTTTCTTCTGTTTCAAACTTTCGCATATTATTTGAAACAGAAAGATCTGTTGACGAAAACTTAACTAACATCTCTAAATACTACAACTCTTATGTCGAACTAAATTAAATAATTATGAAATTATAAGTAATCAAATCATTATTTATAAAGTTCTACAATTTTAGGGTGTAGACATATCTACATACTCGTATTTTTATAATTATTGAATACTAGCTGTTGCCCGCGACTTTGTTCGCGTGGTCTTCAAGTACTAATTCAGAAACCATCGCGGGCGTGCGCTCAACAACTCACCATAGTTTCATCGCAATCGGATGAATGGTATAGGAACGCATACGGGACAAACAAACAAAAATTCATTTTTATATATATATATAATATGTGGGTGACACTGAAAGTTTTTAGAATCTCAAAAATGAAGTCAGATATAAAGATGGAAGATGTTTTATTCCTTTTCGAAGTATTCTCCGCGACAGTCGATACACTTTTTCATGCGATGAAACCATTGTGTGAAGCATTCAGGCCATCCTTCTTTAGGTATCTCTTCAATAGCCGTTTGGAAGGCCGTTACTGCAGTTAATTAATTAACCGTTACTGTTAATGCAGAAGATGTGCATTCTAAAATATTGAATCTTTTTCGGAGTTGCTGAAAATATGTGTTTTATTTTGTGTAAGCGCTGTGTAACGCCAATATGGAGACAGCATTCTTGTTGATCAACTACCAATGAACGAAAGAGAAATAGGCTCAGTATTGAGTTGGTACGGGCTGGCGCTGATACCTACTCACACAATATAATTGATGCGTTGCGTTGCGAAGATTTTTATAATTCGTTATTAAAAAACGAAAAACTTTTAGTTCCGAATACGAAGTTCTGAAAAATATTGCGGTAGGTACTTAAGGAACAAAATAAACATTTAAAATAATTTTTAATGTTTTATTTTATAGTCCTCATTTTTTATAAGAAATTATACTTTTTAGGCATAAAAAACATACTGTCATCGTTATTTGTCATTTTTCTGTCTGGCAACCCTACCCGTAGGTAATCGTGTACGTAAACTTGACTCATACCAATACCTAATGATGCCCGTATCTTTCATAGATTTTTTCCGGAGAGATAAATATAGTCCAGAAACATATCACGTATCTTAACGCTCTAACTCAATGGGTCTCTAATTTCTCACGTGTCTGTGAGTAACTATCGACCCATTCATCGGCCAGTGTCTCTCCACTGGTGGATATAGGCCTCTTTCAAAGACCGCCACCACACACGATGTTCAGCTCTTGACATCCAGCCACTATCGGCGATTTTCTTCAAGTCGTCAGCCCACCTGGCCGCAGGGTGTTCCACCCTACGTTTTCAGGTATATGGCCTCCATTCGAGGGCTCGTCTCCCCCATCGGTCCCGCGGCATACCTATATGGTCTGCCCACTGCCACTTCATCACTACTTTCTAAAATCTTAAAATAATAGTTTAGCAGTAACTTTCCCTGTTGCTAAGCAATTGTCAAGTATTGACTTGTACTTTAAAATTGTGTAATCCTAGTTGTTAGATGTTGCAGTCTTTGAGTGGTAAAGAAATAACGTAGTGATGAATTAGAAAGTACTAAATTGTGTTTTTAAAATATGTTCTTATTAAGAGTCATTGATGAGAGACAATGCCAATTGTTTTATTGTAATTTAATCAAAATTTATTTTTTTTGTAATACGTTACTTAATTCTATAGCTTATTAAATACTTAAATGAATATTAATAAATGAAACCAAATATAATTTCTTCAGATATTTATTATTTATGATATAATAAAATTTAAAACAAATGTTTGTTAATTATAAGTAAAATAACATGCATATATATCCACGACTACTAGTAATGGTATATACATCCATTACTTTCTATGACATAAAAAAGTAGCCTTACAAATACATAATTTACGTTAATAAGTAGAACGTAGTTATATAAAACTAAATAAAATAAAATTTAAATGTTAAAAATCGATTAATATTATAATTATATAACTAGAATTTACTTTTAAAATAATTGTACTTGTATCAACCTTTAAAGTCGGACTGCAGGACAAATGCGTCCCTATTAAATCACTGTGGGGTTTCGGGCCGTAATCCACTACGCGGGCCCGGTGCGGATTGATGGATCACATACTGGATGATACCTAAGATCACATACCTAGGTGAATTGGTGAGTTGAGTATAGATATCCCTAGGCTATCACCGCCCTGAGGTATATTACAATTTGATATTACTTACTTAAATTAAAATTATAGATTATATTAAAACAAAAATGGCACTTAACATACAAGTAATTATAAATTAAATTGCATATAGACTTGCGAACTGCGAAGGTAGAGTGTTTGTGCGTCTCAGTTGGATTAAATTATACGGTATCGGAAAATTTGCTGAACATTTACTTTAGCTAACATACGGATGCTCAAAACGCTATCCGTGTTACTATTGCGTTCGCAGGTCCAAATACAACTTAAAAGAAATAGAGAAACTTAACTAAACAAAATAAATTAATATGTAGGTAGGTTCAGAGAATAATTTAATTAACACAATAAAATTAATTAATACAAAAAAAACTTATTATTACACTTTTCTCTTCATAAAGAGAAATCATAATTAATTAACACGTACTTTATGTGTAGCTGATGTAGCGATGAATGCTACATATTATAACAAAGAAAAATCGTGCATATCCAGAAGCATCTGCATCGAATCTTTCGGATTCACTGGTTCCCATTGAAAATCATTTCCTTCTTGTGTTTTTACTGAAGGACCGGCTGGTGATACCGGCTCATGTATCGGAATTTCTTCTCTTGTGCACATTTTATTTTCAGGTATTTCAATGCTCGCGACCTCCCTTATAAAACTATCTAAATCGTCTTCAACCTCAGTGTCCAAATTAACAACGCCGTTATCTCTCTGAACATTAATTTCTTCTAGTGGTGTTGCAATAGAAGACGTCGGTACTGGTACCAGATCGTATATCGGAACTCCGGATATATGATTGTCCAGTCGTGCAGTATTCGGGGAGTAACACGTTCCGCTCGATGCAGAACCAGGCGAGAGGCTCTCTCCTGTCTCTTCTGCCTCCTTCTTGCTCTTTGTGCGACGGTTCTGGAACCATACTTTTATGGACTTGTCATTAATTTGGAGCATTCTTGATAGATTTTGTCTCTGCTCTCTTTTCACATAAGGTGTTTTGCTGAAGATGTTTTCCAAAATATTCACTTGTTCAGTCGTGAAATTGATCCTTTTCCTTTTAGACTTCACTATAGTTTTAAAACTTCCATTGGGGGTACGTAAAACTGAAAAAAAGTAACAAAATTTCAATTTTTCCATTATTCCATTATGAAATAAATATCAATATAGGATTAATTATTATTTGTTAGAAAAAAACATACCTGTTACTTTGACACGAGGATTTTGCGTCGAAGAACGATTATTTGATCTTACTTGATCGGAATCGACTACTTGCATCGACGGTTGTTCGCAGTACGCAGGATGCATAGTATTAATGTGAGTATAAGCAACCGGTTGTTGCTGCAACAAATAAATAGATAACTTATTATTTTACTCATTCATTACAAATAATTAATATCTATAAAAAACAATGTTTATAGATATACGTACTTGATATAGACAGCTTCGTTGGAACGATGAGGGAATAGCCATAGCCTGAACATTGTGATGTGCGTGAAATTGAGACTGTTGTGACCACTGGGATGTCTGCCACTGTAAAGAAAAACACCCAAACGAATAAATAAATAAGTTCAAAAATAATAAAATAAAATCGAGAAATAAGAACAAAAATATTATCAATGAAAACCTATTTTTATAACAATAATTATTAAGACTGCAATGAAAATGAGTAGTAAGTAGTACCTGGCAACTAGACAGCTCTGAAGTTGTCACCATATTCCTGCAATAAGGAATATTCGTGGTTCCATGAAAACTAGGATTCCAATTTTGTTGGAGGTTGTCCATAGAACGGTGAACAAGATTGGCACTTTGGTAATTGTTAGAATGCATTTCTGAATAACTGAAGCGCACTGTGTCAAATGATTTTCATTTACAAATCCTAGTCCCTTTTATACCATAACGGGGTAGGTCATTAACAGGTGATTAGTTAACCTGTTGTGATAATATTGACTATCGAAAATACGTTACACCCTAGGATGTGAAAATTTTAAACTTCCCGATATAACTTTTATATCCTCTATAATTATATATATATATATATATATATATATATATATATTTATATATATATATATATATATATATATATATATATCTAAGTATTTTCTAATTTCCAGCGAGTAAGATAAATTTTGTTATTGTTTATTTATTAATTTTTGTGCATTAATGTTTTCCAATTTACATTTAAATGCGGACAAAACACAACAGCTGATAAGGATTTCACGACTTTCAAGAAATGATATAATAACCCTATTGTTCGTTAAAACTTTTGCTTGCCAAACCTGCGTGTCATTATTATGATAAAATTTTTAAGAATTACAGAGAGTCACGCAATAACACTTTTATTGGTAACACAAAATAAACACTGTATATAAAAAATATTGATTACTTTAAAGTAATATTTGATTTACATAAATTTATCTTTTCGCTAGTCACTTTTGTTATTAACCATTTTACTTGGCCAGGATATTCAATAGATAATTTTTCTTCATTAAAAAATAAAAGGATTATTAACATGTGTGCTAAATATTATTTGTTCTTATAGTGATATTGTTTGTGTTAATTACAAAATTAAAAGTAATTAAAAGTAAGTACACTTTATTATAAAATCGCTGGTCCACAAATAATACGTTTCCTTGTCTGACAATATAAAATACAATTTCAACCATCAATTTTAATAAATTAATCTATTTGTGTACGTATCGAAAAATTATGTATGTTACAGGAATAATTCATTCACTTGTCTTACAAATAATCGTGATACAAGTATCACTAGAAACGTTGCTCGCTAAATTCATAACATTCTTATCAGTGGATAATTAGTCCTAGGTGTGAAAGCTGGAGGCCTGTGAAAGCTTTATAGAACAATAGTGTCATTGTGTTATTTCTTGGAATACATAGAATCCTTATCAGCTGTTGTTGTGTACGCACATAAAATTGAACTTGAAAACAAAATTTGAGGGACAAAAATAAAATAGATGATAGCAAAAGTTACCCAGTTACGGGGTGAAAATGGACTAGGATTTGTACCTAAATTAATTTATATAAGGTACACCATCAGTATTCTTACATATAACAATAATCCTATTAGAGCTTGATATCAGATATATTGAATATCTATTACAATGAACTTCAGTTATAAATATAAACTTATCAATATTATAAACTTTACTTTAATAAAGTAAGATTGTCGATTTACAAAATATATTTTTGTTACATTTCTAACCAGTTGACCCGGCAGCCGTTGTCCTGTCCAAATTTCAATAATACAATAATTTAAATAAGTTCATACAAAAATCGCATAGAGAAAAACACTTTCAGTTTTTCCCGATTATACCAGTTTTGCAGGCAACTTCTCCAATTTTTCTTTCCCTAAAAATCTTGTTCGTACTATTACGAACATTTAAAAAAAAATAGCCAAATCGGTCCAGCCGTTCTCAAGTGATGCGCTTACCAACGAACAGTATTTAATTTTTCTATAGATATCAAGATGGAAATTAATTAATTAATGTTTTCAGCTGTAGTCAAAAAGAAACGTCTCGCCAGGGCTCGCTTTATTGTTCCCACATTGATTAAGAATAAATCCACATCAATGGGCTTGTAAAAAAAAATTACAGCTCGCGTCATGTAAGAATGTTTTCTACTTATAATGTGTGTGTGCAACGAGTCAAAGAATATATCCCAATCTTTTACTTTACTATTTACAATATTACGATTAGAACACATTCTGACTATAGGCGAATTAAGTTATTTCTACACACAGGCACAATAAAAAATTGTGAAAATGGTTTCCTAGGATGTTTATGAGGAATACTTAATGAAATCTTCTCAATTATAAAGCTGCAATCTATATATCCGTTTATAGATTTATATATTATAAAAAACTTTATCATGACAATGTAAGGTCTTTTGTTAAATGCAAATCATTCGACCTAGTGCATTACGATGAATATGGAGACAACTTCAGCACTGGCCAAATATTAATAATTAACATAGTAGCTAGCAGCAGATTTTTTTATTTTTAAATAAGAATTTAGATAATATTTTTTTTCTTTAAATATAGAAGAAGTCCTAATATTTATTTGTCAGATATTACTATGTTCATATTGATTTATGATGTTTTATTTTGTTTGTGTCGGATAAAATCTACCGCTATAAGTAGTTACTTAGTATCTAGGTTTAAAACACTTTTAATGACTTAAAAAATGCGTATTATTCACTCCCGGACACTTGAATCGAGCCACCCTGCATTTTCAGTTTTGAGGACCTGAAAATTAAAAAAAAAAGAATTATCAATCAAAATGTTTTTATGCAGTTTTGGAACCGACATACTAACCATCATTTCAGTATGCCATTGTTCCAAATTTGAATTCAGAGTACATACTGAAAAAATTTAGTTAAGTGTAACAACTCGCCTTCTCACGAGAAAGACTTTTGTATTTTTGAAGAATACAACAGTTTACCTAAAAAACGTTTGTTTAGTAACATGTATTGCCGCCAAGAGCGTTCGTTTACCGGCCGTCCTGCGGTTTGGCATGGAATTAGTCAACATCACTATGACGTGTTGTCGAATGTTCTCCCATTCAAAATAGGTTCAAATTTCAGGAAAAACAATTTAAAGAAACTTTTATTAATAAACAACACCATTAAATCAAAAACACTTCTCCAATTCAAACTTTCTGCTCCCTTATTTTTTTCAAGGTAATGAACTGTGCTTTTCATCTATGGTTCAAATTCGTGAATTCATATTTGGAACAATAGCACACCAAAATGATTGTGAATTTTCCAGCTTCAAAACTGCATAAAAACTTGTTCTTTGACGATCTAACGATATTTTTTTGTTTCAGGCCTTTATACATAAAAAATGCAAGGTGGCGCGATTCATCTGTCCCAGGAATGTACATACCTTTTCTGTCGAAGTAATTCCAGCTATATGTGTAGGACGTGGAGTTCCGTCATTCCTGTTTCTACATTTCTAAAACATGTACAATGGGGAATGCTCTGAAGAATTGTTCAATATAATTCCCACCTCGGGTTTCTACAACCGCACCTCCCGTCACAGAAGTGCGGTCCATCCGCATTTCCTCGATACGGAGGTGTCGCGCACTGTTCGCTCCAAAAATTACTTTATACCGCGAACCCGTAGGCTGTGGAACCAACTGCCTCAAGAGGTCTTTCCATTAAGCTACGATATGGGGTTCTTCAAGAGAGCTGTGAATAGGATTTTGCAAGGTCGGCGGCGCGCCCGCATACCCCCTGGTGTTGCAGGTGTCCATGGGCGGCGGTAACACTTACCATCACGTGGGACCGCTTGCTCGTCCGCCCACTAGTATATAAAATGTCAAATATACTTTACTTTAGCAAGACAATCTTTTTACACAGTATCTGCATCAACTGTTACACCATATTAATCGATAACATGTATCAAATCCGTGAGGGTAGATTAAAAATATTTGTAGGAAATCTCAGTACCCTCTTTAGCAAGATAATCATTGCGCCAACAGTCTTAAGTGGTTCCCATAAATGTTAATTGTTAGTGTTAAGTATTGCCAACAGAATACAAGAGAATACATAATGTTTGATACCGTTTTAACGACAGCATTTACCTACTCCTCTAATTAACACGAATGAGGTAAGTGCAAATAATTGGACTAGTATCTATCATTATTAAAATAGAATTCCTGAAAATGTCTAAAATGCATCTAAATTGTTGTGTGAAACTTGTGAAAGCTGTAACTCACTGCCTACACATACATTACTTATAATGTAATATATTAACTGTTGCCTGGTGTTGAAATGTCCATTAATTATTAAGATAGCGAAGTACGTATTCATATAACTTATGTTATTTCATAAATAATCATTTCACCTATTTCATAGTGCTAGTTTTTCAATCTCTATATTCAACACTCAGTTCTATAACTGACAATGAAGAATTTTGAGAATTTATATTTTTTTATCTAAGCAAATATTTCCTTGTTTAAATACAAAATCCGTAATGGGAAGTGAGTTTCTGAACATGTGTTATGATATGATTCAAGTTAAACTTATGATATTTACACAAAGATCACATTATATGCCATAATAATGTGACAGAGGTTATGCAGCAGCGCACCCGCATATCCCCTTGTGTTGCAGGTGTCCTTGGGCGGCGGTAGCCACTTAGCATGACGTGGGCCGCACGCCCGTCTTCAATCTTCATCATAAAAATGACCTATACGACACAAAGAAATCCAATACTCTTGAATTCAATACTTCTACTATTATTACATGGTACTAGATAAAACTGTGACTGAGAACAAAGCTATAGGTATAAAACTTACCTTTACAGGACACCTGTTTGGATAATAACAGACCATTTGTAACTAAATTGTCTGTGTCTGGACATAACACGATGCACGGTTCGTTTTATTATTTTCTTGTTATTAATTTAATTGGTATTTCCTTATTTATCCTCGTTCACTGGTCAGTTTACAATTAATTTGCCACTTACCATATTTCAGGAACAAAGGTAACACAACCAACAAACAAAACATTCCAGATTTGGGACAATCACAGACCATTAATTATTACTAAATGGCCTGAGCCTGGACACTACTCGATGCAAGGTTTGCTTCTTTTTCATATTGTTTTATTTCGTATTTCCTTACATTTCAACATTTACTGGTTACAATATATATATAATATATAACTTGTTACAATATAACAAGTTACAATATACAATAATTAATTATTTACTACTTTATTACAGGAACAGACGTAACAAAATCAATGAAAAGAAAGAATAAGCGGCAACGTACTGCGTTTACGACGGATAATCTGCGTGTACTCGAAGAAGTATTCTCTCACAAAAAATACATAGATAGACTACATCGCATAGAATTGGCCAGAAGTGTAAACGTAGATGAAAAAGCTATAAAAGTTTGGTTCCAAAACAGAAGAATGAAGGAGAAAAAAGAAAAGAATGCAGTTTCTTGGGATACAGCAACCGACTACTCCAATACTATATCACAATCATATTTTAATATGGAACATTTTTCAAAACAGACAGTTGATACTAAATACCCAGGAAATAATCTGAGTAATTATCAAACACTACATGAGCATTATTACTGCATGAATAATGAAAGTAGGGTTAGTAATAATTTAGAAGTTTTCTTTCATAATGCAAACCAAACAGATTCTACGAAATGTGAAGGAACATTGAACGAACAACACGAACGGCAACTGAATGTACTAAACGCGGTTGATTATTGTGCAAATCAAAACTGTGGCAGTAACGTACATTATTTTGGAATGTTAAATTATTGCACCAATGAACAGAAGTCAGAGAAATGTTATACAAATCAAATTGATGATAATAAAGAAGATAAAATACAGGTATCTGCTAATAAAATTTCGGAACTAATTCCAGTAAACTATGTTAGTGAATACCCAACACAAGAGCAGACCGCAAACACGAGTTATTATGAATCGAATTTTAATAATTTTCTTAATTTAGAAATGTGTAATAATTACGAAAATGGTAACAAAATAGAGTTGACTGGATTTTTACAGGATAACAATAGTCATCCTACACAATATTATCCGAACAATAATGATGCAGCGCCCTTTATGAGCACATGTGCACCGGCCTTTGCATACCAGTCTAAATAAGTTCCAGCTCTTTAACCTACCATGAATAAGGTAGTGTATATATTAGTTATTTATTTCATATATTTTTAATTCAGATTTTCAAACAGAATATAAATAATGTTACTATTTTATTTAACCACGAATAACAAAGATATTATTATTACCTAATTTATGATTAAGTAATAATAATAATATGTTAGTTATATATACTTAATCATAAATTACAAAATAATATTAAGTAATATCAAACAGTATTATATACAAAATAATAATTTCTATGTTATTCATATTGTGCATATTTGTGTTAAATATACTTACTTTATTTTATACGATCGGGTGTTACGTTTGTTTTATGTACATTGTATTACTGAAATGTAGTACCAACATACTAGGTTGTTAGTTTTACAAATAAGGAAATATTTATAAAGATTTTAACTTTTAACGCTCACTCTTCTGATTATGGACTTAGTTACAATGTTAGTTCATAATAAATCAATTAATACTTTTATGAAATTATGTATTATTTCAAACTTAATGGATACCTACGTGGTTAATTTATTTTTTCCTTGACTTTGAATATGTTTTATATGCTTTCTTTTATTAAATTAATATATATTAAATTAAAGCTATCTATTAAAAGATAAAATCTATCTATCTATTAAATATAAACTTAACCTTTTTTTCATGTTATTTTCTTTATAAGTAATAGGTACCTAGTCTAGTTATTTTACTATAATATATTAAATGAAATTGTATTATATTAAAAATCTATTCTATTTAATGTAACAAATATTTTTAATGTGTTCAATAATCTTTTTGTATCCCTGAAAATACATTCGTAGCGTTTTGTATCTTATATGGGGAAAATAATTTTAAAATAAGTGTATTACAAAAATATAAGTGTTTTATTTTCATCACCATAATAAACATTAATAATAGTATTGTAGTAATATTAGCTACAAATATTAAAGAATATGTGCCGATCGTCAATATTCCGATTTTAATAAATTATTAGGTGTGCTTAAATTAACACTAGTAAGTACATAATTATATAATTATATTTTAATATTTATATTTTTGATAATAAAAATAATAACAATAAAGTTAACTATATTATATACCAAATACTGTATACTAAATGAATATACAGATTTTGCATGACAATCGCATTTACATTTTTTTTTTTATAGTTAGGTATATCTTTTTGTACTTTCGTATTAAGTTCCTATAACTATCATCATCCTTATTATAAGAAATACCTGGATCTGTATTGAGAATTCGACCTTATTTATTTACGATACGAAATTGTTTGGATTTAACAGTTTAAATATAGGTATGATAATTCTAACATTATAATGAAAACCAACCAATTAGTTTTAATTTTCTTCCTTAGTGCATAGCGAAATATTTACTCTATACTTATACATATAATAAATAATAAGTTTATATAATAAATATATTTTAAAATATATTTTATTTTATTTCTTATCTGTTTACTATTTTGACAATTCAGTATCAGACGCAAAGCAATCTGGACCCGATTTATTTATTTTGTAATCGGCTCCTTACGTGCCGCGTTCGGGTAAAAACCATATCCCTCGTTGCTTTACGCAGCCGTGTAAAATAAGGATGAGCGCCATCCAGAAGTTTCCTCGATAAACAGGCAGCTACCGAATTTAGATTGCCACGAAGAAGACAACGAGAACACTCGAACTTTCAGTTTTGAACGAGTGAAGGTTGTACCTACCAGCAAAGATTTTTTAACAGAAGGTTCGTATAAAGGTTACATTTCTATGTGGTAGCGACAAAGTTCACTCACAGATGGCGCTGAGTGTCCCCTTTGAACTCCGTAACAAAAATAATTTATTAATGTGAATAATGGTACATGATATATTATTGAAATTCAAGGAAAATATTAGAAATGTTTAATATTAAATCCATACATAATACTGAAAATATTTTATTTCTGAATATTATTAATGCTGAAATAAATTTAAAATTAATATTAAACAACTAACTATAAAGACCTTTTCTCCAATTTTTTTTTAAATAACTCATTTAATTTTATGCAATGAATTTATTTTTCCTTGTGCCAATGTTCCTTAATTTATGTCTTTATAGGTTCTAATATTACGTGTGTTAATAATAAAAACACTCAAATCCAAAAAAAGTCAAATAATGTCAACAAATTGGGTAGATATTACTATTTCTGTTATTAATAAAATAACTATAATAGAATTACTTATTAATATCTGTCATTAACATAATGACACGTTAATTTAATTTGTTTTTGCTCTAGTCAAAAATTAATTCATAAAACATATTAATTGATTTTTTACTTTCATTCTATAAATTTATAATTAAACAATACCGTACTATAAAATATAACATAGGTACAATACTTACTTATATAAATATTTATATTAGTATACCAGCGGTGCCAGCGACTTGGTTCGCGTGAACTTGTGATTCCCGTGGGAACTTTATAATGGATCTGGATAAAAAAACACCCCGAATTTTAACCTGGCACATAATTATAACTATGCCTAGTTTCATTAAAATCCGTCCAGTATTTTTCGCGCGTTCAGACAGACAAACAGACGTTTAGACAAAGAGACAAAAAATAAAAAATAAATTGTTTTGGGAGAGCCCAAGTGATACAGAGGTATCACTCGTATTTTATCGTGCAGTTACTTTTTAAAAATATTAAATATGTAGACACGGCTCTGTTTCGATTTCATTATACAAGTAGGTATATATAGATAACTACAGCTACTTTAGTTACTGAAATGCAAATAACAGAATGCAAATGCAAATAACCTTGACAGAAATAAAGTATTTGCCATTTCTTATGTAGTCCAAAATACTATATAATAAAGTACATCCAAAATACAAATGTTATAGAAATAAACTGAATACCTACTAACTTTTCTGCTTCACCTCCGTAAATTTTGTTTTAAAAGTTGTTAGGTATATTTTATATATCTCCATCAATTAATGGAATAACCAATTATTTTTTCGGAATAAAAAGTATTGTATCTACTTGCTCAGACTTCAGACTATGTCTCTGCCAAATTTCATTGAAATTGGTTGAATAGTTTAGTCATGAAAATGTAAAAAGCAAACAACAAATACATTAATTTTAATTAGAGTGAATAAAATTATTAAAATACGACCAACCACTAAGTACAATATAACATCTTTTAATGTATCACTTAAATAAATTAAGCTTAGCTAGGTACTTAACCTACTTGTCCTATAAAATACATCTTGTGAATAAATAATAATTTAATTAAATTACAAGATATACCTACCTGTTACTAAATTACATATTTAGTGCTGTTTGGTGTCGGCCGGTTATAGAATAGTACCACCCCATCTCTCCCCGTGGGTATCGTACTAACGACTAAAGGATAACAAAGCGGCTACCACAAGCCCCGCTTGGCAAGCGTGGCATTTTAGGCCATACATCTCTCATGCACAAGAAACTATGCGTAAGGAAGCCCATGTCCAGCAGTGGATACTGCAGGACTGGTTGCATTGCAAATTACAAATTAATACAATACAATATTACAAACAATACAATGAGTAGGTACACAAAAATTAATAATACTTCTCATTCACATAAATATTCCTTATTCGTGATAAATAATTACATTAATTAATCATCCTAATTACCAGTTGAGCATGTAGGAGTATTGTTTTTAGAATTTCCCGACTGTGGCGCAACCTTCTCTGTGGCATTTCCCGACTGTGGCACTGATTCCTGCATAACCTGCTGCGCTGAGGTTTCTAAATGTATCTGCTCTTGAATGAACTGATACGGCTCTTGAAGTTGCGGACAGCATTGTGGATATTGTTCGGACACTGTTCTGGATATTGGTGCTGGGTTTGGGAGTAAGCCCATATGTTGTTGCACTGCAACCGGTTGTTCAGCGTATTGTTGGACAAGAACAACACCCTCGATGTTATGAGGGTTATTTGCAGGGGTCGTAAATGTCATAACGTTAAAGTTATGTATTGATGCGTCATAACCAGGTAAAGGAGTAGATTGTAACTCAATTTCTTCTTCCATAACGTCCAATTTGTCTTTTTTTTCTTTCATCCTTCGGTTCTGGAACCAGACTTTAATTATGCGCTCATTTAATCGAAATGCTTCAGCTAGTTCAAGCCGTCTGCTTCGCTCGACATACGGAGTCCGAGCGAACTCCTGTTCAAGCTCCACCACTTGGTTAGTTGTGAACGCCGTTCGATTTCTTTTTGGTTTTAGAACACGCCTATTGGTGCAATTATTATTTAAGACAGCTTGTGGCGGCGTTGAATAGTTCATGTTTACCACTGCACTATGGACTATGTTTTGATTATTTGGATGTACCTGTCCTCGTACGTTGCCATTAACTAAATTAAATGTGGTAAGGTTCCTTTGAAAATTATAAGGATATGAACTTGCTGGAGGACACATAGGGCTCATAGGCCCGTTCATATGGTTGACGGTAATAATATCTTCCTGCTTAAATGCAGCATTGGAACCATTAGTCGTGGAGTCCGGGACCAAATATTGTTGAAGCATCGTTCCCCGTTGCGAGTTCTGTAAAATGTTTAATACCTATTGTTATTTAAATACTATGTAAAAGTATTATACAATTCGTCAACAAACAATAATAATAGGAAAGAAAATTTAAAAATAATTTGGAAACAATACACACCAAAAGATTAAAAATCTAAATAAAGAAAAATACTTTTCACGGCGGCATAAAGTAAAAAGTAGGTACCTATACTAAAATGGCAAAAGTATACTAAAGCACATTTAGTATACTTAGACAAAATTCGTAAAGTAATGGTTTGATGTTTTGACATGAGGATTTCAATACCGTGAGTTTACATTTATCTTTAAACAAATCAGTGTTGGACTGGAATCGAATCCCCGATCTATTACACAGCAAGCAAGGACACTATAAACTGGGCTAATCGAACATTCATAACACGTAATAATAATTTTCTCTGTTTAAAACTTTTTGATCAACAAAGACATCTTATCATATTAAATTAAATCAAATAATCATTTAAATCATATCATTATATCATCTTATCATTTAAATATTTTTAATTATATTTATACATAAAAATAATAGTCACCATGTTAAACTGTGGTAAGTTACTGGCACTGATTGACTGGTTCCACTGACCACTGGCATCTCCTTCACTGCTTCCACTAAGCACCATAGATGATATGGACTGATTGGGTACTGACATTTTTACTAGTGAAATAAATTCCCGTATTTTACTAAAACTGTGATAGCACAGAGAACGTTCGTTACAAATACACGAAGGAAAGTAAAGTGGGGACGAAAAAGGTCTTGAAATTTATACATAGTGTCAATTTCTTAAAATCATTAGGGACTGCAATTAGCGAAACTAGTTTCGAGTCATTGTTCCCGTAAATGCAATGATTTATTTGTGCTAGATAACATTCACAGTAAGAGTGGCAGAAATATTTTTCGTTGGTAATTTTAAGCAAAACATTTCCTTTAAAATAAAGTGTATAAAGTATGTACATTTGATATTTCCATGGAAACTAATCATATTTCCACTATAAGAGGTGTGTGTTTTAGTTCTATAAGGTAGTAAGTGTAAATAGATAGATAAACTCTTTATTGTACACCAACACATGTCACAAAAAGAAAATTTAAATAAATAACACCAAAAGTAGGTACACCAGGCGGCTTTATCGCCAGTTCTCTTCCAGGCTTTGCAGTGTTGTAAGTGTAGGCTTAGGCAATAAATCATATGATATAAGTTATTTCCAACGTTAACTGATTTTTAAATTTCTAACTTGCCATAATGTTTGCAACGGCAAGAGCTGCTGACGAAAACTAAACTAACATCTCTATCTGCTAAAACTTTTAAACCAAACTAAATTACGCTCCATAATTACGAAATTATAATTAATTAATAGATAGGTACGTTATTTGTATATTATGTCTTCTTTGTTCTACAGTATTAGAGTAACATACATTTATATATATAACAGGGTGTAATATTTTTATAACTATTGAATATAAGGCATTGAAAACGGATACCTATGTATCCGTCATATTATTATTAGTTTCTAATACCTATAAAATATGTAACTGATAAATTATACTTACTTAGCACCTAACATTTTTGCATAGTCTTACAAACTATTGAATAATCTATGGTCTTGTACTTATTAAGTAACAATAGCGAGGCAGGTAGATAGTACTAGTAGGTTATCAAGTAATGATAGGTACCCTATGACTGCATTACTAGGTTTTGAACATTCAAATCGTAAAAGGACACAGTCTTGTATATTATGTACCTACCTTTTAACCAGTGATGACCTTTGACCTTTTTTGTTTGTCTATTTTATGCAGGATGCAAAAATCCCAACGCCGCCGTAGTGGTTAAAAATATTAAAACCACCTTTATGACATGAACTAAAATGATTATTGTTCACAATTGAATTATACGGTGGTATTTATCACTCCTTACCAATCCGCACTGGGATTACGTCGTGGATTGTGGCCCAGATACCACTTAGTAATTCACTTGGGGAGGCCTGTTCGCTGCAATGTGTTAAAAAAGGGCTTAAAAACATAAAAATAATCAATGAACATGCCCAAAACTGAAACACAAAGAGAGAAGGAGAAGGAGAAGTGTAGAACTTATACGGTCATCGGTTTAATATACACTAACAATAACCTGTAATCATTCCATGAAACTCATTTGTACTAAAACTATTTTAAAGCACCATCTAAATACTCGAGAACGTGAAAAAGCCATCGTGTAATGAGACAAGACATCAGTCTCTTCGTTTATTCACGAGCTTTATACTAAAGGAATGAAAAATCTTATAATAATAACCCTATTTAAATTATTAAATAAATACTTAATGCTAACAGCAATAAAGTTCAGAATTGTTATATCACGTGTGTCACTTGTTACCGTTTATGGTGAATAAATAGTTTATCAAAAGTTCAAAGAACATTATTTGAATCGATATTCTAAATTCAAACTAAATATGAATTTGTGATGATTTATATAGATCAACTACAAGTGTGATTTAATCGACTAAAGAGTGACAATGAAATCTAAAGATTACTGAATCTTAAATCATTAATTGTAGCATGAATCTCCATTCTTTATGTGATCGTGAGTGATATATAGACGAATTAGAAGTATATTATGTGACTACACCGGGTTCATAAAAACTTTTTTGAAACATGATTTTATTACACAAAATATATTTATTTTATTTGAAGAAAATATTTTCTTCAATAAAATTAAATAACTGGCCGAGCTTGTGAATAATTAATTTTCCCTCTTTTAAAATCTGGTGGTGCCATAATTATTTTGTAATTTATGTTATAACTGCTCTATATAAATATTCGTGTAATTCCGAAATAGGGACTAAGAAACGACGATGTACGATGGCTTTTTCACTTTCTCCCGTACTGTACTTAACTGTATAAAAATAATGTATGTGCCGAGTATAAGTAAATCGGCTATGTAGTGTCGACAATCTCTTCCCAGGGTCGTTGTAAAAGGTGACTCGGAGATAACAAAACCGCTACCACAAGCTCTGAAGAACTCGCCAACCCTCTTGGCTAGCGTGGCATTTTAGGACCATATATCCAACATGCACATTCACTTGTGCATGAGGGATGTATGGCAATGTCCAGCAGAGGACGATGAGCGAGTTCGTGACTAATAATGATGACTGTAATTATTAAAATGTTGTTTGTTAACATCAAGCCTTAAAACAGTTATCGGTTCTTGTATACGATAAACATTATACCTACTACGAGTACATATAGTATAGTACTACTACTACCATCAGCCCGTATGTCTCACTGCTGGATATAGAGGTCTTTCCCAAGGCCTTCCGCTCATGCTGGTTTATGTCATCCACCTGGCGGGAGCGCGTTCCTCGCTACCTTTCCAAGCGCTAGGACTCCTCTCGTAGACTCATCTACATCGGATGTCGGTCCTGTCACATTGCCTGTGACCTGCCCATTGCCACTTCAGCTTACATGTAATAGGAAGAGCTATCTATGTTCGGAGTTTCTTTGATAATAGTATACACATTCACATAATTATTATGTAATATACTACACGGGACGTATATGTAGTGTAGTATATTGAATTCATTGCGTCTGAGAAACGGTTGACGAATGTAGAACATTTCGGCAAAGTACTTTTACTGTGGCCTACGCCTGAGTTTGCTTATATTGAATAAACGTGAGTTGAATAGTGAAATAGGGTTGTCACTAGTAATATTCACGTGTATATTTAATAAATATGTTTTAGAAGCAAATTGTCGCCAAAAATTGCAATTGTTGGTGACGATATGCTATTAAAACAATTAAATTATGGATGCAATTTTTCGTGACATATATATACATATATATATATATATATATAACCATATTTTCATTTCTTCTTTATGTATGAATGAATTTAGGTATGAATAGAATGTATAACTGTGGACAATAACAATTTGGAGGCGGAGTCACAGATACACAAAAGGGTAAGTGACGAACTGTCAATCAAGTGTTCAGTTATCTAAAGGGGATAATCCCTATTCTTTGTTTGCTTGTTTCTCTCAGAGGTCCTAAGTTTATTACAAAACTACACAGAGGATACTTATCTATCGCAATTATATTTTAACAAAAAATTGTTTACAAAAACTTGTTTACGCCATGGTTACTCTCTTATCGGTATTTACTATTTTGTATAGAAATATTAATTTGTTTGTTGTTTTTATAGCAAACAAAAGATTAAATATTTTGAACATTCAAAAATACTATGGCACTGAGATATCACTGCAGCATTTTCATGTTATTTCATTTCTATAAATAATTTGAACATAAAATTAATAATAATAGGAAACAACAAAAATAATGATAAAGTATTTATTATGATAACTCTTATTATTATAAGATCAAGTAGACTTTCAAATAGCAGTATGAATATAAGTATGTGACCAAGGATCTTTAAAATATAGAACAGAAATAATTTAAAAAAAAATCATATATGTATGTATATGTTAGTTTGGAAGTGTGTGGAGTCAGTCGGCCGGCTTCAGAATAGCACCACCCCATCTCTTCCCGTGGGTGTCGTAACATTGACGCTACCACAAGCCCTGAGGAACTACATCACCTCTAAATAATGAGCTCGCCAGCCCGCTGGACCAGCCTGGCGATTGAAGGCCATATATCCCTGGTGCACACGACAATGTGAATGAGGAGGCTCATGGCCAACAGTGGATAATAAAAGATCTGGTTACGGTTATATAATATGTTATTTTATAAGTAGTTTTTACTTAAATTACTTACATTTACTACTGATTATTATTATTTAAAATTAACTTAAGTTTAATAACTTTCTAAACTTTTTCAAAACAAGTAGGTATCCGGCAGCCCAACCGGAGGCGTACCAACGTTTGTCATTTTAAACTGATGTTGGCATGTATGGGGGATGTCCATGGCTGCCGTCCGCTGACTAAAAGGCAGATAAGTGATAACTTTGAGTTTTAGGTGGCAAACAGACAGACGGACCAGCTGAGTTTTGTCAATATCTCAAACTTTAAGTATTGAAATATTGACAAAAAAGAACGTGGGAATCGATGTCTAGGAAATGTGAACAGATACAAAAAAGTTTCGAATACTGATTAAGGGTATGATTCCAAGACATACCGATAGAGAATTTTCAGCTTTATGACTGTTGAAATTACGAAATCGGCATTTTTAGCCGCCTTTTAGTTAGATGACGGCAGATGGGCGACAGTACCTATTTACTTACCAGGTAGCTAAATATTAGCTGTCTAGCTGTCTGCTAAATATTAGTTAATGGATACCTATTTAGATTTATTTTAAACTTCCTATGTATATTTCCGTTTGTAAATATTTTGCTACACTAAAATGGAAGTCGGTGATCGGCAACCCTAGCGCGCAGCCGTCGCCGGAGATCATCAATCATCGCGGCAAGACAATCACAACCGGTGGCACATCTGCCACGCTCGTCGCGTCGCACACCGCTGCCGGCCTACCATCCACACACAACATAAACTTATCTTTTTCACACTATAAACACTACACTGAACCAGCGCTGCGAAATCTTACTCATTTATCTTTAAATTGTGTATTTTCATCTTGTAGGCGCTCATCTCACTAATATCATAAAAATGCGAAAGTTTGCTTGTTTAGACGTTTGAACGTTTGTTACTCGAGCATATCCATACGATTTTGTTGAAACTTGGCATTTAAGAGATTGTAAATCCAAATTAACACATAGGTTATTCATGTTTACCACGCAAACGAAGTCACGGGCATAATATAGTAAGTTGCTAGAATTGTATCTCGTAGTTGCGCTCGCTGTCCGGAGTAGTAACCGCTAAATTCCTCATATACCAAATACCAACGTATACCAAATATTTGGCGATAACTCGAGAAGTAAAGTTAAATTTTTGTTTCATTATTGTAAACATTGTGTATTATGCGTTTTTTTGGTTTAATAGTGATAGTTTATTAGACTTCAAAGTGTTTTTATGCGTGATATTTGTGAAAAGGCGTGAGACTGCATTTTTCGTGTGCTTCCAAGGAATCCTCTTCTGTCCTCAATAAATCTACTATCTCCTTACTGAGCGACTCCTAACTTACTTCGACGGGACTGGACATTGACGGGATACGTAGATTTTGAAATTGTTTATTATGAAGAAAACTTGACACTGGCAGAATGTGCTAATAGCAACAATGCCATATATGAATAAAAAACGTATACACAAGACTTGTGAGCCGTATTTTGTTTATATACTTTAAATGTACCTCATTAAACAATGATAAGCAAAGTATTTTTTCTTGAATATTTTAGTCACAGTTGCAAGTACTCATCGTCAAAAAAATTTACCCCTTACCACAGAAAAAAGGAATTAAACCAAAGTTTAATGTAGGTTCTCTGCCAATCAGATTCGTTCGACTCCTCTTATAACATTGTTTTAAAGAATGACTATTCTGTAGGGTTCCTTTCTTTTATTTTGTGAGGCTGAAGTTTTTTTTACTCATAATAAGAAAATAAATTGACATACAAGTAGGAACCGTGTGCGTTATTTAATAAGACGCGACTCAACCCTCTCGTAGGCGCGACTTTTAATCTCAGGCGTTATTCACCTTGTTATTTTCTCGTAAAAAATCGCTTTCCATATTTCACTAGTGGAAAATTGTAATATCGCGGCGTGCGCTCCGCGTCTTAATAAACATTTTTTTCGTCGTCGTATGAAAATGACATTCTGGCGTCACGTGTGACATTGATGAAAAAATATAAAAGAAATGATGGGATCGACGCGAACGTCGAGAGCGCGAACATCCACGCAATCCACTCCGCTCCTTGAACCTTATTCCATTACACCGCTTTTGTAAATTTGAGAATGCTTCGTAAAATAATAAATAATACTATTGTCAATTTATTTTTACATAAAATTTGTACATACAATTTTGTATATAAAAAAAAACTAACTTTTAGTTTTATTCAAAGTATCACGCTCTACAATCAATAAGGTGGCGATTGCCTTAAATAATATCAAACCAGAAGGTGCATTATGCATAAAAATGTTAGTCAATGTAAAATATTTTTCTCTTGTAATGTCCAAATGATAGTTTTATCTGCTATGCAAAAGGTCCTGAGTTTGATTTCCATATCGGACGAACATTTGTTTATATAAAAATATTTGTCTGCAGGCTGGGTAGTTTGTGCTTGTCTTTGTATGGATATCTCTGGTCCTAAAATGCATAAAGTCCTAGTTTTTTTCATATCTGTATAAAGAAGGTGACAGTATTGCAGATAGTCTTATTACCACTTATATGCCGCCCATTGATAACATCAGTCAATAATGAGTAGGTATAATGGCAAACATTAACGCGTGCCTGGATGTGCCGCTTAGCTATCAAGACCTAAAAGTGAACGAGGAAAAAAGATTGGAGAAACAAGAGGAATATGGAGTAGATACATATAGTATGTACTGACTGCGGTATTATTCTTGAAACGATTTATTTCGTTTAGACATTTTCCCGTTTATCCCATCTCAGTAGATATAACATGTTTGGACAATAAAGACTACCCTATAAAGTGCGGTCTCCCGATTGCGTGTGACAAATGAGCATCATTATTAGACAGACGGGCGATCTGGCGGGAGAGTGACGCTGTCGACATGCTGTTGTCTTTTGTTTTATTAAATTCACCCCCCATCGCGATCTCATTGAATATTATGAGTTTATGAGCGATCAGGAGGTTGGTACTTACCTACGAAACCTTTACTACATTTAAGGTAGGTACATGCTCTCAAAATCGGACTGCAGCTACGGAAACAAAATCTTAGATGGGTAATAATAATAATATCAAGACGTACAATGATGCACATTCTCACTTATCATAGACTAGAATTGCTGTGAAGTTGCTTCTTAATCTGTATTTATTATTTTTTGCATTATTACTTGGCAAAACTAAACTGTAAAATATGCCTAAATAGTGGAAACTTCTTTGTTTCTATTTATGTATTTATTAAGATTTGTGTTAACATAATTTATTGTAACAACAAACTGTATGTCACCCTTAAATAAATTTTAAAAAAATCATCAGCTGTATCATCACTGCTAGTTTCACCCTCTCCCAAGGCTCGCCACCACAACTTCCATGCTTAAGGTCTTAACACTGCGCTTCCCAATACATGGTCTAGATTCATGACCTCTTCTGCCGTATCGATCGGCGGTCCTACGCCAGATACGATCTGCCTAATGCTATTTCAGCATGCTGTTTCTATGAGTTATGTCGGTGACTTCCGTTCTTTGACGAACCTCTATATTTCGGATCTTATCTGGGGAAGAAACTCCGAACTTAGCTCTGTTTTCGCTCATTAAGCGCCTTTGAACCAATGCATTAGGTCAATTTATTTCGATATCAAAGTATAAAGATTTGTATTCTGTGTTTGTACGTACAACACGTACGCGACCATTGCAACATAGTTTGGTGATATAAAGTTAATTGCACATGAATATCAAAGTGTAAGTACTAAATATTGTATCTATTTAAACGCGTCTTAACGCGAATGTTTACTTTATTTATTTTACTCGACGTTTCGGTTGGGTTGCACCAACCATGGTCACGAGCTGATTGTCAGCTCATCAATCAGCTCGTTACCATGGAATTATTAGTGTTCATCTGATACTTTTATATACAAAATATACATAATAAATAATACAGTTTAAGATAATTTATTTCTCAAAATCTAAATCTGATTTAGATTAGATTTTAGTCTAAATTTGACTCCTCCTCTCTCCTAATTGCTGTATCCGACAGGGTTCACAATGTTCTCATAGTTTAAGTTCACCAAATTATAAACACAATGTGGAATGGAATATAGTGTTGAGTATTGAGTAAATTACAATAACTTGTAGCATGAGCACACTTTATACACAAACATTTGCCTTTACCAATTAACTAACAAACACATAAAATAACATTTTATAAGTAAGAAATGGTAATATTGTCAAAGATCTGCAATATTTTGACGTCAACGTGACTTAGTAGAATTTGCATGATTTTATTACAAAACGGACTCATCGGTTGTCTATTACAGATCCGAGGGTTGCCACAAAGCCGCTCCGAGCGACAAAAGGAAACGCGAGCCCGAAGCGAAATCTCGCGGACCATAAATCATAGATCCGCACGGAAGCAACCCTGACGCTATTCTCAAACGTTCAAGGGGTTCATTTTAATGTTCGTTTTAATAAAAATAATCTATTATTTGCTTTTCTTTATAAAGATTAAGTTTCAACGCATTCCGTTTTTGCTTATCTTTATGACATTGTAATAGTATCTGAAAATACTTATGTCAAATCATCGATCAACCAAAATACAGATATATTGCATTACAATCCTAAAAGTGAGGCATTTGCAAGAATTACTTACAGCAAAAAGCTATCAAGAATGTATTATTGATTGTTTTCCCATTTTACAATAACTGCAATAATTTTGACGTAACCGTGTTGCCAATATAAGAAAATAAAATAAATATTCCAATAATTGAAAAAGAGAACTAATTCTATAATATATAATAAAACAAAATAATATGAATGGTGATAAATGTGTTAGTGAAATTGATTTTAAGTAAATAAATAATAAAGCAAAGACCCTTAGTAACGTAATTATTAACTACTCGTTCATCGTGACAGTAACAGTTTACATATACCACTGGCGTTACTCATGTACACATGTACACAGGGAATTACCCATCTATGTATGTTGGTTGATGGATGTGTAAAATCTACTAACTGGATTCACCTGCATAGTATAATTGCAATAAATATTCTGTACCACATACCTCGCAATAGTTATCTGTGCATGGTACTATATGGTATGGTACGCATGGTACTATGGTGCATGGTACCATGCATGGTGCATGGTAACATACGATGGTACTATAGATAAATCGTTTTATACATATTAAATACAACGTGGGCCGAAGCTTACCTATAGAGAATAGCTATAATATATTTAAAAAAAATTGTTTAACTGAAATCATTTCCTGTACTTTTAGTTTAGTCATCAGTAAGTGCAAGCACGTGAACCCTTAATGGATTCATTGGAATTGGCAATTAGGTTTAAAAGGATTCTGAAATTAAAATTTTAGTAGTAAGTACTTACCTATTAATTACGTCCATTATCAGTAATTTCGATTACTCATATTGTAAAAAGGTTTTTTTCTATAATTTATACAGATCATTTATCGTTGGTCGTAGGTTGCACTTAAATGCACTTAAACCTTTCTCCAAATGAAATAATTGTTTTTTTTTTTATATGGGAAGAAGGTGGCGGCCGAGCATACACCTGGTGGTAAATGAATACTGTCGCCCGTGGAAATCCGCGGTACATACCAACATCAGTCCAGAATGACAAACATCCAAATGCACTGCCTCTCTCTGGAGTAGTTCCCAGTTCTCTTTCCTTCACTGTAGGAATAATTCAGAGCAAAAACGGGGAGGGATAGGAATCGGCGTCTAGCGTATCTCACACACTACCGAGACACGTAGTTATGTAATTGGGGAATAGGATACACTGGGAAATGAAGTACATTTCACAGTAGTCATCTGATTTCTAAACAGAAATTATGTAAGTATAAAAACGTGCTTGTTAGAACCATAATTTAATAAATATAATTGATCATAAAATATAACAAAGAATGCAGTTTATTTTATTTTTAGAGTACGTAATTTTTACTAATTTTCCTTTATAATTTAGTGACTAATAATAATACACAAAAATGATAGCTTGGGATATCTGTTCTCGACTCCTATTTGTGAAGTAGAAATAGCTCCGTACCACTGAGTTTCTACTTAGTTGGGGATTTTTAAAATTATCACTAGCTTGGTGGCGAAGGAGAACATCGCGAGGAAACCCGCATGCTCGAGAATAAAAAAAATCTGGAGCATGCGTATACACCAAATTATACTGGGCCGGTTGGTGGGGCCTGTAACCCTCCTATTGATATAGTAGGGGAAGCCTGTGCCCTACAGTGGGACGTTAGATCTAAATCAAAACAATAATTTTATATTTGTGGGACAATAGGCGCGTTTAACTATAAATCAATTGTCCTCCTCCCCTCGACATCCTTTGCACACCGTCACCTAGTCTTGTACATTTTAATGCAACACTTGATTTACTATCATGCTGAGGTTATGCCTCTATAACAACTCGATAAAATTTACAACCTCACGTATAAACACATTGAGCTGATATTACCACCTTAAAATCTAGTATATACATTTTTTTTTAATTTTATTAGACCTTATGTGTTATAGAGCATTTTTGCAGTAAATTTTAGATTATTCTTCTGAAACCAACAATAATGTTCTTTTTCTCAGATAATGTCACTAATTAGATAAGTTAGTTATAATTCATAATCCAAACAACATTTACTAGTCAAGCGCGGCTTGGCCACAATGTACAGTCCAAATATACTGCGAACCAGTGGTTTATTGAACGAAATGCTTTAAGATGCCTTTCCATGATCCTACGGAAAGAAGTTCTTTAAGGAAGCTGTGAATAGAATTTTACAAGGTCTACAGCGCATTCGCACACACTGTGCGTAGCGTTAGCTACCTACCATCACGTGAGTTAGATGCCTCTCTGTCGCTTCTCATAGCAAAATAATTGTAATGAACACTCATATAATATTGTAGATAGTCGGAAAAGTGCGCGGCCTTTTCGAACGTATGACCTATATGAACGTATGAACGTGCTATATTTCTGGCAACACTGATCACAGGCGGCAAAGTGATAATCCGTTTGACAGTTGACTTTTTCTAATGGCGGCAAATTGTAATTAGGTACAAGTTAAAAGTTTTATCTTCTCATATTTTTAACTATTTTAAAATAGGAGTTAGAAAGGAAAAAAATAGATGTTATCAATTTTTTTTGACAAGGCTATGAAAGTTTCTAGTGTTCGAAAAGAGATTTGTGTTGTTTAAGGAGAAGATGCTTTATCCAAATCTACTGCAAAAAATGGTTCAGTTGATTCAAGAATGGACTAGAAAGACATTGTGTATTACGAGCTTTTGCCACATAGCCAAACTACTAATTCTGATGTCTACTGTCAACAATTAGTAAAATTGAAACAAGCACTTGAAGAAAACGCCCAGAATTAATGGATAGAAAATGGGTAGTTTCCATCACGACAATGCTCGACCGCATTCATTTTTGATGACCAAACAAAAATTGATGGACCTTAACTAGAAAGTTTTAATACATCCTCCGTACAGTCCAGACATAGCACATTCGGATTATCATTTATTTCGCTGTTTACAAAATTCTCTAAATGAAGTAAAATTACATTCAAGAGAAGCCTGTATAAACCATTTAAATCCTTTTTCGCTCAGAAACCCTAAAAAAATTATAGCGATGGGATAATGGCTCTGCCAGAAAAATGCAATGGACGAAACTCCGAAAGACAGTCGAATTAAATGGACAATATTCGGTTTAATAAATATTTATATAACACAAAACAGTCTTTATTATTTTCACTATAAAAAGGCCGCGAACTTATCCGACTATCTAATTTGCATTATAAATTTAAAAAATAAAAAGTATGTAATGAAAAAATAGACACGGCATAACATTCATGAAATAATACATAAACTACTCTATATAATTACCGCGTCGATGATTAGTATCCTTGTAAACCGTCGAGCGCGGAGAGCTCTTGATAAATAGTCGAACGTTGGCGATAGGCCAACCTCGCGGAATAATCAAATTTTGTACTCCACGCTGGCTCCGAGCCTTCATACAGCCACTGTCGTGTCTTTTATGGATTTTATTCGCCCTAACAAGATGCTGGGGTTACTTTGCGGTTGTTATTTGAATTATACAGTCGTTGATACAGTTATCGGGGTAATGTCTCTTCTACAGTTATACAACGGAATATCTGCAGTGTTTCGACGGTCTCCATTAGGGATCACCGAACTGGACAGATTTTTAATAGAAACTTCAGTAGATGCGTTATATGTTGGAAAGGTTATACATGGATGCCCTAATAATATTATGCATATTTTTATAAGAATGTGATTTCTAAAAGCTATGTATTTTGCAAATTTAAAAAATAGGTATACACTAAATTACAAAAAATGATTGGTTATTTCCATAGAAATGATTTTTATATATACCTACCTGTTATGTAATCAGATCCATGAGTGAAGTCTATGCCTTCAGGCATCAGTAACGAGTCGGTTATACCCTGTATATTATATTCATTAAATCCGGTTGTGTAATTTTAATGTGTAATTTACCTCAATATAAATCGGATACAATTATATATTAATAAGATATAATAATTGGATTTTTCATAGTTTTCATTCGTGTTTCATAAAAGTACGGAAACAAATACTACAATAACATCAAGCTGTGTTGATGCCTAAATATACGAATATATCTATCCTGGTTTCAAACAAAAAAAAAATTATGTGTGTTGGACCACGAATTCATCAATAGCGACGATGTGTTTATTTTGAAACTGAGTTCATGCCCATGTTTAGGGCTAACAATCTTTATAAATAAAGCGAGCCCATTGCCTATTCATGACCGGGCAGAATTTGCCCCCCTCCCCGCTGTCAGCTCGCCCCCGTATCAAACAAGCCCCTTCATGTCAAATACTCCGCGCCCCGCGTCTGTCAAACTCTTCGCCAGCGTTTGACAGGGATCCTCCCTCGCCCGCGGGGAGGTGGGGTGGCACCTTTCACTAGTCTCTCTCAGAGCAATTTGAACACTACATAAGAGTGTGTATGGCTTAAATTGAACCAGTGGGTCGTGCGCTCCCCCGCCCGCCGCGCGGCTGTCAGGAGTCTAGGTGCAGGCGCCACGTCGAATGATGGATGACGTCAGGGAAGGTCGGCAGCATCACGCGTCATTCATGTGTACACAGGCGTAAGGGATACGTTTTTCGCGTGACGATATAATATTGGTGATATGCAAATTTGCTGTCGGGTTCGCGTCGAACTCTGCCGTTGTACTAGACAATAGCCGATATTCGAATGAATTTTATTTGCAAATTCTAGTCCGAATTTTCAATGGAAGGTATCTGGTATAATTTTTACCAAACTTATTGAAAAACATATTTAATCAGACATTGAAACAGGACATTTCAAGTGTATCGAAAAAAATATTTATTAAAACGTTTTTATTTATTAATTATATAGACTACATCCCGTTATTGCTGTTACGGATTTTTGATATTAGTACTAGCTCGACGGTAAGGGAAAATATCTAGAAATTAAAAAAAATCTGAACCACGTGTATCCACCAATCCGTACCTACCTACTAGGTCCGCGTGGTAAATTATGGCCCGAAAGCCCACTAGTGATTCACCAGGAAAAGCCTGTGCCTTTCAGTAGGACGTTATAGGCTGATAATCATTTGCACACACGTAGGCAATTCGTGGGTCGGATTTACACAGGATAGTTTTAAATCCACACGGGCACAGCCGCGTACAACAGTCAGTTATAATTATGCTAACTCGATAGCTATGCTAAATTCTATTTAAACTTCTGAGCGGTGGTAGTGGCTTAATTCACGATGTGCGCCCCCCACGCGAGCTTGTTCGTATAATGTATACTTTATGAAAATTAAATATTTCACTGTGCGCGGCGTCGAGATGTTGCGCGGAGTGGGGATTACAACAAATTTGCATTATTTAATGGATACTGTGCGTGAGGATTTGTCACGAACTTCACTTGCTTAAACAAAGTCCACGTTGCCGCTCTGTTCTGCGGATTTTGATTGATTGTTTGCTTCAAGTTTAACGTGGAACTCGCAAAATGATGGGAATATTTCAAAATGTTTATAACAGACTGAAGTAATTTAAAAGGATTAAAGTTTAAAATTCTTCAAGATGTATCTGAATTTTATGAGCGCCTGTTTAAGATTCGCTAGTTTAAAGTTGGGAAACTCTAGAGAGCACTGTTTGGCATTCCACATTTTTCCCTTCTTTATTTTTTCATGAATAAAACAACAGATTTCTACTTCCGCCGGGTAAGTTCTCCCTCCCACCTTCGATTTATTCGTCGGATAAAGAAAAGTTCTTTTAAAAATGTAGGTAAAGTTCCTTCTAATATTTTCCGTCTGTTAGGTATCTCGCGGCTTGCCGTTCAAATTATGTACATTTAAAATTATGCTATTTTTTTACTTTTTTAAATTTTTAAATGACAAATAAAATGGCTTATTCGACTATAAATTAGAACGCAAGGGATAAATTTAAGCAAAATATAACTTGTAATACTTAGGTAGGTACACTATTGTATCAATATTATAATGCGAAAGTTGGTTTGTTGCCCAATAACTCTGCAATAAATCAACGAAGTCGTACTACCAAGATTGGCAAAAGTGTGATTCGTGAGACAGTTGACACATAGAATAGTTTTTATTTCGGTCAATTCGGTCCAGGCCGCTCGCATCAGCCTCTGACAATGATTTTCTTTTTCTTTCTTTTTCTCAGCCTTTTTTTAACATCCCACTGCAGAGCACCTACCCTATAAATATTTAGGGGTTTTGGGGCCCAGTACGGACAGGTACAGCTCCGTCGGAAATTCTGGCAACACTGATCACTGGTGACTGGCGGCAAAGTGATATAGGTACCGTTCGACAGCTGACTTTTATGTAATTGTGGCAAATTTAAATCACAAGTCAAAAGTTTTATCTTTCATATTTTTTAACAATAAGTATTAAAATGGAATAATAAAGAAATATTAATAAAGAAAAAATTACATACGTTTTACTATTTTTTGTCGACACGGGTGTAAATGCTTCTAGTGTCCGAAAAGAGATTTGTCGTGTTTATGGAGAAGATGGTTTATCTAAAACTAGTGCAAAAAAAGTGGTTCAGTCGATTGAGGGCTGGTAATTTTGATGTGAATAATGTTCCTCACTATGGTCGTCCTATTAAGGTAAATGCTGATGTTATTATTGAAAAAAATGAAGCAGATCGAAACATAAGCAGTCATCAAATTGCGGAAGAGCTTAGCATTCACCACTCAACAGTTTTGGATCACCTGCATAAACTGAATTTTGTAAAACTGATTATCATTTATTCCGCTCTTTACAAAATTCTCCAAATGGAGTAAAATTACAATCAAGAAAAGCCAAATTCAAGAAAAAATGCATTAAATCAGTTTTTCGCTCAAAAACCCCAAATAAATTTATGGCGATAGGATAATGTCTTTGCCAGAAAAAATCCGAAAGATAGTCGAATTAAATATTCCATTTAGATAATGAATATTTATGTAATATAAAAAGCCTTTATTATTTTCACTATAAAAAGGCCGCCAACTTATACGACTACCTAATATACCTACCTAAGTTAGCTATACGCAAGTTCTATAAAATGCATTGTTCCTTATCTCATATTCAAATAATATATATATCTACAAATTTACAATACCTACCGATGTATATTTATATGTTGGTATGCGTAAAATTATAATAGTTTTGTCTGAATAACAATTTACACTTATTTCGTTTCGCGGTAATTCAAAATTGTAGGTATGTTCAAGGCAGCACTTCCCTTGAATCATCTGTTTAGTTCCGCTGCAATGCTCTGCCATCTGCGGTTTATGCATGTCAGGGCTCATTTACAATTCTAACGCCTGCTGGTACAGTGGGTGAAGAAAAAATAATATGTTATACTATAACATATCACATTTGATTTCATCTAGAATGATTATAGGCAGTAAGTAGTTATAGTATTATAGGTAGTTTGTAGAAATAAAAGGTCAACGAAAGCCTTTAATTTTACTCGTTCAGACCAGATTTACAATATAAAAAGTCGTTACTTTTTATTTCAGAAATATCCAAGGAATATAATATTTTCACAATTATGTTACAGTTGTGTATCTACTAATCATAAATAGGACTAGTGCAGTCGATTCCACATTCGAAAACATTGATAAATCTGTAAAAATGCTTGTCAATTTTCGTAAATCTACACAATACAATTTCAACAATACAACGACAACGTCAAGTACACAATGACAATGTCAGTGCTTGATAACGGTCACGACGGTAATTAAATGAGAAAACATTTTTAAAAAGTAAGTTGACGTTAGTGTACTAAAAAACACTTGATAGATAATTTTTTTGTATCTACTGACTGTACAGGTTTACAAATACACAGATAGCATAAAATAACATTGAAATTGTTGAAACTAAGGTAGGTACAAAATAAAAATGATTTCATACAAACTTAATTACTGAAAATTTCTAATTTTAGAATATAAAACTAAACTGTTTTATAAATAAAAAAATAAGTGACTGCAATGACTCGCTTAAAATTAAGTTTAAAATAACCATAGGTACTATAAGATCTTTGTATGTAATTATTTCTGTATCAAGATCATTTTGTCCATTCATTGTAGTCAATGAATGTTAAGACCATTTAAATAAGATTTTTTAAATCTGCTATATTTAAAGTATCGGTCAATCGAGCGTTCGCACAAATACAAACTCCTTTGCACCGCATTATCAACTTATTCAATAAGCGGTTAGATATCGCCAACCGCAAATATAACTTTGTAGAACAAACTTATTCAGTTAGAACAATTAAAATGAACTTAAAAATTATCGAAATAAAACGTTTATGAACGCAAAAAAGTGTGTAATCGTGCGAATTCTCGGTTGGCCAACAAAGCTTTAGGTCTCTAATCGTAACTAAAACGTATACCTAGTACCAACCTGTACCTGCCACGAATAGATAGGGTCGCAGATATCAGATAGATTGTTGCTCATATCGATACAATCGGCGATCTATCAAGCTCCGCGACATGAGTGACACTCGTTAGATAATAGAGAGGCCGCGCAATTTAAATTTAAATCCTTACGGATCTCCCACCCTTACGGATGGGAATCTATAAGGTAGTGTATACACTATGTCTATTATAGTGTGCGCAGTAAATATTGTGAACAAGAAAGTGTTATACTATATGCAGTAAGTAAATATTATGGATAAGGAAAATGTACAAGAACGTACTTACATTCATTTCTATCATGGAACCATGGAATCACACACAGATAAATCGATGACGGGCTTATGACGTCCCACTGCAGGTGACAGGCCTCTCCTAGTAATCACGCTGGAGTTCGGACCATAATCCACCACGCAGACCCAGCGGTTATTGGTGGGCCACTGTTTTTTTTTAATTTTCATGCGGGTTTATTCACAATCTTTTCCTTCACCGTCAAGCTAATTGTAATTGAAACGGTTTCCACTTTCGTGTAGGTTATTTCTTCCCGAAGGTTTTAGTATATAAGTCATCAATGTATGTCAAGGAAGGGGAGTATTATTTAAATAACCTTTAGTTAACTTTACAAAAAAATCAATATAAAAATAATTGGTGACCAATGTTAAAGGTTTTTTTTTATAGAGAATTGCACGGACGAGCAAGCGGTCCCGCGTAACCGCGGTCCCGCGGCGGTAACACTTACCGTGTTACCGCCGCCCATGGACACCTGCAAAGACGCCTGGACGCCCATGGACATTTGTGTTATCTTACAAAATCCTTACAATTGGACCTTACAAAATCCTATTCAGAGCTAGGTATTAGCTATTCCTAGCTAATTATGGGAAACGTACACTTCTTGTTTAGGTATATACTCGTAAATATTACTTCAAGTCGTATCAAGGACAACTACAGTCACGGACTAACGGAAAATTACGTGTGTGTACGACGTCAATTGCGGGCACTTTTTGTGAGCGGATACCAGAAGCCAGCAAAAACGCTCGAAAAAATCTTTTTTGAAATGTTATTGTTTTATTTTTTGTCGGGAAGGATTTTATAAATATTCATGCTCGGTATTAGCATGCGGGGAGGTAGAACTCGGCAGTACGCCTGTCATTATTTCGCCATTTGGGCACAAAAACAACGCACACCTCCGCTCCGCCTCAGGCTCTCACCGCACCGCGCTAGAACGAGGGCTCTTGTATAATTACAATGTTTATAATTTTACTATTCGTTATCTATGATTTTAATCTCCTATTTGTCCTTGTAAAGGGTTTATAAAATTGCATAGACAACCGTTTATCGTACAGGCAAACAAAAATTTATGAGTGGTATTGGCTACTCGAGCGATAGAGTAAATTTGTAGCTGATTGAAAAAAGGGGTAATATTGAATATTTTATAACTGAGATTTTTAACGCTTCTTTATATAAGTTAGGTAAAATAATAATAAATAATAGTAAGAGTTTAGTTGACCTTATTTTACATGCAATAATAATGGTGCAATACAGTAATAATTATTTTTAATTATAGAAATGGTTGAATATGAATGAAATTATGGCGTATTATATTATATTTGCACCATATATTTACTTACAGAGTTACACATATCTATCTATATATATAACAATATAATCTATCTATCACAAATATTTTAATACGACTTCTATTCGGGTACAAGGTATTACCTATAGGGACTAGTTTAGTATTTCGATCTTATTATACAATTTAGTATATTATTTTAAATATATGCACATCTAGCCATAGATGCATCTATCGCTCATAGATTGTTCTATATTGTAATAACATTTTTCTATCAGAATAGATTTAAGTATTGCATTTCCAGTAGATCCTTAGAATGATGCAGGTTAATTTTATTATTATTATTACAACGCTACACTCAATGGCCCACACTAGGATTCCCTGTGTTACGACACAGGGGTCCAGAGACACATACAAAGACGAACACAACACCCAGACCCGAGCAAACAAATGTTTGTTAAACAAATGTTTGTCCGACCGGGAATGGAACCCGGGACCTCTTGCACAGCAGGCAGGAGCACTACCGACAGGACTAATTGGTCGTCAATTGTACCTTATATGTGATAGATTTATCTGAAGTTTAGTTCATATGGATCATTTCATTCATTTGTGATCATTTAAATTCCCATATGAAAATATAATGTAACTTACCTTGAAAAAATATTTTGTTACATAAGATTATAAATCCAATTGGAATATAATCTCAGATACTATTATATAATATCAGGCAAATATTGAACATAATATAATGCATAAGATTATTTTTAGGTACGAATAAAATATTTTTACGAAAAATTTTGTAAGCTAGCTGTGCCCGCGACTTCGTTCGCGTGGACTTTTGGACTTTAATGAGCGATTTGATTACTGTGATTAGTTAGTTTATTATTCTGTGTAAACTAGTCGGCTAATGAATAGAAGAGAAAATCGGGTGATGGTAAGAAATACGGTACCTACTCAGATCTGGTAGACGGATGTCCACAGTCTTTGGATTCTTAAGCAATCACAGATTATATGATAGTTTTCTAAAACACAGCCGGTAGCAACAATTTGGTATGTAACTCTGATAAGATTCATGCCAGACGGACAGGACAGTGACAACCATGACACACAAGTAGGTACAGCAGAGTATTAATATTGATAGGGTGGAAATATTATTTAGAACCAAGGTACTATCGTAGTTGCATTTCTTGATATCTTATTTTTGTATTCTGCTGTATAGGGTCGTAGCTACCTAGTTGCTTAATTCACCGGGGCCATCGCGCCACTGTAATTGAATTCTAATGATCCAAAATTAAAAGCTCAACACGCCTGTTATGTTTATAATTCTTACTTGTACCAACAGATTGATATTAGATTTTATCAGGCGCACAACGTGACAATAATTCCCAAGAGAACTTTTAGTAGATCGGGACAAAAGTATTCTATGGTTGAAGTAGAACATAAACAATCGCTGTAGTCAGTTTCAATAAAATCCGTGCAGTGGTTTTTATGTAGCGGCTGATATTGTACTTAATGGTAATTCATAAACATTACAACGAATCGGGATAAAATGTACTCCAAATGTTTCATTAAATTCTGTTCAGTGGCTTTTGCGTGTCTAAATCTAAAAATGGCTGTTTGGTGTTCTGTATCGTTCGTCGAGTACTTCATCGATTTTTATTAAAAAATATTTCATGTACAGACACGGCTCTGTTACGACTTTATTATTTTATTATATGTATAGATTAATAGGTTTTAATTTCTTTAATTATTCCAGAAACCTTTTTCAAGAGAATCTTTAAACAAGTAACTAAATTAATAAAAGAAAATCCCTTCTAAAGGGAGGGTAAAAGAAAATTATAATCCTTTCTTTTAAAATGCAATGAGGTGGTTGTTAAAACGTTTGCGGAAAATTTAAAATGTGCCTTCCTCGGCAATTAGTGATCCAAGTGAAATTAAAACAATGAGGAGGTTGGGGCAAGCGGCTGCACGCAACTCATTGTGGGGAACGCGGGGAGAATGGACCACACAGCTTATTGCACGCTTCTTACAGAACTAAATACTCCCTTTACTCCTTTAATGTGTTCTTATTGAACAGTTTTATTCGAAGTTTTATTTAACATTTTCGAAGAAATCTACGTAGAAAAATTCGAATTCCTTATAGGTAGATACTATTGCATAAAACCAATGTGTATGGTATGTGTATTCCACAACACCAATCAGTTTTGAGGTTTACATATATATGTGGAACAAAAGTAGTAGAGTTTTACGAACCCTATCTAAATTTGTATGTACAGGATAGGTATCGATATTTTTTTAGGATTTGTTGAGAAATTTTGCACCGTCATATTGTTTGACTACTGGAACTGATTTGGTTTATCTTCAAACTTAACATCTAACCTCTAAACAGATTAATGTTTTATATTGATCGGGTCGAGATCTTAGTCAAGATGTAATGATTTTTTTTCAAAATCTCTGGGTACCTATTAACTATAATAGATGAAGTACACATCAGACTTGTTTTATCTACTAAGGGTATCATGACAGTCTATTCCTTCAGTTTGCCGTCGTCGTGTTATCTCAGTCGTTGCCGGTTTACGACCAATCAGCGCGTCAGATAGCGCTTGTGACATCACTTCCAGCCCTTCCGGTTCCTCTTCCAATCCAACACCTGATATAAGAAAATGTTTTATACCACGTCTAAACAGAATACATCCTAAAGACTAAATAAACTCAATTTTGCAGAACTTGCATATTAGATGGTTGCTGTAGGCATACTTATAGGTAAATCACCGACTCGTATTTTTAAAAATATTACTGTATAATTATTTTATTGAATAATTCTCATTTAAGATATTAGTATAACAATTACTGAGATAAAAGATTTATCAATCATATATTAAGAAGGGATCGCATTACTATGGTTAATACATAACTCTTCGCCAATCAATCACTAATCATCAATGACAGAAAACTTTTGGATGGAGTATACTTATGGAGTTCTTTACGGAGTACCTACCTACTTTCATGGAGTATGGTGAAGATCTTAAATATACTCAAACTCAAGTCTGTATAATTTTCTAATTTATTTTAAAGATATAATGTGTTTTATATTGGTTTGTTTGTTTTTTCTAGTTGTTCATTAACATCATTAACAGTCAACTACTATTTTGGTGTTATTTAACGTAAAAACAAACAAACAAATTAAGAAGAAATCATTATGAAATTTGAATATATACTGCATTTTTTTAAATTATTAACTCTATTGCGATTCTTGTACTCGGGTTTAGAATAGCACTGCCCCGAGTGTCGTAAAAGGTGACTAAGGGATAACAAAGCCGCTACCACGAGCTCTCAGGAAAATTTCACCACCTCCAGAAACTAAACTCGCCAACCCGCTTGACCAGCGTGCTGTTTTAAGGCCATACAACCCTCATGCACAATACAATGTACATGTCCAAGCCCCATGTCCAGCACTGGACGAAAAAGAACTGTTAAGGTTTACCAGTTTGTATTGTAGTATAGTGATTATGAAGTATATATCTAAACCATAGAGCACATTTGTTATAAGCAGAGGTGGGGGGTTAGGTAGTGTGATTTCGGGATTCGAAGTGAGAAAAAATAATATGGACATTCCCTTTTTCCGGGAATAATATTCTAAGTTTATTCTAAGTGCCTAAGTTTATTTCGTTATGTAACTGAGTTTACTGTAGGTACTAATTTTCTTTTAATCTACCTTTTTCAGTTTTCTTGATATCTTCACTACGAACTGTAAGCCTCGTAACAATGTGGGTATATAAAATGTATCTATTTTCGATAATCCGATACACACATAATATAGTACAAGTGCACAGTAGCACACATAGACATAGTTGCAAGTAGGTACAACATCGTTAACAACTAGATTCAAAATCCCGAGAATCCCGGTGAATATCCATATTAACATATACATTTTGTCACAAGTACCAAAATCACACTACCTAACCCCGGCCTCTGGTTATAAGTCTATACCGTTCTGATTTTTAAACTGTATGCACAGTTATATTAAGAATACGTTCTCCCTTTCCCTCTTGCAGTATATTTATTACATTAGTGTCAGAGGGAAAGAAAGCATAATTTTAATACAATTGTGGTTAAAGTTCAAACATAGAAAGATAAACTCTTATAACAAGTGCGCTCTATGGTAGGTATCGATATAAGCCGCACTTACTCGCACTCTAAGACGCTAGCAGTAAAGCTTGAGAAGCGTCTAAACCATTTCCACAGAATTTCCGACGTTTTGCGGCGTCATTGCGTCCTCACTCCTCGTAATATTTTGTGTGAGACACCCATAAATTTCCCGTACACAAATCTGAATCTCGTTATCTTTGTCTTGGTGAGAGTTGAGGAGTGCGGAGGGGCGGCAGGTGAACGGGAGGAGAACGTGACGTGTAGTGACGTCATCATCTCACTATAAGCTCAATTGACATCGCTCTGTTTCTCCACGGTGTGTATAGTCGCGACACGTTGTATTGGCACTTGAAACAATAAATACATGAGAATTAAAATTATTAATCGAACAAAAACTAACTTTAGAAACGCACAAGAGCGTTAAAAGGTTTAATTGAAACCACATTTATGTAACATTTACCTACTACTAAAAATATTTTATCGCTTGAAGTCGTTGCCCACTTGCATAATTCACTGCACCAGCCCAAAGCGGATTGGTGAATATTGTGAGTACATACGCTTCAAATATTTTAATGCTCGAACATGCCAGCATTCTCACAATGTTCTCCTCCATCGCCGAATTTTTTTTTCAAAATTTCAAAATAAAATATAGCCTATATTAGACACAGATAGTGTAGCTTCCTATTTGTGAAAGAATTTTTGAAATCGGTTCAATAGTTCCAGATATTACCACCAACATACAAACACACAATTTTACCTCTTTATTATATTAGTGTAGATTAAAAAAATCCGGATTCGGGTATGAAAAAAATTACCGGGATTATTAATCCTCGATCAACTATATAACTATATCAATTATATGTTTTTTTTTTACTGCAAAGAACATTCAAAATACACAGTTAACAATGATACACAAACTTGTTCAATATCTGCTGAAAACCTGAAAAGACCAAATGTTAAATTATTAACAATAGATTTTTCCAATATAAATTTTATTCAATGACTTACTGCTGCATAAATAAAAATCAAGAAATGTATTCCTATAAAATTTTATAAACTAATTGAAAATCATTAAAGATTGAAAAACATCTGAAAAAAAATATATTATGGGCACATTTATTTCAAGTTTCAGAAATCAGTTCACTTTATATTCATAATCGTATTAAAAAGCCGTCCACGGATATACGGTTTAAAAAACTAAAAGTTTAAATAACATAACCATGCTATTTTATTGTTTGTGTATCTTCAACTCGATATCAGCCTATACTATACCACTGCAGAGCACCGGTCTACCAAATTACTTGAGGTTTTCGGGTCCTAATCCACCAGATGGACTCAGTTGATGGACACATGCTCCAGATGTTTTTTTAATTCTCAAGCACACAGGTATCCTCATGTTATCTCATATATTTAACCTTTCTGTATTTAATATTCATATATCTTATATACCTAGTGGAGCCATAAATGTTGTTTCAAAGAAAACATTGATATACTATCATTTTATTAATAGAATCTGTGTTATTTTAGAAATAAATAGGTAAGCCTTTTAGAAATATAAAGTTTATTCGAAATGGTCACATTTTTTTTTTTATACAATCCTCTAAACCTTGTGGCCAGTTTTCCATTGAAACACGCACCATTTTCATGGGAAAATTGGCAACTGCCACCCTTAGGGAATGTTTTAGGGATTCAATGTTATTATGGCGTTTAGAGCATGCCATGCTCTCTAAAACAGATAATAAACTATAATCGAGCAGATTAACATCGGGACTAGATGACGACCAGTCTTCATCTCTAATGAAATGGGGAATATTCCTTTCTAATCACTTCTTCTCGGACCTCTTAAGACCATTCTTCGTTATGGAACAGGGTGTTGTTAAGAGGCTTTACGAACTTCTCAAGAATCGTATCTTGATACACTTGAGTCGACATTTTAATATCTTTTTCACAAAAATATGGTTCAGTCACTCCTTGATAGCTAACACTCCACGAAATCATCTCTGAAGCCGGATAATGGCCACGTTGCACCTTATTGACCAATTTATCAGCTTCTTTAGAGTTATGAGCATAAACTCTATTAATCTGCTTGTTAAAATGATCCTCGTTGGTGAACATTTTCTCGGCCGTAAATAAGACTTGTCTGTGAGCTTCCTTTGCGTGCCGCCGAAGAAGTTGTTTTGATTTGTCAATCCTGTTTTCTTTAAATTATCAGTTACGAAATAACCAGTACGTCTGTTGTAAGCAGCAAGTCCTAAATCATCTTTTAAAATACGTGACACGGTTTTGGGTCCTATATTCATAAAATCCTTTGTTGCCGGATGGGATTTCTTCAGTTTATCACCTTCCCAGCTTTAGTCGTCTGTTTAGTGCGAATAGTGCGTTTGCGGCCAAAGCTTTGCCTGTCACAAAAAAAGGACGTTTCAATATACCTACCAATAGCCCGGTACAAACAATAGGCTAATACCAAGCGGATGAAGAGTTTTAAAAAGTACATTTAGCTCCATGCCTACTTTGTGTAATGCAATTACAGCAATATAGGTAGTTTTCGTTATCAATAAACTCCATTTTAAAATTAGTACCTACAATATTTAATTATGATTGACGCCAAAATGAGAAAAAACATTTATTTTTCATATGACACTGACAGATTCCAAATTCTAATGTAGTTTGTTTACTTTTCTTTATTGTAACGATATTTATGGCCAGACTAGGTACCTATTCACATTACAAATTCTTAAATTCGTTGTCGACTTTTATATCTTACCCGTGTTTCTTCTTTTCGGCATCGACTTCAAGCATACAAAAACTTCAAGCACTTCAAGCAAAAAGCATGGTTATTTAACTTAGCTAGAATATCTTTGAAGCCGTTTATTTGTTTTGTTTTTTTAATCATTTTATCCTATTTTTATCTTTTTACTGGTAGCAAGACCCTGAGCTAATGGCTATAGCTAATATTACTATTTAATTATAGCAACTTGCATAGTATCCATTGCAGAATTTACATATCCTATACAAAAATAATACAACGTTTTGCCAATACTAAGCAGCAGTAGTAAGTTGTCATCGTCCGGGCCGAGGTGTAGCATCATTTATCACTGCTGTGCCGCAGGGCGCAACGACATACCAATATTCCGAGGCACCACTAAAACATGTTGCTGTTTCTTGTAAATTAAACTTAGGTATGTAGTTATACGTTGCAGTGTAAGATGCCTTTCCGGAATATTTCCGTAATTTATTGACCATTAAGTATTCAATAAACTGTAGTTTCGCTAACAAGTGTAATCTACCAAATTGTTTAAATCATTTTTATAATAATTTTGTCCTTATTATTTACAGCTGTGGCCTTGTGTATTTTAATAAAATTTGTCACGGAGTTTTGTAAGCATTAGGCCATTTAAAAAAAGTATTGAGCCATAGTTTTGGAATTTCTGTATACCTATATACTCGTAGCTCTGAATCCTCCCCTAGAGCCTACCACAACATAACAAACAAACTTGTAAAACTTATATGAGTATAATATTATTAAACGAAAAATCTATTTTTATTTTATTTTCATTGTTTCATTTGATTTTCTTATACGTATGAAATAATTATGCTGAATTTCAATTATTACTCATAAAATATACATACTAAATAAGCGTCGTGAATGATGTAGTTCAGTGCTATAGTTATATTGATAATAGGTATATTTAGAGAAATAAATATAAAAATAACGTAATATTATATTATTTAGTTCGTATAAAGTCATCGTCAATTCCGGCCATTTTGGCTAATGTTTTATGGATGACCTCACCGCATCAAAACAAGTACACAACTATTATAATAAAGACATCCAAATAATTGTTTTAATGGCGCACTATTACATGAATTGTCATGATATCTTCTTTTATTTAAAATATCATTATTGCTAGCGGGCGCTAGTTGCCCGATTGTTATTCCAGATTTTTATCGCAAAAGCACTGTATCATTGTGAGATAATAATGGTGGATGACAGCGTATTATTCGCGGTTATTCATTCCCACGGAGGCTCGATTCAGGCAATCTCAGCGGGACTCCGAATTTTCGCGAAAGGGATCCAAGCACAATTGGATTTTTGGTTAGAAAACCGGAATAATACAAACGGCTATCGTCCTGAAATCTCTGATTTGAATCGTTTCAAGAGGCTTTGGTGTGAATTGGAGCCGGGTGGAAGGTGTTATTTCCCGGCGATCTGCCGACTCATGGCTGGGCCACGCGCCCGACGTTGAATAAGATATCTGTACTGTGTAGGTCTCCTACACTTATACTCCTTATGTTCTCATGTCCCTTCTAGCTTCACTATTATACAGTAAGCATATTGAGTTTCTTTTATCTTTGAGAGTAAATCAAGTTATACGTAAGATCTTAAAACATATTTATTAGGTTTTACTACAATGTTTAAAAATCTAGCAAGTAAAATTTCTAAGCCATGATGATTAATGATTAGCCGCTGTAGATAAGATTAGCAAATCGCACATTGATGAGTTTACGACACTGAAATTGGAAACTGTCGTCCTACAAAGATCCTGGATTAGACGTTCTTTCAGCTTTCCAGGATTTTGGTTTTCCGTTTAATCGTTATCAAAGGAAACTTTGCCTGGATAATATATTCGTTCTTATTACTGCCTTTAACCTCGACTTCGTCGCTAAATTTCTTATCATTGACTATACCAACTTGTAGACGATAGGAGCATGTTTTGACGCGAATTTATTCCCTCCCACCGACGATATATAGTATTCTTGTATAAACCTTTGTGCTCCACACATGTGTATGCATTAAGTTTATCTGTTTCCTCGCGGGCGGCTCACAAAGGCGCGCTCAAGTGGGATAACGTCGGCTTTGTATTGTGGTACACCATTTACCAACGTTGATTTCGTATGCCGACTTCTCGGAGGCAGTAGCAAATGCTTAAATATAGCATTAAGCAGGTCCTAGTTTATGATTCAGTAAAATGTTGTCCAAATGCACACTTCTACTGGCGTAAATGTTACTATGTTATACAATTATATAAAGATTAAACTTAAAGATTATTGAATGAGTAAAGCCAAATAAGGTACCGGCCACACTGGGTCGCAGTTCGCTGCCACATTAAGGTCGTTGAATTATTGTCGATCAACTGCCATGTCTATGCGATTGCAAGACGCAGCGCCCTGTGAACGCTTCCAAGCGACCTCTTACAACTTCTTCTCCATAGTAGTCTACACCTTAAGTTGAAACCGTGCCGTTAAGTTTTTGCTCATTGCGTTGGTTTTAAAAAAGTCAGTAAGTATTTATTGTATACGAAACGTAGGTATTGTAGTAAAGAAAGGGTAGAAGAGCAGCTGTTGTCAAGTTGAATGTAATTCCTCTTCTTTGTAAGGAAAATACTACTGAGAACCAGGTTTGTGCCCACAATAATTATGACAAAATTTTAAAAATCTTTTCTTCATAAGAAGGTTGTGTCAGAAACCATGTCACGCCTTATATTCTTTTAAATTTAAATCATAAGTAGATAGTCCAACAGCTAATACATGTATTATATACTTACATATATACCACGTATATGTATGATATACATACATATACGCATTAACATATATGTATGTATATAAATAAGCATACAAGCATAATTTTTAATGGAAAGAAGGTGGCAGGCATCTCGTGGATCTCCGTGGTAAATGGACACTGTCGCCCATGAACATCCTCGATACAAGCCAACATCAGTCCAGAATGACAAACGTTGGCACACCCCCGGATGCAGATTTAGGAATGAATTTGGAGCAAGGGTTAGGAAAGGGGGAGAGATAAGATGGAATGGGAATGGGCTTCTGACATATCTCACTCACTATCGAAACGCGTACGTACGTACATTAGATGAATAGAATAATGTGGGGAATGCAGTACAATTTACGGTAGTCTTCTGTGAGTGATTCATATAGGTAGTCATAATATATGCCATCTGCTGATTCTGTAATCTTTACGAGTAACACTGCTTTAACACGTAAGTATCTACCTAAGTGTTTACTCATTACCTTCTGCATATCGTACCCGTTGCATAGTGTTTCCCACTATTTCAACATTGAACCGCATTATTCGTGACCGATGGCATGCTATGTGGTCAGGCGGAGGAGCGAGGTGCGCGGAGGGAGGACGTCGCCGACGCGGGCGGCACCGCGGCGTTCTCACGCCTCTGAGCCGCTCTGAGGTCACGCCTCACTTTGACCATCGCCGCTCAAAATTACCACAATAAAGATGTGAGCAGTAGGTACGCTAACAATCGTTGGCAAATTCTTAGGAATATTAGGAAATTATTATTTACGAACGACCGATTGATAATGATAGTTTATATTTGTTCATTGAAACGTGTACGAGAAGAGAATATATTCAATTATCTAACAAGTCTAATCTTATTACACGTTAATTTCCAATAAGACATATTTGGTTTACTAGTAATAGGACAATTTTCGCATCATCAACACAAAACGACTCTTCCGAATGTGTAATCTAATTCCACGAGAGCAGAAAATACACTAAAATCAAAAAGAACTTTTGATATCCATTAAAAAATTAAGTAGAGAATTCTTGAGGTGAGGAACTGTCACCGTCTCTATCATTAACACCTGGATATAATAGCACTACTATGTTAGTGACGTCATGAAGACAGTAGCACAGTCCTCTTCTAACTTGTGACTTCTAAATCCATAACTCAGTCATATTTAAAGATATTTTGATTATGATTTCACGTAGGTATCTATTTCTAGTATCTTAAGTTTTACTTCTTCTAAATTATTTATTTGGAAGAAGTGAAATATCCTATTTGCACGACTACGGTTCCCCAACTAGTGTATAACTACTACACATGTGTGCGTAAATCGTTTTTTGCACTTTTATTTGAAGTTACCTTACCGTTTACTATAACACCATGTACCCCGCACTTGAGTAATGGAAGAGTTAACGGTTTGCCTCATAGTGCTCAGTGAGCAATATTTTAGCGGTCACTGTTTAGCAATTCGATTTGTATTTGGAAAGTTTTAGAATTACGGTATTTTTAAACGGAGCCCCACAACATGGCTGTATTTTATTAGAATTACATATTGGAGAAACAAAAATTACCCCAACCGTGTAACCGTGTGATATTGAATTCATTCCCGTTTTGTGTCGTTTATGTTTAAGTGAGTAGTCACCCAGATGGATCGCTATAGACTACCCATCTATTTAATGATAAGTGCCTTATCTTCACTTACATTATCGGTCCTGCCACCTCAATCTCTATCTAGTGTGATCTAATTAGAATCGCTCAAGAAATCTAACAGGACGAATGTTATTATTACTAGAAATGCCGGCCTTAAAGGCTCCGCCGCCTTGGGCAAGATATTCGATTGCGCCCCCTGCTTGTGTCTGAAGCAGACGGGCGTCTGCTGTGTACAGCGCCTTCAATTCAAGGTACCCTTCACCATGCCTCGACGCCCTGCGGGGCTTGACGCCGTAGGGCCTTTGCGACCTCTAGGCTTCGGCTCCCCCTCCGGCCTTCGGCATCCTCCAGGCCTCAGCGCCCTATGCGTATCGTAATTGTATCTTTTTTTTTTTTGCAAAAAATTTCATAATAGCGAAAAACACGCCCACAACTCAATATCTTACAAAATACCCTACTTGAGAATTTTTTCTTATTAGAATCTTACCTCTTATTCTCCTTTCTCAAAAATTGCAAGAAAAAAAAATTGCGACCCAATACATATTCACCCCCCCCCCCCCCCCCCCCCGAGCCTCCGCACGGGTCGCACACCCCTAAAGTCGGCTCTGATTACTAGAGAAGTAGAGGATGGACTTGATTTTCCTTATATAGACTGTGGCGCTTCTTGACAAATTACGTGAGTTTTAAAATATCTGTCACTGTTTAAGCACAAACTCAACGTCTCGACCTGGTGTTGTCAGCACGATTTGCAAATATACCCAAGTAAAGGTGTGTCTCTAAAAACAGTCTTGATATCCACCATTTCGCACTGGGCCCGTTCGGCGGTTTATGAGATACCTTTGTGATTGGACGTTATAACCCAATATCAATCAAAAGGTAAACCCCTAGGCTATAAATGTAAACTCAATACATTGCAACCCTGATAAATTCACGACAGAGTGCTTCGTTTAATTCTATTAAACGTTGTCCGACCTCATTAGAAAGGGTTGCAATGCTTCACCGCGACGCGTATTGATGGCCGCCATCGCCCTCTTCCAAACTGGTAAACTGTACATCCAATGCTAAACTAATTACTATTAAACTATTATTAAATTTGCAAAGTATTAGGAAGTAGAATCAAACTGTATGCCACTATATGAAAAGTCGAAGCTGTGTTGTGGCTTGCAATGACGAGCATTGAGAGGGCTAACATTCATTCAGTAGAAGAAAAACATTGTTTATTTGTGATTGAGTATTGATAAATGGCATTTTTTTTTAATTAGCCCGGTTTTGTGTCCCACTTTTAGTCAAAGGCCGCCCCTGTATTACCTATGCAAATATATTAAAATAATTGATGATTAGGAACGCAATATAACGGTAACCAGCCCTTTTATTATCCACTACTGGACATGGACCTCCTAATGCACATTGTTTTGTATTTAAATGAAGTATCTACATTGAACATTTATGGCCTTAAAACGCTAGGCTGGTCAAGCGGGTTCGCGAGTCCACTCTTTTAGAGGTGATGTAGTTCCTTAGGGCTTGTGGTAGCGGCTTTGTTAGGTATGATATATCTCAATATAAAATACATTTTTTTTTATGTACGAAGGCGGCAGACGAGCATACAGTCCACCTGATGGTAAGTGGATACTGTAGCCCATAGACATCCGTGATACAAATGTGATCCGTGATCCGTGATACGTGACAAACGTTGGCACGCCCCCAGATGCGCTGCGTACCTTTGGAAATATAGGAATGGATTTCGAGAAAGGGTTGAGTGAATGGGGAATAGGATGGGAATGGGCTCTGGCACATCTCACTCACTACCGAAACACGTACGTCCATTAGGGAAATAATATAAAGTGGGAAATTCAGTACATTTCAAGGTAGTCTTCTGTCCTTGCAAGGTAGTCATTTAATTCCTTGCAGTTATGTCCTAGACCCATTTAGTGCAGCTTGGTTCAATGGAACCACTAATTAAAAAAAAAACAATTAAAGTTCACGTAGCCTATTAGGTTTATTTGTAAAATTATCCTGAATAAGACAGCGATATTTATATTTTTCATAGTAAAAAATAACCTAATAACGTATATTTAAAAAACAACCTATAAGAATCCGTTCTGATTGTTTTCCAACAAGAACAGACTTTGAACTCCGATAAGAAACTGAAAACAAATGAAATTAGATTAACTCTAACATTAACCTAATTAATTAATTAATGTTAGTATACTTAAGTAGATGAATATCATTTAAGTAATCCAGTACATTCAAATAAATTCACAATATTCACTTGAATAATTTATCGACAAATGAAAATATTTCATAGAAATCTCAGAAACAACGAGAGTTATTTAAAACATTCATACCATTTATATCATTGATATAGGTACATATAGTATATTGAATTAATAGCAATATTATTTAAGAAAGTAGATCATAACTCGTGTTTGCATAAACTTCCTCCTACCTGATTTGTGTGATTAAAAACATGTCTTAGATTAGGTAGTTACACATAATTTACGTAGGTATGTCGTCAGTCAGGCAATTTTTCATTTTCTCTATTACATGCACTCCTGACTGGACTATAATTATAATGGCAATATCCTGATGTAACAATAATTATCAGAAAGCATTTTGCCTTAGTTCAGGTGGTAAGTATTTTCGCATCACCTGGCATTTTTTACTCGACTAGGGTAAAGGCAAAAGAATGTTTTTTTTTTTAATACATCCTTTGAGATTAACGAGCATTTAGAATAACGCCTACCACTCATACTTTTAGCATTATACAAGTATTACTTCTTAGTATTCATCTCAGCGTTACTAAATTATATGTCATCTATATTGAAAGTTAAGAATTGCTAAGAGTAGCTCCACGAAATAGTTATTATACTGATAATCACTGACTAATTAAACCATCTAAATATAATAATGACCAATTACGTACCTCAGGCATATGTTCAGAAAATTATTCATCTTTGTTTTCTCTTCATATGTGTAATGTTGTTGTTGCTTGCCTTGAGAGACTTGCTATTTATTTGTATGTATTATTATGTATACAGATACCCTTTCTCCCAATCCATTCCTTAATCCGCAATGGTAGGCAGCGCATCCGGGGACGTGCCAACATTTGTCATTCTGGACTGAAGTTGGCATGTATCGCGGATATCAATGGGCTACAGTGTCCACTTACCATCAGGTGGACTGTATGCTCGTCTGCCGCCTTTTTTCTATAAAAAAAAGATACATACTTATATATTCTGCTGTCTTATATACTACTTATATACATACTATATATAAATCTGTCAGAGATTGTCTTAAGTTTAGTGCCTATTGAAATCTTTCATTTGAGTCTTTCACGCACCTCCCAATTGAACCTCTCCGAACAAAATAAGGGTCGGCTGGTAGAGAATGCCTTAATGCTCGCCTTTTTTGCAATTAGGAATGTGAAATGAAGTGTATTAATAAATAAATTTCTATAGATTTAAGTAAGAATTTATGAATGGTGAATCGTGGTTACATAGCGGATTGTAATTATCGTAGAATTAGAAATAAAATACTGAAGTTTTACAATTGTGTTCATCCGACCATTATAAAAACACCAATATTAAATTAATATATAATTAACCACCACTATTTAATCTTGAAGATGAATATCTCTCACACGTAAAATGTAATATAAACCTACGATGTATTTATTCATAAAGCCCCGTACTCACTGACGTCTAAACACTATCTTGGTGCTATCAAAATTCGTAATCAAAATACAAATGTATTAACTGTAAATGACAAAAACAATAAACCAATGCATCAAAGAAATAATAGTTTGAAAACATCCGTGACGTTGTTATTCAAATTTTTATCAAATTTGTAATTTGTCATGTAACACAATTTTTATGAAACATCTTTTACGCTTTTCGAAATAAATCGTCGACAAGAAATCGTAACGAATGAGTCCGTGACGCCACATCCGCGATTTGATAGAAAAAAATACGATGTGGTTTTCCCATTCGGGTTCCGCACATTCATCCTTTTATGACTCAGTTATTTTCCTGTAAGAATATACTAATTAATATCGGTCATATCTTCTTTCATTCAAAAGCCTTTGAAAGTACTTAATTAATAATTTTCTTAGAAAACATGTCTATGAAAGACAGCACAGTGTATATGAAAGAGCACAGCAGACCCCTAAAAGTTCTACATGAAGGTATTAATCGAGTTAGTGCCGGTCTCTAGACAAATGCGTTGCTTGACAGTTCACCTTTTTATTTTATTACGTTTCATTTAATTCATGTTTTTATTACATTCCCTCGGCCGCGGACAGTCGGCCTCGACGGACGTGTCAATATTTTGTCACGAATCCCATTTACGAGTGGACGTGTATTAATGCTGTCATTAATTTGTTCTAACGAAATTAACTAACTGCGGCCCGCTTTGATGTCCTTTAACTCCTCACTACGGTACACGTGTTAAAACAATGATATTGGTCTAAATGAGTCAAGCGGAATGTGACCGTTACACTTTTATAGAACGTATTTCATTAAAATGTATTTTTATTAGAGTCTGTCAAATGAGTGTTGAAACTGGAAAATAGTTGGAAAACTAATTTTGATATTTGAATTCAAAAAGGCTATATCAAATCTCAACTTTCATTTGTCAGACTATTTAATATATTAAATACTTTGTCAAGCGCTTACTGCATAACCAGAATAAAAAAAGATTCTTATGAGTAAATTAAAAAGACTAATCTTCCTTTTAAGTACCTACGTACCCACAACTACCACAACATACCATCAGCCTATGTCTCTCCACTGCTGGATATAGGCCTCTCCCAAAGCTCGCCACCACACACGAAACCCCGGCTCTTCTCATCCAACCACCACCGACGAACTTCTTCAAGTCGTCCGTTCGCTTGCGCTTCGTGTGGTACGTAACCGTCACTCGAGGACTCGTCTTCCACTTCGGTTATCGATCCTGCGGCAAATATGACCTGCCCATTGCCACTTCAGCAAGCTTATTCTGCGAGTTATGTCGGTGACTTCAGTTCTTTGGCGAATCTCTTCGTTTCTTATCGTATCCCGCAGAGACGCTAAGCGTAGCTCGCTCCATAGCTCGTTGATTGACCTTGAACTTATGGATCAGGCCCTTCGTCAGAAGCCACGTTTGAGCAGTGTACGTCATAACTGGCAAGATGCACTGATTGATTATAGAGGACACTTCTTACCCGTCTTTCAATAGATAGGACATTTTATTACAAAATAGCTTCAATAATGCCCTCTCCCTATGATAAAGAAGTTCTTATAACAATAGGTACAAAATAGGTACCTATTCGTTGAAATAATTTTCGAGTTTTTATGAATGATGTCTTATCGCTTTTAATTACAACGAAAACTTGTGTCAAAGTTGCCGTAATCACATATATGGAGCTCAGTCGACCTTCCAAAGTTTTAACTAACAAGTAGATATCTAAAATTACATCACATCAGAATTAAACGTTACCATGTGTAATAATAAAGTTTAGTTTGTGTTGACAAATTAAGGTTGTTTCGTCTTTCTGATGATGTGATTATGATCGAATTCCGAATGCGTTCGTTCGCTTGGAACGGCCAAGCACGAACACAATATTTTAATTGTAATCGCAAGCTCCGCCCACCGGTCACGCGAGATCGCGTTTGGAGCTCCACCGAATTGAACTTAGCCCAAACATACGAAGTAAAAAACGATAAAAATGTTCTTGCACGAAGCCACCAGCCACAACTTCAAAATACACACCGTCGAATAACCTACAAAAGACATTGAATCAATAAACTACGTAATTTTATAATCTTAATTCCAAAATATATATGTGTCCGATTTAGGCACCTGCAATTTGATTTCAGTAAACTAATAGTATCTACCCAATCATTTTAGTGGATAGTATTTGCATGTAGGTAATATTAAAAACAAATATTTGTGGTGTACCAAATGTATGTTCAAACGTTCAAAGAAAACGTCACTATCAATATTATCTGTAAATACCATAAATACATCTTTATCCACCATAAATACTCATTGAAATAATCGATAGAACATTTTACTCGATCGATAGAACATTTGTCAAACTGGAATAAATTTAACAATGCAGTATCGATCTCCGATTGGATCTCGCTCGACCAATCACAGCAATCGATATCCAATTCCTATCGATAATATAATCGGCCCTGACATTCCACCTGCTATAAATTTTATTCGGCCTTAAGCAAAAAGTCTATAATTTCCTTGCGGCCAATAGGAAAAAGTTTATTAAAGTGTATATCAAAAAAAGAATATAAAAAAACTGTGCAAGCGCACGCAGCCGTCGGGGGCGGATCGAATGTTCACCGCGTCTCGATTTCAACTCCAACCTGTTTTTGTTTTGAATCAAGTCCTCTCGATTTACTTGCATCTGCTTTAAAATAGCTTTGAATAACTTGGAGATTCGATTGATGACTATTATTCTTACACACTTACGTTATACATTTCACACACAAACGTATACAAAAAGGATTTGCGAAATGTTTAATTATTTTATTTTAACTTAAAATATGAATAGCAAAAAGATTACCTTCTCAACTAGTTGCGCTAATGACAAAGAAAAAATAGAGCAAGATTGTTAATTGTTTGTAGATAAGCGAAGGTCGAAGAACAGAAGATCGAAGCATTTTTATTTATAGACTCGTCTTGCAGATATATACCTACCATTCAATACCTACATAATTTACCAATTAGACCGATAGCCGAGATCATTACTGCTAGGGCTGCAAGAATCTAGCCAGCTTCGGATAAAGACTGATGGTAGAAAATTATAGATAATTGACCGATTATAGAGCCCGAGGGCGGCACGATCGTTCCTGAGCCCGAAGTAATGTACTGATTATAAATGGGACCAGTGTAATAGCATCGATTTCGATCCTGGATTTAGCGAGGCTTATTATATTAAGTGGAGACCGAATGCCGAGTCTGGTGACGGCATAATCGTCCATAATCATAGTGTGGAACGACTCGCTCCAAGTAAATTGGAAGTCAGTTCCCACAAGTCAGTCTGAGCTTATTTACCTATCAGTTTCATAAGTGGTCATGTCGTTCGGGTTGTTATATCATATTTACTACCTCGTAAACGTTGAGGAAAATATTTTCCTGGTTATTATTTATTTCTTTTTAACTATGCATTATCTTATCACTAACTATGAAATATTGTTTTGATTCCATTTCCATTTAAGTTATTAAGTTTCTGTATACTGATGCAGTCCAAATATAATCTTTTTATCACGTCTGCCAAAACATAGCACATAGAGTCGCAGGCGCAACTACACCTATCGACATTAACGGCCAATAATTGCTTGGGCGAATCCATGGAAAATGTACCTACACCTATCAATCCCACTTATCGACGCAGTATACTATAAGGTATTTTAATAATTCAAACGTATCACACCACAAAATACGTGGGTGACACTGAAAGTTTTTGGAATCTCAAAAATGAAGTCAGATATAAAGATGGAAGTTGTTTTATTGATTTTCGAAGTATTCTCCGCGACAATCTACACACTTCCACATATTCTTCAGAGTTCATCCTTAATTTTAGAGAATAAATAAAAATCATCGATTAACTCTACATTTTCAGTATAAAAAAATTGCTACGTTTTTTTGGCGGAGTGAGCTGGGGCATTATCGTGATGGAGGATAATTCTGCTTCATGGGCGTCGTTCTTTGACTTTTTTTCCAAAACAGAAGGCAAGCAGCTGTTCACATACCAGTCGGCAGTTACTGTACTTTTATTTTCTAAAGTTATAGTAACAAAGTGCCCCGCTCTGCCAAAGAAGGAGGCAATCATCTTCATTTCAGCACTCCGTCCTTTCTTCACTTTCGTCGTCAACTCGTCGAAAGGAAAGGCCCACTGCGCAGATTTCCTCTTAGTTTCAGGCTCATAGCAGTAGATCCTGCTTTGTAGAATTTTTCAAGCATTTGGAGACACCATTCCACGCGGCAGTGTTTTTGAGTCCGGCACAAATTGTGAGGAATCCATCTAGCACAAAGCTTCCTTACCCCTAGGTGATTGTATAAAAATAGTTTGAACTTGGCTCATACCAATACCTAATGATGTCCGTATCTGCTGATGTGTCGTTCGTTTGTCTGCTTCAATCATGAGCCGCACAGTTTTGATGTTTTCCTCCGCTACCGTCGTCACAGGACGCCCTTCTCTAACATCGTCACTGAAGTGGGTAGGGCCACGTTTAAATTCACATAACAGATATCAGCAGTGGCACTGGATGGGGATTCATCACTAAATGCCAACTTAAGTCTTTCATAACTTTGTTTTTGGTTTAGACATAGTCATAAAAAATCATTGAACGAAAATGTTCTGTTGTTAAATGCATTTTTTCGCAAACACTATTTTTATATTGCCGCCAGAAATAAATAACAAATGACAGCTTTTAAAATTTAATGCCGTTTGACAAGCAAAGAATTCTATTTTCAAAATTCCAATTTGTTTTTTTCTATCGTATTGTACAGTAGGTAGTTCTAAGAACTTTTAGTTGACCTATGGTATATATAGGTATAGTATAAAATGCCAGTGTTTATACGCAGTAATTCATCGCGAAAATAGTTTGTAAAGAACGGTATAGTTTCAACTTATTGTTATACATTGTGAATAGGATTTTGCAAGATCGGCGGCGCACGCGCATACCCCCTGGTGTTGCAGGTGTCTATGGCAGGCGGTAACACTTACCATCACGTGGGACCGCTTGCTCGTCCGCCAACTTCCCTATAAAAAAAGTATATAATTATACGGTACGTACCTATGTAAGTGGGTATATTTGTGTGGTCTCTTGCAGTCACATCACGCACGGATTCTAACTGCTGTAAGCGTAAAAAGTCTTCACTGTTTACTTTTTAAACGTTTTCGCTGTATATTGTAAAACGCGAGCGCCCTATACGTCTTGCGTTACGACTCAACCCAGACTGTTTTCTAAGATTCTGACATTTTTGTATTAAGAAAAAAATCGTCGTACCTAAGTCACAAGGTGAAATAAAAGTATACCTAAATGCGTTATAAAAGAACGAAGAAATAAAGAACGGCTGTCTCTAAAAAGATCCTCTAATATAGTTGAGTGGATAACCTCTTAGGGCCGACGTCCCTGAAGGGTCATCCCTTTATTTCTGCAACAATCGCTCGGAAATTGATATTGATGCGGAAAGGGCAGGTTTTCCATAAAAATAGGGTTTATTTGAATAAAGGATGAGCGACCCGCACAGGACCTGACATGAGATAGTCGGAATACTTTATAAGATTGTCTAGTTGCACCCTTTTGAGTAGCCGGGTGATGCATGGGCTTGGCTAAACGAAACAGTTAGCTTACCTGGAAACAATTTATATTTGTGAATTTCTCAATTACTAAATCTATCTATAAAAATGAATGTTTCTTTGCATATGCGCTCCTATACCATTCATGCGATTGCGATAAAACTTTCGTGAGTTGTTGTGCGCACGCCCGCGAAAATTTCTGAATTAGTACTTGAAGACCACGCAAACGAAGTCGCGGGCAACAGCTACTAGTTAATTTTTAGAATTAGAATACTAAGTACCATTTAAGTTATTTTTTAGAATACTAAGTACCATCAAATATGGCAATTTGTTTCGGTAGTTAGGTACTAAAAATAGCCAGTGCTTATTTCCGTTCCTCATTTCATTGTTTAGCTTTATTTCATTATTTATTTCATTCACTTGAAACATGGTTATACATCATGATTGATAAAATAATATAATATACTCTACATGAGTATATTACATAGTGAGTAAGTATTTCACGTAAGTAAGTAAGTATTTATTATATAGTAAGTGAGTATAGTAAGTATACTTTATTTCATATCACATATTATAACACAACACATTACAACAGTATCAAATAGTACACAAAGGGTTATTTATTTATGGCGCAAAGTACAGGTTGTCTTAACAAGAAGTTGAAGTTCGAATCGAGCGCCATTTTCGATTGTCAATTGTTCTGTCAGCCATATTTGGTACGTACTTTGTTAATTGAAACATTGACATTTTTGAAAATGCTACGTTACGGTTTGGCAGAACGTTTATTATTAGTGAAAGCCCATTACAAAATGGAGAAAATTTTACAGTAACAATTCGCAGGTTACGTGATCATTTTGGTGTGCATAATCGGCCGTCGCGGCTCGCTATTGAAAATTTAATCCGGAAATTCGAGCGCACGTTTTCATTGAAAGATGAGATAAACCTTACCCGTCATCGCCCTATGCTAACACCTGAAAACATCGCGGCTGTGAGTGTCATTGTCGCAGAACAACTGAACCCTTCCATCCGGCATCGCTCCCAGGAATTAGCATTGTAACATTGTAGAAGTTACAAGAAGTTACATATCCCTCCCTGTCAAATCCTTCATCCAAACCTAAAAATTTAAACCCTAACCTTTAGATTAACCTAAAATTTAACCTAAAACCCTTCCTAACCTTTAGAATAAACCTCTAGTACCCCATCACTGCACCGAAGTCCTAAATCCAAAGATAGGCAGCGTCATTCGTGGACATGCTAAATTGATTCTTGGCTGGCCAAGAGCGACTAATGTGAATATCCATGAACAATAGTCACTAATGTTATGCTACTGTCTCCCTCACCATCACGCGGAACTAATTTCTAGTCTGCCAACTTCATCCTAATTCTATTTAATATTGTCAATGAGAAAGTTGGTTTATTACCTAATAATAACTCATCAACAAATCATCGAATCCCTACCTTTGACATAAGTAAGTATGGATACATTACGGCAACATTGACCATCGGCTAATCCGGAAACATCCTATCGCGTCATCAACGTCTATGTAATAAAGTAATAAAATATCTCGTAATAAGTATACCTACTTATATTGATAATTTTGATACTTATTAATTTTGAATAAAATCTAATGTTTAGAATATTAGGTCAATTTAATTTGGGGGTTATAATAATAAATACTTTTTATTGCATACAAATAGTTATTACATGTGCACGAATAACAAATGACAGAATACAACAGGAGACCTTACTGAGGCGATCTCTTCCAGGCAACCTCGGGATAGAGAAAAATAAAAGGGATATATGTTAGGTAGATAACAATTTTTTTTTTATGTACGGAGGCGGCAGATAAGCATACAGTCCACCTGATGGTAAGTGGATACTGTCGCCCATAGACATCCGCGATACATGCCAACATCAGTCCAAAATGACAAACGTTGGCACGCCCCCGGATGCGCTGCCTACTTTTGGAGCGATAGGAATGGATTTGGAGAAAGGGTTGGGAAAATGGGGAGGGATAGGACGCGAATAGGCTCTGGCACATCTCACTCACTACCGGAACACGTACCTACGTAGATTAGGGAAGAAGGGAGTAAGTGAGAGGGGGGTAACTTGGCCCGTCGAGCGCGCCCAGCGACTGTTGGATTGCGACGTGCACTTACAATTTACACTTACTTGGAATTTACAGAATGAATAATGTTTAATTTGTTCCTAGCGAAAATATCAACAATAAATATAAAATAATACATATAATAATAAATAACTTAATAGTAAATAAATAAATACATACATACATATCTATATCTCTAATCAACATTAATTTGTAAATAAGAATGAAAGTTGACAAGGATAGAAAAATAAGAGGGAATTGTAGTCTCCGAGGGATGAAATAGAACAGGTTAGAAACAAAATGGTAGCGAAATGAAATTGTTTCATAAAGAAAGAAAATAAAAAACTAAAGAAACTAACTAATGAATGTAACTATAGAATAATGATTTCTGACTTGCCTTTAAAAACTAGACAGCGACTGAGCACATTTAATGACAACTGGTAAGGAATTCCAAAGCCTAACAGCCTGCACAGTGAAAGAGTTAGTAGGTAAAGAAATATGAAAAATGGGTAGGAAATTTAAGTAGTAAATTTTCAGAAGAATGTAATTACTTAGATTGTGAAGTAAAGAATTCATAACGCTCCTTCAAATATTATGGGGTCAAAGGGATAAAAAGTACAGAGTAGAGAAATGAAAGTATACATATGCGTTTTCCTGTGAGTCTGATTGGAAGTCACTTGAGCTTATTACGAAACTCGGAAAAATAGTCATGTTTACGAAGTCCAAATAAGAACCGGATGCAAAGATTCTGGATTTGAAGGATATTTCAATATGTAATAATATTTCAACTTACCTACATACATGTAAACCTACATACATACCTACTAAAAGAGTTAATATAAAAAAAGCTTTTAAATCTTTACTTTCTAGTTAATGTCAGCTTGGGTATAACAAAGTTCCGTGAAATGGGGTAAAACTAATTTCGGTGCGGACAGTGCAGCTCGCCATGTGTCGTTCACCGTTCGATTCCCGGGGGGGTCACCGGCGCGCTTGTAATGTCACGCCTATTATTCGCCGATATATCTTCCGTTCACGTCAATATTTTTATTTTCGTTGGTTTCTGTCCATTTGGGAGTCCATTATGACCCTTTGGTAAACTTTGTTTCCGACTTGATAAAGATTAGTAATAGGTATTCACTGAAAGTAATAAAACGGAATGATCTTATGCCAAACCGGTACAATAATTTACAACAATGTTTCACTGCTAGGCTAAAGTTCGTAGTATTCACAATCCTTGTCGCGATCCTTGTCTATTCTGTGAGATAATTGTCTACGTAAGTTGTTCAAACATATCCAGTCTGCCCCTTCCTCAATGTCCATTTTGTGAATTATTAATTTATTAATTTCATCCACTTTTCTGTATGCATTCATTAATTCCGGCATCAAGCGCACGACAACGCTACGTGACATCCACGTCAGTTATACAAACTCTTAAATGAAATTCAGTGTGTCAACATTGCGTCAGAACGCAATCCTTCCGTCCAACACTTAATATGATGCCCTCCAACGCCCTCTCGGCAACCTTGAGTTTTCACTTCTGTACCAAAGTCAGTGACCGTGTCTATACGTAACGTGGTGCGTTTACGATTTAAAAATATATAATCTACCCTTCATAAATTCCTTCACTAACCGGAAGGTTTTCCAGGTGTTATAGATACGCCTATCGAGTATCTTGTGATGTCTGTTTTTAAAGAAGACAGTTCGACTCAAATACATACATATACTATATCTACTTGTTGTCATATTGTAGGTAGTTCCTACCCATTTACCAGCACGTTAATCTAGGAGTATCTCTGAAAGCTTTGACAGCACTTTTCACATATGGTAAGATTAAAAATACTTTAATTATTAAAGAAACTAATAGGTATACCTATACCATGTATAATATTAATAATATAATTCATATAATATGCATAGCTACTAATTTATGTGCTAAAAACTTCTAAAATTTTAGAGATCCAATATTAAGCAGATATAAATTTATATAAATACGTTAACCCTAAAGCGGTGTCCTTTGTCCGAGTAAGGGCGGCTATGAAAAGGATATGCGTGTCAGCGTGTTTGTCAGGGCGAGTAAACAAAGCGCGTATTTACAGAGATGCCTATTGACCAAGTCTGATCGCTCAATCCACGTCGCTCGTTAGACAAGACATGACATATAAAATGTTCATTCTAACTATGTTAGTGTAAATAAAGATTGTAGCCGTTTGAAGCTCTAAATTGTCGCCTGATTAAGTGCTTTTGAACATAGAAATGATCACTATGAAATACACTCGGGTATGTTCGCGATAAACTTGAAAATTCCTCCAACTTGTATTTTACTCTGTTGTGGGATATCAGCAGTTTGCTTTTATCTAAATCAGTTCGTTGTTCTAATATCAAATATAACGGTAGGTGATCAAAATATAGACCATTGATAAAACTTATGGATTATTTTCGGAATTCTTAAGCGACAAAATTAATATACTGATCAAACACATTAATCCCTTCAAAAAACTAAAGACCAAGCTAAATTAATCTTTGAGCATCTTATTGAAATTTGCATACTTTGTATTCCTAATAAGTAAACTCGTTCTATACAATTTATCCTTCATCGAAGCTAAGGTATATAAAATTAAGAAATCACTCTAAATCTCTTAATACAACTCAGTATAATTTTCAACTAAAATACTTTATTAAAATGACGTTTTAACACGATGTTATGTTTTAGTATCCCATGATAACATTATAACTTTCCTAGACATCAGAAGTTTGATTTAGTAAACAGCAAATTACTGTTCGATTTCTATTGTTTGTTTACTTCACTCAAGAAATAAAACAACATTAGTTCTGTTTATTCTCTGATAATGACATGTCATTTCTATAAGTAAATTACATTTCACTTAGATTGCTACATTAATGGCGCAAATGTCTTTATTTGAAAACTGATTTGTTTTCTCACACTAAATATTTTTGTATACAATCTAATCTGTTAAAATAGTAATAGATTCCTTCGATAGCAACACTTATGCAAAACGGAACAAAGTATGGCCCTCGTATCATTAACATTGTTCAAATTTTACGAAAAAAGATACATTTTATAATGTGTTTAAATATAAGGGGTTAAAGTTTAAAGTCGTATGTTTGCCAAATCCAAGTAAGAGCAAAGAATTGACATGTACACCGCAGTTCAATTAGGCTAATGGGGTAGGGCTCAAAGGGATTAAATTAATTAGTAAGAAAGTTTCGCTTCATTTCGTAACACCGCCTTTGTTTGTCGCCGTGTCTTGCCTTTTTGTTTTCCTACAATCAAATTAAATAGGCACACGGTGTGGCTACCAATTAGAGTTAATGTGTCTAATCCAACTTTACTGACTTTACATTTACCTATAGGTAGGTACATATAATAAAATCATTTCGATGCAGTATCTATACTTATATAAAATATCTTTGAAAAGAGTAATTGTTTTGTACACAACAGTATACCTAGAGCTCAGCACAAATCACAAAACTTTGTAAAATTATTATTTGTCTGTGTATTGAAACATCGGGCAAAAAACCATTTACAGTTTTTATTACAACTTTAACATATATTATCTTAATCCAGGACATTTGCTATAACTATGTAACTACTTAAAACATGTAAACATATTGAACAGATTGGAGATGTAATAGGATACATCAGATTAATTACAAATTTCTTGTTAGAATCATTACCTACTTCAAAGTACACGCCAATGAAGTAGTGGGTAGGTACAGCTAGTATGGATACATACATCTAGCCGTTAAGTATAGGTAAGAAGGAAATAAATTTGTTGATCAGTGTGGCGAGTTTCACACAGATTAACAATGTACAATTACTGGCGTAAATGTACAATTTATCGTGTGTAAATTATAAATCCAGCAAACATAAGTACCGAACTAGTAGAACGAGAAATTTAGCGGCGGTTTTAGAGAAAGATTTAGGGAATTCATTTTTATGTAAGACGAAAACTGAAACGTATTAAGTACTTATTTAACAAATGTGTGATTATACTATAAAGATTTTTAATGGAGTGTTTTATTTTAGAACTAATCTATATCAACCTATAATGACCCACTACGGGCACACGCCTCCCCTAGTAAATCACTAGGGGTTTCGATTCAAAATTCAGCACGTGGGCCCAGTGCTGATTGGTGGATACACTTGCCTCAGATTTTTTTTTCTTTACTTCTCGAGCATGCGGGTTTCTTCACAATGTTTTCCTTCTCTGCCGAGCTAATTCGTACGGAACGCAGATTTGAACTCACTACCTCACGAATGAGAATCGATAAAAGATACCATTACCGATCACCATTTTAGGCTATTATTTCAGTTATAAATAACGTAATAGTAATTGTTTTATAATAAGAGTATTAAAATGTTGTATGCTTTCAGTTTCAGTGTCAAACGAGTATAGTCCACCTGATGGTAAGTAAGTTGGATACTGTCGTCCATGGTCATCCGCGATAGATATACGCCGACATCGGTCCAGAATGACAAACGTTGGCCCGCCCCGGATGGGTTGTCTACCTTTGGAGATTTAGGTATGGATTTGGAGAAAAGGTTGAAAAAATAAGAAGGGATGGGATAGAATGGGAACATTGAATCCCTGTGGACATTACATTCCTATACTTAAGACCTTAAAGCCCAGCTAAGCAGCCAGGTACCAATTTAATAATATTTAGCATTTATTTATTTGATTGCACCTCATAAAACACATGTGAACATTTTACCCAAAGCGTTTTAACGAGCAACAAATGCCCGTGTAGCGCTCGTAACACCTAATTAACTGTATTAAAATACGTCGCCAACCGCAAAGGAGCGTCACAAACAATGCATTCGCACATTGTAAGCCATAAAACGCAAACGCTACCCTCCTTATTTATACGAGTGAGAATTTTAAATTAACTGTGTAAAGTATCCCTACGGAGAGCGGACACTGCCCCGACATCGCGGCTTGAGGTATTTGGTGTATACCACATTTGAGAGTACGTATTTGAGCCTTAAGAAAACGGTGCTTACTATAGCCGAGTAACAATCAAAGTGCCTATCAAAGTACAGCTTTAATAGGACTCGGCTTAAAGAATAATGCTTATTAGAACAATGTCTATTCAAACACAGTGCCTATTAAAGCACAGTGTCTATTCAAATATAGTGTTTATTAGAACACAGAGTCTATTAAAGCGCAGTGTCTATTTAAGTACGAGTACAGTACCTTTTAAAGCACACTGCCTATTAAAACACAATGACTATTAAAGCACAGTGCCTATTAAAGCACTGTCTATTAAAATGCAATGCCTATTTAAGCACTGTTCACCTCGTTTGTTCGTTCGTTGATGTAATTGATTAACATCACCACTAATATAAAAGAGAACAATTGTAGATGAAATGTAGATGAAAACTTTATAGTCAATTAAGGTTTCTCTTAGCTCAAACAAAGAGCGATACCTGTCGAAAACCGAAATAATCTATGTAAATAATCGAATAATCTACCTGTATCTGTCAGCTGTTGCCACAGTTGTATCTAGGCATATTTCATATTGAACATAATAAGTAAAATTTAAAAATATTGTTCAGGAGAGCGAAATATCAAGCTCCGTGCGGAACAAAACAGCATTTTACATCGGGGCTATTATGTCGTCTTGTAAACAAGTCGCCGGCACTTGTCGCTGATATATCTTGGTGCGGTCAGCGCGCCTCCATTAAACTGCCCCCATGTGGAACAACCTTTATTTATATTTCACTCTCTGTTGCTTTGAAACCATAACTGATGGTTCAAATTAATTAAAGCACATGCAAATTGCTGTACATCTTGATTGATAACAAAGTATTTTTTTATGTTAAATGTCACGGTACATGTTTTGCATGGGTAGACAAATAACATCACAATGATGTAATTCATCATCATTATTATCATAATCAACCCGCTGCAATCCACTGCTGAACTAGGGATTTTACACTAGTTCAACTTTTTAAAAATCTTGGATGTTTTTTTAAAAAGAATTTCAAATTGGTCCATTAGTCTTTACAGACGCACAGTTCCAATAATATCAGTATATAGATATCTATTACATAATATAAGTACATATATCTTGTACCGTTTCCAGTACAGGGCAAAAGCCTTCTTTTATAACAACGAGGATTGGTTTAACTTGTTCTCTTATTTATCAGTGTACCTACTCATACTACTTTTTTTTTTTCGGATTGACTAAATTCTTGTGGCCCTAGTGGCCTTTCAAGAGTCACCGGACTTGTTTCAAGTCAACGGACTTGAGCATACTAAGGTACTTATTAAGGAGAATTATTTATAATGAAAATGATACAACACCATTTACGAACTCACTACCTCATGCATTCAAGATTAGATACTAGGCTGCCATCTTTATTATTATTTTTATATAGTTTATGTTATACATAATTGTATAATGTAATAATTACCTTCGCGTAAATACAGTAACAATATGTGAAACAGTAAACTTAATGTCAGCTCGTAGCCGCGGTCGAAGCAACTCGATCTAAACGTCGAGTGAAATAAAAAAAGTAAACATACTCGTTCAAGGCCCGTTTGACATTAGGTAGTCGGATTAGTTCGCTGCCTTTTTATAGTGATAATATGAAGTTTTTTTGTATTACATAAATATTTATTGAACGGAACATTTTCCATTTAATTCGACTATCTTTCGCCATTTTTCTGGCAGAGCCATTATCCCATCGCTATAAAATTTCTGGGGTTTCAAACATCTAGCTTTTTACAAAATTCAGATTATGCAGGTGATCCAAAACTGTTGAGTGGTGTGTGCTAAACTCTTCCGTAATTTGATGACTGTTTATGTGTCGACCTGCATCAATTTTTTCAATGATAACATCAACAATTACTTTAATAGGACGACCATAGTGAGGAACATCATTCACATAAAAATTACCAGACCTTGAATCGATTGAACCATTGGCAGTAATTTTAGATAAAGCATCTTCTCCATAAACACCACAAATCTCTTTTCGAGCACTAGAAGCATTCATACCCTTGTGGAAAAAGACACCTATAAATGTTAAATTCCAACTAAACACAAGTAATGTCGGAATTAAAGCGAAAAAAACATTCGTAGTTTGTTCAAATGTGTTCAATTTATCGCTACATTTGTCACTCGTATAGACTACCTTACGTAACAAAAAACAATAGTGGAAGAGTACACGTCAAAAGGACACGTCAAAAGCATCGCATAGTTCAAAAACGAAATCAATGATCCATTTTATTGAGTAGCAAGAGTTATGCAGTTATGGCACCCCGCGAGAGAGGGCGCGCTCCTATCAATCATTAGAGGCTTTTTTTGAATTTAATAAAATAAAATTTGTATTTTGTCATCGGTGCTCCCTCGCGCTTTACGTCAGAGACGCACTTTAGACACTGAATAAAATAAAATATACGATATTTTTTATATGTAGGTACATGGAAGTATATTATAACACATATAATCGGAATGCATCCGAAGCAATCCTTTATACTAAATATATAAGTACCCATTGAGAATTTATAACTACATATTAATTTTATAATAGGTATATTGGTTACTGTTAACTATAGCTGTTAACGGAAAATAATTATATAAAGGATATTCATATAAGGAGTAGGTACCTACTGGTTTTTAATATTGTATTTATTTTGAAGTGCTTTTAAACAGCTAACAGATAAAATGCAGTTTATAGTCTAGAGATTTTTTTTAAATGGGAATGTATAAATATTAATGCATATTTTATTTGTGTTACGGAATCTAGAATAATACTGGCATTCTTTTTTAAAGTATGTCCCTGTGTTCCGATAGGAGTTGGCGCGGTGGCAATGCAGCGCATCTGTTACTACCCCTCCGCGCCCCGACCCGCCGCATCCACTACACCGGCGCGGCGCCTCAACAACACGAACGTGAATTTCCAGTTACCTGAAAACTGATTCCACTTACCTGAAGCAGCTGATTCTACTTTATTTTCATCAGCTCTAGAACATGAGATAAACATTGGAATCTCTGCTCTAGCAAGAGTTGGCAGAATGCAGCGAATCCATGAATCCAGTGAATCCCCGTGCCATGCTTGTAGAACACGGAAGTGATGCACACTAGACTATTTGACTAGCCATCTTATCAGCCTACTTGTATGTCTCTCCATTGCTGCATAATAGGTATAGGTCTCTCCTAGGGTTCGTCATCACACACGAATGTAGGCTCGAAGCATCCATGCACGAATGAACTTCTTCACATTGTCGGTCATCAAGCGACCGGAGCTTGTCCCACACTGCGCCTCCACACTGTTAAAAATACTAAATAAAAGTCGATCCGTGAAATCAAAATATCTAGAAAAATAACTAAATTATAGGGTTTAGAAATCAAAGCTAGAAAACGACGGTGCTGGTGAGTTAATAAAGTCACTAATACAATAATGCCATGGCCATTAATTACATCCATACAAGGCAGAGCTAGCCATATAGCTTCCCATCTCAAATATTATCAAGCTCATATTTAGATCGTTTATTTCCTTCTCTAATTAAATTATAGAATACGCCAAATAGCAATTAGTACTAAACCACCGTTACAACCGTTTAGTACTAATTTAGTCTAGTTTAGTACTAACCGTTACAACAAATAGCAACCGTTTAGTACTAATGTAAAAATTTCTATTCACGTTTTTTCTTTTCCTTCAATCATACAATCTCACAAATAATGGCCACAAATAACAATTCATGCGCATATTCGTTAGTATTTTAGAGAAGAAAGTTATCTTTTTTTAATGTTATTTTCTTCACGTAGTCCCTGTAAATTTTGACTTGACTAATTTTGAAAATTATCTATTGTATCCGAGAGAGTGGGTAACATTTTCAGTTAACTTTCCTCAATAGAAAGTTATCGTAACATCGGTGTCTTTGAAAGCGCAATAATGTCCGCAGGGCGCACGAAGACTTTATTGTCGCAGCGAGTCCTAAGGAATGATATCTCTCCAATAATATACATCCTAGTTGTAAAGGTGCGCGCATTTCTACGAATTTGTATATCAATAGATCTATATGAATGGATTTAGGTATATCAATTTAAGAAATATTGCATAATAGATTTGCCCGAGTGGATTTTGTACAAAAATAATTAGCTCCTCTGGTAGAACTAATTAATTGTACGAGATAAAATTATCATAATGTTCCCTAGATTTCAAGCTGCCTTTCTGTAATATTTCATTGAAGTCCGTTCAATAGTTTACTCACGAAGTCTTAATAGACAGACGCTTTCGAATTTATGATATTGGTGTGAAAGTGTGGATAGTGCGGTTGTGGAAGTGTGAGTAATGCAATTATAAAGTATAACACTTCCAGTGATACCACTACTAAGATAAACTGGATCAAAATAACTTTTTAGTGTTTAAAGGAAAATATGTGGTCCGTGCGGGTGCGTCTTTGAGATAACTCAATAACTACAAGACCGTTTGGATTATTCCGAAAAGATGAAATATCTGAGAAGTCAATTTTATTGTGGCTCAAGTGATCTATTTGTTTTGCCGTTGACGTAATCACCATTATGTGAACTTAGTCTATCACATTGCAGAATTTATTAAATACTTAAAACAAAGTAGAGGAATGTTTCTATATGTGTTATCTAAAAAAATACATAATTTTCTTTATTATAATAGTCAAGTAAGCAAAGAAGGATAGGCCCGAGTGTAAGTTTTTCGTTAGCGAAAACTACTATGGCGTATGGGTTTAATGTTTTTTTCTGTATAGAGAATTACACATAGTCCCTAGCGGTATTACAATCTGCTTAGAGAAAAAAAAGACGCAAACACTGTTGTAATACGAGTACAAACGATAGGACCTTACACTCGAGATACAGTTTTATATAATTGTTTAGTAATAAACCTAGAAAAGATTTAAGAAAGTGGAGGAGTTTTCGGCGGGAGGGGGGAACTCGAGAAGTGAAGTTGAGTTTTTGTTAGACTACCTACTATACAAATCGTGCTTTGTGTGCTTTAATGGTGTTAGTTTATTAAACTTCAAAGTGTTTTTTGTGCATAATGTTCGTGATACTCAAATAAAAGCATAGGACTGCGTGTATCGTGTGCTTCCCAAGAGTCCTCTTCTGTCCTCAGTAAACCAACTGTCACTTACTGAGAGACTCCTGACTCTTCGACTTTAAAATTCTTTATTGCGAAGAAAACTTGAGTTTGGCAGAAGGTTCGAATTGAACCATTGCCTTATATAAAAAGAATAAACTTTTAGTGGGCGATCGAGTCAAATAGAAACAAACTAACTATCTCCTCATTCAAGCCCATAGTTAAACAATATACCCTACCTACAGATAGTATCAATCTCATAACGGAAACTTATTCAAAACGATTACCTTTATAAACATGTTTTATACTATCTATAAAACATCGTCTCCCACTTTGTAATCATAACAAAGAACACTGAGTTCATTACATCCCGGCTTCTACGATATCCATCTCACACACACGGACATACACACACATACGAGTATATCTAGATATGGAGAAAAAAATCGCAATATCCCAACACTTAATTTAAATATTGCAGCGGCCGGCAATCGCCACGCTTCGCAGGACGGCTGATATTGCGAACCTACTGGCGTATTACTTTAAAGTATAAAAAAGGGTTATTTTCCAAAATTGTGAAGCGTACGCCGGCCCAGCGCTGGGTCGAAATAATGATTAATGATGGCAAATAAGCGGGTGAGTGTGGCTCGAGTCGACACAAAAAGTAGCCGAGTGCAGTGCGGTGCAGTGAACCATCCAAGGTACGGTAAGACGCGGCCTTTGGAAATATTTATACTTACGACTACGCAGATCAAGGATACACATAAATATTGATATTGAAATTTAATAACGCCCATGTGTTTCGTATATTATCTAAACACAAATGAATACACAATGTAGATCACTATAAATCGAAATTGTCTCTGTATGTTATCATTATTATACAACAGCCTTCCAAAACAGATTGTAGATTGACCTTCCAATAAATTCTATAAAATATGACGGGAACGGTTAATTGACGAATGTTTTTACTTTAATGACACATTTCTTAAAAAGGGAGACCTGCTTTTATAAATATGGACGGGCGTTGTAAAACAATTCGAAAGTACTATAACGAATATTATGACTATAATTAATTGCGACATTTTTTAATTACATTTTGATAAATTAATAATTTTTGGTAATTTAAGAGTTTTTGACATTTTGTAATGTAAATTTGGACATCGTATTTCGGTTATAACATGAGCTCATTGATTTAATACTATTTAAAATCTTGTACCATGTCATGTAAAAAAAAACACTGAACCTATTCCACAATTCATTGACGATAATTTTGAGTTATTAATGTATTGTGTAGTTATTTAATCAAATTGAAACAATTAAGAATGATATCAATATGGCATAGTAACAGACGGCCCAACTTATACGCGAACGACTAATAACTAACTGGGGGGGGGGGGGGGGGGTTAACATTCACAACCTCAGAAATCCATTGTGCTGCAGACGTTTTGTCCAATTAAAATGACAGATAAAGCCCCCCACTAAATAAAACAAACTGCTTGGATAACGTTAATAAGTAACTAACTTACTAAGTCAGTATACTTGAATAGCATTGATAACTAGCGAGCTCATAACATCAGAGCACTATTCTTTTGACAAAACGTTAGTTTGATTTGCTTTTGATTTTGAACATTTTGAAAGACATATCGCTAAACACAACGAACTGTATAGGATAAAGATACGAAAGTAAATGGCTGATAACTGATAAGTAACCAGCCCTTTATCGTCCATTTCTGGATATGTGACTCCCCATGACTTAAAACGTCGCGCTGGGCAAATGGCCAGTCCACATTTTAGTGATGATGTAATATGTAAGTGATGGTCTCAAGCCGCTATTGGCTTTCTTATCCTTTAGTCTTCTTTTATGATATGGAATATCCTTTCTTTTAGGAAGATATGGGATGATGCAGTTCTAAAGCCAACCGACACAACACGGCCTGATAACAATTCATAAAGTTTAAAAGTTTTGTTGATAGACAAATCTATCGCCACATAGTTAAATATTGCAAGAAATTCTCAAAATAAACATGACAAACGGAAAGTGTATTTGCATAAAAGCTTGCGAAATAAATTTGCTCGCTTTAATTAAGTTTCGGCCAGCTCTGGAGGAGTATTAATCAATTTGTGTAATTAATTTTAGTTGCGAGGCGGTGATAGGTACATCAGTCGCAGGTACCGACAGGTGGGCACGAAATATAGAAAGAAAGAACGGTATGAGATCTTCGTGTAACCTTACATTAAACACACAGATGCATCGGTTACAAGGCATCACCGTCGTGAAAAATCGTTCGTGTAATCACACGGGAGGTGGATGCTGCACAGCCCCTGGACACCTCTGACTCACCATTTCCGCTCCGAGTTACCTCACCCATTTTACAGCAAAAGATGCCTACGGTAAAATATAGCATTTATTACCGCGGTCAGTGATATTTGCCTTAGACATCATTTCATCCACTATTTGCTTCTTTCATTTCTTCAAGGATGGGAATCCTTTCCAATCCTTTTTCTGTGGATTTAACAACACGCTTATTGTAACTGATGTTGATAAGTATTCGTGACATTGTACGTGTAATCGTTTGCCAACAGGTAGACTTCTTCTTGTCAACTACCTTCTCTTTGTAAATGTTCTTCCTTTTATAACGTTACCTGCTCGGTCTGTCTGTCAACTGTAACAAGTTATGCCGTACCGTCTTGGAGATGGACACATGGCTTTTGTTTCCTCTTACAGGGAATAGATGATAGGGGAAAGGTGGGCCACCTGATAGAAAATTTCGGATATTATTGGCTACTCTGTACCCAGATCATTCCAACAGTTTAATTCCAGAGTTCTGTCAGTTGAACGGCTACTTCACACGGTGACAAAATTTCTGCTAGCCTTTGATATTAGACAGACAGATAGATGAACTCTTTGTTGTACACCAACACATGTTACAAAAAGTCAATTTAAGTAGCACGAAAAGTACAACAGATGGAAAAAGTAAAATAGATCACAATATCAAACAATGTAGGTACCTACCTATTATTAATACACTCTAAGTCAATAACTTAGTGTACAGTGTATGACATAGGAGAGAGAAAAATCCATTTTATTTATAACATTATATTAAATATAATATACTGAAATATATACTTATCAAAATGGGACCAGTTGTTTTCAAAATATAGATATGCTTATGAAAATGGGACCAGTACAGTATAGTCAAAATATAGATATGGCAAGGTGATTAAAATTTCTAGACATATTCTTATAATTTAAAACGATAACAACATAGATAGGTACATGTATCACTATAAGGGACAAACTTTATGTTAAACACTTTCCGACAGTGAAAAAAGTATTTTTTTAAATCACTTAAAAAAATAATGTGTGGGTACTTAAATTTAAAAAAATGTCGACAAATCCTATTCTTGACTGTTTTAGTTTTATAAAACCTATTTTCTTGCAGTTTCAACATTGTATATTATGGTATCTTGTATGTATTTCATAGTTTCTAGGTTCTCTCAGAGTTCAGTACGTTTTAAATGAACAAGTTTTGTAAGTCAACGTGTTCAAGTTTAATATTTTTTCATGAGGCAAATAAATACTAGTTATTTCGATGAAACGCTTAGATCACATACTGTTTACTAAGACCTGCGCTATGAAGCAAATGTACAGGAAACGGCAGCTAATTAGACGAACGCCTTCCGTCCACCGAAGCCACAACCTGAGGAAATATCAGAATTATAATATAAATGAAACAAATGTACCGTGTATTAATTACAACAGTCATCTCCGAGCAGTTTTCTCACCTGCCTTTTCTAAGATCTTGATGTTCTAAAGGCATTGTTATCGAATAGACGGTTTCCACGTAATTAATATGAATCCTACAAACAACTCTATGACCACTGGCTCTCTATAATCACGAGATTTTTGTATTTCTTTATTTATTAAACTTTAATTTCTGTATTAATAATGAAAACTCGCTATAAATTACTTATTTATTAAAAGGTCCTAAGGTACATAAATATACTCGTTTAAAAGAAGTTAATAAAAAATAAATACGTTTACTTGATAAATACGTTAGGTTTAAACGTTAGGTATTATAAATAAATACGTTTAGGTTTACAAATAAATATACTTAAATATTTTTAATACAAAGAACATTTTAATGTCTTCAATACGATAAATATACTTAATAGATGGATAGGCAGTCCACCTAAGCTAAGTGGTTGCAACAATGCTAAGTTGGTAATGTACATATGCTAAGTTGGTTGCAAACAACGACCTGTTGCAAATTGGTGACATACGTTGCTATGCAGATGACAATACTGGAGACGCCTTGTACAGCGGCCGCGCCAATATCCCTTGGGTCGAAGCGGAAGAGAGTCGTGCCAGGCTTGTGTCTGAAATCGAAGACTCTTTAGATCTAGTCTCGATTTGGGGTTCTCTGAACCTAGTGGATTTCAACCCCAGTAAGACGCAAGTTCACCGCTAAAAAAACCCTTTGTCGTAGCACCTCGCTTTCAGAGCATACCTCTTAAGATCTCGGAGAGTATCGGGATCTTTGGTGTCGACATCTCCAGCAAAGTCGAATTTAGGGGTCATCTGGAAAATAAGCCCAAAATGGCCTCCAAAAAGCTGTGTGTGCTGAACAGAGCGAAGCCCCCGGGCAACTCCTTTTACAAAGCTCAGGTGAGGCCCCATATGGAGTATTGCTCTCATCTCTGAGCTGGCGCACCGAAATACCAATTGGACCCATTTGACTCCATCCAACGACGTGCTGTTCGTATTGTCGACGACCCCACTCTCACGGGCGTTTTAGAATCCCTCAGCATTCGGAGAGACGTTGCGTCTCTCTGTGTGTTCTACCGCCTGTACAATGGGAAATGCTCTGAAGAACTGTTTAATATAATTCCCACCTCGGGTTTCTACAACCGCACCTCCCGTCACAGAAGTGCGGTCCATCCGCATTTCCTCGATACAGAGGTGTCGAGCACTATTCGGTCCAAAAATTACTTTATACCACGAACCCGTACCTAGGCTGTGGAACGAACTGCCTCAAGAGGTCTTTCCATTAAGCTACGATATGGGGTTCTTCAAGAGAGCTGTGAATAGGATTTTGCAAGGTCCGCTATGCGGCTATGCTACGGCTAGCATGCTATGGCTATGCTATGGCGGCGCTAGGGCTATGCGGCGCGCCCGCATAGCCCCTGGTGTTGCAGGTGTCCATGGGCGGCGGTAACACTTACCATCACGTGGGACCGCTTGCTCGTCCGCCCACTAGTCGATAAAAATAAAAGTGATTTCCGTCGCCCATGGATACCAATTCATATGCGTAACAACAACAAATATAGTATAATGCGAATGAGCTGCCCATTTTACAGAATCCAATTCTTCACATTCCTCTTACTCATGATATACAAAAGTGTAGGTACTTATGTACACATTAATTTTTACTCATATTTGTAGGGGTACATACATTGTAGGGGGAGAGTGCACGTTGCACTCCCACAGCCGCTGGGCGAACTCGACTGGCTACGTTATCCCTCTCTCACAGAAGAATACCTCGAAATATACTGCACTTCCTACTACCTATATCGTATTTCCCCAATGTACGTCCGTGTTCCGGCAGTAAGTAAGATATGCCAGAGCCCATTCCCATCACATCCTATCCCTCCCGTTTTTCCAAACCCTTTCTTACAATCCATTCCTTAATCTTCAAAGGTAAGCAGCGCATCCGGGGGCGAGCCAACGTTTGTCATTTTGGACTGACGTCGGCATGTATCGCGAACGTCTATGGACGACGATATCCACTTATCATCAGGTGGACTGTATGCTTTTCTGCCGCTATTATTCTATAAAAAAAAGAGAAATTAGTCACCGTTTAGAAATTATTTCTTCAAATTCTTTGTCAATTGAACGAGTTGGAATTTTTCATTTCTAGCAATTTACATGAGATTCTGTGCAATGATGAATAACAGCACGCTGGTAGTTTGAGGGGGAGAGTGCACGCTGCAATCCAACAGCCGCTGGGCGCGCTCGACTGGCCACGTTACCCCTCTCTCACAGAATACTACCTTGAAATGTACTGCATTTCCCATTTTATCGTATTTCCCCAATGTACGTACGTGTTTCGGTAGTGAGTGAGATGTGCCAGAGCCCATTCCAATCCCATCCTATCCCTCCCCATTTTCTCAACCCTTTCTCTAAATCCATTCCTATATCTCCAAAGGTAGGCAGCGCATCCGGGGGCATGCCAACGTTTCTCATTTTGGACTAATGTTGGCATGTATCGCGGATGTCTATGGGCGACTGTATCCACTTACCATCAGGTGGACTCTACGCTCGTCTGCCGCCTTCGTACATAAAAAAAAAGCATTTATTAAAGGCTGTTATTACACTACCATATATACATTCCGTTGTCAATCGTTCATCAATAAATTATTCAATTCAAAACGAGTAAAATGAAATCAGATCTAACTTTTTGATAATTAATGTACTTAGTCATGGCGTAGGTAAAGAAGATAGAAAATTTGTCCAGAATGCTAAAATTTCAATATGATTTTTATCAAATAATAAAAGATAAACATTTGGTGAATTTTTAAATACATATTTAAGAAACATAATACTTAATGGCGGGGATCTCTACTTTTTCTATTTTAAGTTCCCCAATTGTTAACTTAGCAACATCGATATTTACACAAACAACTTTATATCTAAACGTGTAATCTTTCAGGTGTAAATATAATCGATTATGATGAATGATGTCACCGCGTCCATCAATGCGTTCTTGACACCGAGTAAATCCATCGTTGGCTCGCCACATTTTGTCTAATATAGAATTAGTTGACGGACATTAACTACTCGTACTTTGGTTTAATAAAACTGCAAAAAGGAACTATTACAAAAATAACAATTGACAGTAGTTTACAGTTGGATTTCGATGGTGTTAATTAATGAAGGAAAGAATTGTAAAACTTACTTTAAACATTACTCTCATCTAATTATTCTAACAAAATCCCATCCCGGGTGTTAATATGATGAAATCGCCACTGGTACTTTAGTAGTTGGGAGTCGTTTTATGATGGTGTGAAGTAATAAAGAAAGAAACTATAAAAAGGGTTGGAAACCATATATCTTTACTCTCATCTAAATCCTCTAACGAATGATTTTAATTTTAATATGGTAAAGTCGCCACTGCGACTTCAGTATTTGGGAATTGGGTTACGATGGTGAGAATTAATAAAAGAAAGGAACTGTGAAAATGGTTGGAAACCTTGTAACTATACTCTCATCTAATTCTTCTAACAAATGGATCCCATCCCTCATTTTAATGTGTCGAAGTCGCCACCGCTACTTTCCATCGGTTAAACAGTTAACAGTCGACGGAGAGCAACCACTAATGATCGCAACCCTGTGGGACACATGTTGCCTCATGAAGCTAAATTATATGTTATCATTTGACGCCAGTCATGTCACTTTTATTTTTGGTGCATGAAAGTGGGGATACAATGTTAATTCATACGATATTTATATTAGTATATATGTTTTCTTTCAGCAGTTTAAGTATTATTTAACAAAATTAATTTATGATAATGCCACGTTGCAGTTTGGAAGAACGTTTATTATTGGTGAAAGACCATTACAAAAATGGAGAAAATTTTACAGTAACATTTCGCAAGTTACGTGATCAATTTGGTGTCCTAACACCCGGCTAACTTTCATTCAAGTTATTATATGTTACAACTATGCTGTTTCATTCAAATCCCTCGAGTGGTTTTTGAGTGCTGCGCGTTCAGACGGACAGAGATACAGACACAAAAATTTCAAAAATTGTTGCTTTGGGCTCTATATTAATTCGTACGTTATTTAATTCGTTATTATATTAATACTGCAACGATATTTTTCATAAAATATTTAATGTACAATCACTGCTTTGGTACGATTTAATTACCTATATGTTTTCTATATTTGCGATACAAGCCAATGTGTACCGTTGCAGAAAAAATCAAAAGTAGCATTTTTAATTTTAATAAAAAAGGATTGTGCCAAAAGTTAGAATGTTAGCTGTTGCAATTTATTTTTCTCCCTAACTAATTTGTTAGTGTTAGTCCTAACTCGACATTGATATTTGTTAGTGTTTAATTTTAAATTAAAATAACTTTATGATAGCCAAATATTTTTTATCTTATTGGAACTGTCGACTGGAATTGTGGGAACATTCCTGTCGTCTGGTAATACAAAGAAACGTCAGAATTCCATCGAATTAAAATCAGAGTGTAAAAGTAAGTACGGTTAGCAGCAAAAATCGGTATCTACCTACTTAATGTTTTTGTACCTAAATATGAATAATTTTGAAATGATAAGCCAGAAAAAGTTTTAAATTTAGCAACATATTTAGCTATAACATTTAACAAATATCACAATATAAGTACCTACTTAGTTATGTAGGTACAATAAAATATAGAAACGAAGGAATTTTGAGTTAAAAGTATTTATTTCAAGTTTTTTTAAATTCCCTATTAACTTATGACAGTTCTCACATACATTAGATATACGACCTTAGCTATGGAGCCGTTTACTCAGGCTAGGAGACGAGTCCACAAAGTGTCTTATATTATAGGGCCACACCATATTATAAACGGCAACGCGAGCATATAAAATAAAGATTCTTTCTTATCTATACCTACTTATTAGATGAATATAACTCGACAACTACGAGTAAGTATCTATCGTGTCAGAACACGATTCGTGCCCAAATACCAAAACCTGTCGCCTTAATTTATTGATAGCTTTCGAGTCCCAAACCTTTCCCCCCCTCCCTGCGTGCCGTTCTACCATGATCCACACAGCGCGCCGCCGCAAGAAGAAGCATTGTAGACATTAGTAAATTGAACACAATAAAAATTAAAAAAAAACAGAAAACTGTACCTATATATTTATTCATACGTGACTCCGGCAAAAAAATCTTGAAAGAGGATACGAAAAATGGCTTATTTTTAAAGTATAGATATTTCATTTAGACACAATTAGTTTAAGTAGGTAATACTGTTTTTACTTTTATTGTTCACTACATACACGTAACACTAATTCGCACTTATAAGTAATGATTTATTCACGCTAAGCAACAATTACGGCGTATTAAAGACTGATAGTCTCTAATTAAGTATCTTTACACCGAAGCGGACATTAATCATTTGCAAGGATTACGAACTGAAATCATAATCAAATGCTTACAATTACGCTAAATGCTGCAAACAATAATGTAACTTTTTTATTAGATACGTCCGGTAAGTATACAGCACATTGAGTAAAATAATCGATAATAACTTATGATTTGAGATTGTAGCACAACAATTTGATTCCTATACAGAATATCCAAATTCATTTCCAAAAACTAGAGCCATAGATTCGTGTAGACAGCACATATTTTTTTTTATAAAAAGGCTCAATCTTTTTGCTCTGTATTTAACAAACACGTAGGTATGTAGAAAAAAATATCCAAAATGGATTTTTTGCAAAAAAATCAGGAACGAAGATCCTCACGCATTATTTTAAACTCCGAATGTAATTCGAAATAAAATCTGTATGTGAATACCGAAATTTACCGAATACCGACGAACTGACACGATCGCGAGAATCGCGACCATACCGTGTCCGAGCGAGAAAGAGAAAGGCGTATGGAGAGGGTAAAAATCTTACGTGACGTTACATTTTCTCGAATCACACCTACCGCAAGCCACGTAAAGGAACTTCGTTCCAAAAATACTGATAATTTTCATAACAATTAACTCAGAATCGTGAGAGGAATCCATGGGCTCAATCTACGGGAATATATCTGTTACAATGCTATAATGCTGTTATAATCCTGATGTTATAAAAGTCTGAGTCTAAATCGATAAAAAAAATGACAACTCAGAATTATTAACGCATTTCATGGTTTGAGGCTTCGGGAAAGGTTGACTGACACATTCTGTATGTATGAAATACACGCAAATGGTAGACACGTACAATAGATACAGGTATGCTAAAACAGTTTTCATAATATTCTGTTTCATATTTCTATGCATTACCTATTGTTGGAATATTTTTTGCGCCAGTCACAGCGCAAATGTAGCTCGTTACCCAGAAAGCAGAATACATCTAATGAGTGAAACGAGTTTTGAATAGCTGATGGCCGCGAATCGCCAGTCCGTGGAATACTTAAATAAGTTTTTAGCGTCATTTAATTATTCCTTTTAAGTCTCCTCTTGAATATTCAACGAGACAAAGCCGCTGGATGAAGGCTACAACTGGATATTAACATTTATTCTATAAGGAAGTATAGAAAGTAAGTAACCAACCAAAAAGTAATAACCAAAAAGCTCACCAAAAGTAAGTAGGTAGGTACATAGACTCAGCAGACAAATAGCAATTAAAAATTAAAGAGGACAAAAAGAAATATACAAATATGTTTCGGCGGATTTATATTTTACAGATAGTTTATAAGTAGGTAAAATAATTTTGCTGGTCTTTTTCGCTTCAAACGCCTATTTTATCTCGTAGTCAAAAGAGGATTTGCCTAATACCGTCAGCCTGTGTCTCTCTATTGCCGCGTACATGTAAGCCTCTCCCATAGACCGCCACCACTTACGGTATTCTGTTGTTCTCATCCAGGATTTATCTACCTACTTAGGTACAATTATCATAAATTATCAAATTTAAATAGGTACTATAACTAGATAGCAGTAAGGGAAAGATAAGTTGCTCTCGCTTCGCCTCACTCTAATGCAGTAAACAATAATGACATGTTTCTATTACTCTACTATTTTCACAGTCTCTACCTAATTTTCTCGTCTCTGCGATAGTCAGGTGCCTAATAACATCTTCAGGAAACCTTTCAACACATCTGAACGTTCGAATTTAAGCCAATCGTACGAAGAAAGAAAGAAGTTCTAAATCGTAGGGAGTAATTAAGGCGACCACCCACCGCTGCGACCTCGAGGCCTTGACCGACAGCCTTAATGAGTTCACCCGGCTCTCGACGACGCGCAGACGACCACGGGGCTACAACCGACACACTCTCTTTGTGAAGACATCTTACACTGCCTTTATTTGTAAGCTAGTACTTAAGAATCTTAAATTACTTAAGAGGAAGTTACCTATCGCAATGCATTGCATAAGAAAAGGAGTTGTAAGAAAAAACCTCTGACCATTCTGAATAATGAGACATCGCCTTCCTACGGACCATCGTCTATAAAGCTCAATAAGCCACGAAAATTGCATACAAACGAACGCAACGCCATATTGTTGCATTGCATTTCTCATGCAATGTCCCGTTCACAAAACAAAAATCAAGCAACAAAAGGAGAACACCGACAAGCCGGTTACTAAACTTTTTTACTTTATTTCAGTCAGACTAGCACGAAGCGCCCGCGGCCAAACGCAAAAGGTTCTATGTCGCTTCCAACGCTAAACTTAAAGCCTCCGTGCATAAAAGGCTTAAGTTTCTCAAAACAGGTTTTCTTTAAAGACATTTTGTTTTTCAATATAAAAGCTTCAACACGAGAGCTCCGCCTACACTTGATTTAAAATTAGAACTCTTGCGTGACAAACGCCGGCAACTCAGAATTATATGCTAAAAAGTTAAACTTTATTCACAAGTGATAGAGCATAATATTCTATGGTAGTATAACTGCCGTAAGGTGGGTTGCTCCGTAAATGCTATTGGCCCAATGGCGCAACGTGAAACAAACAAGAAATATGTGAGTAAGAGAGATGGCGCTAGGCGACGATCACAGCGCTACATTGTATAGAGCAAGTTGCTAGATGCTATTTTTTAAATTGTGAGTTTATAAGACTAATAACAAATTTTATTATTTAAAAATATGTTATACAAAATGTATTTGAGCATTCATAAAATACTAAGTTTGTATTAAAACAATTAAAATATCTAAAACGTCAAATAATAGAGAAGGAATATTGACTCGTCGGTTAGAGAGAACAGTTCAGAAGATATATTTTTTAGATTTGCCGCCAACGTTGGTGGACGTAAAGTGCAAGAACTTGTAGACGGGGCATTGAACCTTCTGTCAGAAGCGTAGAGTTCATATGGACTTATTTGATTTTGTGAGTTGTTGCCTTTTGTCACTGACCACTGTATGGAAGTGGGCATGGCGGCAAGCGAGCTCAGACGATTCGTTTAGTAGACAGTTGACAGTCGCCACGCCACACTGACATTCCGATAGTAGCACTGATAACAATTTTCTATAGTTGAATATTTTTTTGCTGACTGTCCCGTATGCCCCAGTGTGCCAATGTATCGACGGACGAAATTGGACGGTGGGAAGCGTTGTTGATGTTTTATTTATGTTGAACTAGTTTGTTTTACTGGTGTTTTTATGTGAAGTGTTGTGATGCGTTGATAATGACTAAATGATTGACAGTCAACTGCTGTTGACTGCATGTGACATGTCTACAATGTTTTAAGTAAGTTATTTTAAAAAATTTGTAAATATCTACCTATTTAGAAAAATAAGTCGTTATATATCTATCAATAGTACCTACCTACCTAGTCATCTAGGCTCCACGTGCACTACGTTGGTAAATAATGTTTCTATTAGGTACCTATACATAGCTACATACATATAAACATGATAAGAATATATTTAACAGACACTTTAGTCGTCGATAATGTCGTCTAAGTTATACTTATTTGAAGCTTTATTTCATGATTTTGACATGGAAGTCAGGATGCTGTCCGTTTTCCTTATTTTGTCTATGATAAATATCTATAACATTCTGTGCAGTCTCACATAATAACATAACATTAAAATGTAGATAACATAGATGTAGATAAACCACCTTATTAGAAAGCACATATAGATATACATTGTAAGTCTAGAGAAAACTACTTGCTTATGTTGTTATATACTTTTGTTGATTCAGTCATATGTTAATTTAATTTATTTCAGTCAACATAGGTAGATCAATACCATAAAAACAATAACATACTATTTACAAAAATAAATACCTAACAGCCATATATAAAAATCGATTATTATAAGTAAATATAAACCTACCTATAACGTATTACCATAAATATTAGAAAGCAATAAAATTAAATCAACAGAAAAATTAATGGAATAAAATTAAAAATTCAATAAAGTCAGTTTGAAATCAAGAGCCTCCACGGATATTGCTAAGTCGTTTATTGCCCATACATACTCGTAGCTTGTGTAGGTATATCTACATACATAGAGTCCTTGAATCCAAATCTAAGTACCTACTTAATTAGTTTAAAATATTTTGTTAAAGATCATTAGTATTTAGACAATTGAGGGTGTTTCTTATTAAATATTTATTGAAAGCTGCCCTCATGAAATATCTTTTCTAAAATTAGATAAGTAACTACGAAATCTTAAATATTTCGGACACACTTCCCGATCCTAATAGTTATATAATTACGACGCTTAAGTACCTACATAATTAATTTCATATATTAAGCACCTTGTATAATAATTTAATAATGGACTGAAATTATCCTTTTGTCTATTTTTATTCACTACTATAGTTAGGTCTAGATATTTTATTTTTATTCACTACTATAGTTAGGTGTAGATATTTTATGTTTTAAGTTAGTCTTTAACAATTTAGTTTTAAATAGATATATGATATAGTAATATAATATTTCAAAGAACAATGACCTACAATCTGCAATTGTTTTAGAATACAGACTTGCTTTAGAAGCTACCTACTGTTTGTAGAACTAGTCACAACTCTCTTGTGTTTTTATTCCATACTTAGATACATTTCTATTAGAAATATATTTTTTTTCTAGAAAGGGAAACTAACAGAAATAATTGGACGTTAAACGTTAGTAATTAAACTTTATAGTACCTAATTAAGCAATCACTTAGGTGTAGTCAGTCATACTGTTTTCAGTTAGGTATATTGTTGATCTAGAAAATATTATGGAAATGCCATTTAATATTTTATATTATACATTTCATTATATATTATACGCAATCATATATCATAGACAACATTGCCCTCCTAAGAAGAAAAAGCATTTTCTGTTCTAACCAAAACTCCAAATTTCTCTCTTGACTTTAAACTAATGAAAATTTACCAAAAAATTTTACTTTTTTTTCAAACGTCATGAATATGCAGTTGTATTCTTTCCTCTAAAGTGGACAGAATAGAATAATATTGTTATGTGGTGATTGTTAGGTTGCTCTGAAGTCTATGTTATGTATACGATAGGTAAAACCATTTTTTGAAACGAAATCCCGTAGTTGTATCTATTACTTACCTGTAGAATGTACTGATTTTTTTCTTGGGTAGGACCTACAACTTCATGTAGTAGGTATTTGTCCACTAGTGCTAGACGAAATCTATCTGAATTCAAATATGTACCTAGTTAACATGAAGGTGTGAGCCACGGCGGCCCGCCTCCCGTCGCTGGGCGTCGCTTCAGCCTGGAACGGGCACGCCCATCCCTCTCACATACCGGTTACAAACACATAGCCGAGAATAATTGTGAATTGAATACAGTATATTTCTGAGTATTTAGTTTAGGAAGTATACGGAATTGTTTATATACTGCATGTAGTGTTTAATGTGAATACCTTGCTGAAAAACAATGCGTAAGTTTATTATAAATTCGGTGAGTTATTCACAGCTTTCCTTTAGTGAAATTATACACTATGATGCTACAAAAAATCACGCTTTTTAGATACACATATTGACCGCAACCGTAAGCTTCGTACTTACAGTGAACTGAATAACTAGGTACACTATATTTCTGTGTATCTAGTATAGAAAGTAGGTATACGAAATTGCTGATATAGTAAATGTCATGTTTAACCATACTGAGAAATAAGGTGTAAATTAAATGAGTTAGATTAGATATTCAGAGTTTTCCTTTAGTAAAATTATGTGCAATTATGTGGAATGACTTCACATATCATTGCGAACGTCGGAAACAGGCACTTTCAGATCCACATGCTGACCATAATCGCAAAGTTTCCAACTTATTATGAACTGAATACAGTACCTACTTATATTTCTGTATATCTATCACTTACCTATAAGTAAGATTCTTTCGGGCATTTTCTCGGTGGTTCGGGGGTCCAGCCATTGATCACTTTTACAATATTTTATTTAACCAATTGGGTAATATGTGACTCAGTATTTTCGGTACACTTATCTACTCCTACTTCTCAGATAGGCTGACCTTTTCAGATGTATCGGCTTCTATCATTTCCTGCAATTCATTATTATCGATAATAGTCTCAGGACTTCCACGAAGCTCATTTCATCAAGAAACAAAAGCCTCAGATGCAGCGCTGATGTTGCGTGCTATTTGTGCAGCATTTTTGCCAAGGCGGAACACAATAACTAAACTACACGATTTTTAAACAAATACATTTATGAAAACAAGAAAAATGTATACAATCGTATAACGAAATGATTTTAAATTAAAAACGGAATGCCTTCAAAATAAATAATGGAATAGTTTGAATTTGGAATTTCGCACCATAAAAACCATTTAAAATGAAAGTAGCCAGTAATTCCATAAAAATGGAATTTTCTTACCAAATTAAACCCCTGTATCTATGTCCTGCAGCAGAATATCCCATAAAAATAAATTTCTTCAGATTCAGAATGGTAGTTTTTGATAGGCCTGATTCGCAAGTTCAAAGCTTTTAGTGAGTGATAGAAACAGACTTATGCTCAGTCTCTTTGCTAGATTAAGTCTAAAACGAAGGAATTCGTCAAAGAACTGAAGATATCCATATACCTCAAGTAGACGAGTTCTCGAATGGAGACGACGTACTGGGAAACCGGTCAGATGCACTGAGAACTTGAAGAAAGTCAACGGTAGTGGCTGGATAAGATGAGTGTAACACCGTGTATGTTGGCGGTCCCTGGGAGAGGCCTATATCCAGCTGTGACAGACACAAGCTGATGATGTGGTATAATCGAAATAAGATATATTATAAACGAGAAAGATACAATATAATGTACAATATAGGAAAAGCGGAATATAAATCGGAATTCAGTCGCTTGAAACCGTAGCAACTCTGCCAGCAAAAATTATGATAACCGTAGCCGTGAGTAAAATAACCTACTTATCATAATTACCTATAAATTACATACCTCAGTAAAAACAATGCGAGTTCAAAGCTTTTTGTAACTCCTAAATAATATGTGAATATATTCGGTGTCGTACACCATTATGTAACACAGTTTACCGCGGCCGCACATGCTCTGAATTTATATTCTACACAAACATTTGCCGCACCTATCTTACGCATAGGTATGTAGGAACGTTGGGAATATTCAAAACTTTTGCATATTTGTTTTGTGAGTAAATATCATCCCATGACGTAAATCTGCTAGGCGCTGGTCTACAGAGAAACGAGACCTAGCAATCACGAGGAAGTTTCTGGTCATACGGATTAGTGGACAAGCGATTTTACACTGGGTTATATATTTACATATTTAAATTCCCTCTACTAAATCCCCTCTATTTGTTGTGTACATTGTGGTACTACCGTAAATATGCATTTTTCTTTGGAGTATAAAGATACTTCCTTCATGTTTCGTCTTTCGAGAGGCAATGACGCATACCTACTGCAAGCCGACCCGGCCGACACAACCGACACAGCCGACACAGCCGACTGGACGTCTCCGATTATCGGAATTACACCTCTCTCTCTAAAAACGTAAAATGTACTAACGTGTTTCGGGAATAGGTGAGACACCTACTATGCCAGAGCTCATTTCTTATCTCATCGCTTGGTAAGTACCTACAATGGGATAAGAAAGGTCATTTTACTACATATTTTCAATCCCATCAAAGGGAAAATAAGGAATGTAATGAGATAAGAAAAATCTCCTTTTCAGTATGCTACCAATTCCCTATCCCTCTTAATCCTTTTTCCGAATAGATGGCGCACTTGACTGACGGCGCTCTTGACAGTAGATGAAATGTAGGCTACCTGGTGGAATCCACGAAATGGACTGGCTACTCACCTGTCATCTTCTTTCTATAAAAAATGTTCGAACGTCGTCAAAGTCAACCGTATTACTACTGGGTAATTTTTTAAAATTAAAATAATATAAATAATGGTGTAAAAAAATAGTGTAAAGTAAATTCGAAAAAAATCTTTGCAGCCCCTTCACACAAAGTAGATGAGATGAAAAATAAAATTCGAAATGAATGATTTTTTATAAAATAGATGAAAAATGAAATTTTGGAATCTCAGTTAAAACTAAAAACTGAGTTAAAACAAGACAAATACAATTTTGACAAAATTACCTAGTAACAAAATGAAAGCACTACCGACCTAGTAACAAATAAATCTCAATACCTATCTATCCTCCTGATTTCTCCTAGATAAAAATCTTACCCAATCGTGAAAGAACTGCTAAAATCTATCTAGCCATATTCAAGTTGTAAGCAAACAAACAAACATACGGACGAAAAGACATATTTCAGAAACCAATACCCCTACAGATGACAAATACCATACAAGTGTTCCATTTTCCTCTCCATAATGAAGCAACAAGATAAAAGCAATGTAAATCGATGTGCTGGGGATGCGAGCACCCTTTCAGTGATCCATCACGGGTTCAATCAAAGAGTGTCGCGATGCCACTCTCACTCACCATAAGTGCAATGCTGTTCGGAAAGGTTTCACATTTCGAGAATTTCGTCGGAGTACACTAATACTTGAGTATCCGGTACTAGTATTGGGTACTACCTACTTGGTTTTAAATAAGCAGACTTATGTTGGCACTCAATAGGTAATCGTTTATTATTGTAAGTAGGTTATAGAGATGATTCTTACCGACATATGACGACATTTCTTTGTTTTATTCTCCATATTAAAATGTGACATGATTTGCAAGTAAGTGAACTCTCACTTACCACTCGTAGGTACTTACCAGAGCCCATCCCTGGTGAGATTCCGTATTCCATCATCCTATCGTTCTATCTGTCCACTACGCAAAAAAGTCTAAATCGTTTTACCTAAAATGCCAACATTAGTCATTCTGATGTCAACATGTATTGGAGACCACTGCCAACATCTTTCGATGAAAAAATCAATGCATAATTTCAGTACGGCCAAGGAGACTAAGTGAGCAAAGACTATCGTCCCAAAAAATGTTATGTATATCGAAATTAAAAACTTCGATTATAAACAAAAGTTATGTTCGATTACGATGATGACATTATAATGGCAGAAACATCGCAGGCAATTTTGATATTGCATCTGTTTTGTGTAATCGACCGAATTGAGTAGATATTTATTTATTTCTTTTCAAATTTCATATTGGAGATCAATAAGTGAATTCAAAATCAAAATATGTCAAATATTACTTAATTAAAAGACTTGAAAGAAATGTGTCAATGAAAGGACTAACAATATAACAATGGTGTCGTTCTTCTTAGTAATAAAAATACCTATATTGCATATTCGCCACAACGATAAATAATTCGTCGCATATTCTTAAAGTTTGCATAACGTGAATATTTGAAACAATATTAAAATTTAATAGTGCATAAATAGAAACAATACCATATAAATGTACAAAAAAATGCTAACTGAAAAAGTTTTGCTAACGCTACAAAATCCATCTATTTGTACAGTTAGAGAAGCTAACTGTACAAAAACCATAACTATTTTTGTACAAAAAGACGCTTACTGAAAAAATGAAGCTAACTGTAAAGAAAAAACATTTTTTGTACAGCTAACTGTACAAAAAGGTGGTTACTATTCCTATTAGGTAGGTACTATAAATATTACTATTAACGATTACCTACTATAATATTATTGCTAGTGCTATTACTATTAAAGATGTTTTATTCTGATGCTAAGAGCAGAAGAGAAAAGAAAACCAAAATCAGAAGCCTGCACAGATAAATTAATATTTATGACATTTATTGACATGCTATTATAAATAGGCAAACCATTGACATATTATAAAATGTTTGACATACTTTATTGACATACTTTGACATATAATTGTGATTAATATTCATTTTAAATGTAATTTTCTAGTCTCCATTATCCATTAACTTGCATGCCAATTCTGGCAATGTCGTTCTATTGCCAAATAGGTAGATCGTTACAGAATAGATCGTCGCCTTCTGTATTTAATTACTATCTGTTATTATTATCTCACATCGCAAATAAATGATCTGATATATTTATTGTCAAAATTGTATCCATGTAGATGCCAACTACACTTTTGACTTAACGATATAATAAATATGTATGTGTACGTACACATTGAATACGAGACACTGCTGAGAATATTTGGTCGTATGTTTTTTTCGGTGACAAATATAAATCTAACTATGACTAAGGAAGGATATGTTATGATATGATGTTATGTTAAGTTAGTAGGTACTTAAGGATACTCATAGGTGATTGTTAAGATAATCTCTCTACTATAGTAGTGAAATAGTAAAATGTAGTGGTGGCTAGTTAGTAGTGACGTCGAGATATAATGAACTGAAATAATTCCTAAAATCTAACGATATATGTTTACATTAAGTTCAATTCGAAGTTTTTATCTCTACTGACGCTAAAATTGCCCAAATGGTCCTGACCTCGTTATAACGACATTTACGAAATGAATATCTTACAATATATCTATTGACTCCAAACCAAACAGTAAATACGTAACTAGTTCAAGTTGAAAGGCTGATTTATCAGGGCCCCTAATATAAAAGAGAACTTTTGAAGTTCAACATACATAAATATTTTAGTGAGATCAATTATGAGACAAATAAATATCACAATTTTAACCCCGTTAACCAATAAATCTACTTGGTGATCCATCAGAAATCTGGGGCCGCCGCCGCCGGGGCTCTCTGATGTACCCCAGACATTTACGAGCTGAATTATGACGAACACCTTCCGTTACACACAACCTTACACGCGCTTTGTCAAACTTTCAAGTATATTCAGGATTAAGACCTTGAATACGAGTACACCACTGGTATTCAAGGTAAAATAAGACAGATATCTCATTAAAAATAGAATAAGATAGATTTAAGATTCGTGGTATTCTAGCAAATTCATGTATTCAATCAATATAATATTTTAGAGAATATTTATCGTTCATTCAATCAATCTTCAACCTATAACACAATTTTACGCCAATAAGTACCTACCTATAGTACCTATCTCCTCGACAATATTTATACTTAAGTAGGTGTACTTTCGTATAAGTAATATAAATATTAAAATTTATATTTACTTTCGTAATAGTTTCGGTCCAATTTTCCCAGTCACTAAATTTTATTATAATTGCATTTTTATATGATTTTTTAAATCAGGTTTTAATTTGCTAAATTTCATATTATAATACTGTATTTTTCGCTAAGTATCGTAGTTTATTTAGCGAAGGGTAAGAAATAGTCATTCATTATAGAATTATATTGTTTCTGTTTTCCATGGGGGTAATTGTATCATGTACCTATAATTAATTTCATTCAAGCCTTCGTGCCTGAATCCATTTCCGGTTCTAGGGCTATAAATACAATATTTTTATTTTACTTATACATATAATTTACTATAAATACATTTTACTTTATTTTACTATACTATAAATAATTTATATAACATAAAATTTATGTAGCTACTAGATATAAGTTAAATTTTATAATTATGTACTTAAATTAAATATATTAGAAATAACTATCCAGTAATTAGAAATAAGTATATTCTTAATTCACATTATTCTCACACACTTTGAGTGCAATCACTGTATTTTATCTAAATATTCGTTATTCTTTGCATAGATATCGATCTAACTTAAAATATTATATGATGAAGGTTTGTTATTGGCCAGATTTGATCTTTGCTGCCTCAAGAACTTATGCTATACCTATTATATATCATGTTCTTTATTTGAATGTCAGCAATAGCTAAACTTCATATAAAATAAATAAAAATTCTACTTACAAGGTAATAAATATTTTTACTACATAACCTTGCACGTGGACAAGGTTATATGGATAATATCTCACACTTATTTCGAATAGGCAATAATCTTTTGCTAATATTATCTACAAAACTGAGACATATACCTAAATAGGTTACACATGATGTGAGTCATTGAACTTTACTATTCGCACACGTTTAATATAATGTCTAATTATATTCTCATATAATTAATCATTTTGTCGTTAACATCTGCAATTTTCTTCGTCTTGCATTTTTTGCTGATAAAATAACTACCGCTGAGGAGTTTAGCTTATTAAAATATAACTTTTCTTGTTTTATTTGTATTATGCTGTAAGATTACAAACAGTTATAAATGCACCTAACAATATATTGTGTCTGACTACTCGTATATATTATCTACCTAAAACTGAGATGTTTCAGTCCACCTGGCCGGAGCGCGTCCCACGCTGTACTTCCCCTAGCTGTCCCCCGGTACGTGATCTCCATTCAAGGACTCGTCGACCCCATCGGTTGTTGGACACGCGGCAAATGTAGCCTGCACATTGCCACTTCAGTCACTAATTCTTTACCAATTCACTTTACTAATTCTGTGAGTTATGTCGGTGACTTTCGTTCTTCGGCAAATCTCTTTGTTTCAGATCTTATCCCGCAAAGATACTCCGAGCATAGCTCTCTCTCTATAGCTCTTTGAGCGACTATGAACTTATGAATCAGGCCCACTGTTCAGCATCCGGTTCAAATCTTCCTGCGACTTGCCATGATGGCAATGTCATCGGCGAGAAGGAGGCGCGCGATGTACTCACCGTTCTAGTTTATACCGTTTCCTTTCCAGTCCAGCATCCTAAATGCATCTTCGTCTCGCAAAGAAATTCTGAGCAAAATTCTGTATGCGGCTCGCTGATCAACTGAAGTTCTCGGTACCGTATGTACGTCATAACCAGCACGGAACACTTATGGAAGACTTTCGATTTTAAACATTTTCCCAAATGCACTCCAGTGCAGCTATGAATCGTCCTCCTTATTGAAGTCGAACTTGTGCAGTTGGATGGCCTGTGCAAGATAGATATAATCGTCAACAACTTACTCACACAACGTCAAGCGATACGTTTTCGACATTTACCGACCTTGGAAGAATAGGTGGTTCATTGAACTTAATTTTTGTCTTGTCTTATTCCGAGACAAACAAATCGTGATGTTGCGCTGAGACCATTTGACATCAACATTCAATTCGTTACTTCTAATGTTTCTAATCATCATGATTATCTCTTCAGCAAACCAAAATCAGAATTCTAAACGCATCAGCCTGCTCCGCACAAATTTCTACCATACAATCGTTTAATAACAATAGAGACTTTTAGGGAAGAATGAGACCTAAGGTCAGATGAATAGATTTAGATACTAAAAATATCCTGCAGTGCCGTCTCTTAGCGGACGACGCGACGTCAATAATAAGGCGAAGTGAAGGAAAGAAATGAGGAAGACTGAAACCCACCATCACGTGAGAGTAAATCATAACGGAGAGAGAGGGTATTTAATTGTCTGTATGTTGTTTATTTAGAAGCGCTGCCGCGTCGCGATTCATCCGAATGTCCTACCATTGCGTGTGAGTCTGCTAATAATAATAAACAATGACACGAACTAAGAGCCGTTGATACTATCAAGTCATCTCGACCTCCACTAACAAAAAGTTTTAACAATGTACTTACCTATTATTACACTTTTAATAAAGGAAATACAAAGAACTTAAGATTATCTTTGCATATGAACACAATTATGAATATTTTTGGGTTACAAAAAATAACAGTAGGTTAAACATTTTATAAGCTTTTGTGTATAAAAAAATACAAACATTTATATAAATACTACTAGCAAAACCCTGCAGATGTTGTCCTGCCATAAAAGTTGATGTGCTGCAGCGCCATCTAGTGCCGAGTTACAACAAAGTCGATAGCATAGAAATCTTTGCCATGAAAAAATACATACATGTGCCAAATCTCATGGTGATCGGTCAAACGGTGTCGAAGTCTATTAACATCAAATATACCAACATCCTCTTTTATATAGATTATAATATTATATTTATAATATCGTACAATTTAGAGGCCTCCCAACCTGCCTCTCATGGCTGGTAGAGAATTGACTCCAGGTATTGAGCTCGCCTTTTGTACGATTAAATGCAAAAAAGTTTTAAATAAAAATAAATAAATAAATTAAATAAAATAAATAAATATATATTTTACATCACTTTTGGTCATTTAAGTAGTTGTCATAATGTAGCTAGTAAATGGTTATTTTATATTATAAAACAACCATCTAGTAGGTATATAAAGTACCTACATCCACTGGGAATTGACAACATTCCACTTGAGAATAAGGTCCTGGAGCTATCTTTTGTTAGCAAAATTTAAAAGATAAGAAATAATTATCAATGGAAAATATGACAATATACAGTAGTAAAACTTACGTAGAGTTAGACGGACCTAGCAGTCTTGATGCTTGAAAAAAAATTAAATGCTTCAAAATTGTTTTTAGGGATCGTTTTATTGTTTTAACTACACATTCACTATTTACATTAAATGTCATTCCAATTCTGATGAGTTGGGATCTTCAAAATTAACATTAATGGGCAAATTTATCTATATGCTCTTGCGATAAAAGTGAATCTTCAACGTCAACGGTGTGTCTAAAACAATTACGGAATAATTGGTTTTTCGTTCTTAATACATACCTCTCTTTTAATCCTTTCAATTACACAACAATTGTGACAAATATTACAGACATAGAAGTAACTTGCAAGCAAGTAAAAAAGATCAAAGTTGGTTGTTCCGGGAATTGTAGAGGCTGGTCGGCGGTAAAGTGATTTTATCATTGACAATCCAACACACAATAGGCAAGTTATTCACCTATCGTGAGTAGAATGTTTCCAATTCCTAGTGGACGTACTATATTTACCTAACTAGTACTATGTGCAACTTTGCAACTTGATTTTTACAATCCCAACGGTTATTTTTTTATACTTACCTACCGGTTTAATAACGGGTAGGTAAGTATTATCGGTATTATGATGATATAATTATCGGTACTAAAATCAAACTCGATTTCACTTAAATGAGAGAACAAATAAGTAGAAAACGTAGTATTACAGTTTATTTATCATCATGCATTCCACAATGACCACCTTCCAGACAAATTTTACAGAAGAGGTGTTCTTTATCTGCGATGATACTAATTTTCATACTTCAATTAGGTAGATAGGTACCTTAAGAAATTCCACTTCATGACTTTAGTACATCTACAAACATGTTTTTCTTTTAAAAAATATACATGACTAATTCAATAGTGTCGCCAACAATACGTTCTTACATATTTTTCCTCCATACTTACACATGAACACATATTAGGTATCTAGTTCAATTGCGTGCAAAAACTTACTTGATAGATACCTATTTAATTATTGAGACTTTATTCATATTACATTTAACTGTTAAAATCTAAACAAGACATGGTATAAGTCCAGTGATATTTACACTTATAGTTTAGATTATTTCTCAATAATTCAATTCATCGGTTCATTCAATGGACTACATACTCAGACTTCAGTAGGAATTTAATCAAGATTTCGTCAACTCGTTAATTAATGTAGGACTACTTCGCCTGTCCTTAACCTTGCTATAAGTATAACAATTGACGGTCAATTATTTATTTCCTTTTGTATTAGTGACGCTTATAAGCAAAGCCTTTATTTTTTTATTGTCGAAATTTTAGGTGAATAATATTTGGTTAACAATAGCAAACTGTCTTGTAAAAGGAACAGTTATATGAAAATCATTTCTTTATAATTAATCTCAATCTGAAACAAGTTTCTGAACGTTTCATTTCATCTGAATATTTTACCGGTCTATAAATGCCTATAAAAATATTAAGTAGTGTTCTGAGGACTACACCACCTCTAAAAGAGTGGACTGGCCAACCCGCTTGACCAGGGCGGCGTTTTAAGGCTATACATCCCTCGTGCATGAGATAATGTGCATGAGAAAGCCCATGCCCAGCAGTGGATGGTAAAAGCGCTGGTTGCCATGTTCAATAATAGTATTTTCAAATATAAAGCGATATTGACTTCACTAAATACCTATGATTCACAAACTCGAAGGCTCTGAAGTCAGTATACAAACTTAATACAAAATATAGAGTGGATTTAGAAAATTTGTAAATACTCCTATATGCATCCATCAAAAACAGGTATGAGTCCTAATATTTAACCCACGTATTACATACAGTAGACGTAACAACAAAATTACCAGCTACCGCTGGAATTGCGCAACACACTAAATAACATAGAAGTACCAACGAACTGGCTGTTAGTAATCAGGAAAATGAGACCGCTATAATTGAAGCAATTTTCAAACAAACTAATACAATATTTGAAGCTCCGGTTAAAACTTGTAATAAAACGATAAGTATTAAGTAGTAATAGGCTTATTAATAGTGGGTATAGATACGTATTTATTACAACAACAGACTTGATTTGTTTTGCGGTAGGTATCTCTAACTGTTATCAATTAATTGTTGCAATGTATTTTTACATAAGATTTTGTTGTCTAAATTTTCGAATTCCTTTTAATTAAACGTGAGCTTTGAAATTTTTACTTCTTGTATATTTATTATCTAAGCACGTTATGTCAAGTATTTTACTTATTTATACATTATTTGGCGACTTATTTATAGCTCTCTCTACTCAAAGATTGTCTGGCAGAGATCCCTTTTAGTGATAAGACCGCCTTTTGTGCTTTTCATGTGTTTACAAAGTCTGTCACTATTATTTTCTTTTTGGTGTGCAATGAAGAGTTTAATCCATCTAATCCGAGTTTTATCCATTAATCCAGTCCATCTTTATCCAGCTATCCATTTAATCCAAGTTTATTCTATACTATCTAGAGTTTAATCTTGTAATGGTTATTCCTTAATTTTACTCGAAATTGTATGTCTCGATCGCTCGAACACCTATCGTTCACAAAAGTCATTCAAAAAAGTTATGAGTACCTACTACATAATAAAACGTTTTATTTTTTGGAATATTGTTATATATTATTGCCTATAGGAAGGCAATTGCCTAAAGTTTTACTAACTTGGCACTTGACGCCATCTCAGTGACGTAACCCTGTGTCCAAAAAATAAGGTGAATTTGTTTAGAAAATAAAAAAATCTTTATTTATCCTTCCAAATCCATTTCGTCGCCTTCAAAGTAATCCCCACTCGATACAATGCACTTATACCAACGTTTTTTCCAACTCTCGAAACAGTCTGAAAAGTCCTTTTCCAGCATGGCCATCAATGCTTTCGTCGATTCGGCTTTTATTTCCTCAATCGAGTCGAAACAGTGTCCACGGAGGGGTCTTTTGAGTAGCCAGAAGTCACTCGGTGCTAAATCAGGAGAATACGGTGGTTGCGGAACGATATGAGTTGAATTTTTGGCGAAATGGTTTCGAATTATCAATGCTGAGTGAGCCGTTTTTGGAACCAAACGAGATTTGATGCGTCTAAGGCACAAAAAATCTTTTAAAATGGTATTTACCGAACCTATTGTAATGCCGACAGTATCAGCCAGGTGTCTTATTGTTAATCGACGGTTTTCGAGCACAAGATCTTTGAATTGATTAACATGTTGTTCATCAGTTGACGTTGATGGTCGTCCGGGACGGTGTTCGTCCTCAACGCTTTCTATGCCTTCTTCAAAGTCTGTGTACCACTTGTAAACATGTTTTTGCTACATAACCTCATCACCAAAGACCTTCTGTAACATCCTCAACGTTTCCGTGGCAAAATATTCATTGCGCAAACAAAATTTAATGCAAATTCTTTGCTCGACAAAATCAGAATAGTGAAAATAGATAAACTCACTTTCGTATGTTTACAAAAACACGAGTAGCTCTGCAGCAATTGAATATATTGACTTAAAACTCTGCATAGATATCAAGAACAGTACTACCAACTTACAAAAAAATAATTGTATGCTTTCATAATACCCACGAATTTTAAATAAGTAATTCACCTTATTTTTTGAGCATAGTAGTATATGATCAGAACGCTCGAACCCTCTACTTTATTAGCTACCAAAGATCATCTGTCGTTAGCTGCCTATGACCTTTTTACGGAGCCGCTACGCTTACGTAGGCGTTGTTTTAGCAAGTCTCTACAAACAATAAGTTTATTCTTGTATCTAATATTAGAGCCAAATTTACTCATTCGGTTTTTTTCGGGAACTTTGATTATTACTCGTTTTTAAGAATACAATGAACTGAGATTTGGCCAACTAAGAGTGGTGTCAATGGGGGCAGAATGGGTTCCCGAAGAGTGAAATGGTTTTACACCCTTTAGTATTAGTATGAACAGTGTTTAACAAACCAACAAGATTTACGCATGTGTATAGGCAAGTAAAAGCAAATATTTATAAATATAATATATTATACCTACAACATGTGTATGTATGTATGTATGTACGTCTGTGGGCGGTATCCGGACGCACGCCACTCGACTCCCCGAAAAGGAAATGGTTACGGCCGGCAAATTGGGCCCTAACCACTGGTTACCTCGCTCCCGGCACGCAGATGTACTGTTATTTAATATATAGGTACGCACGTAAATAACCAAATTGACGGTGATGCCGGCGTAGTTTACAACTTTCTTTTTGTTTTGTAGCTAAGGACTTTTGCTCTGACGTCTTTTGTGATTAGGTAGGTACTACTATTCCGTGCAAGTGACTGGGGATATTTTTTTTATAGGGAGACAGTGGTAGTAAAGCAGACAGTTCTCTTAATATTAAGTGGATGATAATTACTTTACATATTTATATAAGTAATTTTGGATGCTTTTCGTACAAAATTTTAGAAGTTTTGTAGTAGGCGAAATATCCACTCGTGTATACTCGTACCTTAATGTGATAAGGTGTTACAAAGAGCAAGAATTAAAAGATTTTGAGTACATTCAGAAAAAGTTTTGCTGGCTATACAATCTACAACCTCACATTTCTGTCTGGTCCGAAACCACAGATCTTTTTTACTATTGATGCATTCTTTTTTACTTAGATGAAAGTAATAAAGGAAATGTACGTACTTAATTGTCTGTACATACTTATATACAGAACAGCTCCATGGAAATAAATTTTCGGTTTTTTACTTTGTTGTATTCATAAATATATTCACACGCAATAAGGCCAGAAAAATCATAGTTTTTCATAAAATATTAGGTAAACAACATAAACTTTCTTCATAATTGTTTATGTTCCTTTTATATTTACAGGTCGTTGTCACAAAATAGTGCCGTAAACAAATTCATAAGTAGACTCCTTACCGCCATTTTATGTGATTTTAAGGAGCCCCTCGAGGGAATCCGAAAGTGAAACGCAGCGTAAAACTGCGGCACCCTGCCGAGCTACAAGAGGGTAGCCAGCTTATGCGGGATTTAAAATATTTTCGTGTAAAAAGGTGATTTATAATTGAAAAATCAGAAAGTTTTCTATCTATGATGAGAAAATGTTACTACAACTTTATACCTATGTTACGAATAAAAATATGTTTTCCACTTATTTCGCATTCTTCTGCTTTTGTGTTTCTACGTAGGTATGTAATTTTCTACACGGCGCTATCTGTTGGCTAGATAGGTTGGTTGAAAAAAATACAAAAATAGAAATACTGAAATAAGTCAGTAAATTTTAATTAAAACATTTACCTACCAGTTAGGTGCAAAATACACTGGATCGCAAAAATTCCGGGTCGCTAATAAAAACCGTGATATCTCCATAAATTATATACCTAGATCGCTCGAATAAATAATATGTAGTAAGGAGGTTACTAATGCTTGTTCTAAATCTCTAAAGAGGTTTCATTTGTACAAGTTACAGATTTTAAAAAAAAATATTCTGCATTTTGAAAAATTTCAAAATTTAAAATTAGGAAAAGAATATTTTTTCTACTTTTGTTTCAAACGGAGCTGTCATTATAAATGGTTCCTTGGATTGATCAGAGTATTCAATGCAATATCATGTCGTTATCACCTGAAGAATGTACACGGATTATTACCATGGTACAAGAAGGAAGAAGTCAGCGTAGCACTGCTAGAACAGTAGGAGTATCTTTATCAACGGTCCAAAGAGTACTCCAGCGATTTCAAGAGACCGGCATGAACATCAGGAGACCAGGAAATGGCAGGCCAAGGTGCACAACTACACGAGAAGACCGATTCATCGTGAGCACTATGTTATCGACTATCGACATCTCACGGCTGTTCAGGTACGAAACAGTCTTCAAGAAATTCACCACAACAATGTGAGCTCTAATACGATTCTGCAACGTCTTCGTGAAGCTGATATAAAGCCTTATAGACCAGCAAACGGCCCCAAACTGCTCAGAGAACATCGAGTTGCCAGGTTACGGTTTGCTCGAGAACACATCCGATGGACAAATGAAGATTGGTCCAAGGTTATGTTTTCCGATGAGTCCAGATTTTGTTTATTTACGCACGACGGGAGACGAAGAGTATTTAGACGGCCAGGAGAACGGTATCATCAAGCGTGTTTTGAAGAAAAGGTGCCATTCGGTGGAGTATCAATAATGGTTTGGGCTGGGATATCTTCAGAGGATCGCACGGAGTAGTGATCATAGAAAACGGTTCTCTGACTGCTGTCAGATACGTAGGAGAAATTTTAAATGAGCATGCTGGTCCATTCTTAGTGAATATGGGTGCAATTTCCATTCTTATGCACGATAATGCGCGACCACATACTGCTCATTTGGTCAATATGTATATTCAAGACGTCGGTATTACCTGCATGGAGTGGCCAGCTCGCAGCCCAGACTTAAATCCCATAGAACATGCATGGGACGAGCTCGGGAGATGCGTGAGACAACGCTCTCCTGCTCCCGTTACCTTACACGAGTTAAAGAATGCGCTAGTGGAAGAATGGGCAAACATAGACCAAAATCGTATTAAAAATTTGGTTTACAGCATGCCACATCGTCTTATTGAAGTGATACGGGCTCGTGGAGGAAATACAAAATATTAAATTGACAAAAAAACTTTTATTTTTTAAGATTTACTGCGAAGTGTATTTTTGTTGTCATAAGTTAGAAGCGAAATTTTCTTATTTTTTAGTATTTAATTAAAGTTATATAGTGTACAGAACGTGTTACACGTTTTTTTATATATGTTAATCAGTCATCTACAATATACTATAGTTTCGCAAATTAGTCTTATGTATTTAAGAAACTATCACGCCATTTATTAGCGACCCGGAATTTTTGCGATCCAGTATATTTTCCCAAATTTAAATTAATTTTAGAGTAAGTACCTACTACAAAAAATCGGATGCAAAACTCCAACTCAAATAGATTTAGTAAGTATTTTTATATGTAAGTAATCATAGCAAATGTTTTCAAAAGGAAATTAGGTATACTTACTGCCAGGAGCGGTCCCAAAAATTTTAATTCAAAACACACCACAACCCATACGCATTAAAATAGATTTAACCGCCAGCCGTTCCATTTTCAAAAAATAAAATAAAACAAAAAGGCGCGTTCCCGCCATTTCTCCCGGGCGCGCCGCGAATTCCAGTGGAAAAAATCGTATTTCGAACGCGGTTTGAATTTTAATTGACATTCGGTTGGCGTAGAAAGCTACCATTCCTCGGTGATATTTGAACATTTTCGTATTTACAAGTGGTTTCGAGAGGGTTGGATTTTCATATCGGATGTACATATCTATGCTGATGTCAGTCCACCAGTTGCGGGCTATAAAAGTAACGCCACACGTCCGCAATCCTCGACCTCCCTAAACAGGGTGTGGAGCTACGTGCGAAATGTCTCAACGAACAGTTTGTCAATCATATTATTATTATTTTCTTCATAATATGGCCATGGTGCAATTAGCACATTCTGCCAATGTCATGTTTTCTTCGTAATAAACAATTTCAGTCTAAAACGTATCCTGTTAATGTCCAGTCCCGTCGAAGTAACAAGGACCCCTTTGGAAGCACGAAAAACGCAGTCCCACGCTTTTATTTTATCATCACAAACACCACGCTCAAAAAACACTGACGTTTAATGAACTATCACTATTAAACCACAAAATGCCCAATACACAATTTTTACAATAATCAAAGAAAAACTCAATTGCACTTCCCGAAAAAAGTCCAATCATATTATTTCAGTTTTTTTTTCAGTCTGACAATCCTAGTCTATCTATTTAAAAAATCCTTATAGACTATATCTACCTATCTACCCTACGGACAACCGATCACTGATCAAATAGGTGCCGACACAATGAAAAAAATCTCAAAAAAAATAAAACAGGAATGAAAAAAACAAGTCAAAAGTATTTCTGTTTCATATTATTGATCAATTCAATAATGATAGCGCTCCGTTTAGTTGATTACCTGAAGTTGTTATTTATGTAAATAGTTGGTAAGCAACAGCGACTGTAATTCATATATCGAAATAATAATATGTAAATATACTATATAATAATATATCTGCTTATAGAATACAAATTACATTGTAATTTGTCTACATTATTTCACCATTGCGAGTCCATGACAATTTTAATAACTTCATTGTTGAATGGTCACGTGCTGTACAGTTCATAATGCCTGCTAAATTACAATAAATAATTCGGGCGCTCGTTACTCGGCGGTTCATCATGAGGCGACCGTACAAATTATTCGACAAAACCGCGGTAATGTCGAACGTCCGCGAGTAATTGCGAAATAACCACGAGACAGCCTCCTCCCGCTACATTTAATTTAGCCCTCTCAATTTGGCACAAAATTAAGGACGATAAAGGGCTTCAAGCAGAATTGTACTTCAAATATACTCAACTGTATGTTAAAATCAATGTCGATGCCTATATTATTAGGCCTACAGATCTTTTATTGAGATTTTTAACATTTAACAACACAACTTCAAATATCAAAATTTATAACTAACACTTTTTGTCTTTTCCAGATATTATGAAGCAACCATCAACAACCCATGCAATAACCTACTTTTAGAAACATTTCACAATTAAATTCAATGAGAAGGCAAAAATGTTAACGCATGCGTCGAAAAGGAAAGCGAATTCAACACGTGAATGATCGGGTTTTGGACATTAGGAGCGCATACCGGAAGCGATGCAAGAGATATGCAACACCGCCGCTCTGCCGCTCGACAGTAACCCCTTAGTGCGCAAAATAAAATGCGAAGAGTTTCCAGCAATCAGAGGGAAACAGCCCGCGAGAGTTGGCATGGGGGTACGCGATGAGATGGAGGAAGAGTTCGCCGTGAAGACGAGGAACACGCCACCAATGGGGCCTGCGCCTGGGCAAGAACACCCTCGCATGGAGCATGGGGGCAACGGCTTCTGGCTGGCAGCCGTCACGGCCGCCGGCGCGCCGCACCCCATGCTCGAAACATGCACGGAGACTGGCTTTATCAACAGTCAGCCATCCATGGCGGAATTCATGACTGCCCTTCCGCAACTAGGAGGTGGAGAGCTCAGTCCACAACACACGCCCCCGGGCTACGCGCCTGACCTACCCTCGCCTGGAGGCGGCCTCAATGTCCCAGAGTACCCTTGGATGAAGGAGAAAAAAACGACAAGGAAAAGCAGTCAACAAGGTAAGTCATTTTGTTGTTTAGGTTTTCAGTTGCCAAGGTTGCAAGGCTCAAACAAATCCGCAACTGCCAATCATGATTAAAGAATATTTATCAGTCCACATAATCGCGGCCAACAAAATAACCTCCTCCATCATGAAACGACGACGTTTCGTTTCGTAAGTGCGCCTAACTGCCGCGTGAATAACTGCTTCGAAATTATTGTGCCTTTCAACGGCAACAACAAATGGCCATTCAACCATTGTGTTCTGGTTCACGGTCCCAGAGTTTCTTTAATGAACATCAAATTACTCCGAAATATATTGAATTGTATGCCGCGACGATGGTTCGTGTCGGTAACTGTAGATGGTGGGCCTGTGGGAGTGGTATCCCCGACTGGTATTATCCGACCCACCGACCCGGCCGCCACTACTCGTGTAACGGAACGGAACACTCGACATGCACTGTAACCACAAATTATAAGTGAGAACATTTTAGACCATATTTACATGATGACAAGTTATACTCATATAAATACTCAATACTTTATTCGTTTTCATAGGTTTCATAACATAAATTCATTAGATAAAACTAAAACTTTAATTCACTAGATAAAGTTCTTGCATTCGTCTTCCAATTCTTTGCAACACGGGTCAAATTAATAACACTAATACCATACTGACCTCCATATCTAATCGGGCTTTTACAATGTTCTTAAAACTGCAATAGTTCATTTCAATTTATAACTGTTTTATTTGTTGCAACATTATTCTCGGACAAAAAATACAACATTTTTTATTAGATAATTTCGCACAATCAAATGTCATAATACCGCTGAGTACAAGACAGAATGACCCCAAATTTGTCGTCGGGACAAAACGCTGAGTGGCGCAGAACAAAGGCCGGCCTGGATGATCAATCATCATCCGTCGAACGCGTCTGGGAACATGACCTCACCTGGTGAGCCGATACATCATGCTCCAGATCCGCAACAAATTATATCATATCTGTGTCAATCCTGGGAAGATTTGTTTATTTAATGGGGTGATTTGTCTGATTTCCTTCCGGATTGAGCCAAATCTTGCAAGTCTCACGTCGAATCACGAAACAGTTGCGTCAACAGAGTGCAATATGCAATGCAATGTCCCGCAGTGTCCTACATGCCAGTATCTATATGTAAATCGATGAGTATTATGCTGAATATTCACCAAAGCACTCGTTTATTAAATGTATCAGTTGTTTTTTATTTTCATTACAGGTGCATATTTTATGAAAAAGAAATCTGGAGAAAAATACCTAGTTAATACATACTGAACATTTCCGACATATTAAAAGTATAAACATTTAAACATTTAGTAGTATTTCCGACATATTTAAAAAAACAAAATTATTTTCACTTCTGATTTTTGGTGTACTTAGTGTGTGATGAACAATATTTTTACATTTGAGCGCGATTAACGCTTGTTGGCGGACAGGAGTGGCCTCCCGCGGGGCGCAGCGGGGGTCCTCGCCGACAAACGCACAACACCGCGTTAACACGATGAGCTACCTGCTACTAACAGCATAGGCATTCATGACAACAGAACGACCAGAGAGAGTAATTGTAATTTGTAATTGCTTTCGCAACTGTAGTTTACGCTTTTCCAAATTCAAACTTACTAAAAACGTAATAAGTTCAATTTAAGATTATAACGATCTGCTACCCACTAGTCGCTGCTGCATTTTTAACAACCAGAATTACTTGGAAACGTACCTTGTTCAATTCATACAAACATTAATATAATTCATATACTTAATTATTCAGTTAATAAAAATTCGTCTATGGTACATTCCACGGTGAACGATAAGATCCATAAAAATAACTTAATTAATTAGTATCTCAATACTTTTAAGATACATAGTTACATTCTATACATGAAATGATACTATATGAATGAAGTATAGAATGAATGAATGAATACTATATGAATGAACATGAATGAAGTATAGAATGCAGTTACAATTGTTAAGCTCTCTTTTTTCGGACAACCTTTTACGAAGATATCTCTTCAGTGCATTTTTTTATCTGCTAAAACATTGGCTAAAACATTTACAATAAATAAGTCAATTGATTTTGTGATCAAACTTATGCAATTTATAACCTTAGTCAGAATCGCAGAGAATGGGTATTCTCTACTTGTGGAACTATCATATCATATACCCTACCTAGGTATAGGTGTACAAGTGAATTAAGCTCACTGCTTATTTTCTAGTGTGCCCGTTTTAATCTTTCACATTTAATCAACAGTCGACTGGTAGAGCATCCCTTAAGGCATTAAGTCCGCCTCTATACAATATAATTCAAACAGTAAATAAATAAATCTGATAGTTCATATCATATCATAAAGTGCAGCTAGTTATAACTACATTTTTAAGCGAAATTTATACAGTAAAGTAAGAATACAAGGGCTGCAGAGACGGCCGTGAACCGGCGCTACCGAGCACTCGGGTAACTCGGGGTAATCAGTCACTGTCAACGCTATCGAGCGATGCACACCCGCCCGCCCCGCACTATGCAACTGAGAGACGTGCCCGCTTTAAACTTAGATATTGGATTTACCAAGTTTTGACTGATTCCTCGACGACTCGACTCCAACGTTTGAAAATGTTTCTAAGGATGTCTGGTGTTCCAATTTTGGATAACAATAAAAGAAACTAGTCAATATTCAATCGATATTATCTGTAACCTCCCACTATATAACACGAGCCTCTCATCATGAAGGGATTTCGGACCATAGCTCGCAACGATTTGTGGACACATATGCCTCAGATTTTTTTAAACCGCGGTCTTGTGGGTTTCCCACAGTTAAGTAGAAATAAAAATCCGCTGGAATAAAAGAAATCGTACTTAAGTGGAAACTCAGTGGTATTATGAATCAGGGTTTGAACGCACGATCTCATGAATGAAAGTCGAGAATACTAAATACTGGTAGATATCTCTAAGCTATCTACCGCTCGAACATACATTGTACCTACCATCAAAAATAATTCATTGCAAAATATTTTTTTAGATGGGTAGCTACTAAACTATAACAACTTAAAGTTGCATACGACCTAAATCAGACTCAACAAACGTGAAATTCGTCTTTATAAAATATTGAGGAAGATAATAAAAAAAATAAAAAACAAATTGTCCAAGAATAAGCAATTCCTTTGTCTACGTACCTCTGACTACATACCTTTAGGGACATGAAACAAATTGTTCGCGCGGCCACGCCTCCGACCTATCTCGGGGATCGAAATTAAAATGAACGCTGCTCGATCGATCAATCCGATTTGTCTTTAATACAATACCGTATTATTTTTGCACTGTCTCAATTTCTTCACGGTTGAGTGACGTGTGATCAATTTGTTATTTCTTTATGTCGACTAAAGTTACTGGGTACCGAATGATAAAGTCTTATATTGTACGAAATGTTATATGTAATAATTAGTCAGATATTTTATGGATTTGTCATGTTTGTTGATATGTAGATGACACTTATGTACTTACGTTTACACGGTACGAGCTTCTCAAAAGTAAAATTAAAATGCTTGTTAAATTACATGGTAAACATATATCTGCAATTTTATGTTTCTCATATAAAAGTAAACACTTTCTCATAGGCAGTCTCTCCATTCGAGTAGTGAAGCATTCTCGAAAGCGATACTTGTACCAAGTGAACAAGTCTTTATGACTTTGCCTGATACTGATATGATAAACCGCAGTTAGCTACCCTAGTTAGATTTATTTGTCGAAGGGTTTGGTTGTCAATAAAATCTATTTATAAAATTAAAGTTAACTATAGCTATTTTTAATTGTCAGCATCGCAAAGATAGGTGACTGTTCTATCTAATGACTACCAATAACCAGTATCAGTCCAACTAACCATTAACTAATTAGTGCGTGCTCATTAAATGATCTCAAAATCAACAAACATCTTTCCTCATCATTTATGTATGCTGACTAAGTTAATATAAGTATGATCATTAATTTTTCATTGTCCAAAAATACTTTGAACCTAACACTAATTTTCTCGCTTAAAAATACATTTCATTGTTTTGTAATCCGATAAAAGAATCCAGACTTTGACACCCCATAAAATTTGATCAAAATTGATATATATATATATATATAGATCTATATATATATATATAGATATATAGATCTGTGTCATAACTACTCATTCCATCGATTTAATCAGCATTTTGATAAAGAAATACCTACCTTCGGGGAAAACGGATTCATATAACAATGGAAAAGTAACAAAATCGCCCCAGTATAATCCCAGATTAGCGTAGAAAACAGACAAACAAACATAGAGATATTATATCCTATACGTTGCATGTACTATACTCCGGTTATTATAGCATGAGCTCTGACAGCTGACAGTTGAAAAAAACGCAGCGATGAGACATTGTTAATCGATAGCCTACTTAATCGTTTCTTTTTTTTAATTATTGATTATAACTATGAAATACAAGGTTAATCGGTCCTTGATAAGTAAGTGAACTTTTCTATTCAATTTATTATTAAAATACAAATATAAACTAAAACTAGAAAGTTAGAAGCCGGGAAATATAAATGTGTATAATGATTTGCCTGATTATATAAATATAATAAAACAGGATCAAAGCTTCAAAATAATAACCGCACTTTTTTAATTTAAGTACAATATTTCAATAAAATTCTACAATTAACACTATATGTAATATTATTAATAGGGAGGGTGCACGCTGTAATCTAACAATCGCTGGGCGCGCTCGACTGGCTACCGTTACCCCTCTCTCACAGAAGACTACCTTGAAATGTACTGCATTTCCCACTTTGTATTAATTCTCTAATGTACGTACGTGTTCCGGTAGTGAGTCAGATGTGCTAGAGCCCATCCTATCCCTCCTCATTTTCCCAACCCTTTCTCCAAATTCATTCCTATATATCCAAAGGTAGGCAGCGCATCCGGGTTCGTCCCAACGTTTGTCATTTTGTACTAATTTTAGCATGTATCGCGATTTCTATGGGCGACAGTATCCACTTACCATCAGGTGGACTGTATGCTCGTCTGCCGCCTTCGTCAATAAAAAAAATATTACTTTAAATAATCGATCATCAACAATTGTAAACAATTACATAAAAATATACATTAAATTAAACAATAAACACTTGACATTTGATTATTACAATTTTGCGACTCGTATATGTCATATATATATTTTTTTTTTTAAATTTTCGGTTAATGCGATATAGAATAAAAATATTTTGCTTGAAATAGACAACGCCCCAATCTTTCGGACGTCATACTATAATATAATAACCGGACTATAGTATCTATAGGATACTGTATGTACAGGGGAATACCATGAGATGTATTCCCTAAAACAAAACAATGATTTTGCTTGTGATTCTGAGTTAAATGACATGAAATATTGTAGGTACATTTTTGTGAAAACTTCAATTTATTTGTGCTTTGTATTTAGCAAATATGTAAGAGGAATTTAGCAAAAAATAAAAAAATGAGAAAAAAAGATGATATCTATTAAAAACATCATAAACGGACTCCGTGATTACATACGGTCTTCTAGAATATAAATTGGTACATCCTGTACATTGCTCTATGTTAGCTAAAATAATAGGCGATAAGGGTTAAAAGACTTGTTAATCTTTATTATTTAAACCTAACGAACGATATTCAAACGCACCATGATCGACCACCGTCAGAATACAACTATCAAGTTAAAAACAGCAACAGAACGGATACGAGGATACTACAGCAAGTAGACTCGCGTGCGTCCCCAGTGGTACGTACGCCGACGTGTAACTAAACAACTGTAATACGAAGCCATTATAATAATGATGATGGCCTGAGAACGCTGTCATTCTGCTTTCTTTGCCTGTTAGTCATATTGGCTACCATTTTGGTTATCCAAAAGTGAAAGGTATCAAATCAACGACTCATTTTTCAATCACTCATTGATATAAATTGACCGTTAGATTATCCATACCATAAAAAATATTTACATATATGAGGTTAGCTTTGGTACTAATTAATAAATTCTGAAAATATTTTTGTTGTGACATAACTCATGGGCAGCCAATATCCTGCGGCAAATATGATTTTGTCACAGTATCGATAACCGATGGGGTAGACAGGTCTTCGAATGGAGGCCAAAACACAGTATGGAGCGCCCTCCGGCAGGTCACGTGCACTGACGACTTGAAGAAGTTCGTTGGTGGTGGTTCGATGAGAAGAGCCGAAGATCGTGTGTGATATCGAGCCTTTGAGAGAGGTCTATATCCAATAGTGTAGAGATATAGGCTGATGATACGGTGTAGCTCATACTTTTTTTAAATATTTTTTGCCAAATGTCGTCGCCATAAATAAATGATTCCTATCTGCCACCACGTCTGATCCACCATTGGGGCAGAACAGAAATTAATGGTAGAATATAGAAATATTAATAGACATTTCCTTTATAATCAATAAAACTTCGATACCAAACGTTCAAAATCTTTTACATCACTTTAAAATAAAGCTTTGTCCTGCTTGGAGAGCGGCGCACGCGTCACGTCTAGCGTTACGGCGCGTCGAGGAGGCGTTGTCCTACATGGCAGTTGTGGACGCTCGATTGCCGTCAGTACTATTCGAATTTTGATATGTCAACACAAAAAAAATATCGCTTATTAGTTATTACTCTGTGCAAATATTTAGTTAAAGTATTTATATTTAGAAAGTCAAATAGTAAGATAATTCACAAACGGAGGCGCGTCGAACGCGCGATCACTCCTCATCGCTAGACGCATTGCTCACTCAGAGGACATGTTTGGGCAGCGAAGTTTGACATTTTCACAAAGCAACGCTCGACGCGACGCGCCGCTTCGCATCGCCTATAAGGACACAAATAATGCAAAACATTAGATATACAAAATCTGGAGAACATCTCCAATGTTTACATATACCGCTACTTTCGCTTTTATTGCAAAAATAAGTCATAAATCGTTGCAATTATATATGGTCATATAAAAAACAAATCGCAACAGCTCAGGTAGTTCGTACCTTGTCTTTGGAACAAGTGACCACAGAGAACTATAAATCTTTCTGCCGGTACGCTTTGATTTATGTGAAAAATGATCGTAAATTTAAGGTTAAGACGATACTCGAAGGGCGGGTCCTCTTGGTCACCGATCACATCGCCTATTATACTCGCCTCGCCGATAGTAATTTTCGAAATTACAGTCTACACTCACGGTCGATAATATGCTTCTATTTTGGTACCTATGGTATATCAAAATTTAGAATTTTTATTTACTTTTCATTTAAATAATAGTTGACAAATACATTCATTCATCTGTTTGTTACAAATGATTTATCCATTCCAACGTTAATTTGTAGATTTATTGTGTGTCGTACATATTCATAGACAAGGTTTTCTATGATTAAAAACATATATCATATATTCATATGTTTTTCAAATTTTACCCTACTACGGCACGCAAGGAGGGTTTTTCACCTTCTTTACACCAGGTGAAAAATCATTTTGACAATTTATTATCAGACTCAATGCAGTTGAGAACGGATTAGAAAGTAAATAAATCTGATCCCAACTGCATTTAGTCTGATATTGAATTGTCAAAATAATATAGTATAATATAAAACAAACCAGTTAGTGTATACAGCAAATATGTAAATTTACTTGTTTTTTGTATTTTAGTTTATACTTATTTTAATAGGTATTTATTATGTATTCTTATAGGAGATGAACCCAGTAGTTTTTTTTTTTATATAATTTATAGGTCCTTACACCGAAATACATGAAGTTGCATAGGCAAGGACTATATGATATACTCCAATATTATCACACAAAATTATTTAGCATCTCAAAAAATGAAATTCCCAGATCTGCATTGTCTTGTATTATTCAGAAAGCCGTTACGATTTGCGCCAAGCTAATATACAATAAATAGAAACTATTTAACCTGTCCAATTGTACACTTATAATGATTTAATATAACAGTAGTCAACACTAAAATAAACAATAATTTTACGGTAAATCATTGTATTCATTGGCTGTCAATACACGGCGCGGTCATGATTTACGCGCGGTCAGCAGGACCGAGGTAACACTTTCACCTCCGCTACATCATCCCCGAGACATAAATCAATGGACGACAACTGGCCTTTTGTACCCTTATCGTCGATTTCTATAATACACCCAACACCGGTCGAAGGTTAGTACTGACTGTGACAACTTTTGTGAGGGATCTTCTTTAAAATTATATTTTTTTGTTTTTTGATTTTAAACCACATAACAAAAATAATTATATACCTAATACATTACACATTCCCTGTCACAATGATGTGGAAGAATTAAACTCTCTATTGATAAAGTAATTATATGAAAAATCAATGCTTAAAATTAGCCGTCAATTTCTAGAATTGCTTTCATAGCGGATAAAATAAATATGTAATATATATATATACTGGTCGATATCATCTCATACTGTAAATTACAGGCGTCCCCTAGTAATCACAAGCAGGGTTTCGGACCACAATCCAACAAGTGTTCCTATTATAGAGCGATGCCTACACATGAGTGATTATGGGTTTCTTCCAGATGTTTTCCTTCACTGTAAAGCTAGTAATTATTGAAAAATCCATACTACTCAGTAATACGAACCGGGAATTTGAATTCACGACATCACGAATAAGAGTAAAGAATAGATATCCCAAGTGTGGTAAACAAGGATAAGGTTGATAAAACGCAAATAAATACAGGCATTACCTGTGTTTATAATATTTTTTGTCATTGAACCAACAATGGTTTAGAACATCCAGTCCTTGTTTATGTCACCCAAAATATTAAGCAAGACACGTCAGCAAAAATCATTGGTACCAGTGATAATACAAAACTAAGTTACACAATGGGACTGAACTCAGAGCTGGTGTTTATCCTCATCGTCCAGTAGTCAAACGGAAGCCGCTCACCTAACAAACAAACAATGCGTAATCCGACATAAAGAATACCAATCAATAAATCACTTTCACTAAGGGCGGCCGCGCACTGGGCGCCGGCCTTTTGTCCTCTTCATTGTCGGCGCCGATTTTTACAGCAATTAGAAGCACTTACCTGCCACGGTGCGGTAATCCTATTAAGAGATTGGTGAAAGAGACAGAAATATCGGCGTGGGCGGTCGTGGGACAAGGAGCGTTGTTGCTCAGCAGTTTTTTGAGCGACTAATACCCGGATGACTTGAATGGAAGGTGTGATGTGATGAACTAGTTGTTTTCGGACCGGTTCGCGGATTAGTTTCGTAAAGGTGATACTACACTGTGTAGACTTATTTATCCAAGGCATAAACAAAGTAAATATTTTAAAAATTTATAGACAACATTTATATACGTAGTTTTAGGAAAAAATGTTAGTCAATAGTTCTAGAATGATAAAAATACATTAAGATTTTGACCAGTGGGCACTGCCAATTATTCCAACTAGCTAGTGTCCGCGACTTTAGAGTGATTCTATAATTAATATGGATAAAAAAACACCCTAAATTTTAATCCGGTACATAAGTTACAACTATACCAAGTTTCATTCAAATCCGTCCAGTGATATTTTGCGTGATGCGCGTACAAACAGACGGACAAACAAAATTGGAAAAAATGTTATTTTGAGCTTTATTTGTACGTTATATTTGAGTAACTTTTTAAAAAAAATACAGATACGATTTTATTATATAGATAATGATTAAAGCTCTTCAAGTTGATTAAAGTTGGCTACATTATATAAAATAATTATGTATCTACCTACAGAAAATATAACAGAAATGTATCAGAGATGTAAACCAACGAGGAATCAATTTGTTATTACGCTCATTTAACGCAAGTTTGTTTAGCATTTCGCACCCCTCACGACTCTCTCAAGTGAGCTGTTTGGTGGCTGTAAACTGATTTATCATATCAGCGGAGTTCGCCAAACAAGCATCATCTTACACGCATAAACCCTCGTATCGTCGACCGCAAGCATTGTTGAGTATAACAAAACATTCTCAACAATATGCACTAAAACTTGGAACACATATTTGGCTAACCAAGTTGGAGGAACTTTACTCCGGAAATATCCGTAGTAAAACACCCTAACTGTCATATGCATTGCAGCCTCATTTGGCATCTAAATGAAGCGCATGAAGGGCGATGTTTGCTTGATACCATTGACACATTAGTTTGTTTAGCGCGGGTGTGGAGTCGACATGCAGAAGCTTGTCTGAGACGAGGGTGCGATGCGCGACGTATCGTGTTGTCCGGTTTCCGGACAGCTTGCCCGACGGTAATTAACTAAGTTGTTGTACTACATAAATGTTTATTGATTAAAACTGAAACTGCTTCTTGCTCTGTGTAAGTTTCCACATTCATCCCAAACAATCTCTCTCGTTTCCTATCACAATTACATTAATAAGGTGGATTATACGTACTTACCTTTAATTTCGTAATCACAATGTCATTCTAGCAAACGCAATTTAGCATGTTAAGATGTAAAATATATATCTCACACGCGTCCTCGAACAAAACCTGAACATCGAATGTATAAATCAAAGAGGAACATCTTAAAGCTAAGCCGCGAAATCCGTTTAATCATCTCGCACGTTATTAATAACGCCTTTGAAATTAAACAATAAATTTGGCGGGGCTAATCGCGCGACGACGCCGCAAGCCGCTCGCTGAGTCAACATTTATAGAGACAAATTGTTGCACCACTAACACGGCCTCTACGATGTATTAATCTTGCGCCGTAACTCGTAGAGCTACGACGTAGCCGTAGGGACTCCCAGCCCCCTCACGCTCACTCTACGACACCTTACAGACTGTTCAATCACGGTTCAGCATTTGCTCCTTAAAACTAGTAGATAAAACTTTTCTTACCACATTTACTGCAGTGAAACTACATAAATGTATATACAAAAGAACTTTATTTATTATATGCTAATGTGAGCTCTGACTTGGTTAGACACGAATGTCATTTATATGACGCGTGTCGTTACTTTTAATACGCTTCGTGTTTAATTCTTTATTGTACCAATTCTGTATACGACAGTGTAAATGATGTGAGTATGATTGTTTGACATTTTAAAAGCGTTATTATCACGTTATTTGAATATGGTTTGTCATTAAAAGTGTTGCCACCGTAAAGTGGGTACTTAACAATTGTCTTTTTTCGTGATCAACTGTCGCAATGTTTCTTGACCTTATCCCGCTCGGAGTGATAGGAGCGTTTTCCCCCATTTCCCTCACATGATATATGGTGCGAGGCGGCGGCGAATGCGACACAACTATTAGTGCATCCGTCATTAGTCTCCGTCAGCGCAACGTTTAGCGACGAGACGCGTTGCGGAGAGCGGACCCACTGCTGCACAAACAACTACATCGTCTCAGGGGAGCTCTTACGCACAAAATATAACATATTTAAGGAAACCGTTTGCTTACTGCTACAAATTTAATTTCATTATTAAATTTGTTGGGCTTATTTTATTTAGTTCAACCTAGATACCTACACTTATTTAGTTTTAACATACACTGAAAGAAGTTGTTTTATAAATTCCACCCAAATTTTGGGAACAGGCAATCAAAATGGGTAACTAGCAAATTTAGTAGCAAATTTTTTGCGTGTAATTAATAATTAATGTAATGAAAATTAAGTTGCATTAAGTTAACATTAACTGGTAAACAAACTGGTAAACATTAAGTTGCATGTAAGCACTCATTTTTATCAACCGTTACAAAACTTGTTTTTCATTAATAACAATTTAATTTATTTTGCTTATTTTGATTATATAAAAATGTATTTATTCAAATCAATATAAATTACAATGAAAAATAACTCAAACATATTATTTTTGATAAATAATCGAAAAAAGTTGTTATATGGCTACGAACATGTTAACCTACTATCACAAATTTCTATTGACAAAAATATTCCTAGAAAATAATTAAAACAATAGATATTACAATTAGCAAAAGCATATTAAACTAAATCTAATATCGAAGACATGTCGACGCCTAAAAAACAAATGAATTCATAAATCGACATAATTATTGATTGATTCGCTAATACTATACTAACATAAAAACAAAACATATTTTCTGTACAAATTAAAACAAAGTATATTAATTAAATGCCATTCAAGTTTTTGCAATTTTACAATTTCTGAGAAATTTTTGCAGATAAGTTCATTCTACTCTTAGGCTGCGATATAAGAGAGAATTTAACAAATCATCCTTTTGGGCACAACCATTAACAATAGCAATAATGTGACGGCACGTTGTCCGCAGGACACGTCGGGGAGGCTCGTCACTGGGGTGTTAATTTGCTAAGACCCGGGTGCTAATGAAACCGACTTACCGCTGACGTCCCGATCGTCCGATAAACGTTACCAAGTATCTCGCAGGAAATTGGCGCTTTTAAACTCCAACTTGTTACGAAGTAGCGATAATATCGCTTGTGTAAAGCCATTATATTCCGTTAAATTTTAAATATAGAATGCCACGTGATACGGCTGTACCTAACACGACTTAACAATTAGATGACTTTTACGTTTTCGGGTACTTTCAAAAGTCAATCAAAGTGACAAAAGCCACTTTAACAAATACTTTTTCGCCCTAACAAATAAGTCACTTATTTGGGAGTGCACGCTGTAATACCACAGCCGCTGAGCGCACTTGACTGGCCACGTTACCCCTCTCTCACAGAAGACTATCGTTAAAAGTACCTACTACATTTCTCACTTTATCCTATTCCCCAATATACGTACGTGTTTCGGTAGTGAATGAAATATGCCAGCGCCCATTCCGATCCCATCCTATGATATTCCTCCCCATTTTTTCAATCCATCCGGTTCTATCCATCCACTCATTCAATTCCATCCAATGCTAGTGCAAGTCCGTCCATTTCAATTCCAGTTCAATTCCATCCATTCAAAGATAGCCAGCGCATCCGGATGCGCTGGCTACCTTTGATGATTTAGAAATAGAAAAGGAGAAAGTATTGAAAAAATGGGGAGGTATATCTATGATATCTATGGATGGGATGGGAATGGCCTCTCTGGCTTACCACCAGGTATACTGTATGCTCGACCGCCGCCGCCTTCTTTCTTCTTAACGATAAAAACGATATTCTTTTTTCGAAGAAAAACAAATACTTCTTTGATAACGTCTCACTGCAGGGCACAGATATTACAATCATGAATCCCTTTTAACGAAGAAATTTTGGATCATAATCCACCATGCGGGCCTAATGCAGATTGAGAGATATACATGCCTTAGATTTTCTTGTTTCTCAGGGTTTCGTTACGATGATTTCCTTCACCGCTATATTGATGATATTTTAGAAATCAGTACTTAAAGTAAAAAAGAAAGAAAAGTCATTCGAGACCGAGTTTTTGAATACACGAGTATATATCTAGACTAATCACATTGTCTGATCGTCAGCATATCCATTACCATTTAATGCCACAATAACCCACTTACCATCAGGCCGTCGGTCATAAAAAATGGAATGTTTAATCAAAAGCACAACATTGATTGTCATTCAAATAAAGCGGCGTTCGCTCCAGAGATGGTAATAATGAGAGTGCGCGATCGATCGAGAGGGAATCACTCCGCTTTGGAACTAATTTGATTTTAGCATATTAAGGGGGTGTAACATCTAGATAGGTACGTATAAGGAGCGCGTCTTGCGGTCCCTCGCGCGGTGTAATAACGCAAATGATGTAAGGTGTGCCCTTAATATCCATCACGCGTCCCCGTATTTGCTTATCTATGGGAACACGGAAGTGTAAAAATCGTCGTGAAAAAGAAGCTACATTTAGGGGATTCAAATGGTTCTAATAGTACATGTGAAACACTTAAGAATATTGCCTTCATTAAGCTTAATTTAATTAAACGTCTATACATATAATTAAATCATGACAAAGCTGTGTCTGTACATTTCAAATTTAAAAAAATAGTATATAAAGTTCGAGTGATAAACAGCACTTTTTGGAATTTTTGTCTGTCTGTCTGTCTGACTATCCGAACACGCATCGCGCAAAAGCCACTAGACAGATTTCAATTAATATTAATTGAATCTTCCGAGCTACTTGGACGATAGTCTTCTGGAATCTCTTCTCTTTCTTCCAAACGTTCGTCAACAACTGCGGTTGACATCTTCAGTGACGGCTGCATTCACTTTCAGAGAGATGTTATTTCTTCGGTTTCTCGAGCGCAACTGGTCTCGAGAAGACCTCGGCCAAGTAGCCCGGAAGATTCAATTAATATGGACACCGGCCGAGAAAGCCTACACTCCACTATAGATTTCAATTAAACTTGGCATATTTATAACTTATGTGCCGAGTCAACATTTAGGGTACATCTTATTCAGATCAAGCGTAAAGCTCGCGGGAATCAAGCTAACGATACACACTCTAGTCTTCGAGCATTAAGCCGCGAGCACTGTTAGTGTTGAATCATATTTATGTGAAACAACATATGGAAATTCGGACGACGAAAAATTCATAAAATATTTTTTTTTTAGATTTGTTATGTTAATTCTTATCAGCGTTGGGTATATGCTTCCGTTGTGGTTGTCCGAAACGTGCAGTAGACCAGGCTTTGCATGTTGTACGAGTATCACTTCCATCACACAAATTTCAATGTACCTACCAACGTTTATAAACTGGAATTACAATGTAATTCAGTGTGGCGTTATTTAAAAAAACAGAAATAAATAAATAAATTTTAATATCCAAACGCATTCCAATTTCTATCTGATCCGGCTTCGAAACAAAAGCCCGATTACTCAACAAACTCATTTAACTTTACGTTTCTCCCTCAAAAATTGCTCACCTAAATATTTCGCTTCGATCGCTTCGATTTTATTATCCTCAATGTACTTTTACGATATATTTATTTTATTTATCACAATCCGTGGATTAAACGGTGTCTTAAAAATGGTGAGCCGTAATCATGACTGTAAAACTTGGATATATTCCTTACACCTACGATATCATTTTGGAAACAGCTGCATTCACAGAATAAATAGGATTTTGCAAGGTCGGCGGCGTGCCCGCATACCCCCTGGTGTTGCAGGTGTCTATGGGAGGCGGTAACACTTACCATCACGTGGGACCGCTTGCTCGTCCGCCCACTAGTATATGAAAAAAAAAAATTGACTTAAGTTTATTTTCACTTCAATTTAATTAAACGTCTTATATAAGTTAATTCTTAACAGTATTATTTATGTGTGGAATTTTTCCGTTGATCTCAACCGCGATAATTGGTATCATCTCTAATTTAACACAGTTAATGTAATTATTATCAAAAATTCTCAATTAAATTGGTGCCTTAGTAAACATATTTACAATTTGCGAGTTTACCTGTGATCAATTCTAACGATACATGTTTTGTATGCAATGGGGTAAAATCGGTTCTTTGCAAGGTGAGAGGACAATCAAACGGTGGGAAGCTACGGAAATAAATGTAGGCTCGGGGGGGTAGATAAGTGTGCGAGTGCAAATGTGCCGGCCTCGAGGAGCTCTCAATCGGATACTCGGCTACATAAATAAGAGTGGATGAAGGTGGCTCGCTTATCTGTGGTTTTCCTGCGCACTTCTTACTTTTGAATGTGGTTGAAAGGTAAATGTCCCATTGAAGTGATGAGTTGAGTTCGTAAAAAGTTTGCCCCTACCTGATATAAAGCATGGGGTGTAAGAATGTGAATAGGTATATCTCAGTTTCTTTCATACTCATACTACATAAAAGATTGATAGTGTATATACACACAGCATATTCCTTTTGATAGGTGTGTGACACTAACTATTCGGAACTCTGATTAAAGAAAATTAAGTAAGGTTAACTTTTGTGTCATAGAAACACTATTATTATAGGTTTATATAATTAATAATAAGTCGTGATCAGTTTTGTCTGACATTCTGTTATTTGCATCATACTTTAGCATTCGCTTTTAAATAATATTTAAGCTGTAGTTACAGATGTACAAGTAAGGCCATAAACATATTTTTCCCACAGTTTCATCGGGTAGGTACACGGCGTGGACATACTTTTAAAATCTATAACTAAATCTACCAAGGTAGGTACGTTTCTTGTTTCGGTTAATTCACCCAAAACGCTGGTTTTCTTCAGTGGGTTGTTTATTGAACCGCGAAGCATTTGTAATCGTTTAATACCCTCAATTCTTTATCAGCGCGGTGGGGGAGTATTTGGTATTTACCCGGATTCACCCCCGACTGCTCCATTAATGTATTACTTGACGAAATCTTTCTGATTATCTCCAATAAGATATTAACGTTATTATAATATGATTAAAATATTATAAAGTAAGTATCTACTGGCCCCGTGACCTTGCTGTATTCACGAGGTAGATAGAACCAATAACATCAAAACGATAGATATTTATTAATCAAGAAACGACACTGGCTTCATGAAAGTGAAATGAAATGCAAACGATACAAAGTAAGGCTCAATAACGACGTCATTTGCTTATCAGCTGACCATTACCGAAAATCGAACGGTACATTACCCAGAGTCCGAAACCGTCCTAACTGTTCAAAAACCGATATAAAAACCTTATCAAAGCGAACCCATTGAGAACTGCCATCGATCGCATTATACTTTTTAAAGAAGACATAAATTCTTTCCATTTAGAAAAATAAAAACATTTCGCCTCTTATCGTGTTCGATTTTTAAATAACGGTGCGCCATTGGCAGCTAAGTTGAGGACAAGGTTTTTGTCCTCGGTTCCCCTTTTTTCCTGGCGAAGAATTTCTTTTCGGCAATTTAGAGTGGAGCAGATAATAAAGGGGCTCTAACTGCTTCGATCGCGCCCTAATGAAAAGTTGAAAACTTCATTTCTATAAGTAGCAATAACTTTCCTATTACGTAATACAAACACAATGCAACTGGTCCGCTTAGGAGCGGATGCATATGCATTAGGATGCACACAGTAAAAAATGGACTGATGGTTTGATACATTACCTAGGCGATTTAAATATTTCAAGTACGTACTTTATTTATGTAAATTTTAATGCAATATACAGGAATTTTAACGTCTTTGTACGTACTTATTATATAGGTATGTACTTATAACTGTATACCTACATAGATACATATTAGTATAACTTTCTTATTACTTCATCTTCATCTATTTTCATCACTTATAATATGTTATGTACTGTACTGTACTAATCTAAAAATTTGTGTAATACTTCTTATATGGATAATGGGTATGTTGTATGTGTGTCATTATGTACTTATGTATAGGTATAATACTTAGTTATATGTATGTAAAATTATATAAACAAAATAATAATTATTGCAACCATGATATAACCATACAACTAAAAATATAAGGTCGTATGACTGATAAGTAAGTACAGTAATATACGTATCATAATAATACGTACAAATTATAATTATACCGGCATTAACATGTTAGTCATATATGTATGTATGAAATATATATTTGTATGTTGTCTTGTATTAGGTACTTTACTGCATGCATAGTTTATCAAGTTCTCATCTAAGTAAGTCATTTCGCTATCCGTTTTCTGCAAGAGATCGTTAATTGTAACTAAGTAAAAAAACAATGCAATAAATAGGTAATATTCATTTAATTCATTGATATACAATTAAACATGTGAAATGTTATGTATTTATTACCATGTAATATAATCGTGTGATGATCTCGGTTGGGCAGCACTTGACCCACTTCTGGTGCACCGGGACTACCGGGAGCAAATCGAAAATCGATGTGCCAACGACCTCCAACGGCGACGACGACGCGCCAACTCCCGCGCGCCGCATTTGTTTGTTTTTTAAATATTATTTCGGAATATATCAAGTGAAAATAACACTGATACTTTGTAACTTTATATCCGTTTACACATTCAGTAAATGACTGATATAAGTAATGATTAATATTAAATCAGCTGAAAATTTTAATCACAATCAACAAAAAAACCTGATTTTTGAATAACTAAAGTAGTTAACTTTAAATTAGTAAGATTGTATGGGGGAGGCGAGTCCTCGAATGGAGACCACGTACCGTTGCGTGGGACGTCCTCCAGTCAGATGGACTGACGACTTGAAGAAAATCGCCGGTAGTGAACACCGTGTGTGGTGGCGGTCCGCGGGAGAGGCCTATATCCAGCAATGGAGAGACACGGACTAATGGTACGGTATGGTAAGATTGTCACTACTAAGTCGACAGAGTCCCACTTCGTGGGACTCGCTATTTCTTAATTGTCACCAGAGAACCTAAACCCAACCCCACCTTTAAATTTGCTACCATCTACTTTCTGCCCATTTATTTTTAAGTATTTTCTGTTGCTCATTTAATTATTTTTCTTATTAAAATTCTCCATAATATTTAGAAAAATTAGCCAAGTAACTTAATTTATAAATATAATATAAAAATATCTAACTTAAAGAGCTAATTTATATTTATTTTATATATAGGTGTTTTTAAACATTGTTATGTGTAAATGTTTTTAAACATCTTCAGATTTATTTCAGTTATTTCTAAAGTCCATGAGTAGCTCTTTATATTGCTGCATCATAATAAAGGTTATAAGCATTGTTACAACTTACAAGCATTAATAAATACCTACTGACAGGAATTGATCAGTATATGATCCCAATTTTATCTGTATTCTACTCAGAACACTTAATTAAAATATTTTGTTTTCAATTTTATCCGAGCGACGCAAGATCAGAAAATCCGCACAAAACCAGAAAATAATAATTTGAAGTTATTTTATTAAGTACCTACATATACTTTTATTCGGAATGATTTAAGCTTCAAAAACGTTGATGTTTACGTAATAAATAAAGTCAGTTCTTAAACATAACAATAGGAAACGAAAAATACGCCACTGTCGTCGGTTCAATCAGCGGAGCATCACGAGCGCTTCGTGCGAGTTTTTTCTGATGTCGCCGGTTATTCCCCCCGTCAGGTCCTCCGGCCCCGGACACGTGGTAGCTAATTGCTCAGCTGGGGCAACCGAATGACAGTTTTCCACTTAAGCAAATAATCTATTACATAATAACTTCTATCTTGTTGTCGATAGGTGATCATAAACATCCAAAAACTTCAGTGATTCTGGTCGCTATTGTTCAACTTTCAACACGTAGCCCTAAAAAGTACCTGATAAGGTAAGAAAACATATATAATATATTAGTCCATTTTCGACTATGTCTATGTTATTTTACTTAACATAGCTTTCTCTCCATATCTACCACTAAAATGTAAGCTTGTATCTTTTTAAACTAGTTATTTTTTACTCACAATACGCAAAGTAGGAACGTGTACCGTACCATACGCATTAATTAGTCACTTATAAAAGTACGCAATACGCACTTTTATATGTGACTTATTTAATGTTATAAATTAATTGCTACTTTGTCTTGCCTTAAAATAGACCAGAACTCACACTAACAAGCACGGGCAAGTATATACATAGCTACATCAGAACTTGTTCCCAAACTTTATATCAAACCGTGAGTGAGAAAATTAACGTGCCCGCCTCGCCATATTGAGATTGTTTAAACTCGGGAATTATGTACAAGCAACCGCCACGCCACATGTCCTTTCTCGGAACCCGGGAACTTCTCCACGCGTATTCGAATTTCTGTATGTAGTAGAAATACGGCTTTATAGGAGTAAAATCATACTTTCTCCTCGGCGGGCGCGCGGGGTTCGCGGCACTAATGACCGCGGGGGGCGAGGCCGCTACCTACCTATACCTACCTACACATGCCACCACGACAACCACACTTTATATTGCGTTTAGCGGCCTACCCACACTCCACTTACACACACATACACAGAGCTGTTCCAACTCCGTTTGTGATTTTTTTTAGTTTTATTCAGACGTGCACTATTTTCTTTTTGACGGCCGAACAAACGTTAAGAGCTCGTGTTGCGTAGTCCGAAATACAGGGTATTTTTTGTATAGATGTTCCTTTATAAATTTCGTTTCTGTTTTTCTGCATTTAAAGGTCACTTCCTACTGACATTTAAGGCGGTATTGTTAATAAACGATTTTGAATTGACTTGTCTTACTTACAACCAATTAAAAAGGCCTGTCGTAGTTTTCAGCGAGTCACGGTCCGCTGTGCATGTGTTACAGGCAAAAGTTGGTATCGACGAAAACGCTGACTCACCTACCCGGTGTCAAATCTCAATGGACACAAGTCGAGTCGGTGTTTTGCACATGTGTCGTATATTTAAAATTAGATATTTATTTGACCGTATTTACTTAAAGGGTGAAAACGTCTTCTTGGACCGATTGATGGTATGTAGTAAAACTAATAATACCTACTGTAGGTAAAGGATAAGAAATATGCTAGATTTTCTATGATTAAAGTTATTGTTTGTTTAATGGTATCCAGATTTAACCCAAGTTTTGCTATAATATTTCATAAGTTGGTAGGTATTGTTTTCAGAAAAATTCTGAATTACTGAATTCTCGGAATATGTAGGTACGCTTTGTATCCTGTGTAACTATTTTGTCGATGTAATTTAAATTAAAATTGTACCTATAGCTACCTACATACTATGTTGTGAAACTGGAACTGTGCTTGAGAGGGAGTTTAACCATCTAGTCCTGAATTGGATAACAATACAATAGAAATGCTTTATAGCAGCCGGGTATCTAAGCTTCAAACATGAGAATGAAAAATCAATTATCCGTTTAAGTAAGGAGGGAGAGTGAAGGTCTGAAAATACATTGATTAAACTCTAACTGAAAATGGACAGGTTCACACATCAACTATACCTATAAATGAAATGGCATAAGCCAATGCTAAAGCATTCACTAACAACAAATGTTCCACCTTCTTTGTAAGCAAAAGCAAAGGAGTGGTGTGGTCCGTAGGCCTCGTTTTTATAAACAAAATGTCATGTTGGACTGAGTAGATAAAAATCGCCCTATAAGAAATCTTGAAGTTTTTTTTATTATAATTATGTATTCATTTAATGCTCATAAGTGTTGAGCTACTCTTTGAATAGTCTTATTTACATCTCTTTGAACCTCTTTGAACTTTATTATTACTAACCTATATTTATTATTACTTTATTATTACTAATAAAGTTCAAAGAGAAAAAGTATTTTATAATATGCTACTCGATAGGTTTACTAGATCAGCACATTTACCCAATGAGGATTTATAAAACGGTTCGGGCGAGGCTATTGTGTAGGTATCTACGATTCTCGTACGCGACCAAACTTCATAAGAGTCTCGCCTGCAACTGTTCACATGATGATAAAAACTCGATGATGACAGTGATCACATGATTATAACAGTTGTTTATACTAGGCAAGTATATTCTTGACCGATTTTGTCTACTGCACGAGTCCGAGAAACTCTGCTTGTGTAAATGGGTCTTAACTTTCAAAACAGACATTGATTGCACCCACGACTTATACTTATGTACCGGCCTCCTGATTACTGTATTATAAGCAGGTCCGACCGACCACTGTTCTAGTGAGGTATATTTATATAGGTACTCATGTCAATACCGACAGTGGAAGCTATTATTTTTTGTCCGACAATAAATTAAGGCTGCTAAGTAATAACCGGGTATCACACACAAAACAGCGGTGTATTATCTGGCTTTTACCTTGTATTTAAAAATATGCATGTTTATGTGTTTATTGATAGGTAATGCCTAGAAGGTACTTAATATTTTGCTTCAGAAGTACCTATCTAGTTAAGCTTCATCATATCATGAAATTATTTTGTCAACCACATCCGATGAAAAATTTCCCCACCTCTTTCACTCCTCTATGTTTTAATCCCACATGATTGCTTCTTTTTCCTACCTACGTAACATTAAGGAAACATATTCTTTGTAAAAAACACTTTTTCAAGTATTTTTATATATAACGAAATATTAAAAAATGTAAATTGATAATTGAAATCAAATTTTAAACCTAGGAGTTTTATGAGTATAAAATACATATTCTACGTGAAATGACAGACACTTGCTACGCATGTAGAATTAAACTCTAACTTTCAAATATTCAACATACGATATCCAAATTGTTATTGGAATAACGCATCATCCATCAGACACTGGGCCCGTCAGTAGGGTGAGCAGCAAGTCGTTAGGAAACGAGACGCTTAGATGACGTTTGAAACGCGAGGGAAAGGGACTGAGGTTGAGTTTTGAGAATTTGCATAATCTGCTCGGGCACTTTATCATAGAACCACGTGGCAGTGACTAGTGCAGTCACGGATTACGCACGCAGGATTAAATCCACACTTCCTCGACTACTAAGTCATCCGAATCAGTTTCGACATCGGGCCGAATTTATAAAGAACAAAAATTTTCTTATAATTTTGAATCGATATTAGGTACCTACATTATCTTAAGTATGGTTCAACCTTAACCCCGAATTATAATTGAACAACGGTTATAAACTGAAATTTGGAAACATCACTACCTATTTACTGAACTGATTACTACTTATAGAAGTGATGATACTACTACCACCTACTTACTTACTAGGTACACAATACTTTGTTTAGGAAATCGACGAATTCATTCGATTCATTTAGGTTAGTTAGAGAATGAACAATATAAATCCCACGACAGAAATCAATGTCAAATCACAATTGGAGATCCAACTTTTATACGAAATGATAAATATCACACCGCCAGCCACGGTCGTCGAAAAAACGCTTAACTTGTCCCGCTACAAAAGGAAAAAGCCAGCGTCTTCCGTTCGGCCGGAGCCAAAGAAAAAATCTCCGCGAGGGATCCGAGCCTTCCATTTATCATATTCCATATTCATTTATTCGTCAAGTTCTGGATTCATTTATTCGTCATGTCTTGATTTCGTCTCATTTATTAATAAAAATGAACTGTCCGCAGCAGAACGTGAATACGACATGGGGCCACTTTCAATGCTAGGATAATTTCATGCTGAATTAGGTCATTGTTCACAGAGAAAACTGTCAGACTTTTGCATGTTAGAAACAATAGATTTCATTGTCTGCAATTTTCTGTTACTTTTAGCGGGTGTTCGTAGGGGACGGTCACAGGGCGCAGGTCGGTTATAAGGTCAGTGGGTATCTGTGGATCTGGGCCCGCGCGGACCTGACCCGGGGCCTCCGCATGATGGATAGCGGCACATGAGCACTGCTATCGTGAGTGCAGTAATTTATAAGGTTAAATATTAATACCTCAGCTAGTTACTATGTAATTTTTTGTTTTGAAATTAATGTGGCATTTTAAGAAAAAAGAACGTACTAATAAAAAGTTCACTTTTGACATCTACAATTTTTAAAGTTCTGACCTGAATATTTTGACCAAGCATAATGCATAATACATAGGATATGAAATGATATGTACCTTTGTGTCATGTTATCCACGACAGGAAGCCGCTTTCCAAAACTACATCAACTTCCATAGATAGCCATAACACCTATTCTAACCTGTACGACCTTTGCTTTGCTTTGCTGGTTAAGGGATTGCCTCACACATATCGCTTCACCTCGCGTGATAGATGAGGTGACGCGCGACGGGACTCGGGCGCCTCTCTATTAACACTCCGTCACAGCTGGACGTTCAGCTACTGTTCCACAACGCTTAATTATTGTGCTGACAGACTATTTAGACATAAGCCTGCTTAGCTCGTCCAGACGTTTGACCTTGTAATTGCCAATAAGATGATTGGCAGTTATATTACGTAAAAGAGAATGCGTCGGAGAAAAATACTTTATTGCGATATTCATTCATATTTCTAAATGTACTATAAATCAAATGTTTACATAATGGTCGTGGCATACGGTTTGACCGTGTGGTGTCGTCCGATAAATTATAATAAAATAAGAAAAATTACAGAAAAGCAATTAGAGATACACAAGTAATAAATAAATACGAGCAATCAGCAAATTCACAAAGTCCAAGGTCCACACCAAGGTCACAGAATCACAAAGTGATAACATTAAATCCCCAAGACGGGAGAAACGGTAGGCCACAGGGCTGCGCCGAACGCGGAATATATGTGAACCATTTGTAAGCAATCACGACAATAAAACGTTGTCAGTCTTTGTGTCGGCTGTCGGCGGGCCCGTAATACGGCCATTTCGCAAACATAACAAATGAGGGCACATTACGAGTGCCCCGCCATCCCGCACTACATACTTCATACTAGCCCACCTCGCCACCTCGCCACCTCGCCGCACTGACACGAGGACGTAGAAAAATATTATATTTTGCCATTTAATGGTTTTTTTCTGTCTTATTTTCGTTACTTTCACTGCAAATATTTCTTAACAAAAAAAATCTTTCAACTATATCCCTAAGCTTTTTTGTGGTGCAGAGCAATCTCTCCCTGGGCTACTCCATTGCGTCAAGCCACTCGCTGTCTCAGGCATCGCACGATTGTGCCCCAAAAAACTTGTACGGATGCTCAGTTTGATGGGCAGCCTGAGGACCCGCCCCGGGCGCCGCCGCATCCGCGCCGCGACAGGAACAAATGACCCCAACGCATCATAATAAATAAAACAATTTGTTCTTAATTAGATTTCGTGAATTTAATTTTCATGCCAGTAATTGGTCGGTGGCCACAAAGAGTGGTCTCTATCGGTGATGGATGATCGAACGGCGCCTTCGTACTATTTACCTTCATTCGTTCCACCGTAATTAGAGGGTTCGGAAGTTTACTTTCATTATTGCTTATGAACCTATTACTGTTATAATATAGATTTCATTTGCTATCGTCTTATTCTTTTGTGGCGTGAGAGCCAAATTTGTTTTAGTTAATTTATATGAATCTGAGTTAGTTGAACTAACGAACACAATTTGTGATGTTCTTGCGTACGTATTTTCATAATTGTATATGTGAAAGAACGTAATTAATCATTAATTTGTTTCATATATAAAAACATAAACAAGGTCTACAAAATAATGTCTAAAAACCGGTGAGTATTTATAATAAATCTAAAGTCCTCTGTTGCTATAAAACGAAATGGAACGGAATAAGTAAACGATGAAAACAAAAGATACATTGGAAAACGCTTGCTTTTATACACTCGCTACAAACGGGCGCCCGGCGAAAAGTTTAAAAAATAAACGCCGAAAAAATCTTGAAAAGTCACGGACGCTTAACTTTCTTCCCCTGTTTTATTTTTCGTACCCTCTCCTACACTCAACCGTTCCTCTTCCCGTTTTAAAATGCTTCTGTCCCGTTCTATTTAACTGATAAGTTACTTTTTAAAACTGCAGGAAAATCGAAGTCGTTCGTTGGATAAAATTAAAAGCTGGCACTCGCAAACATAAGTCATAAAACGAAATATGGAGGACGTTCAAATTTCCCGTTGTAAATATTTATTTTCTTTTTCTTGCAAATGTGTTTATTAAGGGTGGAAGTAAATAAGGTGTAAGTGCTTACTAGGTATAAACTTTTGAAATTGTAAGTAGGCTTATAATTTATTCAACTTATAAGTTCAATTATTCAATTTATTTATAAGTTCAACTTATAAGTTTAAGGTATATACCTAAAACTCAAAGACATTTATTATCGAAACCACTCTTATCTATCTTTGGATCTAGGTATTACAAGTTGTCTAGACATCGAACTATTTCGTAAAAGTTACTTTTAGTAGGAAGAATCTTATTTTTTAATCCCTATTCTACAATAGAGCTCAACTATTCAATATAAAGTATCTAACGATATGTTTCAAAGTATAGATATCGGTAATATATTTGTTACAAGCCGCTAATATTGCGACGTAAGGCCACGTCTAGGTTTTTATTTGCAAACACAGAAATCGACGCATCTCTGTGGGGGCGAATGTGCGCAGTCACTGCGATCGAGGTATGGTGTGCATGTTGGTTTACTAAACAGTTTTATTTGTATTATGATCTGTTTTATAACAACCTTCGTGAATTGTCCGTCGTTACGTACGTATTATCATTCATCTAGTTTTGTAAGTTAGGCGTCGGGAGTGAGAAATTTAAAAATTAGATTTTAAAATATCAAGGCGAATAAAATAAGTAACGGTACACTTAACGACCCACATTAGGATTCCCTGTATCGTGGATCCAGAGACACATACAAAGACGAACACACCAAACAGTACCGAAGAATTAATTAATTAATTAATTAAATCTCCGTCCGACCTACCAACTGGGCTAATATGTCGTCAAAGCTTTCGTATAAGTAATATTTCATTATCTCTAAATCTTCTTTAACTATACTTACTTAGATATCTATAGATTCTACTATTGATTTAATTAATACGGATGCATATAAGTACCCACAATCTTTCGATTTCTTTTCCAAGCAGTTCTCAAGCATAAAAGTAGGTACGTAGACAAGTATACAAGTGAATGTTACCTACGTTTTAAGGTGCAACGTCTCAATAGTTTCATTTCCAAATTTACTCAAAACGGTTTAATATATCACTCACCTGTTCCTATTTTGCGCATCATACAGTGATGCAAATGTAACGGACCCGCTTCGTCACCGCGTCTCTAGTTCCAAATGCAATCAGCAAGCGGATGGCACCACTCACTGACGCGAAACAGTCTTCCTAAACAACTGTCACAAACCCAGCACGACATCCCCTGCCTCCCTCAGTTCTACAATAAAAAGACGACGGAGGGGAAAACAAAAAACATACAGAGACGACGTTCCAATGGTCGCATTCTGTACATCGTACGTTTTCTTATACCACATCATTACTCCACAAATATGGAGATCGTGGTGAAAGTCGATGCAACTAGGCAATACGAATACTTTGCATATGGATAGGTACGCCTCTGCGGCGCGGTGCATATTCATTAAAATGCTCGACTTCAAAAGTATACCTATAAAATGCAAACGATAGTTTACTAGTACCTACTAGTATATAGAAAGGCAAAATTGGCTTCAAAATTAGAGCAGATGACCTTTTAATATACCGTATAAAATGCTTATAGAGCTTAGGATAAGTCAAAATAGAAACCAGTGGCGTGCATTGGGTCCATGTGCCGAATTACGGCCGGAAACCCCACAATAATTTACTAGAGGAGGCCTGTGCCCTGCAGTAAGACGTTATAGCTAGGCTTGTATCATAAACAGTAGAGTGGGTTATATCGTATATTATAGCTGTATGTACTTACATAGACTATTTTGATATAGACTGCCAAATATCAGGTACAAAGACAGCCCTAGCGATCGCCCGCAGTTCGCCCATATTAGAGTTCATAAATAGCAGTTAAATTATATCTTTGCTTGTCTACATAAATGAAACGCACGGCACTGCTGTAGGACGTCCTTTGCCACACCAGGGGACAAAATTATGAAGATATTAAATGTGATGTTTAACTATTTATTTAATCCGTTAAAACTTACAGCTTACAAATCAGATGGGACACTGGATACTATTTAGCTAGATCAATGGACGCTTTCAGATTATTCATTTATTGGACGTACTGTTGTTCATCCATTTGTACCGCTAACTCACTCGTTTAAAGTTACACCCGAGTTACGCAAAAACTGAAACAAAAGCGATGCCCCGGGCGGGTCTCGGCTGATATCGATATGAGTGACTTGCAATACGCTCCCTTTGTCGGGATTACGCCGATGATATGGACAACTAACGCTAGTCCTTCCCTCAACGTAACTTTGTTTGCTTAACAAATATTGTCCTTACAAACATTACGGATAGGATAAGCTTACTCAAGTATGAGAATACTTTATTAAATATTAACGAATGGAATCTGATATCTCTGCTATCTTGTAATTGTAAATAATTATTTAATAAACAGAAATTTGTTTTTTATATTTTTAGTAATGTATTTATTTCATTTATTACGAGTAGTTAAATTTAGTAGTACATGTTCAGTGCTAGAGAAGGACCTAGGATCTGACGACATAATCTACATTTTATTCTCATATTTATTTTATTTATTTATGACTTAATAAACCCTTAACAAAATAACAAATTAAAAAAAGCTTATAAAAATGGTCGGAAACCATTAAGTACTAGTTTGCATGAATCCGCTGCACATTCCTCGGTATATTTACATACATAGTTAAATGATTATATTTAAAAAAAAAGTAAGTAGGTTTAATATATTTATTTTTAAAAAATATACCTCTGTATATTTATCTCTCCGCTTATAACTCTTAGAAACGTTGAACATATTTAGACGGCATTCAGGCCCGTTGCTGCACACACTCTTTGCTCCTGGCTGAGCGCCTTCCGCGCTCGCCCTAAACTATACATGTCCGGTGACTCTTGAAAGGCCGTTAGGGCCACAAGAAATTAAATATTCTGGAAACAAAAATAAGGAAAGGTTTAATGTAAGTTATGGCGTCAATACCCTTAAGTTATAACTAATCAAGCCAAAACAATATTAATCCGAGTAGTAACAATTTTAGTATACAAGTCGAAAAACAATGAGAAAATATAATCTTAGCGAGAGCAACTCTGCGAGCAAAATTAGTTATTAAGTAACAAAAACAGGAATAAACCCACTTAAATAAATAATATATAGGGAAACATAAAATATTCAGGATAACCCTTTTAATTTCCCAACATCACAAGCGCCGGTAAATCTTATCGAGCGACAGTTAAAGGACATTCACAGCAAACTTGCGAAACCACAGGAACGGGACTAAATTTGCCACTGCCACGTCCATAAACAAGTGGACGCGCCGCGAGAGGAATATTCAAGAGAAAAGTTGGTCCAGTTCACCCTCAACTCACTAACAAACGACAAACCGTACCGTAGTGGTTCTCAGCGCTGTTCAAAAAATATTTATTGTGTTCCTATCTACCCACGAAGACCAGCAAAGACAATTTTTTTTTGTAATTTGATATACGCGAGTCGTATTCCATTTTCTGATTGTTGAATCAATAACAATTATTACCTTAAACCTCTTACTGATGAATAGAATTTCCAAATAGATCTAAAATAGAGACCTCGTTATAAAACACAAGTTAAAAACTCTCCTCCCGATTAATAAATCGTTGTAGATGTAGCACCCAAACATAATATAAATACATAAATTAATAATTAAATAATAAATTAATAATTAAATAATAAATTAATAATTGAATAATAAATTAATAATTGAATAATAAATTAATAATTAAATAATAAATTAATAATTAAATAATAAATTAATAATTAAATATGTTTTTGATATTGTGACTTATTATATGACAGTATTTAAATGAAACTACTAAAAATAGCAGAAAAGAAAAATGTAAATAAATAACTATATATTAATTTAATTTTGCGTTAGTAAATGAATTATTATGGCCAGTCTGACGTTCGTATTCGATGCATATTCATTAATTAATCGAAAGTTTGTTTTCATTTAAAAAAAATTCAACGCTCGATTGGTCACTGTGTGCACATGAAGTGCATTGGAGAAGTTTCCATGAGGTTACCGTACTTTATAGTTAACTGTATCGAGCCCACAGTCCATTCAATGTAGCGGCGACACTTGCATGTAACGGGCCAAGTTTGGACACTGCTCATCGTCCTATGCATTGTCCTCCTAATGAACACAAGTTTGCAACCATCCACCAAGTTATTGTGACATAAGCACGGTTTGATGACCACTTAAATATTGTGGTACTACTTGATAGTGGCCAAGTTTACCCTTTTACGAGTAAAATTTAGACGTATCCATGTGTTCGAGGATAATGTAATAAGAACTTAATCATGTCATGTATGAGTTGTATGTTATGTATGGCTCATTGTGTGTCGGTCGGCTTTAGAATAGCACCCTCATCTCCTCTCGTGGGTGTCGTGTCGTGGCGACTAAGGGATAACAAAGCGACTACCACAATCCCTGAGGGACTTACGACTTACACCACCGCTAAAAGAGTGGACTCGCCAAGCCGCTTGGCCAGCGTGGCGTTTTAAGGCCAAACATCCCTCGTGCACAAGACAATATGCTTGAGGAATCCCGAGTCCACGATAAAGGGGGTGGTTACGGTGATGAGTTAACAAATGCATTATGATATTAACTCACAGCGTAACCCCTTCACGGATACACGTAACAATTGTGGTATAAATGAAAACTGAGACAGTAACTTAGCAACTATCTATATACAAAACTGGATTAAAACAAACTGGGTGGACAAATGGTCGGACACCCAAAACTTTTATGAGGGGGAGAGTGCTCGCTGCAATCCAACAGCCGCTGGGCGCACTCGACTGGCCACGTTACCCCTCTCTCACAGAAAACTACCTTGAAATGTACTACATTTCCCACTTTATCTTATTTCCCTAATGTACGTACGCGTTTCGGTAGTGAGTGAGATGTGCCAGAGCCCATTCCCATCCTATCCCTCCCCATTTTCCCAACCCTTTTTCCAAATCCATTCCTACATTTCCAGAGGTAGGCAGCGCATCCGGGGGCGTGCCAACATTTGTCATTTTGGACTAATGTTGGCATATATTACGGATGTCTATGGGCTACAGTATCCACTTACCATCAGGTGGACTGTACGCTCGTCTGCCGCCTTCGTCTATAAAAAAAAAACATTAGAAAAGAATATATTTACGTATATATTTGGCACAGTTACAACACCGCTGGAAAGTTTCGGCAGACGATATCCCGCCCGCACGCGGCCACGCGACAAAACTTTCGCCACGACGATCCAACTGCGAATATGAATCCTATTATTTGCCATAATAAAAAGTTTCTGTATAACACATTGAGGGTGTCAACTACTAACATTAAAGAATAATAGCTAACATCAAACTTTCATAAATTCTGAATTTCATTTAACAATTTGTCTGTTGTCGTAGAGTAAATTAAATGAAATATTATGTTGTGACATTGTATATTGTTCTTATGACATTAAACGTACAAAAAATGTTTCGAGTTCACATGTTGTTATGTCGCGCGTGTGACAGGTCGGCGTGCTGTCGTCCGCGTCTGTCATCGCTGTGTCCGATGCTACAACGTTAGCGGATACGTCGCTAGCGGTACGTTTTCAGCTCTATACACAATTATAAAAACATAAGTATGGACAGCGATGCTGATAGCAGCGATAGTTTAATACACATGCTTTCGCATGTGGCTCAAACACGATCGATAAAAAAACGTAATTTAGCACTCATCCCCTGCAATGCGGAGGCAAAAAATGCACCTAACTAAATACAGCTTCACATAAAAGTTGTATTTACTAAAGCTATATGAAATAATACAGTAGGTAAGTACAGTACTTACTTTAATTAATTATGAAATAGACCTAACTACACTTAAAGTAGATCAAATTTAGAACAACCCCGGGTCGTAGAGCTCCTGAATAGTAAATTATACTGACGATGCTGTCAAGGTAGTCACGTAATAAGAACCTACCTATATGAGAGAATACACAACATTTCATTAAAATACATTCATCGGGTTAATTATGACTTTGACATGTTGACAGTATGTATCTATTAGGTAAAGAAATAAATTTCCATTGTCTAACTCACAGCATAGGAACCTACTGTTAGAGGGTTCTGCACTTGTATTATTAAAAAAAAACACAACTTGTCACCAACTTCATTTATTTTACTATTATTAATTTGTTTCACAATATTACAATAACTTCACAAATTATCCCGTATGGTTGATAATACGCGCTGTGATATTTAACTTGAATTCGATATCACCTACTGTAAATGATTCACCTTTAGAATGGGCTTTAAAGATCGACCCCGGAGTTTGGGTACCTACCGACCTAGACTAAATACCCTGCTGAAAGCCAACCGGCAAGGCAGATATCGGGTCCGTAGCTGGACATCAATTCGGCTAGACTAATTGAACGAGAAAATGGAATGCGTGATTTTTTTATAGTAATAATAAACTGACTCGAACACATACAACTTGCATTAACGCGTAAAACATATTGAGGCCAGCTTACTAGGCATACCTAAAGGTAGTACGAATTTAAAAAAAAATCTTAATTCCGATTTATTATATAAATTATCCAAATATTTTTGTCCTCGTGGTTGTAAATACTATTTATTTGTGAGAAATAATTAAATGAACGGCAGAAAATACTGAATCGGCCGGCGCTAATCGATGGTATCAAATTTAAAGGTGGATAAGATGTAGGTTCTCTGGAGATAATAAATACATAGAGGTCCCGGGAAGCAGGACTCCGTCGACTTTGTGAGTCATCACTACTAAGTCATACTAAGTGACATTCTTAGTAATTCAAAATTAATTATTTATTTCGATTATTTAAAAATAGTTCATTTTGCTAAAATAAATAAAACAACATCTCTCATTTAAACTCCATCGTATCACAACAACCAAGATGTTTTTCAGTAAAATAAACTATAATTCAGAATATAATTGGGTATAAAATTGACACACATTGCCATCAGCAAATATTTTTTCAAAGAGCATTATCAAGTTTAAGTCTCAAATAATATCAAGGATTGTGTTTGAGAATGAAACTAAGATGTTCCTCAGTAGGTATTGTAGTAGGTACCTATTATGTCCAATCCTTAGTAATTGTGGCGCGCTTCTCTTTTACTGTCAAACAAAGATAGTTTGTTTATAATTAGGAAATGTAGGTCTATTAATTTTAAATCCAATTAAAAAATATATAAATATAATGAACATAATTGTTTTACATTATTGTATTAAAATTTAAATCTGTTTGTATTTGGTTTTATTCCAAAATAAATCACAACCTTTTCTGTATTCGGCTTTTTCCAAAGTAAAGTAAAAAAATTAAGTGAAAGTAAAGTAAAATTAAGTAAAGTAAAAAAATTTTGTATAGTTCCTTCATTTAAGAGGGAATAAATTATGTGATATCATGTAACAAGAAAACAAGATATTGTTTTTATACCGACATATGTTCGTACGAGTAGTACATACCTACCTACCTCGTACCTAAACACAGAAAAGATACATAACAGACAAAATTGTGTATCCAAATGTCAAAGACGTCGGAAGAGCAAAAAAAGTCCTCACTGATGCGTCTATCGGCACCTCACTGAAACTAGAACACGAAAATAACTTTTCGTGTAGATAAAACAACAAAGATCAGATATTCACTTGCGTGAAGACAAATGTCTCGGCGTTTAAATAAAATACGTTTGTATTTCAGTTTCCACGCTATTTTCAGACCTGTCTATAGTGCCTATTCTTAGAATACGAAATATCTACGTAGAGAGAGTAATACAGGTATAAGTACTGGTTGGAAACACATTATTTATATTTAGGTCGCGCTATCCATAGATAAACTATGTAAATGATAGAAATAGTATTTTAATAGAACGACGTGTTCTTATTAACCGTAATCAGCCCTTTTATCGTCGACTGCTGGACCTCCTCGTGTACATTGTCTGTTGGACGAGGGATGTATGATCTTAAAACACCGTTCTCTCCAAAAGAGGGTTGGCGAGTCGACTCTTTTAGTGGTGTTGTAGTTCCTCGGGGCTTGTGGCTACCAAAGCCGCTAACAAAGACATGTTCTTATTACAATAAAAAAGTTTGTATTAGGATTGTAGGAACTCAGTGGATTTATACTTATCAATACATGGTATACCATGGTATAGTCTTATTATTTAGTTTATATGTATAAAACCCCTTAAAGTAATGCAGGGGTACCTATAATAAAACCTAGCTGCATGTCAAAGGTAACATTAATAGATAGAATACGGTTACGTACTGAATCTTCGCTTTACGTTTGTATTTACCGTTCACAAAATGATAGTCTTATATTCACATTGCCTTCCTCTAGCAATTTCTGCCGGACAAAGGTAACTCAAGTGAAAATAGATAAAACGTTGCATACCGACGCATTGACTTCCGTTCCGTTGCCTCGGATTGTTTCTTTTATTTCTCTAGCCTGTGAATGAAGCTAACGATGAGTCGGCGTCGCGTCGGTGCGCAAGCGCATAATATAACGGTCGCGCTCATTCATCAGAACTGTCAGCGACATCTATTGACAGCCCGCTTCTGTGTCACGCCGGTTAACAAAACATTGTTTCTGTGATGTTAGAGGGATTGATTTGTGGATATTTTCTTACATTCGATTTCCCTAATGAATTTTTACCTACTTAAACATTATCTTGAGCTTATCTTTCCTAGGACATCTGCCTATTTGTAGGTAAAGAATACTAGTAGTAGATAGTCCAAGATAATTAGGTACTTACTTGTTATTGGCGCCGACAGAAAACTTCTTGAATGCTTCTTCAAATACCTTGGATGGCGCAGGTAGGTATAGCCGCAAACGTGTCTAGGTTTTTTTAACTGAAAATCAACTTTGTAAAAAATAATTTTGTGTGGACCTATTCGTCGCTGGCTAGCAACTACAATAGTTAGTGATAAGAATGTTAAAGAAAAATAAACCATTAAAATATCATCAGTCATGACTGCGACCCCCGCCGTGGGCAGGTCAGCGGCGGCCGAGAAAAAACTTCACAATTCAAGCCGAATTCAAATGAAGAATGATTCATTTATGAAAATGAAATGACAGATTGAATGAAGGAGCAGCGAGTACAAAGAAACTGCCGGCTACTGGCCGCCGCATTGTGCCACGTGCTCCCACGAACCTCCAGGGAATTGTATCGGTACACCACACACACGGCTTTGTAAAGAAACAACGTACTTACTTATTATCTTTTTGTTGTAACTGCTCAGAGCTGCTGTTCAGTTGTATCCATCTAATTAGGTAGTGAGGCAAAGGCTTTCCTTGTAACAATGTGACAAATCACACAATCAATGCTACTCTTGGCGAGTGGTTATGCATAAAACTAGTCTCACTTGATATTTTCTTTTGTCTCTTTTTTCCTCTAACACAAGTCAAAAGACATGTATCTAATACCTAACTACTTTTATTGACACCTGAAGATTTTCGGAAAACAATAACTATTATACAGTTACTATACTAGGTAATCACTAAAGTTACTACTTATAGTATTAAAACTATGAAAACTACATCATTGTATTTTTATTGCTTCTTTTACTATTTATTATTCACATTCAGAAACACTTTCTTTATTCCATTATTGTGATTATCATAAACACCCGCAGGACGACGTAAAAAAATGTTTCGACATTCAAAAGTTGCGACCTTATCTCGTAAAAATGGCAATTATTCGTTACCCTTCCAGTAGTACTGGGTCCAAGTTTTGAACTCCGACAAATACTAAGACAGGAGGAATGGGCAATGAAATTAAAAATATGTCTTAAGGGCAATTAGCTTTAACTTTTACAGTAAGTGCCCTATCTGCTCCGCTCCCTCGCACTTTTCAATTGTGGGGAACCCAACCAGCTTTTCGACGAAGTGAATTTTATGAACTCGCCAAGAGTTGTGACTTTTAAGTAAGTTCTCTGAAGCGAGTACCCAAAAATAACGGTGTTTGCATTTGCTGAGTAACGCTATTAAATAACTTACGAACGCAGTTTTCTTCTCCATACTTAGTCATAGCTCGATAAAATTAACGCTAACTTATTCTTTGAGGTGGAAACAAATTCTAATGTAGTAAATATAGGCACAAAGGGCTTCGAAAGCAAACAACAGACAGAGGACGGACTAGGTAAAAATTCTTAAGCGCCCTACTTCGGAGCGCATTGACGAAGTGTTTAACAATAAATTTCCATTTAAAATACCACAAGCGGCTGCGGGAAGTTGCGGGGATGAAGCGAGGTGCGGGGGCCCCAGCTTCCGCCGCTTTTTTCCTTCATTTCCTTTGGCCGCGTGGCGAGGGCGCGCCGCCCCACCGACGCACTAATAGAAGAATTAAAACGTTTGTTTTATGTTTTATATACTCGCAAGAAAATATAAATTCAGCATCATTTAGGTCTGCCTAGTTTTAAAATTATTTCGTATTGTCCTATATAGAGGCTCCTGGGATTAACAAAAATGGCACTCAACATGAATTTATTAAGTTCCGTAGTTACCTACATAGTAACAAGTTTACAAAAGATTAATCTTAAATTTAAGAGACGATTTGAAGAGTTAAAAATTTTCACGATTTTCAGTTAAGCTAAATAACTATAAAAACATTTGGTAATACAGCTTGCCGCATTATTCATCCTTCTCTTTAAATATATACCTACTTAACGAAACCCTATCTACAGGCTATGCATCAAATTAATTTACTACGATTCCAAAAGTAATGCATTTGCAAACACGTCGATTCACACACTTGGTGATAGGCGATGAAAGCGGTCATTCGTGTATTTCCTTTTAAATTTTAAATCTAACTCCGATCCTCCGACCTGTCTTTGGTCGGAGTCTTAATACTAACAGCTACTGGACTAAAAATAAGTGATTTTGATAAAAATTCCAAAACTTTTGTTTGGAACGTTTTCATTAAATTGTTTTTTATTGTAGCACCCGTCTTAAAATTTTTATCCATCTTACCAAATTACTTAAATCTCCTTTTACAGATGTCATGTAAATGTATCTATCTAAGTAACAGAAGGTATAGTGGATGTCGCGTAAAATATCGGTGGGATAATAATTAAAAGAAGCGATAATGTCCCGGCGCAGTGAAAAACGACCGCGCCATCCTTTTTATTTGATAAATAAAATTTATTCCCTAACGCCATGCCTTCCTCGCTTCTTTGTGAGTTTAGCTGCCTATAAATGGTATTCTTTGTCCTTAACTATCTATTTGTGTATTATGGAGTAGATTTTATTTACGTTTGCCGTAATACTTTAACCCTTGTTTTCACTTTAACTTTTAAATATTAAGCACACAAGTATATTTCTCATGTTTCCATTACATACATTTCTCCTAACCTGCCAAATCTCAAATAGGTGCTGATGTAGGTGGTCGTATCTCATTAACAAGTCTCGTTGTTCGGGAGACGTCTTCACTGCACCTCGCCCCTTAACTATTAACCTGCACCTCTCTCACCCCCGCAGCACCCTACTACGGGATCGCAATCGGGACGCTTTTACTGCGCACTAAATATTCTCCCGGCGACAATTGCGATTATGAAAAGTGCACCGTTATTTATTTCCCAACGCCCGTTTATTTTTTGTCGCCCCTTTCAAGGGCAATTAAATACCACCAGTCTTAAAGTGCTTTGCATATTCCAAGGAGTCGCGTCTTTATTACCAACCCGCTAATAAAGATAGTAAAGGTCGCGCCATAAAAAGTAGATGTCGCCCTTTTGTTTGTATCTGAAAATTCGATGAACTTGGCAAAATAATAAAATAGATAGCTAACAAAACAATTAGGAAAATACAACTTCTAATACAGAATTAATGAAATTTCCTCACTGACGGAATCAAACTGGTGTCCCCGGGGACGAGCTGTCAAAGTGCTCCAACTCGAAACTCACACCGTCTGCCTGCCGCGACAACTTTTAATAACCTTCTGTATCAGCCAAATGGATTTAGGGCCCAACGCCAATCTACACTCGTTATGCTTTAACAAATTTAATAGAACACAACTTGAGCATTACTCGCGCCTAATGCAAGCTGATAACATAAAACAACGAATAGGTATTAGTAATCTAAAAATTTAGATAGACAGGCACCTAACATTGAGGAGGGGTGTGACATGTAGGAGGAGTGCACGCTGTATTCCCACAGCCGCTGGGTGCACTCGACTGGCCACGTTACCCCTCACTCACAGAAGACTTCCTTGAAATGTACTGCACTTCCTACTTTATCGTATTTCCTCAATGTATGCACGTATTTCGGTAGTGAGTGAGATATGCCTGAGCCCATTTCCATCCCATCCTATCCCTCCCCATCTTCCCAACCCTTTCTCCCAATAAATTCCTTAATCTGCAAAAGTAGGCAGAGCATCCGGGGGTGTACCAACGTTTGTCATTCTGAACTGATGTAGGCATGTATCGCAGATGTCCATGAGCTACAGTATCCACTTACCATCAGGTAGACTGTATGCTCACCTGCAGTTTTTTCTATAAAAAAAAATCTAACAATACCTCTGACGTCTCTTGTAAATAAATACTTGTAAGTTCAAAGCTTTCTCAACTCTTGCCATCCATAATAATTTTATCTACTTTCGTTCATTCACGGTAATCAGATATCAGCTAAATGAATCTCACTCATTATATGCATTCGTTCGTTCATACACACAGTTGAGCGGCCACCTTGACGAGGAAAGATTATCCCGATATGCAAGTGAGTTTGTCTCGTATGTGCTTCTTCCTCGAGCCTCCTCCTGACCTTCTCTATAAGCGCATGACCCACTCCGCCGACGAAAAGTTGCTACACTATCTAATCCCATTTATATAAATATTTTATCCATATCACAAAAAAATCTTACAAAGCAACATCCACTTATAAGGCTCACCATCCTTGCATAAACGCGATCCTAAGACCTTCATCAAGCTCTGATAAGGCTATCTCAAGTCACTTCCTGATACGCGCCCCTCGCAGAACCACCCCGGACTGAAACGAAATTGAACCGTCTTACATCTGTCTCCTGGTAATCCGCGCTTATAATTGATGCGACTATGTCAAACGGGCCCCCGATACAGATAATCGGAAAAATACAAATCCGGCACAATATGATCGATTGTACAAAGTCGTATTGTGCAGTCAATTCCTTATTAATAAGCCAGTTAATTCTTGTAGATTTTTTTAGCGATGTACTCGTAGGTATACGTAGTTGTTGATGTAAAGTGTTTACACTTCTCACTTGTAAACATTGCGTACGATCTCAGTCAAATGTGAACGCACAAAATCACTTTAACGCTCGTAGAGCGCCCCAAACGACATTGTTACCGACAAGAAATTGTGGAAAATTTACTCTTTTTGCCTTTGAAATATTGAATTTTTACATTTATGCCTTTCACACCTCATAACGTAATATTTCTTGGCGAAAATTCCCTCCCTTCAGTAACTTTTCCGTTGCAGCGGCAACATTCAAAATAAATGTTTGGTGCTTTATCAAAACAGAGTTCGTGTGTGGGCGCTCCCGCTGCTACACTTACGACAAACCCGAGCATATTTATAAAATAGGTCTTTAGTTACCTATAATGTTAGTGTTTATCGTCCTGAACACTTAAAATGTGGTAAGTTTGTTTTGAAGGTATTCTGATTTTTTTTACATTTTATACACGATCCATGTAGGTAGGTTTAAAGCATATATTTACATAGATAATTAATTAATCGGTCGAGTATCATCGAACATGGTCACAAGTAATGGTCACAAACCGTAAAAATGCGAGTAAAAATAAATAAATAGGTATATGCATTTTAGACCCATTTAATAAATAATTATAATCGGTTACATTATATCCCTACCTAATCGCCTTCGATTGCTCCCATTATGGTTATGGTTATCACAGTTATGATGCAACTCTGCTAGTCTTCTACGAATATTATTCACTACAACTACTGTTGTAGAAGCCACTACATTCCTACAACTACTGTTGTAGATGCCACTACATTCCTACAAATACTGTTGTAGATGCCACTACATTCCTACAAATACTGTTGTAGATGCCACTACATTCCTACAAATACTGTTGTAGATGCCACTACATTCCTACAAATACTGTTGTAGATGCCACTGCATTAATCAAGTGCCATAAGAATGGCAGACGTGCGTCAATAAGTACTCGTATATCGACAACTGCAATCTAACTTGACATAACGGACAAATCACAACTTTTCAGGAGAGCAAAACCCTTTCTTCAATAGAAAAAATTACTATAACATTTTTGTTTCTTGATTTATATTAAAATTATTTAGACCTTTTTTAATAACTTTGTGTGCCCTTTTACGTGAATTAACGAGATTAAATCTGTAATAGAACAATAGTTACAGATATACGATCATAAATTGAGAATTTATAGTCTCTTACACCACAACCAAAATGTATAAAATAATATGTAATAATGTCGTAAGCCGATCAAACCGTATAAATTAAGTTTAATTGGTATAAGTATATCATATTATTATTCTTACCTAATATTAATTAGTATTTTGAAAGGTAAGAGAATAAAATAAAATAAATTAGAAATTTTCAATACAATCAAAATGTTTTTATTGCCGAATATCTACTTATAAATTCACAGTGTTTTTCAAGATATTTCTAAATAGCAAAAGAAAAATCGGTAATTAGGTATTAATTAATCCTATATACGAGTAATTTGTAAGATATTTATAATTAAACCAAATAGACTACTTATAAAATTTTGGTAAATTGGTACATTTACTACTTACATGTTACTTAATGTAAAAGATTAATTTAGAAAATTGTTTTAAGTTAAAAAAATCATTCGTACGTAGGTACGTGTTTCAGTAGTGAGTGAGATATCCCTCCCCATTTTACCAACCCATTCTATAAAGCCCTTGCTACATCTCCAAAGGTAGGCAGCGCATTCAGGCGTATGCTAACGTCATCCTGGACTGATGGAGACATGTATCGAGGATGTCCATAAAGGACGGTATCCATTTATCATCAGGTGGACTGGCTGCTCGTCTGCCATCTTTGTTCTATAAAAAAAATACTGTAAGTAACAAACCACATCACATGCCGACATGAGTTTTTATTTGAATCATAGTTGACAAACAGTTTCTATCCCTTTCCTTAAAGTTTTCAATCGTAGATACACATGTGTTAAAACAGAATATCTACTTACAATTAGAATATACTTCGATAACAAATGAATCAATGAGGCATACTCGTATATTATTACTCCAAAAAATTCTAATCTGCTCTATTTGTTGCACGTTTGCTCTATATGGGGCCTGCAAAACTCTTAACGTTGTCGGAAAATCGGGCTGATGGTCTGCCCGCCTTTCTCTAGAAGGGAACGTATTTGCTCCATCGTTGTCCTGGGTCAGCGCATAGGGGATAATTTATATACCGAACCGTTATAAGTTCCTGCGGGAATCATTGTAAAGACGCAAACGAAGTCACGGGCACCGCTAGTCTTAAATATAACCATCCTTAGCATTTAAAATGGAACAGTAAAAGAAACATCAACTAGAAACTGTTGAAACACCCTCGCACGCCATATGGCTCCGGAGCCCGGTACAAATAATGTGACCGCAACATTTAGTGTGAGGGCATCGAACGTTCTCTAATGGCATCTAACCGCCAACTGGCCGCCGCGCTAATCCTTTACCGGCTCTTGATTAATTATTTAAACTTACCCGAGGGGCTCCGCACATATCCTTTGCAAATTGCTTACAACGGGCTTGCATCTACAGTAGGCAAAATACAGTCTGGTAATCTCTGAGAAAGTTTAAATATATCATGGAGAATAGGTACTTACTATACACAACTTGTAACAAATACTTATTTCATTAGAAGTGACACCCGCGACTTCGTGCGCGTAGACGATAGAGTGGTTAGCTTGATTCCCGTGGGAACTTTACAATTGATCCGGGTAGAAAATAACCTAAATGTTAACGCGGCTCATAAGTTAGACAGACTGATGAAAATCTAAAAATTGTTGATTTGGGATCTGTATCATTCATAATGTACATGGCTTTGTTACAATTTTATTATATGTATAAGTTTAAGCTTACTGTTTTGATTATGACATCAGACAATGTAATCAATGTATATCAGACATACATATGTATGATGATACATATGTATATACATGTATATATAATATTTATATATTTATCAAAAAATAGAAGGGACAAAGTATTTTGTTTGAAGCACCGAAATGCTCGGTGCCTTGCAGTAGGTACCTATGTAGGTACGGAAGGTTGGTATGAGGCGCAACCGTCGCTCAGTGTGGCAAGGAACATCGAAAAGTGGCAATAAATATATGGAGGGGTTTCATGACTTTCTATAAGGCAGTATATGTTTAATATCATCAATAATAGATACGGAAGGTTGATAAATAAACAGATAAATTAATCCAAATTTTACTATTTTCTTAGTAATAACTTAAAAAAATGTTATTTAATTGGATTCATCTGAGTTGGATTAGCCTGGAAGCTTTCAAAGACATTTTAGTGGCATGTGCTAGTTGCGACAGGCTAAAACGTTTCCTTATTACTTCGCTTTTGAGAAGTTATAGTTCGAATATAACTTTATTCAAAGGCCACATTGTTCAGTAGATACTCTCGGGAGAATCAAAAGTGTATATATAACTTAAAACTAGTAGATGTTTCAAGGCAGTTTTTGTTTTGTTTTAAACCTAGCCTTTATTCTGTTAGCTGCCGTGCATTTTTGTTTAAAACGTGACATAAACTATGATATTTTAATACATAGACCTTTCAGTTGTTCTTCAGAACAATTGGTGCATTTCACCGAGAATTTCTTAAAAAAATACCTTTTCTTCCACTTTCTGGTAACCCGATCCCTTTATTATGTCTTACAGAACACTTTGCCTTTCAAACTATGCATTACATTCCGACCCTACAACAAGAAATGACAATAAACTACTATCGCTTAATATATATGAAAAAAGAAATCCATATTTTGATGGTAATTCTCAAATCAAAATAAAAAGGAGCATAAAGTTTTTCATAATTTTCATAATTTTAGGTACCATACAAATGTTTGTATCATTACAAAAAAATTGTTTGACTTATTTGGATAACCTGAGGGTAATGGATCCATCACTAAATGATATGATATAGTGTTTTCGGGAAAAATGCAATATTCAAAGTCACAGAATAATTATGACGCAAATGTCGTAGGTACACGGCAAAACAATCGCGAACTGTTTGCGTAAGTCTCAAAGATGGTATCCATGCAACAATCTTTATTAGGTAATGCAGGTTCTTGAACAGACATTCATACAGATTTATAATTATAACAATTCATAATATTTTTAATTTTAATTGTGTGTCGAGCGGACTCCCAGAGGCCCTATTTTTAAAGACTATAAATCGAACTTTTACGCAGATGTCCCTTTGTACATGTCGTTGAAGCAGTGTGTACAAAATGTGGTGAAGTGCCTGCAGCTGTGTTCATATCCACATAGCACGAACTCACGCGGTCAATCTTACATCTTAAGGTCATACAATATATATATCTTTCATAATAAATATGTAAAGAACTTACAAGTAATAGATTAAAAAAGAACCACGCTAATGTGATAATAATGTCCTCAGTGGTACCTACTCATATCTATTTTTTAATTAATGTAAAATAATTATAATTTAAATAATATTTTTTTTAATAATTAACACAATCCATGACCCACACAAAGATTCCCCGTGGGACCAAAGACACATATGAAGACGAACACATCACCCAGACCCAATCCATACAAAACATATCCAGCTACATAAACGCTATCCTAATTTAATATTATTTATAATTTAATATCATTTTTATTTAACTTTATCCTTTTCTAAAAATATAAATGAAAACTAGTGAATTTAATCTTTTTAAAAACAAAAAAAATCACTGAATAAATTTAAACACCGTTTATGACTAAGGGAGATCAATTCCAGAAACAGTCAACAACCCAATCCCAACGGGTTAAGGTTATCTTGGGCAAAGATGGAGCATATAACAAATGTAATAAGACTACGTAATTCAATAAACCCCTTGTGGTTGCGATATTAGCACATTAAGTTCGGACAAGCGGTGACTCTTGACTTGAGCGATGTAAGTGACCCTTAATCCGCAGTAAATCTTCGGTCCTCCGCACCCGGACTTGTCGGCGACCCGCCAGGGGGTTAAACAACCAAACCCTACTTCACAATCATTTATTACCTACATGTTGTACAACATTACAATCCTAATAATTTATCTTTCAATTACTACAGTACCTACAGTATTTTTAAACAATTATAATTAAATTGTTGAAGATTCCATGAAATGACTCTAATTATAAGGCCTTAGAAGTCAAAATTAAAAAAAAGATCACGCTACCGTGTTAATGACTAAGCTGAATAAGCATGGGCCTATTTCGGGGTTATAAGCGAGTTATAGTGCGCCAATTGTTAGTGCTTTTATACGACTTCAGTTCCACAAAGGAACTCTTAATCAGCTCTTATAGTGGTTTTCTTTGCGCCAAAATATTAGTTGGGATGCTATTACATCCACACGTGAGTTACAGAGATAGCGACAGTGTTACCTCAAAGCTCATATAAGTATTACCTCATATCTACCTAATTTTCGAATGATTTTGACAAATTATTTTTAATGCGGGGATTATTTTCATCTCTAGTTGGCGGATATGCCATAAAATATATCACACTCAATTACCGTATTGAGTTTATAATGTTTTTAAGAAAAATATCAATTATTTTGTGTGTACGAACTTTTAATTAATTGGCACTTGGTTAATTTACTTGTTGTTAAGTTGTCAAACACTCGAAACGGAAAAATCTCACGCTCATAAATCGAATTTGAAAACGAATATTTACACATAAGTAAATAGGTATATCTAATTGTACCTACGTATAATACGCCAGCTACGGACGTGTAGCCGCCGTAGCATCGCTACGAATGCTGCGGTAGGTAATTAAACAAATGAAAAATCCACTTCCACGTTGAAAAGGATGTTATATACCTACATATTACAATGAATTATGATGTATACAAAAATCGACAAAAAGTGGTGTTTAAGACAAATTTTAATAGCCTTTTAACCGTTGACTTGTAATGCAGTCACATAGCAAACAAAAGAGTAGGTAGCTATTATTGGTATATCTGCTGCTATATTTTATTCAAAATTTGCAGTTACACAAATTAATACCTATAATAACTATTGTCTATTAGAATTGGAGCATAACAATTATTATTCAAATACAATAACTCGTGGTATAACATACCTAATATCTTTGAATTATATTTTACGATATTGTCAAACGCAGTTAGTAGGAAGGATGTGTCAGGGTCCCAGTTGGAAATCCTGCTCGGTGGCTCGGAAGAATATCGTGATAATGCGAGCATTATACGCGGCACCTCTCAAGCCCGCATAATCGTGCCTATTATACGACTACCAAGCAAAAACTTACCAACTTGCATCTTTCGCACATTCATCCTCTGCGTACAGTGCACATCCGTGTACGAAAACCGAAATGTAAACCATTACTATTTACTTACCAAGTCTATGTTTTAAGCACTATATTCTCTTCATTTATTATGAACAAATCACTATTAAACGTTTTAATTTGGGATAGTCCTAGAAACTCCCAAAGTTAGATATCATCTTTGATATTAAAAAATCCGTCCTTACGCTAGCCAAACATGATGTGTGCATTTTTTTATTTACCGTTTTTTCACTAGAAGTCGCCATCTACACATATTAACACATAGGTTTGGTTAGCGCAAAAACGATCCGTACCTACATTATTTCCTGCAGACTTGGTTTTTTTAATTAAAAACTCAGTCGTAACACGAAGTCTAAATAGATACACTTTTTCGGAAGCATTTTCTTGGAGCTTTACAGAGTACTATTCCATATTCCATTAATAACTTTTTATCTACTACTTTATCTGTTTTTATCAGGTATTTATGTTAAGGAAACTTTTGTGTTGCCCACTATACTATAATAATAATAATAATAAGGTGACCACGGGCTATCATGTTTCAGGTCCAGTAAACTTATAATTTAGTAATATTTGCTCAAGTATTTAACGTATGCACAAAGGGTTGGCAGATTAATCGCCGTTGCAGTGAAGTGTACCTACATAGGTACCTATTACTCAAATCTCAAATGCTCACAAGTTTTTTAAACGAAGAACTTATTTGTCATTTTAAACACATAAACGTGCGTACATATTTACTTAGTGGATCCTGTTGTGTGAAAGCGATTTCAATTCGTAACAAAACTTTAATACGCAGGTTGGGCTAGTGCAACCAAGCGGAACCGAGGGCCGCGCTTACAGTTTGATTGACAGCTACCCCTACCCAATAGCGAACGCGAGAGCTGACGAGTCGCGTCACGTCAATCAAATACCACTACCGACCCCACAATTTTGTCATGCAATTCATACAACCAAATATAAACCCTATTACAATGATGCGAAAAATCATAACAAGTGCATATGACATGAAACTCGCGGACCGAACGTCACGCAAACGCGATCGCCCCATTATTCGCCGCCCTTTTGTAATTTGAATTTAGAATTCCAATTCTTATTTCGTGGTAAAATAAAAAGAACCATGTTTCGACACAATGGCGTCAAGGGCGGTGCTCTGACATGCGATCAAGTTATTACATTAAAGGAAAGCGTACCCGCGAGCCACCTCGCAACCCCGCTATTAAAAGCTACCAGCAATAACATTCCACAATATTAATTTTAGCCATGTTGTTTTAATACCTACCTACTCGTACTTACCTAAAAAGGACATGGTGCGAACAGTAGCTAGTTATTATCGGTCCTATTCTATTTATTACATACTCACTTACAAGATGACTCTGACAAATGACGCAGATGAATGAACCAGTAGATACTTACTCGGATACAAAATAACACGTACTTAAAATATTTGTTTCAGAAAATGGTCTGCCGCGAAGATTACGGACGGCCTACACTAATACGCAACTGCTGGAATTAGAAAAGGAATTTCATTTCAACAAGTACCTGTGCCGGCCGAGAAGAATCGAAATCGCTGCTTCACTTGACCTAACTGAGAGACAGGTAAATAAATAAATACATAATATATTATAGTAATAATTACATTTTTTTTTTTCTAAATTAAATTGTCCAACTCCCAAAGACAATTTTTCCTACTTAATCCGTAGCTAAATACCGTTTTCTTTTTACCCGTCTACGGCGAAGCCAAAAAGGAAAGGTTATGAATTTGCCAGCCTATGTACCTATGTTTGTACGTAAACTCACAGTTTTCTTTTTAAATTCTTACAGGTGAAGGTTTGGTTTCAAAACAGACGTATGAAACACAAAAGGCAAACATTGACCAAAAGTGAGGATGGTGATGATAAAGACTCAACTACGTCAGAAGGTGGTAAGAGCTCCAAAACTGGACTCGACAAATTCCTGGACGACGACGGCCCACTCTCTGGAAAGAAAAGTTGTCAGGGCTGCGAACTACCGCCAGGCGCATTATGTTCTCCGACTGAAGACCTTCCCGAGCTCACATCACGAACACGTAACAATAACACGCCTAGCGCCACAAACAATAATAGCTTTGCGAGTGACGGTGCTTCAAGCGTCGCCTCGTCTTCCTCACTCGACAAGTTAGCCGAGGATGACTCACGGGACGCGCACCCACCCGCACCTAGTGTCTCTGCGCCACCAAGAAATTTAGCTAAAAGAATTAAACAGGAGTCCAGGAAGCGTTCGCCTTCGTTAGACGCCACAGCTTGTAAGGTATCCCCCTCGTCTTCAAAAGATAGTCTCGGTCCAATGGCCGGTCTACCCGATGGCGGGAAGTTCTCTTCTGTTAGTTTGACTCCATCGTCTACACCTGGCACTCCATCGAGCATCCATCAGAGTCCATTGGGCCATTATCCGCGTCCGTCACCACCTAACGCACCTCCTGGACCACCTCACCCTCAAGCTGTACCGAACGCTATGCCTCCTTACGTGATAAGGGGCAATGCGCCCCCTGGTCAATTCGTTCCTCATCCAGATTTCCGAATGGATACGAAGCAGTTCGTCGGGAAACTGGCTCAGTATCCACAAGGCAACAGAAATTATGAAAGCTACGGAGCTACTCTACAGAGCGCCGAACAACACGCCGCCTATGCGCGAAGTCAACAGCATACAAGAAGTCAACAGGAAGGATCTCCGACTGCAAGACCTACGAACGGAATCGGTTCGAGACAGTCGTACCCGCACGAAATGTATCAGAACTATGGTTATCCAACGTATAGTAAAGATCAGGTGGGCTACGGTCAACCCGGGTACGATCAAGCTCAGAGCTACGCCAATGACCACATGGGGTACCCGAATAGCCACTATGGTTATCATTATCACGAGGGAGCGCAACACGATCATTCGCATAACTACTACGGCAGTGATGGACAGAAGAATACACACGGAAACGAGTACACTAAAAATGCATACTATGATGCGAGCAATGCATATAGTGCGCAGCAGGCGGCGGCAGTGGCGGCGGCGGCGCCTAACTACGTGTCGGGAAGTGCGCAGAGCGCCGCGGCGGGAGAGGCCTATGGTGCGGGCGGTGAATGCGCCGACGGCTACGGCTCCTTCCAGCAGTTCTACGAAGCCACACACGCGGCCCCCGCTGGAGATAACTCCAACTCCTCCTCAGACTTCCACTTTCTGAGCAATCTCGCTAACGACTTCGCTCCCGAATACTACACCATTTGAGACAAGGATTTCGCCGAACAGGCGAGTGATCTGTTTGTGTAACGCTACTTAGTGCACAACTATGACATTTTTCGTGTATAAAGTTGATTATATAAAAAATATTATTATTATAATGTTGATATAGAACTGATCAATATCTTCGCCAAAGGCGATGATGTACCTACACGTATGATTGGTGATCGTAACCGTATTCATACCGATCTTATAATTTTAAATTAGGTCCTAATCTAAGTAATAGGTAATGTAACAAACTGTAAATACCTAACTAGCTTTATGTTCAATAGATAATACGTATTTTTACTGATACATTCATGAGGAAAATTATATAGGTGCTGATATCAGGCGATACTTGGCAACGGTAGCACACAATAATTGTTATTAACATTACGAAATTATTTTCATGGGAAAGTGCGCGCATGCGTTATAGGGCATTATGACATTCTCTGAATTATTTATAGATATGTAATTCGAAATCCGCTCACAGTAATCGTAATCTACAAGTAGCACTGCAATTTTGAAGCCATTGTAACACATCGTTCAATAAGTCCTGGGACTAACTATGAAAACAACATTTTATCCGCAAAATTCTTTATTATTCATCAACATAATCTCCTTCAAGTGTAATACAATCATTCCAACGCTTCTCTAACTTTTCAATGCCATGTTTGTAGAACGATTTGTCTTGACTCAAAATGAGCCTCAGTAGCAGCGATCACCTCCTCATTCGAGCCAAATCTTTTTCCCTGGAGCATCTTTTTGAGATCCGCAAAGAGCCAGTAGTCGCTGGGGGCCAGATCCGGCGAGTACGGAGGATGGGGAAGCAGTTGGAAGCCCAATTCGTTGAATTTGGTCATCGTTTTGATTGACTTGTGGCACGGTGCGTTGTCTTGATGAAAGATGACTTTCTTCTTCTTCATGTGTGGGTAGCGTCACTTTAACCACTATAGCTTCCTTGGTTATGTTTCGAATTACATCAAATTTTGATACATCTCATCTAAAAGTTGGTACTTCTGAACCTTGGTATATACATGGCATTATTAGCGCCATCTCTACGCTAGTCCCGGGACTTATTGAACGATGTGTTACACCTGATTGTCAATGTAAAAAAATATTATTACAAAATAAATTTTATCTTGTATCCAAAAACCTTTTCACGTGTTCATAATAAGAATTTCGATTACCTACATATATATATTTAAAAATTTCTTTTACAACACTTATTATTAGAAATTGTTTACAAACTTAAGGAATAGTCGTTGCCTTATTTAGTTAATATTGTTTTGTGACTATAAGAAGTTGTAGATACATTATATAATAGTATATAATAAGTCATTATATTGTAGATATCAGCGCATTCATTTTGGCCTATTAAAAAATAAATCATTTGGTGTCACATGTCTACTGCCTTTATTTCAATATTCTTCCGTTTCAAAAAAAAAAAAAAAAATATGGATAGACATGTCTCAGGTACCTATTAGGATGTGGTATATCGCCGCCTGTAGTATGTGTGACAGTACCTACTGCCTTCTTAAGAAGAAAACGTATTCATAACATTTTTAACGAATGCAAGTAACATAGTAACAAAGTAGCAAGTTTTATATTAAAAAAGCATATCCGGAAATAAAAATTAAACAATGATTATTATCTATTTTTATTTTATCCGAAACTCGTTGAAAATTTAACCAGAATTTATGCACTTTTCTCGGATATCATCAAAATGCATTTGTGCCTTTTTTTTTCTAAAAAGGGCACTATCAGAAACCTATACTCCAATCAAACTTATTTGCATTGTAACCATAAGTCATTTTTTGTTCTGTTTTAACTTTAAACTGTTACGGGATGTATTCTGAGTAATAAATACAGCACATTAAGTTGACGGGATCTGAACCTTTTAGCAAAGTCTATCATATTTTTTAATTTCAGACTAATTATAGCGTATAACTATATAAAATTTACTAATAGCAGACTTTTAGAGCACTAAATTATCTACTTCTGCACCGCATTCGCATCGGAAATTAGAAAAAAAAATTAAATGACATTTTCACAATAGAATATAAAGTTTATAAAAGATTTGTATTTAAAGGAATAACAAAAAAAAATAAAGGATCAGTAAACCATGATCAATAAAACAAAACTATTTATGAATAACTGAAATAATTTTAAACTGCTAATAATTTCATCACCAACTCGACGGAGTCCCATTTCTTTATTGTCACTTGACAATCTATACCTAACCTACCTTTAATTATTATTACCAGGTACTTTGGATTTCCCAAAACGTCCACTTTTATATTGTTGATAAAGATTATTAACAATAGTGTGGCTCAACATGACAAAACATCCACTTGGCCCAAACCCTTTAGATTAATACAAAAAAATACAAAATGACAGATTATACAGATGACCAGAGTATCGTAAGTGGCGAAATATCTCAAAGGCTACCTACCACAAGACGTATGGGTCAAATAGGCCGAAAATAATGGACTTGCCAACCAGCACTGGACCAGCGTGGTGGGCTTACGGTCTCGCCGCGCCAATTAAGGGGAGGCTTATGTCCAGCAATAGACGTCTTGTGCCTTGATAAACTGCCTTGTGACACTAACATGTTTTACTTCATATCATCCGAAGCTGAAAAAAAAACTAAATTCGTAACTATGGACATTTCGATACCTGGATCATTTGATATTCTGGATATATTTGGGGATTTATTTATTTATTCTGGAACAAACAGTCACATAGTAATTGGAACATAATAAAATTGAATAGATTTACATCCAGACCTACTAATCCGTAACAACGACAAAACAAATTGTTGAATAAAAACGTACACTGAAAACCTACCAAATAATGTTTCACCCTTTTAAATTAAGAAAACGATAGCCCAAAAATAAGGATAGTATTTCATTTTTTATTGATGTTTGATGTGACATGTTTGAAAAACTATTTTTTTAGACTATTTGTAGCAACAAGATCAGTAAAGTTAGCATGTGCTCCTGAAAACAATAATTCAAATGGGGATAATTTATTAATTAAATTTATCATTATTCTTTATTTTACAACTTGCCACTGTTTACATACACCGTGTATGATTCATACAACGCGAACACTGTTTTAGGCTAGCAACGCCACTAGGCAGCCTGGTTGCGGCAGCCAAGATTTTGAGCAGGCAATTGTAACTGCCAGTTTCGCCAGCGTTGGGACACCAAATACCCCGGCAGGAGATGACGGTCAGATTGTGACGGACAGTTGAGCCATATAAATTTTAATAAAATTTAAAAGTAGATCATGTTAAGAAATCAAAAGTAGATATTTTGGGAAATCAAAAGTAACGATTTGGGAAATCAAAAGTAAATGTTTTAGGAAGTAGACATTTTTAGGGGTTGGTATTTTAGGAAATGGACATTTTGGGAAAGTGGATGTTTTGACACTAAAGGGACATTGTTTAATTAAGTAAACAATGCCATTAGATCTTCTATATATTTACTATAGGCAATATGACTGCGTCCAAGCTTGATCAAGCCTAATAGGTGTGGGGAATAGAATAAAACTGATCTATATATGTCACATTAAAACGAGACTTAAATTTGGAAAACTGTACCCAATATATCATGAATATCATGATACAGTATGTTGTCGTGTATCATACATATTTAATGAGAGTTAAACCTGATCATTCTACTATACATATTATATTGTACATGTGAAGGTGCACACACACTAAAAAGGATTTTTGTAAAATTTAAAGCTCTTTAAAGAATGTGAAATTAAATACTGTTGGTGTGAAAATTCATTATATTTTATTAAATCAAACTATATTATCATACATAGCACACATTCTTGTTTTGCAATCTTCAGAGGTGACATCAAATTCTTTTTTAATTCAAATGCAGTGGGTGAGTAGAAATTTGTAAAAAAAATAAATGTAGTAAATCGTGTATACTAATACTAAGCATGAGTGTTATGAGGTAGATGCCTTCTGCGCCTGTGCCTGGGCCTGCAATTTGAGTTCCATCATCATACAGATAGCCTCTCGAACCTTGGTCTTCTCAATCCCCAGGAGCTGAATCTTCTCCATTTGTTCTGTTACAAACTGAACTTTCCTCTTGAAATAATCCATTGCACTAGCAATATCCTGAAGCAAAATATTATACACATTAAATAATGTTCAACCCTAACAGCATAACTTAAATGCAAGTCAGCCTGTCCAAAATCAGGTGAATAATTTTGAAACTTAATGCCTAACATCCTTACACTAAAAGTACTTGATTAACTGCTAAACCAACACCACTTTGTAAGAAAGTCATCATAAATTTTACTCCTTCTGGTACTTTTACTAAATTATCTATAATCTATAGGTAAATAAATTATCTATAATTTCTGATTAATTTTATCTATAATTTCTGCATCGAGAATTCGGAAATAGAAATATAATTTTCACTATTTATTGGACATTAAAATAAGCAATGACAAGCTTGTAGAATGTAATGAGTAAGTCAAAATTAAGTATGGTAATATCAAACTTTACAACATAGTTACAACTTTACAACTTTACAACATAGCAACACTACATAGTGTTGCTTTTGCTTTATGCTTTGCTTTGCTTTATGCAAAAATGCCAATGTATATCATAAGTGGCTTTATTTGCATAAAGCCACTTTTGATAATGCCATTGCTTTTTCTGATTGATTTAATTTTATTCTAAGGGCGAGAAGACAAGAGGATGCTAATTCAAGAACCAGTGCAAAGTCCTGATATATACAATACATAATATATTACACAAAGTACTTTAAGTAGCATAAGTACTTTAGGTGGTACTTTCAATAATGTAAGCATTTATATATACATTTGAATACAAAACTGACAGATCAATGCTTTTGGCACTGGAGATAAAATTTAGAGTAAGGTACTAAAATCAAATTACTATTTATTTTACACAAATTACTTTTTTTTAATACTAAATCAAACTATATCATAACATAGGAATCCTTGACATAAGCCTAAAACACCCTATTGCCAGGGCACGGGGCTTCCCAGTGCCAGCTTTACCTATGGTGCAGGGTGTGCTGCGCACACGGGCGCAGGGTCTTGGGGGGCGCCGAGCGCCGCTCGCGACGCCTCCAAAGAGCCTACTAGAGGGCGCCAGGGTATTGATTGCACCCAGGCGCTACATGGGCTAGAGCCGGCTCTGGACTTCCCTAATAAATTACTAGGTTTCAGGTCATAATCCACCATGTGAGCCCATTGTGGATTAGTAAAAGACTCTTTTGCCATATTTATTGATTTTCTGTTTAAAACTCCTACAAATTATTCATTTAAAACGCGCCCAAAAGAACACGAAAATGTAATAAACATTAATACTCACTTTTTGTGCATAGTATCCCGTGCCAATGTCTATAATAACATGATCAGTATCTGCTATCGTGCCAGGAACATACATAGAACTAGTCAAAGGTACAAGTATAGTTTTGCCTTTCGTTGGCGGCGTTATCTTCTCGACACTCTCGCTGGATTCCACAAATTTACTTTGAGCTATCTTCAGGGTTTGAAGAGAGTCTTGGAAGACAGTCAGCTCCTGTAAAATTATTATTTATCAATGCAATATGTAACACTTTTATAAAATTTTAGATATAAGATAAGTGTAAATTGTAATTTGACTCACTTGATCCATTTGCTGTTTGAGTTGAGCCAACTGGTGAAGATTTAGTTTAGATAAATCAATTTGATGCATTCCTGGGGCCGGACTTGTAGACACAGTAGCCATTGTCGCGAAAACTTTATTTTACAATTTAAATTAAAATATTGGCTGACTATGATTCGTATTGTAGCATAATTTTCTAATAACCTCGTGTAAGAACGATAGCGAAAATAGATTTGACATTAGAATGAATAATCTGACAATTGTGGGCTGTGTTCCAAAACCAATTCGTCGTCCTCTAAATAACATTAAATTTTTCAATATGTACTTTCAGGATATATACAATTTCACATAATCTAACTTTTGCAATAGACTATCTAATGTTGTTACTATAAAAATTAAATAAAATTATACTGCTTTCTTCTTTATCTTTATAATATAGAAAGAGACGCAACGATAGTTTAGGATGTAATGGAAAACAACTTTTATTTTTACTGAAACAAAAGTAATACTGTAATAAAATAAGCCTTGACACAAGTCTGCGCCTTCGCTGCTAAAAAAGCCCTTTTGTCGTTGCGCCTTGTTTTCGGGGCCTAACCAATATGATATCGGAGGGTATCGGGATTTTTGGTGTCGACATTTCCAACAGAGTCGAATTTAAGAGATCTGGAAAACAAGTCCAACATGTCCTCCAGTAAGCTCGGTGTGCTGAAGAGAGCAAAGCGGTACTTCAACCCGAGGCAACGACTGACACTACAAAGCTGATTTAATTCGACGGGACTGGACGTTGACAGAATATATTGTAGACTTTGAAATTTTTTATTTCGAAGAAAACTTAACACTGGCAGAACGAGCTAATTGCACCATTGCCATAGGACGAAAAGAAAAGTCATGTGTCAAGTTGTCCGTGATAACCTTCTGTTATGTTATCGTTATCAATAATCATTTGATTAGTTGAATAGGATTTTATTGCAACTTCTAATTAATTATGTATTGAAGTCTATTATATATTCGGAGATACAAATATTCAATTTAAACCTAATAAAATTTGATAATTCACTAACATAACCTCGCTTTAAAATGTCGGTCATTGACATAAACTCTGTCGAAAATTTCGAGAAATCTATAAGGTATGTAAAAAAATAATCTTGCTTTAATACTTATTAGTACTTGTATGTAGATCTTAGAAATAATATCATTATTATTACTCGCCATCTATGTCGAAAAATGAATGTAAAAACATTGTTGTAAATATTTGAATGAACTTCATATCTTTTGAAACGTTTGTATTTTTAGTGTTGTATGAAATATATTTAAAAGAAGTATAAATGCATTGCCCTCATATTATAATAGTCATGATGTGATTAATTATTACAATATGTCATTCAATACCAGAATAGATAATAATTAACAAAAAAAAAAAACATTTTTGTTTTTCATTGATTCTAATTCACTATTTGTCCATATAAATATTTTAAAACGTTTACTCACAAGTGGTCCCATTTGCAAAACCTCCATACATCCAATACGAAGTTTATCCAATCCGAAAGGTTCTGTTCGCGGATGGTCCAATTTAGGTTAAACATAGTTTTTTATGATTAGATTATTTTAGATTTATTTATTTCATTTATTGTTATTCTCTGTTATTAGGTAGATAGTAGTTTTTTTGTAACTTGTTTCATTTTAATTTATTTATTTTTATTTCATTCCACTAAATTACTTATTTAAGAGTTATGTACTATGTAATGTATATGTTAAAGACTATCCCTTAGTTCCAAAATAAATAAATAATTTTAAGAAATCTAAAATAATCTAATAATTATAAAGCATTATGTTAATGTAAATTGGATCAACCTTTCCATGAATTGGACCACTAAACATTTTAAAATTATATCAAAATTATCTCAATGTCATAAGGTTAATCTGTGTGTAAACTTTATTACATAAATTACTCGTTATTATCTTTTAGATATGTCTTACAAAAATTGGTTTATTTAGGTCGCCATTACTATCGGTAGTTCATTTTTCTGCACCATGGGCAGACCAGTGTGGTCAGGTAACAGATGTTCTCAAAGAATTGTCAAAACTGCCACAAATACAAACAACAGGCACTACATTTGGTGTTTGTGATGCTGAAAATCTATCTGAAATCTCATTGAAATACAAGGTATGTATTAAATTTCATTCTTTCATAAAATCACTGAAGCAGAACAAGATTAATTGGTTTGATATAACATTGAAACATTACCATTATCACACAAGCAAGAAAAATTTCAAATTATCACAAGTGTTATGAAACAATAGCTGTTTACATTTTGGTGTATTACTTCACTACACACTACACTATCATTACAAACATTTTATGAGCAAGCATACAGCATGCTTGCTCATAAAATGTTTAAAAACTTAAGAAGGAAATTAAAAAGAAAGTTTGAATCAATGGTCAAACAGCAGTTTGTTGAAATTTTTTCTTTTGTAATTTATTTTTAATTTTAATTTATTTTAACTTACAGGTTGATTCTGTCCCAACAGTGCTCTTATTCAAGGATGGTACACAAGTGGATAGGGTTGATGGGGCTGATGCTGCCCAAATTACTTCTAAAGTGAAAGCTCATAGTCTTGGTAAAACAGCTTCTGAAAATTCAACCCCTAAACAACCATTAGAAGAAAGACTCAAGGTACTAATTGGTAGACATAAAGTTATGGTTTTCATGAAAGGAACCAGAGATGCTCCTAGATGTGGATTCAGCAGAACCCTTATTCAAATTCTAAATGGAACTGGGTAAGACCATTATCTATGTAGATTTTTGATCTACAGTAGTACCTATTAATTTGTTTGATTGGATATTACAAATATCATCAAATATTTTTATATTGAAATTGCTTGCAGTCGTACCTTATTATAATTTTGATAATTATACTTATGCACTGTGCAAAGTAGGAATGTTATGGAGCTCCATAATCATAACCAAAACTATCAGATAACCAAATTAGAAAAATATTTGAAACCATATCCAAAATATGTTATTTGGATGTTATTACAAATAATTTCATTCATTGCCATTAGAATTATTCCCGATTTGGTTTCATTTTTCTTTGCTTTCAGTTAGTAATACATTTTCATAAAAAGTTCATTAATAAACATGTAAGTATAATACATAGGTAACTGAAACCGTATCTGAAACCATATCCAAATTAATTTTACATCCATATCTTTAACCAAAATCAGTAAAAAGATCCCTATCCATATCCCTATAAATCCATATCTGGATCCCTAACATATGCCCTGAACAACCCTTGTACAAGGTAATTGCTAGCTTTGTAGTAGCGTCAACCAATTTAAAACTACCCAAAGTTCGTTTTTTAATCCTGGAGACTAAATTTCAAGTACAAATGTCAAACATACAAAAAAATATTGCTTAAAATTAAATTGCTTAGTGTGGTCCTTATGGCTCTGGTTATTTGAATCGTAAAAATTTAAATGTGTTTTTTGTATATTGTATGTATCGAGGGCATTAAATAATTAATTTGTTACATTGAATATATTTGAACATAAACTATTGTCATTACTTAACATACTTACGATATTTTCACCATATTGATAATTAAAATTCACTCAGTGCCAACTGGTTTAAAAAGCAGACACTTCGCTTGACCCATCACAATCGCCATTTTGGTTACCTCATTCGGCCTTCAACTTAGGATGTTTCTTTGCTTTTCCATTGCATCAGTGCCAGTTCGCTTTGTTTTATTGTTAAGTTTTGTTATTAACTTTTATGGTTACATTTTATAGTATTGAAAAACCATAGTAACACGTAAGATGGATGCCGATGTTCAACATCTATAGTCCCCGCAAAACTTCTTGGTCTTTGACCTTGAATGAGTGTCAACAGTCTGCGCGTGTCAGTCTGCCTACAATTTCAAACAACACACAATAAGGCGAGTGTGCGAGTTTATCACACAATTTTGCGACTGGCCACTTACCACTGTGAGCTAATCCCAATTCAGGTTTTCTGGCCTCAGGAAAAGGGGCATGTCACTAGAAACAATAAAACTTTAAGATTAACAAAGTGCAAAAACTCTTTGAAGAAGGGCTTCGTCATGTAACCCTGCAGCGATGGAAAGATTGCATATCGTACATAATTAAAGAAGACAAAATGTGCCATCTCGGTCATATAATAGATGACGTAACCAATAAATTTATTATTGTAATTGGTGATGATAGCGATGCTTCCGAATATTCGGAATCAGATTCATCAGAATTCTGTTGTTTCGGATTCCGAATAAAATACTTAATAAATAATAATAATGTTGTTTTATTGAACTCTGTAATTTACCTTGAACCTGGGAAAACAGAAAGACAATAGAACAATTAAGACTAGATAAGAAAGTAGGTACATATAATTTTTTTTTCTAATAAATATATACTTTTAGATGTCACTCCTTCAGTGACGCTTTACAGGATTTTGCCAGATGATTATTTTTATTGTAATAAATTATTCTATCGATTCTCACTAGTTTTATGAAACACCACGCGATTTTGGAGAAAAACCTTTTTAAACAATATCTAATACGGTTTTACGATTACATAGTTCCTATTTCTGGCCATCACTTTTAAAAATGACAACTAGCAACATATGAAATGTCACTTTATTCCCTGTGATTAAAGAACGAACTTTAGTATTACATTAAAATGAATACTAATAGATACATCTTTTTATTTATCAAACATATATATAACTAATAGAACAAAATAACTTGTTTAATAACAAAATAACTAGAACAAAATAACAAAATAACTTGGTGCTAAATTTATCTTTTTATTTTATCTAATATCTATCTAAATACTATCTTTTTATTTTAGTGTGCAATATGATACATTTGATATCCTGACTGATGAAGAAGTACGTCAAGGGTTAAAAGAGTACTCAGACTGGCCGACATACCCTCAACTGTATGTAAATAGCGAGCTTATTGGAGGCTTAGATATAATCAAAGAGCTACAGGCTAGCGGTGAATTAGAAGCAACACTCAATGCTTAGACAATTGTAGTTGATTATGGTTTTGTTTTATTTATTATGAAATAATAAAGCTTTTGCATCAAAACACTGGTTTTATTTTATAGATTTAAATGAAAAATAAAACAAGTATAATTTCTAGTTGCTGAAGAAGTCACTATTCTAACATCTCCCAATACCAAATGATATCGTTAAGCACGTATTGTCATAGAAAAGTACGGTTTTCAGGCTCGTAAGCCAAAAATTGCATCCAAAGAAAATTCTAGCCAAATATCGACTTATTATCTATGTACCTAAACCATAACATACCTAAGTATAAAAAGAGCAACAGCAAACAACCGATCTTTTTTTTCGGATTCGGAACCGATTCGGTGCTTACGCGACTCTTTAAGCTCTCTTAGTCCACGGGAAGCTTCCCTAAAGCTTGGAAGTATCTCACGTCCACCCGTTGCCTCAAAAAGGAGGCGATCGTACCGACCTGGCCGATTACAGGCCAATATTAGCGATAACCTCCTATCCATGGTGATAAAAAGTGTCATTAACGTACAACTCCTTGGGTACTTACAGAATCGCCAGCTGATAAGCGATCACCAATACGGATTCCGTCATAATCGCTCAGCTAGCGATCTTTTAGTTACACACCGATGGGCTGACACCATTGAGAGTAGAGGTGAGACTATACCCGTTAGCTTAGATATCGCAAAGGCTTTTGATCTGGCACAAAGCACTGCTTTCCAAGTTACCATCATTTGGGTTACCCGAGGGATTATGCAAATAGGTTTCCGGTTTTTTGGCTGGACACCGACACCATGTCAATGAATGCTGGTGTCCCCCAAGGGTCTGTGCTTTCTCCCACACCGTTTCTTCTGCATATCAACGATCTGTTACGAGTACAAGTCGGTAACATGCCTTGTTATGCTGACGACAGTACTGGGGAAGCTTTGTATAAGGGCCGTGCGAATATCCCTCCGGCCGAGGTGACAGAGAGTCACATAAGGCTTGTGTCCGAAATCAAGAACTCCTTAGACCGAGTCTCGAATTGGCGTAAACTTAACTTGGTCCAATTTAACCCCAGTAAGACAAGCCTGTGTATTCACCGCTTAAAATCTCCATTTGTCGTGGCGCCTCGATTTCAGAATATTCCTCTTAAGATCTTTGAGAGTTTGGGATCCTTGGAGTCGATATTTCGATAAAAGTTGAGTTTCGGAGTCATCTGGCGAACATGAAAAAACTTACTAGTAAAAAGCTCTGTATACTCGTACTGAATAGCGCAAAGCAGTATTTCACTCCAGGGCACCGCTTGTCGCTTTATAAAGCTCAAGTTAGACCCCATATGGAGTATTGGCCACACCTTACTTAGACCCCACACCTTGCCCATATGGGTGCACTATGGGCCGGTGCACCCAAGTACCAGCTGGACTCCCTTGACTCCTTGACGCGCTATCCGAATTGTCGACGATCCCACTCACGGGTGGTTTAAAATCGCTCATATGTTGCATCTCTGCGTTTTATACCGCCTTTATAATGGGGAATGTTCTGAAAAGCTGTTCAATTTGATGCCAACTTCGGGTTTTTACCATCTCACCGCTCGTCAGTCGATGCGTACAGTGCGATCGAAAAGACACTATACCGCTGACACGAAAGTTGTAGAATGAACTGCCAGCTGAGGTATTTCCGTTACGCTCCGATATGGGGCTCTTCAAAAGAGCTGTGAACAGGATTCTGCAAGGTCGGCGCGCCTCCTTATGTTGGAGGTGTCCATGGGCGGCGGTGACCACTTACCATCATGTGGCCCGTCCGCTCGTCTGCCATCCATTCTATAAAAAAAAACCTGATTTTGAATGCAACGATAAGTGACGTTTTAAGTTAACACACATTACCGCTAAGACGAATGTTATTTGAGGTGAAGGATAGAGTTCCACCCGAAGAAAAGTGCAGCCATGTGCCTTTTCCCATGGGCGGCACTCGTTGAGACCGGGCCTAGACACCGTCTGGGCACTTCTCACCCACTCGAGATCCCGCGGTACCCTCCCAAAGCAATGCCTTAACCCGAGGATCGTTCCTTCCGCCGGTCTACCGGCGGGGTAGCCCTTAGGCTCGTTGCTACACACACCCTTTGCTCCTGCCTGAGCGCCTTCTGCGCTTGCCATAAACTTTATATGTCCGATGACTATTGAAAACTCATTGGCCACAAGAATTTAGCCATTCCGAAACAAAACAAAAATAACTTAATACTGGCACAATGTGCTAATTGCACCATTGCCATAAATGAAAAAAAAAGTAAAGTAAGTATTGTGAAATTTGTGGTTGGTAGTTTATGACATGTGTACTTCCGGTCAGAAAAAAATTACAAAATATTAGTTATTGCATTAATTATTTTTTCCATCTATTAAGATGTCTGTATTTATAATAATTTTAAGAAAATTAGCAATGCCATTTCTTTTGTTAAGTTATTATTTTATTCAAAGAAGAGTTAATAATAAGTATTTGTGAGGACGCGTACAGTTATGTTCTACGTTTACATCTTGTAGTGACGTTGACGTTGACGTTGTTAAAATCGCTAAATATTTGAAAACGAATGTTTAATTGTTAATGAAAAAACGTTATGTTAATGCTATTGAATCAGATGATTCATCGCAATCTAATGATGAAGAATAGTTTTAGTCCTATCATATTTAACTGAATAAATGTTAATCCACATTAATTTAGTTTTATTGCACATAAATTATTGTAAAATTAAAAAAGAAGTAATCGTAACGACTATAATCGTACTTGTAAAAAATCGATAAATTTTACTTTGGAAATCATTTCGACAAGTAACTTAGAATCGATTCCATTTCGTTTTTACCCCATCCCTAGAACTGTCAAATCACATCCGTCATTTTACCCGTGCTATCTGATAATTACCGTAATTTATTTATTTATTTCCATAAAAACGCGCCCATTTTGTGCACAAACGACATTACTTTTTATCCTTAAGTTTTTCTATATAGATAAGTTACCTTCTTTTCATCAAAGTAAGTTTTATATCTTACTTTTCTTTACCCCATTTCCTACATTTTGACTAAATTATCCCTTTATATTTTTCCCTTAAATTCCAGAAATAATGAGTAAAACTAGAACTGCTGGAGATGGAATGGAATCTGATGAAAGTGCGGTGGAAGTAACTCAGAAACATGATATAAAACCGAAAATTAGATCAACCAGCAAAGATTCCCTACTTCCTGGTCGTCTTATTCAAGTTTACGCTACTAACATAATCAAATCCGAGAAAAAATACTCACATATACAATCAAAAACTCCAAAATTTGTTCCTTATGAGCCATACAAAGGCGCAGTCAAACCAATTGTGCCTCAAACTGTAACCAAAGGTGCAAAAAAGTCAAGGAATAACATGGACATTAATACGCTCATAACTCAAATGTCACAAATGAACACTAGTTTGAATGAATTTAAGCCAAGACCAAAACTTACTTCAACTTCCTCTATTAGTGACAAGTTAGTTATAGAGACTAATAAACCATGTCCAGAAAAAACTGAGATGAAAAAAAAAAATTATGAACTTTCACAGGAGAATGAAACTTTAAAGGAGCAGTTGAAACAGCAAGTTCAGGTGTGTAAAAATTATGTCTATTAGACTGCAAGCTGTGTGATGTTGGCAGGCTATAAAATAGGACCACCCCATCTCTTCCCGTGGGTATCGTAAAGGATGACTAAGAGATAAAGAAGCTACTATCACAACCAGTGAACAACTACACCACCTCTAAAAGAGTGGACTAGTCGACCTGCTTGGCCTGCGTGGTATTTGGAAGTCATTCATCCCTATTGCGCCAGACAATGTCCATGAGGAGGCCTATGTCCAGCAGTGGATGCTGAAAAGGCTGGTTGCATTGCATTACATAGACTTCTGGTAACAGTTTAAAATATAGGCCAATCAAGTGTTTCCATAAGTACAAACTCCTTTGTAGCTCATTATCAACTAATTGAATAAGTGATTTTTTCTTTATTGAAAAAAGGTGGCAGCTATCATACAATCCACCTCATGGTAAGTAGATACTGCAATCTATGGACATCCACAGTACATGCCAATATCAGTCCAAAATGACAAATGTTGGTATGCCCCCAAATGCGCTGTCTACCTTTGGAGATATTAGGAATGGATTTGGAGAATGGGTTGGGGCATGATGGGAATGGGCTCTGGCTTATCTCACTCACTACCGAAACATACATACATTGGGAAAATAGAATGAAGTGGCAAATGCAGTACATTTCAAGGTAGTCTTCTATGAGAGAGGGGTAACATGGCCAGTAGTGTGTACCCAGCGGTTGTGGGAATACAGTGTGCACTCTCCCTGGTTTGGTGGTATTAACTGCAAATATAATGTTGCAAAACAAACATATTCATTCAATTAGAACAATGAATTTGAACTATAAAATCACTGCAATAATTTGTTTAAAAATGCAAAAAGCAAAAAGTATGCAAAATGCAAGTTTATAAGTTTGTGTAGTTTAATTTATTTTGTTTGATCTGATTGTCAGGTAAACAAGGAACTGAAAACAATGTTAGTGGCATCTATGGGTGAGGATCTTGAGACTCAAGTGCAGTCTCTAAATGAAGATAAGAAACATTTGGCAAATGCTCTGCTTAATTCGGCCCAACATTTGTCTACACATCAGGTATCATTAATATCATACATCTACGTAATTAACATACTTTTGAATATTGGTTTAGAAATTACATAGAAAACCTTATTGTGAAATCTCATTAGATCAGTGTTGGTTGTTGCATAGAGAATACTACATTTTTTCTTTATATGACCTTTTTTGTATGCTAGGAACAAACTGAATGGTTAGCAGGCCAGTGTGAAGTTTGGAGAAGTAAATTTTTAGCAAGCAGGTAAAATCTTGAATTTTGAATTTTATTTTCAATTGTTTCTGTGATAAGATAATAATTAATAACACAAATAACATTAATATATGTTTTAGTTTGATGGTGGAAGAACTAGCAAATTGGAAAAAAGTACTTAATGAAAAGACTGAAAATTTACAACAAGCAATAAAGCAACTGTTGGATGAAAGATGCAGAGCAAGAGATATGATGATGTGCACGTACAAGAACTTGTACTGCCTGCATGAGAAGTGGCTTGAAAATGTGGCCATATCCGAGTATGTATACAACAATAGGGTATACAACCAGGCTATTGGAAACATAAATTTAAATGCCACAATGCCTCCCTCTACAAACATACTCGACTTGTCATTAGTCAATCTGAAGTTATCTGAGAACATGAGCAGCTCTGTTGAAAAACAAGATGTAAGTCACCTAAATAATTTGCCGACAATCACTGAAGGAGAAAAGTGTGCTGAAAATGTAAGTACATTTCAATGATTTGTAATTGATTAACATACTAAAGGTTTCAGATGGTTTGCAATTAATTACCATACCATATTCATCCTCTATAGTAACTAATTTATGTGCCTTCTTACTCAAACACTTTAAATTTAATCATAGCTTAATATTCTTTGACACTTTTTATTTATTGAATACAAGGCAGAGCGGGCGGGTCACATCATGGTAAGGGGCCGTTCAAGTATTACGTAAGCAGAATTTTAGTCATTTTTAACTCCCCCCCTCTCCCTTGTCAGCGAAAGTAAGCAAAGCTCTTACCCCCGCCCTCATGCTTACGTAAGCACTGGTATAATTTTTACAAATCTGTTCAAGTTTCTTATTTAATCAGAATCTACTAAATTTTGTCAAAAAAAATACGAAAAGTAAATAAATAAATATTGCTGACGTAATCGCCATTCAGACCCCCCCGTCCCCCATGTCATCAAAAATAAACACACCAAAGACCCCCCACCCCCCTTTGGTGCTTACGTAATACTTGAACGCCCCCTAAGTGGTCACCGCCGCTCGTGGACACCTGCTACTCAAGTCCGGTGACTCTTGAAAGGCCAATAGGGCCACAAGAATTTAGTCAATCCGAAAAAAAAAAAATAGGACACCTGCTACACCAGGAGTATGCATGCGGGTTGTCGGCCTTGCAGAATCCTGTTCTAATTTTCTAACTCTAATTGACTAAGTTTAAAACTAACTAAGTTTTAAATTCTAATTGACAACAATTCTAATTTTTAACCAATTTGTTGCAACAGTTGTGCCAATGATAAACTTGCTTAAAAGGCCTCAAATTGATCTAATGACTTATTACTAAAAAGTGTACACAACAGAATGATCAGTGCATGAGCAAGTAACAGAGTTGTGTATCATGTGTATATAGATCAATGTCCTGAGGGAAATGGACTATAAACTGCAATAAAGAAGCATCATAGTGTAAAATCAGACATATTGTGTATAGTATACTGGGTGTCGGAGAGAAAGGAGTTGTTTGAATGAGGTTGTGCAAGGGGTACATAGCATTGGAAGAACTTCTAAGCATAACCATATAAGAAGGTTTGAACTCCTTTTCTCCAAGATTATGTGATGTTAGTTACATGTCTATTTATCATTATAGAGTGTTATAACGTCATGTTTTTATATATATAATAATATTGTTGCTTATTGCAGACTAGTTCCCTTATTATTATTTTTTTTTTTTATAGACTAGTGGGCGGACGAGCAGGCGGTCCCACGTGATGGTAAGTGTTACCGCCGCCCATGGACACCTGCTACACCAGGGGGTATGCGGGCGCGCCGCCGACCTTGCAAAATCCTATTCACAGCTCTCTTGAAGAACCCCATATCGTATTATACTGTATGTTAATATTTATCTTTATTTCGATGCTTATGTTTTACCTTTAACTTTCCATTTTTACATTCGTGTATGTCTAGGTTATATTATTAGTTTGATCTTAAGCATAGTCCAGGAACAAATAAAAACTACGTTTGCTGTGTTTTATTGGAAAGAGTTATTATAAACATAAAGTAACAGACTAGATAGAGTAAGACGGAGTGGCGCCACCCTGGCACTCAAGTCCAGATCCTTTCCCGCACCGTTCTCGAATCCCCTTGCTACTCGACGGGAGGGGTGAGGAAATAAAAGTTACGATTCATCAAAAGGGCCATCAGTTCCTGTCTTTCACTATGGAAAATAGTTAGACTCATATGTATATACTTTATAACTAATAAACTGTAAAATATGGATGAGCGAAGAGTAAATAAATTCCTCAGGGAATGGGAGATCGCAAGGCAACTAGCTCCTATAAATAGGGGAATCTCTAGCCTTCCCGATACCAGTTAGACTTGTACAACCGCCCAATTAGTAGACAAATCACTGCTAAAAGGTGAGTTCTGTACCTGCTGTTTCGTATGAACCAGTTAAGCGGTGTTTTTATTCCCGTATTTTCACCGTCAACAAAAAGTACAATATATGCAGATGATATCTATTAGTTATTAGTAATACTTATGGTTTTAAAATAGGGCTCAGAGACAAATTTTTGTGATTTAGAGGTTGATGATACTTCATGTGAGTCGACCATATTTTTATTACACTTTTTCGTAATTACCTTAGGCTATTTAAAAAATCTTGTACATTTCAAATACTTATACAAAAATCAACATTAGGGTCTTATTCAATAACTCCAGCTGTTTTAAGCACTACTAAAATCAAAAGATATGTTCTGTTGTAGTGTTCAACAAACTGGCGCAGTAACGCAATAAAAATTCAACAAAATGCTTAAAATTCTGTCGTAGAGCCCTTGACACAGCGAGTGTGTTATCAACTCATCACATCAGTTAATATGGCCCTTAGCACATCAAATGCGTTATCTAAATTTTGATCATTTTAAATGTGTAATTTTATGACGAAAAACTATACCGGATATATTTCTTTTACACAATTGTACCGATAAAATTCGGAGTTAAAAAACATAACGATCTGTGACCTATAGGAACAATACCCATTTTTTATGACTAATATTAAATTATGATTATTAGATCAAAGGCAATTATCTATATTAAATTGTTGAATATTTAATATGTTGTATCTTTGTGTGTGATGGTGTGTGTTTGTATGTGTGAGTGTGTGTGTGTGTAATGGCGTGCCTATATTTGAGGGTGTGTGTCACTCTTATTTTACCAGAATATATTAAAGTCTTCGTCACTATCATCATTATCGAAAAAGTTTGTTTGTCATCTACTGAAATTTTCCTTATCTATTACCTATCTAATATAAACCTTTCAAAATTCGAAACATTCATTTTGTTTCCAATGAAAGTAATATTTTCCCAAGTCTGTATTTGTGTTTAAAAAATAATCTGTACACAAGTTTGATTTTTCTCAGGTAATGGCAATGCCCTTAGACGTAAAGAAAGTAAGTGAAGAACCTGTGAATGCTCTAGTGCACCACGCTTACAACAATAGTGGAAACACAGTGCGACCTGTTGCATCATGTGTTCACTGCAATGGGAAAGTACAATTACTATAAACCGTTCAATAGTTACAGTAGTACTATAAATTTTGCCGGTTGACTATCTTTGTATTTTTCGATAATTTCAGCACTATTGAGTAAAAGAGATACAAACACACTTTGTGTTCATTATGTTATGTGTTGTAACCACTCTATATACATCTCTCAGGGTTCGGTCACAGTCTGGAAATATGAAGATGGCCGAGCGGCAATATTTGGTTAGTGGTACAGTAAACTTTTTAAATAATACCCAGTACCATGGTCCATTAAGTTATTGAGCTCAAATTAAGAGACATACAAATATATTATTTAAAATTAGTTTCTTTGTTTATTTAATATGTAATTTTTTATGGGAATTTCGTCTTCAGTCTTTCTTTTATTCAAATTTGGTATTTTTTAAATTTTTTACATAGACCTAACCGCAAAGGATCAAATAAATTGAAAACGATTTATATTGAAGAAACTGCAATTTCTCAAATCGCTTTTCTATAAAAGAGAAGACATCAGTATGAAAATTTTCTTCTAAAATCGTATATTTATGAGAATTGTTAGGATCTCTTCAGATTCTCGTTTCCTCGGATTCTCTACTCACCAGATTAGTACACTTATCATCTAATAAACTCACCGATAAATTTATTTGAACTATCTATAAGTAATTAAGCTTTTTGAACCATGAGTTTATGTTTTATGAATTATAGCTGGCTGGATAGTCTAATATTATATTACTAACCTTTTTTATTTACTGTCAATGTTATTTCAATATTTTAATAAATTTAAGTTCAAATAATTACTATAACAGTACAAGTTACAATGGATTTAGACAAAGAAGAGGTTGTGTTCATTAAAAGTAGTCGTAATAAGGATGCACCTACTTCTGAAATCTGGGGCCCTACCACCATCTTTTACAAAACAATATTGTTGCAGGAACGTTTTGTTTCAGGCTTAAAACAACATTACTCATATTCGTACCATGACCTCCACCAAAGTATTGATGCTTAGTGCAGAGAAAGAACGAATGATTTTAATTATTTGTCTATTCCCTGCTAAAAAACAAAACGAGATAACGCTATATGAACTGTATAACGCCATTTCTTTCATACAACGTTCCGATTTGCACTACAGTATAAGCTATAGAATTGTGTTAACGTCACCAAAACTTCCTATTAAAAAATTCATAAAATAAGCTTACATTAAGGACGCCGTGGTACGAAATTGAGAAGTAAGGTTAAAATAATACTGCTATAAGGAATGGTGGTAAGGCCCCTGGATTCAAATACTACTTTAATGTCAAGAACCAAAATGGTACTACTAATGGAAGTGTGTGGACCAGTCCACTTGTAGCGCTTCAATCACTAGCTACCGACAGAAAAAATATATTAAGCCAATCTCAGCTTATTAAAAAATTTATATTTACCAAGAAAGTTATGGTTTTGGCTCTGCTACCTCCACAACTCATACCTGAAGCAGTCCTTGAAACTTTCGATAATGCACCAGATATACAAATCCAAAGATTACTTCCATAACCGGTGGATTAATAAAATAACATCAGATATCTTGAGTTGTTACAGACAAAAAATTTAACAACTGGCCTTCCAGGCTCGCTGGAAGTTTGTTTTTATTTATTTCATTACTTAAAAAGGAAGGAAAATACAATGATTTTCGAATTAAAAATTCTATAATACATTCAAAGAGATTGAAAACCTTAAAAGACGGTCAGCACAAAGATGTTGTGAGCTGTGTACTAGGAGACGTAACGGTTTCTGAGTGATCTTTTTATTATCTAATATATAATGCGAGTGGAGTGTATTTAGAGGTTAATAATTAATTTATGTATATAAGTGAATGTCGTTTCTTTTAACCTTAATTTCATCGTATTCAGTATTTTATATATCTGTAATTTTATACTTAATGATGACTACACAGATGAATTGAGAATCTGAAGAGATGCTAACAAATCATTTGTGACACGGCAAGACTATTGAAAATTAAGCCACATTTTTACTTTAATAATTTGGTATTTTTTTTTTATGTATGAAGGCGGCAGACGAGCATACAATCCACCTGATGGTAAGTGGATACTGTCGCCCATAGACATCCGCGATACATGCCATCATTAGTCCAAAATGAGAAACGTTGGCACGCCCCTGGATGCGCTACCTACCTTTGGAGATATAGGAATGGATTTGGAGAAAGGATTGAGAAAATGGGGAGGGATTGGAATGGGCTCTGGCACATCTCACTCACTACCGAAACACGTACGTACATTGGGGAAATACGATAAAATGGGAAATGCAGTACATTTCAAGGTAGTCTTCTGTGAGAGAGGGGTAACGTGGCCAGTCGAGCGTGCCCAGCGGCTGTTGGATTGCAGCGTGCACTCTCCCCCTCAAAATTCTAATTATGTCAATTGCTAAAGAATAATTTATTACTAAAATTTGTTGAAAAAAGGCTATTATAGTTAATTATATAAGAAGTATACTTTAAGTTTTAAATCGTAATTCTCATTATTACAATTTTATAAAAAATGAGATTGTAAAAACTATATTGACATTGACGAGACTTGTTTTAAAAGTTGCTGAATAAAATTATTGTCGTGTAGTCACACGTGTAGTATAGCAAGTTACCTATTATGGACATTATACTCTCGATACAATTGTAAATATGGTTTTAGGACTTGTAGGGTAGGTACATATAAATGGTTGGTGCTATTTTCTCTTACTTCCTACTATCGTAAATGCATTTTTTTTATCTAAGTTTTACTTGGACCTATGCAATTAATCCATTTTTTCTACCATTCTTATTCTGCCCTGATCGGCTTAAAACGTAGTATTATTAATTTGACGTCTTATTGAGTTCTATAAATAACTATTCGATATCAGCCGAACATTTTTGTATTTATCTCGTTTCTTTACGATATCAGAATTGTAAAATTTATACTTATAATTATTATTCGTATTTTTCGTTCACATTAAAAGATGTGGCGTTTCCCCCCTAAATAGGCTTTTCCCTATTACTGCGTTTTAAACTAAACTCAATATTGTACTGACCTCGTTAGAAAAAGGGCACAAGTACATTTTGATAACATTCAAGAAAAATGCAAAACATTTTGATATTTCCGTAATTTAAAATCAAAAGCTAGTGACGGGAGTTTTGTATAAAACAAAAAAGAATAACCAGTATTTCTTGTCTTTATTTTTAATTTCCGAATTTAATGTTACTTATGTTTTCGTTAAAAATGTTACTACTGCCCGTTTTTCCTTAGGCAGTGTCGCTCGATTGTTATGTAATGTGTATTTATTTTATTAATAAAAAACTTGTTATTTTACTTTGAACATTTTATTTGAAAAACGTGCCTTATAGGTACAAATTGATATCAGCCACTATGTACTTACAATGTTTGTTGCCAGTAAGTAGTGTAACTTTGATTTGTGTATATAAAAAGTAACAATTTATATATAATACATCTCTAGAAATAACAACACTTGTCTTACACTTATATCACATGTTTGAAAACCTTTTTGGAGCAAAGATATTTAATGCTCTGTTTTGTGCAGTTGTAATTGGTTATGATACTGCAGCATTTCAGTTCCCGTGTAGTTGTAGGCTAGGTAATCTTTGACGGATATGTATTTGGCTCCTCCAAACCAATCTACCATTGCAATCTGGGCGATCTTCAGTTTGGCTATAAACCAGTTGTGATCTGTAAACAAATGAGAATCAAAAGGGAATTTTGCCATTCTATTTAAATTGCCTACATACCTACAGATCGTCTCTCCCATATCAAAACTTAGTATTTTTTAATAAATTTTACAGGAGCCCAAAAACATTCCAACAGCCAAGTTAAAAAACATGGATATCAACATAAAAATTTGATTGTTATTAACACAATACAAAATATTAGATATTATAATATTTTAAATATAGTTACTCGTGTATAACATATTTTATAGATTTCCTACTGATTTATGAGCATCACGTGATGCACTTAATATGTTTTGGGTTATTCACAGGCTAGCTTTATAAATCCAATTTTGTAAATAAACTTTTATTCTAAATTTGTTCCTTTTGAAAACTGTGGGTTTTGAAGTTTGATATGGGGCACCCGACATGGCTTTCCACCAGCGGCTCGTCACAGAAGCCTATTAAGTAAATTTTGCCAAAGCCAGGAAGTATTTATTAACTTCCTACAGCGACGACATTATCTTAGCTTTTGAAACATGAACTATGTAGGTAATTACTTTGTAATATAGATAACGTAATATAATGCAATGCGTTAATTTGTAAAAGTCACATCGACAACACGTAGGTAAATCATACATTTTATGATCTGCCCAGTCATTCGAATGTATAATGTGCAATGTGTGAATATGTACATTATTGTGCAAATATTTTCCTGTATAATTCCCGACCACTCGGGCATTATTGACAAAACTTTCCTGTTTTTAAGGGCGCTAGCACATTGACGTAAGCGAATGCGTTCATCGAGTCGCGTAAAAATTCAAATTATCAACGAAGGAAACTTAGATCCATTGTGGAGTCTACATTTGTAGGAAAGTAATTATAACATATTGCATGGAATGTATCTATGAAACAGTTCCTTACATTAAAAAAAAAAACATGTTTTTTTGTAATATGTAAATTGCCCTACACGCTCGCGTTTAAAATGTTTGCGTAGTCGAATCGAACTTATAAATACTCAGAAGACACATTTCAATGCCCCTTAATTTGATATTCGGGGAAAGTGTTCCAAGTCGGCTCTTAGAGGAGGTTGCAGTAACTAAACATTAATACAAACCTGCAGGGAAGTTAGCCATAGAAGGATGCCGTTCAAACAATGCAGCTTTTGCGAATGTGTACTCCGGAGAGCCCTCTTTGACCTGTAGCATAAAGTATATGCAATATAAAGCAAGTTGTTCTATCCTCTTATCGCTTTCGTGACTCATTAGAACTAAGTTTAATTAACAAACGAGCATTAGATTAATAATAAATAAACATTATTGTATTAAATGGAATAACTTGATAAGAATAACAATGATCTTTTACTAAGAACAACAATTTTAGCCTAAACTTCCAAAACTAAGGGATTGAGAACTGCAAGAGAGAATAGAAGAAACACTAAAAAAGAAAAGAAAAAATCAATACCGAACTTCTTAAGACTGAAAAACGGGACCATTATTGTTGAATTCCTAAATATTAAGATTCCTAAATCCTAAATATTAAGTTCCTAATCCAGTTTCCTAAATATTAAGATGAGTGAAATCTTTTTTATTGCTTTTTATATAAAACTTAGAGCATGTTTCTTTTTAAACAGAATTTTGATAAAAAACTATTATTTATGTTACAAAAAAATAAGCCCATACCAACAATAAGGTCACTTATATAAAAAAAATATGCAATGATCAAATGCTCACCTTTTTCATCTTCCCTGAAAGCATCAGTCTAGTGCAACGAGGGTCCTCGGCGTCATAATTTTGCTGCTCACAGTACCTTGTCTCTTCCAATGTTACAAGAACTGTTGCACGGGTATTTTTCTATGCAACAAAAATTTTATAAAATTAAGTACTTCTTTAAAATAAAATATATAAGAAATTAGAATAAAATGTGTAAATATTCATTTACATCTATGGAGAGATTAAAACTTTTTCTGTGATTTTTACAATTAAACCATAAAATTGTAACAGTTTACCGTTAAATCCCGAGCAGTAAAATCCAGGGGCGACATGTAGAAGTAAGGTACACCAGTTGAGTTGGCAAGGGAGCCATCCACAATCGATTTCACGTTTGCGAAAGGAAATCCTTCAATAGCCGGCAATATAGAAATGGTGGCTATAGATGCCCAAACTATAAAAATAAAAATAAAATACTACTTCATTTGTAACAATGTTTTATATTATGTAATATTGTTTTTATTAAACTGTTAAGTAGCTTCACTTATTATATTAACAAAAAGAAAGTGAAAACTATGTGACCAAAAGACCATCTCTATTTCTTCATGTACAAATTCATCACATTAATTAATAATGGCTAACCCATTTATATTTAAATACCTATAATAAATATAATATAATATTTAAAGAAAATATAATAAATTTGGTAATTTTCTTAACCATTCTCCCAAATATTCAATAATTTTGTATTAGAGAAATCCATTAATCTCTTAAATTGTCATAATTGTAGGTACTTACCAGAATTATGTAAGACATATCTGGCCATAGCTATCAGCTTGGTGTGGTCTGGAGGATTACCTACATTATACTGGGGACTACTGGTTGAGATGTCATTGGCCGTCTCCCTTCTGGACCACTTCTCATGATGTTTCTCGTGTTTGTACTCTGGTCTCCATTTGCATTCAACACTCAAGAGGGACAATGTAGCGCATAAAGCTACTACCCACTTCATATTATATTATTTTATCTGCAATATTAATAAAATATTGAACTTATTTCACATAGATTTTTTTATGATTTTATAACAAAAAAGAATTCTAATCTCAGAGTACAAATTCTTACATGAACTTACAGTTTAACGCGTATTAAAATTCTATCGAGTTAATGTTTACATTCACCAATTTGACATTATTATAAACTTGTTAAAAATTATATTGCACTATGATAGACGGTACCTACTGCAATTGTACAAGTAAATGTGTTAAATTTTAAGAAACTACATACCAAAACACCATGCCAAAATTGTGCAAAGTCACAGTAATTGGCGCGCCCGTATTTATAACTCTCCGGACGTGCGCAAAACAAAACAAATGACGCGACACTGTCTAGTTTACTAACCAACGACTGCGATATACTTAAATAATTTCTTTCATTCGCTTCAATTCAACAAAAAGGGAATGAAATCATAGTTCAATGTTGCATTATTTGTTTCATTGATATTTAGAAAGAAAGCTTTAATATCCAAAATTAGCAGGTAGTCTGACAGAAGTCATAGCTCATACAAATAAAACTATAGTTAATTACAAAACTTGTTTTTATTACAATGAAAACAAAAACACAGTGGAAAATCGAATTTGAAAATTTGAAGGAAGAACAAGGGGAAGTGATTTCACTGACACTACACATAACAGTTGTTTTTTTTATAGTTTATCCGAACACTGGCATTGACACAACAATAAAATAGAATTGTTGTTAATACGTCATTGTACAGTCCTGTGGAAGTAGGAGTCGCTCTGTAAAGTGATAATAATTTTTCGTGTTCTTTCAAGGAGTTCAACTTTGTTCTCAATAAACATTGAGAACAGAGTTGAACTCCTTGAAATAACACGAAAAATGCCCTCACGCTTTTATTTAATTATCACAAACATTATGCACTAACACTAGGTACTTTGAAGTTTAATAAACTATCACTGTTAAATCACAAATCCCACAATACACTTTTTTTTTTAAATAATCAAGTAAAAGTACTCCTCGGGTTCCCGCCAAAAAGTCTTGACATACTTTTTTATTTTTTTTTAATTTATTTGGACACTGGCATAGTTATTGGTCCACATGGCAAATAATAAAACAGAATTGTTCCCAAACCTCATTGTCGTATTTATAACAATAGTATCATGTGCAGTGATTGTCTGTAGTGTTACACATCGAAATAATGCCAATGAACTCAAATTTCACAGGTAAATATGAATTTGGTCATCGTGAATTCCCAGTGTTTATTTTTGATATAATAAATGAACCGGTAGTTTGAAGCAGGGAATAAATCCATCCAAAGTGATTTTGTAGCAATTAAAAAAAACTGTGTATCTTCTATATTTTACGGTTTTCTGTTGTTTGACCTATGGATGAAATAAAGAAGACTATGTTTTGAGTCCTATGGAGAAAGAAAATAATGTCTAAAGGTTTTCAGTAGTTTGGTATAATCATTCAAATAACTTCGATTTATTTCCTTCTTCATACTTATGAAATAAAATTTCAAAATGAAATAAATAAATAAGTGAAAAAGTATTTTTATTGAAAATTTTAATGAAAAATGAAACAGGAAGTTACTGTGTTGTATTTAAGACCATCATGCATCATCTTCAACCGTCTCAAGTGCAGTGGTTGGCCACGTCAATATGTTCAAGTAGAACTCTTTCTTTTCTTCCTCTATGTATTGAATGATTTTGCGAACATCTTCCATCTTTTTGTGGTGTATTGGTAATTTACCACTATAGGCTTTCGTTGTAGGTAGCGTAGGTCTCGTATGACTTTTCTGGAGTAAGAAAGTGTGTTTTATTAGACCATCGATAAACTCAGAGGCTTCCAAATAACCCTGTGAATCTGAACTGTAAACAAGGTGTCTGTACTTTGAGATTGCGTATGTTGAATCTTTATTTACCGACTTACAGTTCTTCTTATAGTAGTTTGGCCATGAATTCTTAAAATCGAGGATGTCATCTGAATTGATACTTGTAACTCTAAATCCCCCAGTTTTGGCAGCAGAAATCATGAGATTATACTCTTCAGGAGTATATATTCGGTCTTTCTTTCTGATAAGTCGTTTGGCTGTTCCAAAATTTCTATCACATTGCAAGAACGAGTGTCCTCGTACAGGGAAGTATTGGTATATCTTTTTGAATCGACCTATCGTAACCAAGGTTAGGAAGAACCTTACAAGCGTATTATTCCGGTTTTGCCCTCCACACGCGTCACTAAATACATGGAGCTCCTCAATAGCAGGATCCATATTCTGGATGGTCATCCACAGTAAGCTGCATACTTCGTCTGGTCCTCGTTTAGCTTCCCCTTCATGGTACGTATAGAAATCAGCTGAGTTTTTTTTCAAATCATGAATACAAAAGACGTAGAGCCATAGTTTTCTAAGATAAAACATTTCCTGCACAGGAATCTTTGGCAACGGCAGATTCTGCATATAGTCAAACACAATCGCTCCGACATCTTGCCTTTCTTGACATAATGCTAACACTTCTTTCTGTTTATTGTAGAATTTCTTGGCTCGTTTGAGGTGTATCATCCTTTCTGCAATCGCAACGCGCTTAGCATTATCATTCAGGGTTGTACTCTTTATTTTTACACTAAGCTCTTCACACATAGAACATACATCGACTTGCGGTCTTCCGAATCTATACCCGTAGTTAGTATTATAATATTTTCTGTAGAAATCATATTTCACTCTGTTGGCATGCTCAGGATACTTGGTGCAGAAGAGTTCATGCATTATTTTTAAATTAAGTGCAGCATCTAAATACTGAATATTTGTACTGCTATAGTGAGATTGTTTTACTGGGAACGATTTAATGTGGTCATTAATAGCAACGAGAGTATTGGCAGGTAGATTTTTTTCACGTACATGGTGCCGTCCACGCTGATCTACAGGCGCTTTTCCTTCGGCAACGAGAGATGACAGCCGGAAGATGACTTTACTTGATACATCGTACAGAATAGAAAAAGCTTGTCTGCATATTCTTTTTTTCTCAGTACCATTTAGCACAAAGTAGTAGAAGGCATTATCTCGCTTTTTTCGATTTTCACTTCCCGAAAGTCTACGAGCAACAGGTTGGCGTTCTATGAGTCCCATAAGAAATGTGTCTTGTTCATTCTTTGGGCGTCCATTGTATACACTTCTCAGTATTTCATGTTTTTGTTCTACAGTTAATTTTTCAGTGCACTTCTGCTTACATTTACACTCGCGTCCGATATTCGATTTAGCTACCACATGCTGTCCAGATGTACCTAGTACTAGTGTAGGCTTCTCCGAGTAGACGATGCATTTTTTGCACTTCATGTTTATAAAGATGTGTGTTTCTTACTCCCCTCTTCCTTTTTCTTAATTGCCTTTCTTCCTCACAATGATGCTCATCTGAACTCGTACCACTGCTGCTAGACATTCTCGTGTAACACAACAAACGTAGTTCTATAATAATAGCAGGAAAAACAAGTATTATATGCAATATTGCAGTATATGCAAGTATTATAGCTAACTTCATTCTCATCAAATGGCCTAAAATACTTATGAAAAATAAATCATATGACAAAGCAATAGAGAGCAAATTAGTTTGAAGAAGGAAATAAGTCTAATTTTTATTTCCTTCTTCAAACTAATGGAATTAGTTAGCACTTATATCTTGGTAGCAAAAACGGTTTTTGTTGCGTTCTTAAAGCCGATAGATGTATCTACGTTTAGAGACGACGTTTTCGTCAAAATGTCAAATTGGGAATTTTTGTGATTTATTCCCTTCTTCAAACTACCGGTTCAAATAAAACATTCTACTTTGTGTTATTAGATATACTTTGATGAACAAATTCGTGTTGAAAATGTAATATTATATAAGAAAAATCTTGGAAACGATATTACATAGCGTTTGACTTCGTTTTATCGATATCGATACTGGTTCTGGATACATGTCATAGAGCTCATGGTTGTAGCGGATGCGCCATTGATCCTCCGCATTTCACGGCTCCATATATTTTTCCGAGAATCTTCCGTTCAAAGACCCGGAGGCTGTTTTCATCTTTTTTATTCAGGACCCAGCATTCCGAACCATATGTCAGGGTCCTAATAAAGCTTTATGCAGCATTTGCTTTAGGTTCGTGGGCAACGTTTTTGACGTCAAGTATTTAAGAAGTCCGAAATAGCATTTAATAGCAGCTTACTTGTCAGTAATTACCAACGTGCCCAGCTACACACACTCATTGGTTTTAGGAAAGCTGTACCTATAGGTACTCCTATTGCGACTTGCTCTTGTTGTTGCTTTTGCACGCTTTTTGAAACTGCCATAGGTATATATGGTTTTGTTGCTGATTTACTGTTAGTCCTGTACGTCGTGAGCTTCGTTCTATGTCCATGTACGCTGGGCGGGAGAGTCTTTTCTACAAGGTCGATGTCATCTGCGTATCCAAGCATCTAGTGCCTGTAGTTTCAACTTTGAAATCACGGATGCATTTCTCCACAGTAATGTTAAATAGGATACAGGAAAGGGCATTTCTTTGGTGAAGACTATTGTGAGTTATAAAATGTTCGGACATGCCATTTTTAGTTAGTTTAGAAGTAATCAAATTTCAATGAGCTCCCTTATCCACCTGTCTCCAGCATCAGACGCTGACGGTTATATATAAAATATAAATCCTTTAACTATTAACAACTAATACGCATTTGAACAAATGCATTCATTTAGAAGTTTGTACACATAAATCTTGTTGGAATGAGATAACACGAGCGGTCGAACGCACCCAATCGGCTGTGGGATACAACATCATTCTCCTCTATATATTAAAACTTCATTGAACCAAACAACTCCAAAAATCAGTCCAAATTTATATTTCCATCGTACCTCTAAATTACAAGTTCCCTTACCTGACTCCGGCTTCAGCATCAGATGCTGACGGTTCTGTGTATAATATCTATTATATGTAGGTATAAGAGGTGTTTAACTTTAACTATCCACACCAGAAAAACGCATTCGAAGAAGTATATAACTATATAAACACCTGCAACACCAGAGGGTTTGTGGGTGCGCCGCCGATCTTGCAAAATCCCATTCACAGCATTCTTGAAGAACCCCATATTGTAGTTAATAGAAGGACCTCTTGAAGCAGTTAGAATCCGTTTAGAAGTTATAACTTCTAAAAGTTATGAAGTATTGGAACTTTTAACTTGGTACAGCAGCGCCCTCTGATAAGTTACAACCACAGTACCCATCCTCAAACACGCTCCAGGGTACAATTAAAATTTTACAAAAAACCGCTTCAAAATCGGTCCAGCCGTTTCAGAGAAAAGTGATTTCTTACCCCAAATGGATCCGTTCCGTTATGGGTAAAAAAGGGGCAAGTGATACTTGGTAGAGAAAAATGGCGGCAGACGAGCATACAGTCCACCTGATGGTAGTCAGGTGGAATGTATGCTCGTCTGCCGCTTTCGTATATAAAAAAAATTCATGTGTACATGCAATACTAAATTAGAAATGGGATAAATAGTAGTTCTTTAGACCATTCTTTGCTTAGACTTCAACGGAGTTGTTGGAAACTAGCCTCTATTCAGATTACATAAGGTGCCCATAAACACGTCTCTAACTCCGAGAATAGTCTGTCTCGAAGATTACCTGTGCTGAGTCCAGAGCCACACAGAAACTTAAAGAACAAATCTCCACAAACCATCTGAAACCACTTGTATTTAAACAAATGCTTAGGCATCTGACCATGAGTTAATCGCTCGATAAGTAATAATGCCGCTTTATTAATTTACCTGCAATTTTATTTTCCGACTTCGACACAAGTGTTTCACTTCCAAAGCACCCAAGTGGCAATGTCCATGTTTTAAAATATTTTATGAATATGCCGAAGTTTATGATAAACTAATCAAATCACGTACGAGATAAAAATAAAGTCATTTCTTTTGACCCATAAAAATTTGTTTGACTAGATAACATTATCAATCACGTACAATTATTTATTAATATATCACTTACGTAACATCGTCTTGGGTAGGTATTTTATTATCTGTGACTGATTGTGATTAAGCAAATAATTAGTTCAGAAACCCTATTCTACAACTATTACTCCGGTCCAGGACATGTGTGGGAGGGCATTTGCAAATGTCTGCACCATTTGCACCATCTATCAAATGTCTGCATTTGATAGATCATGGCGTGTATAAATATTTGCGAGAATCTTCGCACACATATTTGGGAGCTGCATTATCTGGTTCGCTTTTAGAACTGATTGTTATGAGCAATGTAATGTATCTAGGAGTGATTAATAAAACAATATTTATATAATGAAACACATTTTATTGATAATTCTTATCCTTATTGACAAAACAAGTGACAGTCAATTGGGACAGTATTGCTCAATGCTTCTGTTTAAACGTACCTACATAAAATGATATACGATTAATGTTAATTAACATAATAGGTAGATTGTAACCCAGATTAACACTTGGACTATTCGTGTGGACCGCGTGAGCGAAGTTGCGGCCACAAGGTAGTCGATATATAATGTTGCATATTTTTGTAGAAATATATTTTTAGGCTTTGTATTTAGCAAAGTACGAAACATTTTATAGAAAACTCAAAAAATTAATGTATTGAAAAAAAAAAGAAAGATTTGTTAGACTTTATCAATTAATTCAGAATCATTATCAGAATTCACGTTTCACGCTTCGTGAAAAGTTCTGTTACAACCTGTATGTATTTAGGAAAGATTTAGCAAAATAAAAAAAGAATGTCAAAATCATTATTCATTACCCAGAAAACGGAATCTACGGCTTCAGGCTTCGGGAGTATACCTAATTGTTGCACTATAAAGAGCAATTGCATTTTAATCTTAAATAACACTGCATCATTGTTAGCACACAGCATTCGGTGATCAACGTTGTTGTGTACTCTTCGCGATCTGTTCCTTCAGCATCAAGATGCTGGCGCGTTGTTCGGGCGGTAATAGAGCTATTTGCTCGTCCGATAATTGCAACACTTGCATTATCAGTGCAGCCTGCGAATAAACATTAGAAAGAAGTAATTAGAATTACAAAAAATAAACTTTTCGTCCTATTTGTCACCTATTGTGATAATTGTGCCTATGACACAATTGACATCTATTGTGCCTATTTGTGATAATGAAATAAATACAACGTTTGTCAGTCTGGGCTGTTGGCATGTATCGCGGATGTCCATGGGCGAAAATATCCACTTACCATCAGACTGTCAGCTCGACTGCCGCCTTCTTTCTATAAATAAATAAAAAAAAAAAACGCAAAACCTGAAACATGCCAACCAATTTAAAATACATAAAGTCGTTCTAGCGAAAACTAAAATTGTTTTAAGAAATAAATTTAATGTTACAAACGTGTAAGGTTTTGTTGTTCTGTGTAACATTCTTAGTGCTTATCACTGAGCACAAGTTTCGCTCGCGGCTCGCCACCGAAACTTGAATAGCTATATCTCGGTCATATTTCACCATACATTATTTACACCATCATTTTAGCGTATATTTTTATTTAAATGCGACAAAAACTATTGACCCTCTTCATTGTACTATAAATCGTGAAAACAAAAACCTATAAAAAGCTGATAGAATCGCGTTTTACTGTCGATGCTGAACTGCCTGTTTTCAGTTATTTCAGTGACGCATACATTATAGCTTGTCTCTTACTACGAGCGCCGAGTGAGGTAAGCGGGGGCGGAAAATTATGTATTACACGGTAATGATAATTCGAAATATATCTCAAGATATCGTCAATCTAAGGAATCTGTCTACTATGACAAATGAAATGAGTCATAGAACGCAACAAGAAGACAAATACAAAAGGTTTTTAAAACCGTGCAGTAGTGTGGTATTTGAAGATACGCCATAAAGTAAAAAGCAGTAATAAACTGCAGGTATTTGTTTTCGACTTTCATTTATGAGGGTTTTTTCATCTATTCACTTATGTGAGCTCAAACGTTGGTACGTATTGCGAATGTCAACTCACCACCAGACTGATTGCTTGTCTGCCACCTTTCCATGTTTAAACAAATATAACAGTCACCGGTAGTAACTCAATGAGAAAAGCGAAACATCATAAATATGTATCTGAAAAGAATACTACAATATATAAGATATGAATAGAGTAGAGCCTACAATAAATTATACTCGTACAAGATGTAAAAAAATCGCGTCCGAACTCTGAATTCTAAAATCGACTCGGTATACTGAATATATTTTTTTTTTATATACTAGTGGGCGGACGAGCAAGTGGTCCCACTTGATGGTAAGTGTTACCGCCTCCCATGGACACCTGCAACACCCAGGGGGTATACGGGCGCGCCGCCGACCTTGCTGAAACACCTCTACTGTACTCTTAAAATTGCTGCATGTTTCCCCGGGGGCTGAATTCTAAAAACTGCGAAATTTGCTCTTCCCGGCTGTTTTACTGTATTCCTGTAAGTACTCGTAACAATATATTTATAAGTATTATTGTTGTTACCTTTTCCTGATCAGAAGCACCGGACGGTATGCCCTGGATAGTGCGCGCCTGCGCCGCGCTCGGCATGCCAGGCGGCATTTGCTCTGTAAACACAATACAATTACTATAGACAACACTTCCTACATTCATCGACATGGAATCGCATTTAGCCGATCAGAAACAGCTCTATGTCAACGAGATAGTTAAACTCTTAGAATTTAGTAACCCCCGTATACGAGGCCGTACAAAATCGTATCGAGGAAGGATAAAACTTTTAAGATTACCATCGGGAATAAAGATGTTTTGGTCAGCTTGGACAGGAATAAATCTGCATTCATCATCTCGTTCTCGTTTCGTCCATCGTCATGAATTACTGCTCATAAAATCTGACTAATAGTATGTAGCAAAATTATTGAAATGTTAAAATGAGTAAGGGGTTATTGCAGGACTCCACTCCCTCGTCGCTCAATGTCATGAACCATAAAACACATAAAAATCCGTTCTGATGCAAAACTTTTGCATCTATTTACCTAAAGCGTATACTATACCGTAAGTTCATGTCTATCCACTACTGGATATAGACCTCTCCCACGGACCGCCACTACCTGTGACTTCCCTTATATTGTCAGTCCATCCGACCGGAGGACGTCCTACAATGTCTCCCGGTATGTGGATTTGTAATATACATCCCCTCCATCAGTTATTGCCAAAAGAGTATAAAAAAAATGTTTCACAGGTAACCTGTAAAAATGTTATACTGTGTAATGTAAAACTTACGTGGCGGTAGCTTGGGTTGGTTCCGCGGGTCGTTGGAGCGCACGCGCGGGTCCGCGCTGAACGCCTGCGCTCCCGACAGCCGCGGGTCGCGCGGGAAACCGCTACAACGCAAACGCAACATGTTACCGTGGGCTTACACTTATCAAGAAAATATTAGTGACAGGACTATCAAGATTCTACAATTATAAGGACCTTTCTCGACACCTGCTGATAAAGTGTCTGATAGGTTAGCATTTATCGCAGCGATATCGAAAGTTTATTTGGTTGGCAGATTAATTTATCTGGAGGTGGTGGAGAAAGGCCCTAAGTATTCTGTATATGATTTTCGCTCACTATGCTGGCTCAAATATTACGGGGTGGTATGTTTCATATTATACCTATATACTTGTGCTATAGAACCGTGTAAGAGTGAATCGACGATTTAGTACGTTTGTCTACGTTACGCCATCTTTGTGGAAAATCTAGGAAAAATGTATATTAGTAGTAAAATGATATATGAGTAGATATATATTACTACCACGATGATACCTAGTGTACATAATCAAGTATATCTACAAAATAAGTTCGTGATTATAATTTTCAAGTTATAATAAAAAAAAACCTGCAGATTGCACATTTACATAAGTGCAAAGTTTCGTAACATTTTTTTTTGTTTATGGGAAAAAGGCTGCAGACGAGCTAACAGTCCGCCTGATGATAAGTGGATACTGTCGCCCATGGACATCCGGGATACATGCCAACATAAGTCCAGAATAATTAACGTTAGCATGTCCCCAGATGCGCTGCCTACCTTTGGAGATTTATTAGGAAATGGACTTGAAGGAAGGGTTAGTAAAATAAGGAAGGATAGGATAAGATGGTATAGGAATGGCATACCTCACTCACTACCAAAACATGTACTAATATTGGGGAAGTAGGATAAAGTGGGAAAAGCAGTACATTTCAGGGTAGTCTTCTTTGAGAGAGGGGTAACGTGGCCAGTCGAATGCGCCCAGAGGCTGTGGGATTCAGCATGCATCCTCCTCCTCCAAATACAAAATAATTATTAGGTTCCGAAGAATTATTTATTTAAATAATTCTGCAGAGATTCACAATTAATGTTCAATGTTATGATTCTTAAAATATACAGCGTGCGTGAAAATTACTAACAACAGATAACAAATATGAAAATGAGGTTTGTGGTAGAGGGCAGAAAAAACAACTTCACAGGAATAAAAATTAACGAAAATTCATGGAAGAAAATAATTAAATCAGTTTTTTACACTACCAAATATTTATAACTATTATCATAAAAGAACTTACAGATCTAGCGAGTCCGTGAGAGGGCAACTTAAGACAAAAATACAGACATTATGTACATATTAGGTATGTTATTATGTAATGCTTAGGTTAAATCAAAACTTATCAAGTTGTTTTTAATTAAATCCCTCTTAAATTACTGACATTAATCAGAACTTCGGCTTTTCTAACATTATAAAAAAACGCTGTTATTTAACCTACTTATGAAATTTATTTATTTTTAGGTAATTTATTACCTACTTATGAAAAATTCAATTTTTTTTGCATGAAAATAAATATATAAAATTAATCGAAGTAATGTCTATTATTATCAATGCCCTTTTGCCACTTTAGTGGAAGTTAATTGACGCCTCTGCTATAGAACTCCTGGGGACGGGAATCGATGAATCTTTGAAGGCGTTGTTTTTTACTACCTCATGAGAGTTGAATTTTTTCCCCTGTAAAATTATACAACTTCAGAAAAAAAAATGGAATTCTGTAGGGGGCAAGGTCTGGCTAGTACGGTGGGTGAAGGAGTTTCCAATCGAAACTCCTGTAACTTTGAGACTGTCTGTCGTGCGGTGTGTGGGCAAGCATCATGATGGACAAGCAGTAGACTAGAGCGATTGACCTCCCCATAAGCTTCAGTTTACGTTTGGGACATTGTTTGGCTGTCTCCTGGGTTCAACCATTGTGACGAACGTTTACGATTAACATACAGGATCCATTTCTCATCACGAGTGACAATACGATTCAGAATTCCTTCATTTTTCATTTTTTTATCGGTTCAGCAAAGTAAGGCAAGCTTCGACGCGTGTTTGCGGGAGACTTTCATTGAACTCATATGATACTCACTTTCTGAGCTTCTTCACTTTCCTGATTTGACGCAAATGAATCAATGTCAATTTGTCACTTAAGCTGAAGGATGCTGCAAGTGCTAACTCAGACGTGGTTTGACAGGAATCCGCTTGCACTATTGCTTTCAATTCGTCATTATCGACTTTAGTCTCCGGTGGTCCACGGAGCTTGTTCTTGTGCTTGTCGAAATTTCCAGAACGAAAACGATCAAACCAAAAACGCACCGTGCATTCGGTTACGATGTTTTGTCCGTATACATGGTTGATATTGCGTGCCGTCTGTGCTGCGTTGCTGCCACGACGGAACTCATATTCGAAAATAACGCGAACGCCTGGTATAAACACAATACTCTGCATACACGCGACATAGCACCTGTCTGGTGGTGGACGAGCTGCACACTCACCTGTCCGGGGGCGGTACGGGGTGTGGATGGTGCGGGTGCGGTGGCGGCGGCGGCGGCAGGCTGCGCATGTCCTGGTCGAGCAGCGGCGGCACGGGGGGCGGCGCGCGGATGCTGCGCAGGTCAATGTCGGCCATCGGCGGCGGGCGGGCTGCACACACACAACACTTACTCATTACCAGCACCTAGTCAAATCATCGAGACGTGATTTCTGACCTTTGTTCGGTTTAAGGCAGATTCTTATTATGGCAGATTGGTATTATACAACAGATTCTTAGAGTATTGGTATTATACAGCAGATACAGTTATAGTCAAAAATACTTTTGGGAAACTGATATAAAACAGATATAAACAAAAGTAATGGCTTACTTATAATACATTAACACAACATAACACAGTTTTTTAAATTTCTATTATTTATCCTTATACTAGGTTGATCAATATATTCTTGGAAAAGTATTGAAACGTATATCTAAATTGTATTTATTTTTCAACGTAATCATCTTCTAATCAAAATACACCTTGAATAACGTTTTGAAAGTTGCTCAATTCCTTTGGAAAAAAAGTATTGATCGATTTCAGACACAAGCCTGGCGCGACTCTCTTCCACTTCAACCCGAGGGATGTTGGCGCGGCCCCTGTACAAGGCTTCACCAGTACTGTCATCTGCATAGCAACGTATATCACCAATTTAGGTCAACGTATGTCAACGTAGGTCCGGAGAATATGGCGAATGCTGTATCAACTGAAACCCAGACGTTCGGATGGCAGCGCCTGCAACATCAGACCGATGCGCAGGTGCATTGTCATGATGAAAAAGCACCCCGGCACGCAATTTTCCACGTTGTTTATTTTTTATTTCCTCGCGTAGTTTTTTGATCAATGTTGCGTAATACTCTCCAATTATTGTCTGTCCTCTATTTAAATAATCGATCATAATGATACCTTCCGCATCCCAGAAGACCGAGGTCATTATCTTGCTAGTGGGCGCAGAGACCTTGAAAGTCTTGGCTGGTGGGGAGGACGATCGTTTCCACATCTTACTTTGGTTCTTCGTCTCCGGGTCAAAATGGTGAATCCGCGTTTCATCAACGGTCAAGAAACGTAGTCGAAAAGATTCTGGGCCTCGATCAATAATAGCCAAATTTTGCTTTGAAATATCAGGCAGAAATATTTAATAACCGCACGAACTTTGATTTTCTCCATTTTGCACACTAATAAAATTCCCGCCAAATGTAAACAGCGAAAAAAAATATTGTTGACAGTTTTTTTTTAATTCTTTTGGCACTGGCTACTACTGAATTTGAGATTCGAATGAAATAGAATGTATTTCTATAATTTAATGTAAAGTATCCGATTCCAGGTAAACTTATTGATCAACCTAGTATATACATCTATAAGTCGGCATGGGATAACGTAATTCGTAATTTCGTGAAATTCTTATAGATTATGCGAAAACTCAGGATAAGGCTTACAGCCAATCTCTTTTTACATGATCTTACAGAAAGAATCTATGATTTCCGAAAGTTTACGTTCGAAGTTCGAAGGTATTACTTCGAACCTGAACGAGCCGAATCGAATTTAGCTGAAATCTGGTTTGAGCTTTAACAAATATGTACATCAGTAAACTATACTTGTCAATATACAAGTCTAAACTAGTCTATTGATTTTATGAAAACACGACATTCAGTTTGTGTTTTACTGAAATCACTACATTCGTTTCGTAAGATCGCGTAAAAAGACGGCTACGGCCTTATCCAGAGTTCTCGCTAAATTCCTAAGGATTTGATAAAATCATATTTCATGGATGACATCTGATTTCATGAAATCAATAATTACGTGATCCCACGCAGACATATATAAAAATTGTTTTTAATAGACGAGAAAATGTAACAAGCACTACCAACCAGTAGGGGTCTCCTGTGAGTTCGCCCACGTTAGCGTAGGTTTAACGTAGATAAGTCATTTTACTCATAAAAAGTTCTGCTTATTTGCTCAGAGAAGATGCACGTCCTTAACTACTACTATTAAATAACTTCGGTGGGCCAACTTTGTATTCCACACAAACACGGAAAGATAATGAGTAAAAAAAAGTAAACACACTTTCAAAGTTCATTATGTTACGTTGTAACCACTCTTATGTTTTGCAACGTTCGGCCATGGTCGGAAATACGAAGATGGCTGACCGGCATAATTTAGATAGTAGTACTGTATATTATAAAATGAAGTTCCCGAAATTAGAGGTAGAGGGAATATTCGATAACTATTTTGTATTTTTTTTTGTAATCGTTATTTAATAAAGGTTTGGATTTGATTACCACATTGGACTTGATTTAAGAAAATATCCTATGACACTTAGGCAGATTAACACCTCATTTGTTGATATAAGCCCAGTGATTTTGGGAGTTGTAGTGGAACATCCATACATAGAATATTTGTTAGGCTGGATAATTTCCGATCCTTTCGGGCATCGTTGTAGTCTGGTAAAAATAGAAGCTTTTTTAATTCATAAGACAAATTCCTTTAATTGTGTTAAGTATGTGGCCGTATGTTTCAAAACAAGTTTTCTTATGGATTCAATATCCACCTTTAAAACTATTTTTCAGGTAATTCTCCTATATTCTAAATCGTATACCTCAGATACATTCGTAATTAAATGGTTTTAAGGAATTATGCAATGCAAGCAAGAAATTGGACTTTAAAAAAATCGGAGGAAGAATAATCTAAGGAGGTTGTTTAATTCATTTAACCGTTGGCCAAGTTTTTCGTTGGTCATTTTAATACTAAATATTATAACTGGTTCGTTGGTTGGTCGTATGAATGAGTAAACAAACGATTTTCGGACGTTTTGAACAACCTTAAACAGTAAAAAGCGTTATAAACTAGAGAATATTCTACGTACGTGCATATTGATTTGGCGGTGGCACCGGTGTTGCCAGTAATGGTGGTGGTTGTACTGTGGACACAATTTACGTAATATTATTAAAGTGAGGGTTACTTGGACCAAAAAAGGCTCACAATCAGCGTCACCGCAATCTGAAATATATGTATTGTAACCCCGTAATTTTACTATAAAAAACCTTAAAGATAAAGTAATAAGGTAAAGACTTTAGCATTTGACAAATTGTTCCTATGTTCTATGTTCCTATTTGATTAACTCGAAAATTACAACTGACTAACGTATCATAATATCGAGAGAACAATAATTAGTAGCGTTTATGCCAATTAATTAGCATAGAGCATCGTTTCTCAATCTGTTTACACTCTCGGATACCTGAATCGAGACACCCTGCATTTTTATGTATGAAGGCCTAAAACATAAAAATATAATAACATTAGATCAATTGTCACAAATAAATGAATTGAATAAACTAAACGTTTGAATTCACGAATTTGAACCACAGAAGAGAAGCAGTCAGTTCATTGTTTTGAAAAAAATAAGGAAACTGAAAGTTTGGATTGGAGCAGTTTTTTTGATTTAATGGTGTTATTTTCCAATTAAATGTTTCGTTAAATTGTTTTTCCTGAGATTTGAACCGATTTGGACCTTAAAATTATGGATACTGCGCCTGAAGTAGCCACGCAAGCTGTGCCATTTCTTCAGTCTGAGCTTAGTCAGCGAAATGTGAGTGCACTACTTCATTCAAGCCGTTCTGCTTTTAGAGTGTACCATCGATATCTAGAGACTGGCGGGTTCTTTTGCCGTCCAGGAGGACTACGATTCCGAGTGACGACGGAGAGACAAGATCGGTTTATCTTCATGACCACCTTACGAAATCGTCACATGACCTCGTACAGATCCAAGAACAGCTTCGAGAGTTTCATGAAGTGGCTGTTAGCGCACAGACTGTTAGAAGGAGACTCGAAGAATTTGATATAAAACCACATAAGCGAGCCAATGGGCCCAAACTGACACGAGCTTACCGAATGGCGCGCCTTCAGTTTGCGTGCGAACATTTGCATTGGACTCAACGTCAATGGAGCATGGTACTCTTCACTGATGCATCCAAGATTATGCTGTATGTTAATGATGGATGGAGGAAGGTGTACTGAAGACAGGAAGCGCGTTTTGTGCACCACTGTATTGAAGAGAAAGTGTGTTATGGTGGAAGGTCATGGACAGTCTGGCGAGGAGTTTCCGCGGAAGGAAACATTGGACTTCAGGTTGTGACAGGACCACGGCTGCCACTACTAAATGGCGACCGTTGCATTCGTCAATGCCTAGAGACTTATGTGTTGCCATATGCTGGGTTTGTTGGCCAGTATTTTATTTTTATGCAATAAATAATGATAACACTGCAGGAATCATCAGGAAAAACCTTTATAACGTCGGTATCACAGTCATGGAATGGCCAGCAGGAAACCTAGATATTAATACCATAGAACATTTATGGGATGAGCTAAAGAGGCGTGTTCGAGCTCACCACCCAGATCTGCAAACCTTGCAGGAGCTGAATACTGCCATTGAGGAAGAATGGGAGAACATTCCACAACACGTCAAAGTGATATTGATTGATTCCATGCCAAACCGTATGACGGTCGTCGTAAACGCTCTTGGAGGCAATACAAGTTACTAAATAAACGATTATTTCAAGTAAACCATTGTTTTCTTCAAAAATCCAATATAAGTCTTCCTCACGAGAAAGGCGGACACACGACTTGTTAATTTTGATACTGGCTTGATTCAGGTGTCCGGGAGTGTAGTATATTTCTGACATTTAAAGAAACTAAAGAAAATTTTATAATTGAGTTTATCAAAACAGGTAATATATTTTTATTGACAATATTAAACGAGAATCGAGTTCTATCAGTGACAGTTTCAAGCAGTTTATAGTTTGTGCCATTTAGCATTGCAATAGCGAGCATTCACACCTCCTCAAAAAAAGGGTATATGGTAGGGTTTATAGTAAAAGTAGAGGCAATGACTGCTATTGCCATACTAAATGATATATGGAGTATAGTCAGTTTGTAAACATCCTTGATACCATAAAGAACTATTGGAGAAGGCTTACTTGTCGATTTCTGAGTAGATCTGTTATCCTCACATTGATCAATAAGCTATTATTCACATTGGTCAATAGAACCTATTTGATTCATAGACAATCTCAGATTACGGTGGCAAAAGAAGAAATAGAATTACAAGAAAGTAAGATAAAAATACCTGGCATATTGTTTGGTATGTATGGGTTGGGTGGCGGTGGCTTATCCCCAAGCTGCAGCAGTGGGGTCATTGGGTTACTGGGGTGCAACATACTCTGTAAAATAGATATCCTTATGATGTCATAATGCATGTGCATCCAATTTCAGTTCACAGGCACAAACAAACAGGGATTTGGGCCTTATTTGTCCATGCTAATCTTATGTGACCAAGTGTGATTGACACATTATGATTTATTTTTTATTTATTTTGGAACATAAAACAATAATACTTAAAAATAACTTATTTATGTTTTACTTATTGTACACCAATGTTTTACAGATTGATAAAAAAGTTAAATGCTAGTTAAAAGATGTGTCGGGGGCAGAAGTATGTGGTTATTTCTATTAATTAAAATCATACATCTTACATTTTATTCATGAAATTCATTTATTTAACAGTTATTCTTTTGTAAATTCATTGAATTACATAGAATGTACAGTTTCCTAACAATAAAAAATAAGAACTTCTAAAATTAGAAGACAGGATAGTGCATTTCCATTTTAAATTGTAAAATAAAAGCAAAATTATTAAGTATATATTTGGGAGAAATTTGATAAGAATTAACTTCCCAATAGTTTTAGTAATTTCACATATTATAATTAAAATAAAATTAGTATTATGTTATGAATACACATAATAAAAATATTGTGCTTACAACAGCTGTAGCTGGATCTACAATCCTCATTATGACTTGTGCTTGCAACAAAGCATATGCCAGTTGTGGATTTTGCAACAGCATGTTTCTAGCTTCAGTTGGATTATTCTGAAAAGTTATTAAGTGCAGATTTGTATTGTTACCCTTGTTAACAAAATTTGATTTAATAACAGACACAGCAACACTGTAAAAAGGAAATCTCACCTGGATGCATAATTTCATTTGCTTCATAAGCTCAAACATCTGTTCAGGGGGTAGGGTGGCAACAGCCTTGCTAACTGCTTCGGGAGCCTTCTCAGGTTCCACTGACTCACCATAAGGATTTTCTACCTGAAATAACATATATAATATAATAAACACCCATTTCTGCTTTTCAAAGGGGCTGTAAATAGAATCCTGTCAGGTTGGCAGCGCAACCCCTGGTGTTACATGTGTCTACATGTGATTGTGTGCAGAGTAAGGAGAATAGATTGTTTCTTGCTCCTCTTTAGCCAGTACTTGCATATCTAGATTGGTTAGCAAATTAGTTGTTTCGTGTCAAATGATATTCATGCAAGGTTTGCAAAAACCTTCTCTTACTCATTCCATGGAGAGCAAACAGTCACACAAGTAGTTTGGTTGTTAATCTAATTTGTTCTTCCAGTTATTCATTGAATAGTTCTATCACTCATGTATTGCCATTCGTCAGCAGTAGAACTGCAGCCTTTTCACTAAATTATTTATAGTTTGTTAGCAGTACATACCTATTTGGATTGTTAGAATTAATTACAAAATTTAAAATGTTGTAATACTGTTTACCTGCGGCCCCTGCATCAAAGCTTGCATCTCCATTCTTGATTTCTCAGTACAAGCATTGTCTACTCTAAGTGATCGCCCACCAATCTCGTACCCATTGAGATTTCTCATAGCGCTCAGGGCGGTTTCTTGGTCCTTATACTCACAGAAACCATAACCTTTAGGTTTTCCAGTTTCACGGTCAAACACAAGTTTAAAAGACAACACAGGCCCCACCTCGCTAAATATGTCTTTCAATTTCTCTTCAGTAGCCTCATATGGTATATTACCAACTAAAATCATAAATATCACGGATTGATTTAGTGTTTTTTACAGCAATAACAAAATACAGCAACCTTTCACTTGAACAACTTACCGAAAACTGATCTCATGGATTTATCCATGATACTCTGTTCTTCCTTTTCTTTGCTTTTATCCATTTTGTTTGTCTTTTGATTACAATTAACTGTTTCAAAAATTAAAATTGCAAGCAACTTTAAGTTGTCAATTAAAACGAACGGGGGAGAAGTCAACTGGACAATTGTCACAATTGGGCATACAATGGCATGCATGCATGCACATCAGTGTGACCATTATCAAATTAAACAATGTAGTGTTCGAACGTGTTGCCAGTACTAAAATATACTACTATTACTATCACACATCAAATTTGGTACCTATTGATCGTACTTCATTTGACGATATTCCCTTTCAATCTATTGTTTTGTCTATCATTAGTAACAATGTTCGGAAACTTCTATATAACACTATGAAAGACGTAAAATTTTGATAGATAGCTATTTGCAAATCCATGAAATGTAGCTCGGAAAATATTTGTTCACTAAAACTTAGTACATATACATTTAAGTTGAGTACACAGTTCAATATCTGATTGAATATATCTGTTCAATATAGCTTTGGCTTCTTTTTAAGAAATCTTTAATTATAGTTACATTAATAGACTGACTTGAAATTTCTATGGCAACTTTTACACCCAAGTTTAAGTCATCTATTTCTACAAAATGTATGGTAGGTATTATTTGGATTAATATCTTGAATGTTTGTGGAACGCACATTACACTACAGTGTTTCTCACACAGAGGAATTTTATCAGATAACTGTGGATTTTTGCTTTCATCTCTCTTCATAACATTGCACCACTTTCTTCTGAGCAATTCCTTTCATCTTCTTGGCACTCTGAAAAAGAGTTTAATTGGGATCTTATATGTTGAATTTTTACACATTGGCACCATGCATTATTTACGAGTAAAGGATATTTTTTTTAGTCTAAAAAAACGCGCGAAAATGACGGCTGTTTGAATTTTTATAGATGATACTGAATATTAAAATATTTGTTTTTAGTGATCAAATCATATTATTGTTTGTGTTTATAAATTATTTAAGAAATCTACTCCATATTGAATTGCCATAGTGAATTTCGCACGTTTTGAATCCTAGTCTTATAAATATTTTTAAATCTCCCAACATTTCGTTTCTCTTTACAACAGACAGACCTAAGACGAGTATATTTTTTTATCAATAGTTTATTTTTGATTTAGTTTTCTATGACAGAGTTATTGATTGATTACTTTTTTATATTCTGCGTTGGTGTTAAAAATAAATATTCATGAGTATTTGTTATCTGCACCCGAAGAAGCACTTCGCTGTCTTTGTGAGATATTGATTGTCGCCCGTGCGATGAGTTGACAAATCATGTCAAATGTGTTTTAGTGGAATAAATTGAAATAAAACAATTATTGTGAGCCTTGCTGGGTACACTAACGGAATGAATCTCGATAATTCATCGAGAGAAAACTCGGAAGCATTGGATTCAGTTGGTACCGTCAGCCCAAGAGAAAAATACCACACCATGAGGGAAAAGAAACTGTCAACAGCATCCCTTACCAACACCGAAGGGGCGAGACCTAAAGTAGTTACGGTCAAACACCCCGAATCAAATAAACCAAAACCAACAGCAAAGAAGAATAAGCCCATACACGCTGATTTGGATGTTATAAAAGAGTTCATAAGATGTCGTGAGGAAGGTGTCAAACGGCTAGATCTCAGCAAATCATCCATTGCGTCATTGCCGCCGAACGTTAGAGATTTGACACACCTAGAAGAATTTTATTTGTATGGTAACAAATTGGTAGCCCTTCCAGCAGAATTTGGATGTTTATCAAACTTGCAAACTTTAGCTTTGAATGAGAATTCACTGACGAGCTTACCTGAATCCCTCGCCAATTTACGATGTCTGAAGGTTTTAGACCTACGACACAACAAATTGAGTGACATACCTGAAGTTGTCTATAAACTCACATCTCTAACCACATTGTTTCTGCGCTTCAATAGAATCAGAGTAGTAGGAGATGGTATTGCTCACCTAACAAATCTAACCATGTTAAGCTTGAGGGAAAACAAAATCAAGGAATTATCTGCTGGTATTGGGAATTTGGTTAATTTAGTAACATTTGATGTTTCGCATAATCATTTAGAACATTTGCCACAGGAGATTGGTAACTGTGTTAACTTGTCAACACTTGACTTGCAACACAATGACTTGTTGGACATACCTGAGACTATTGGTAACTTGCAGGTTTTAACTCGTTTGGGCTTGAGATATAATAGACTGACTGCTATACCTTCATCATTAAGTAACTGCAAACATATGGATGAGTTTAATGTAGAAGGAAACTCAATATATCAACTGCCCGAGGGTCTCCTATCTAGCTTGACTGCACTTACAAGCATTACTCTATCCCGCAATTCTTTCATGAGCTACCCTTCTGGAGGGCCTGCACAATTCACTGATGTCTTCTCTATCAATTTGGAACATAACCAAATTGATAAGATTCCTTATGGTATATTCTCAAGAGCAAAGAATTTAACAAAGTTGAACATGAAAGAAAACTTACTAGCTTCTTTACCCTTAGATATTGGTACATGGACAAACATGGTTGAGCTTAACCTAGGCACAAACCAGTTGACAAAGTTGCCAGAAGACATTCAATGTCTTCAGAATCTAGAAGTATTGATCTTGTCCAATAACCTTTTGAGACGTGTTCCACCAAGCATTGGAAATTTGAGAAAGCTTAGAGTTTTAGATTTAGAAGAAAATAAGCTGGAAGTTTTGCCAAATGAAATAGGATTCCTACATGACTTGCAGAAATTAATAGTTCAGTCCAACCAATTGACATCTCTACCACGATCTATTGGTCACTTGACTAATCTTACTTCCCTGAGTGTTGGTGAAAACAATTTGCAGTATCTGCCAGAAGAAATAGGCACTCTTGAAAATTTGGAATCTTTGTACTTGAATGATAATCCTAATTTGTGCAATTTGCCATTTGAGTTGGCTCTATGTGTGAGTTTACAAATCATGAGCATTGAGAATTGCCCATTAACTGCTATTCCACCAGATGTTGTGTCCTCTGGACCTTCTCTAGTGATCCAGTATTTGAAGTCTCAGGGCCCATATAGAGCCATGTGATATCAGGAAAATGATTACCACCCAGGGAGTGAAGAAACTTAAGTGACTATCGAGCCAAAAGGAATTAGCTTCTTCAGAAAATGTATACTCAGACAAATTCTCTATCACGTCAAGGATTTGAATGCATGTGTTTATAACAATACATCCATTTATGTGTAAAACTTAAATGATAGGATCCATAATTAAAAGATGGGAACTCAATTTTAATTAATTCTATTAAAATAATATCATCAAATGTTTACAAAATTTTGTTTCTTGGATCTTTTGAGAGCTTCCTGTTGGATGGTGGTATTTATATCTTCCTATGCTATTGACTGTTCATTGTTTAGAATGTTTTAAAAGTAAGCAATGGTTTATTTATATAAAAAGAAATTGTAAAAATACAAAAACAATCCATTAATGTTAGTAGAGATATGGTGATACTATCTGTATATTATAATGTTTATGCACATTACATAATGTTTTTGTAAATGTATAATAAATTTGTATTTTATCATAACGAAAGAAATTAGAGAAAGGAAAGTAATTTTATCATGTCATACTTCCTGGCGGTGACATGCAAACATGGGCTCCAGACTAATATGGAAAAGATGTACTAAATTGTACTACAACTAAAATAAATGTACTAAAAAAAAGAATACTAAAAATCAATGTTCAAAATGTCACCTCCAGAAGCCTACTTCTTAGCGGGTGCTATGTATTCCAATAAAGAGTGGTCAAGTCTGTATTTTTAAATATTAGAAAAATGTACTTTCAGATTTTAAAGTTTTTGTGTATAATAATTATATAGGTACATTAGTAAGAAAAAATATTAATGTAATTTTTAGTATTCTTCTTAGTACATTTATTTTGGTTGATAGTACAACTTAGTACATTTGTTTCATACCAGTGTCACGGCCAGAAAGTAGGACATATTTTATCAGAAGGATGTTTACATAAAGGATATTGGAAGGTTGCAGTTTTTTTATTTGGAACTTTATCCAGTAATTTTTCTTTAACTACAATAATGTGTGCAATTTTTTATATCAGTGTTTTCATTATGTAAATGTATAGAGTAGTTATGTTGCAAAGAGATATATTTTAGGAATTGATGTAGGTAATCAGTATTTTAATGTGTAAATTAGATTGATATGTTTAATATGTTGTCTATAAAGGATATAATCCTTCATACAAATGAATTTAAAAACTGTCAGGATCTCATCAAAATATCAATCAGTATTGCTGCCATGGTTTTTCTATGGTGTCTATTAATGGTATTTAACTGTATTTTCTTTCAATACCAGCAACATACCTACTATATTTATGAATGTCAAATATGAAATGTTTATTACTAACTCATGTATTTTCCTATGTGTTGCATTTATTTTGTTTGAAATATACCATTTATATTTGTCTAGATATAAATTAGTTTATGGCAAATGTTGTATTAATTTGCCTAGTCTTTAAATATTGTCACAACTGCTCTTTGTTCTTGTAGAGCTTGTATAGCAATTTATCGGATTGATGCAATGAGCACACAGTATCGTAAAATGGAATGGTTCTGTCGCGCTTTAATTTTAGAGTTAAACTTTTAGTTGAATAAGCCTAATTGGTGTTAATATTTTTATGACGAAATGTAATGGTCTAGTCATTTACAAAAAAATATTTTCTTTGTTTGGTATAGAAGTGACCTATCGATACTCGCTTTGCGGTATGTTAAAAAATATAAACAAGAGGCTCTCTAAACTAAGCGTATCGCGTATTTCCGTCACGTATTCAAAATATGTACATAGAAAGCATATAACTTTCTTTACTCGACTCTCATTAGAGTTCAAAGTACGGATTTTATTAAATCATCACTAAGCTCGAATGGTGAAGAGAAGCATAGTAAAGAAACCCGTATGAAATGCTCGAGAATTAAAAAATAAATCTAGTATGAGTTGTCACCAATCTGCACTGGGTCCGCTTGGCTCGAAAACTAGAGGAGGCCTGTGCCCTGCAGTGGGGCTTTATCAATTATATTTAATTAAATAAGACTCATGCTTCCGCAAGTCTCGTGCACGTTGTTTGCCACGAAAAGTCTCATGTCAGCGTTCGTTACGCAGTGTTTACTACGCACGTATCGTAATGAGCAGGTAATACGCCTAGTTTGGAATGCCCTTAGGATACCATTCAATTCAACATAATCCCACTGACAATAGGTAACGTACTGTGTCTTATGCAGTGCCAGGCCATCCATTGTCCCGTTGATATAAGGAGTGCTACGACTAACTGACAATTACAATTGAGACTCGACTGACCTAAATTGGCCTCGCTGGCTGCACTACATTATTCAATTAATTTTATCCTAATTTGGATGAAGTTGGCTTTTCAAGTTGTGTATTAATGTTGTCCTCAGGTACGAAGTATCCCAGTGATGTTGACCCATGTGTAACTATTTGTTTTCTCTTCCCTATATGTAATGTAAACATGTTATTGTATTATAAAATAAATTACATAAAATAATGCTCTACATATTTTGTTGTTTTATTCGTACTATAATTTTTTCTATGCTTACCATATTTTTGAAATATTAAAAGGGGGAATTCTTTATGGGTATGATATAACTGATCGGTATTATATTTGAGTTTCAATCAGCGAAAATTATAGATTGATAAGCGAAAATGATTAATTGATCAGCGATAAATAGAACGATTAATAAAAAATACATTCTTAGGGGTTGAAATATTATTATAGAATACTGCACATAACTAATACTTTTTTGATCATCTCTAAAAACAATGATGTTAAACAACAATTGATGTCTGAAAACTGTTAGTCTCCCTTTTATATGCTTTATTTTTTTTTATTTGAAAATACGTAACTGTACATTCACTTGAGCTTGTAATACCTAGGTATTACAATGCTAGCATTGAGACAAAGTAACGTCAAATAAATCGAAAGTAAAAGAAAAAATTAAAAACTTTTTTAAGGAAAACAAATGATTAAGTTTATGATTAATGAGATGACAACTCTTAAATTAATTGGTTGTTCGGGGCCTAAGCTCCACTACGGCAACATAATCGCGTGTTAATCAAATTTTGTTAATAGAATAATTTTAATACTGGTTCAATATTATTAACAGTTAAATATTTATTAAGCGGATTTATAAATCTTATAAAAAAAATTGACAGGTCAAATAATTTATTCCCGTTGTTTATTTGAGGTACCCACAAACTACTGGATCGATTTTGATGAAACCTTCACTAATGTATTGCTTAGGTATTCCCTCCCTCTCACATAAAACTGTGCCACAACAGGCTGCACTGTTACTAATAGAAAATGAAAGGAACGCAATAATAAATTCAATAATTTATTAAGTGCAGTACATATTACACAAATTTTATTCTTAAATTGCGCATTTCGTTCTTAAGTAAATAATTGAATAGTTATATACACTGATTTAAAAGCATTTCCTGTAAATTAAAGCAGTCTATAAAATATCTCCAAACTAATAACAGATGCGTATTTAAATAATTACACTGTAAATGCTTTGTTAACCTTAAATCTATCATCTCGCATACAAAAATATTTTGCTTTAATGAGTCACTATAAAACACACAATTTCATCACATGCCTATTATGAAGACAATATGGAACTAAATATTAATAATTAAACCTAATAGAAAAAAAACAGTATTATAGATATTATTCAATAAAAAAAGCAATGATACACTTAATAATAAATTAGTATTTCCAACACAAGCTAACACAGCGCAACACTCCAATACTCTATTTGAATCTTAAATATAATTTTAATATCGTCTTCTAAAATTGTAAGAAAAAGTATTCATTTATTGCCTTCATTAAATCGTTAGCGTGTCTGACGTCACATTTGTAACATGTCTCAATGTGGTCAACTTTCAAATCACAACAAAAGTTTTATTTAATTTGAATTTATTTCTATGTAAATTGTTATGGATTTTAGTTACAAATGTTCACCAGCACTAAATATACTTGCAACTAATTACGTTAGTGATACACTTGAGTCTGGTAATATATCTAGCTTCTACAATCAGTCCTTACTCACAAGTTGCATAAGAATATAATAATATTTCAAAATGCCATAATATTGAGGCTTATTTGCATATACAAAAATAACAGTATAAGTCATTTTCCTTTTAACAGTAACAATATGTTTCTAATCATTAAGATTTTTCAAATATACTATATACTGAGACCTTAAATCTACTCTTAAAATCTTTGGCATAACCATGTGCTTAAAGTAAGCAGGAAAACTAAACAAAATACTCGTATGTGATGCTTCAAGTGACATTTTGTGATGATGTCTAAAACAATCTTCAGGGAAATATGGCACTTATTTGTAATCATAATTGAAATCATAATTGTAAAAATAATGTAGACATTAAGTATGAGATTTTTTAAAGATTAAATGATATTAATATATTAATTCATAAGCGAGCCATCAACTTCATCTGGGCGTAGAAACACATTATTACTGTTCAAAATTCCTGCCTATCAAAGTATTATTTTAAGTTTGTTGTGGAGTTTGTGATGTTTTTACATGATTATACACTTCCTTTGATGCCTCTTTTGAGGTTCAGGTCGAAGTACTGCGCGCACGGCTTCGTCAAACACCTGTTAGAATAGACAAGATTTAATCGATTCACTAATAATTGATACTGAGGATGTCTAATTAAAGGATGCAACTCACATGGTTTTTGCAATAGGCTATTTGACTGTTTTTAGAAGAGTATGATATTAAATAATTTATTAATCACAGAAGACTATTGTAAAATACAGTACATTTTACATCACATAATATAATAAGAGTGAGATATGCCAGAGACCATTTTTCCTTCCATCGCATTGAGTGAAGATTACATTTCTTAATCCCCATCCTTTCCAACTCTTTTTCCAAATGTATTCCTAAACCTTCAAAGGTAGGCAGGCAACATATTCAGGTATAGTCGGCCAGATAATGATAAAGCCACAAGATAATGTTGAGTACTTCAAAGTTCAGTTTCAATTTGGCATTTCTATTGTAAAACTGAGCAATTTTCACTTGCAAATCTAACTTTATCACAATTTATATTTGGAATTTTATCAGTCTGTTCTTTCAAATGAATCAAAAGTGAAAATGTTCAACATTTTCATGACCCCATCGTACATGCAAATATTCTATCATTCTGGATTGATATTGGTAAAATCAAAATATCTCAAGAAATGACTAAGTTATAGGATACTAGCGACCCGCCCTCGCTTCGCTTCGGTTAAAAGTTTTTTTTTTCAAAATTTCAAAATTAATAGCCCATGTTACTCAGGGATAATGTAGCATTCTAATGGTGAAAGAATCTTTGAAATCGGTCCAGTAGTTTTTGAGTTTATTCGTTACAAACATACAAAAATAAAAATCTTTCCTCTTTATAATATTAGTATGATAGAACTCGGGGGACAAAAAGACCGCACTACTGTGTTAATGTTGTTACTAACACAGTAGCAGTGTTATAACCATGCATGACTATCGTGTAGTTTCGTAAGGAATATAAAAAAATATCTTTAATATGGGTTTATTTTCTTATATAGTTGTCGAAAAAAACACAGAATATATCAATTCCAAGCACAGTCAACTACTGGTAAAAAATACTGTGTTGATTTTCACTACTAGATTAAGGGTTGAGCTATACTTGTAAGCATCGGTCAGCATTGTGGCGGTTGAATTAAACCCATACTTATAAGCGTAGTGCCGCACTGCGGCAGTCAGCGCTTGTTAGTATGCTACAGCATATGATCGCGTGCTGTAGCATGCTGATGAGTGCGATCACAGGGGGAAAACGATCATTCCAATTTTAGAAAAATACAAAGCAGTTGTGTCCTGTAGCAATCGATCGAATGATTCAAACGTGTCAAAACATGAACAAACATAGCGCGCCAGGACTTCCCCTGCTCCATGCGTGGGCCCTTCCGCAGCCGATCGGCGCTGAACGTGTCTATGCGGTCGGCCGCTTGCGAGAGTACGAACGCATAGATAAGGCAAGGCACCCGCACTTTGTTTCAGTGCACGGCGAGTCCGCAATCGAGAATCAATGCTGAGGAGTATAGCTTAACCCTAATTTTGAGTAGTTTAAAATACATTCAGATTTAACTTATATATCAATTGTATGGGTTTTAATTAAACTAGTCTAAGGAAATTGGGATCTCAGTATCAACATTAGCAAAATTATAAATGTTACTTATATGATAATAATTAATAATAGAACTAGTGTTGTAAAAATGAGCGCTCGAGTACTGGAGCACTCTAGCACTAATAAACCTTAAGCTAAACCGTTTGAGACTAGCTTCTAAGCTTAAGAGCATCAAACATTAAAAATGTCGGACTATATACACTCACGAGCTTTTAAAGCTCAAGTCTTTAAGCATCATTAGCGCTGAAGTATGATTTACTAGGGGAGGCCTGTGCCTTGCAGTTGGGCATTAAAGTGTGCATTTAGTTTGAGGAGCCATTTCTGATATTAAATAAGGCCTTTACACTTATTTAGTAGTTAATCAGTAGGTTTTGTAGGACGAATTTCAGAATTTGTACAACAAAATTAAAAAATTATTTGTATATTAAGTGGCTCCTCAATCCGAACATTTGGTTTGTGGAGCCACCTTATGTCTCGGAAAGTATTCAATGAATATGTTTGAAAATTTAGTATGATTTAGAAGTACTCGTGTATGCTTCATACAAAAAAAATGGACTCATTGCTGTTAAAATTCAAAACATACAGTATTGTGGCTAACCAAATCACACCTATGTGGTGTAATTTTTCATGAAAATATCAGTCAATTAACATTATATTTCAGTAGCAGCAGTTAATCAAATAGAACATCTACCTGTTTCAATCCGCGCTGTGTTAAAGCAGAACACTCCATATATTTGACAGCTCTGATTTTGTTGGCCAGCTTTTGTCCTTGTTCCCTTTTCAGTGGGGACATGCCCTGTTCAGACAAGAGACTCAATGTTTCTCTGTCATCTCTTAAATCAATTTTAGTACCTGTCGAGAAAAATGATTTAATAAATAGCCATACTAATAATACCCTACAAAGATTCCCTATATATATTCCCTATATATAATGTCGTTCTAGATTATACCTTATATTATATCTAGATTAGCTAAATTCTTGTGGCCCTAATGTCCTTTCAACAGTCACCGGACATGGTATAGTTTAGGGCGACCGCTTTACTGCGCTCAGCCAGGAGCAAACAGTGTGTGCAGTAACGAGCCTAAAGGCTCCCCCGCCGGTAAACAGGCGGAAAGAACGGACCTCGGCTTGGGGCGTTGCTTTGGAAAGGTAATGCGGGGTCGCGAGTCTGTGAGAAGCACGCACGCACGTGGCGTTACCTGGTAAAAATGTTGGCTGAAGGCCGGTGTGTTCACGGTGTAGCGAGAGTGACGTCCTCCTCGTATCCGCCGGCGGGGACGGTGTATATGTGTAGTCTATGAGTGTAGTGTCAGAACCGCATTGGCAGCAGTAATCGAGTCGTCGGGATCGTCTAAGACGTGCCGACGACGACGGCAACGGAGAGGATCATTCCTATCGGGGACATAGGTTAGGCTGTCAACTACTAGGAGGTTGGGATGGTGAGGGACTGTCATAGTAGCGTCGGGAGGAGTCTTTCACGTATTTGACGATGGAGGGAAGTTCCAAGTCCTTGTAGAGGTCGACATTGCGAGAGTACCATGGGGCAGCCACGGCCTTACTTTAATGGAGTATTTTAATGTTGGAGGGGGCTGCGTGTGCAAAGACAACGCTAGCGAAGGACATTATGGGACGTACGCAGGTTTTGTACAATGTCAGCTTATTTATAAGCGATATTTTACATGTACAAAGGTGATCCGCTGTTGAACAGTTTTTATGTGTTCTCGGAAGGTCAGCCGATGTTCTAAGGTAACTCCATAGGGAAAAGATATCGGGAGTGGGGAAAGACGAGGTCTAGGGCTCCTAGTGCCGTCCATGGGAAAAGGAAAGCACACGGCTGCATTTTTCTTGGGGTCGACCTCAATCCTCCATCTCACAAACCACTCGCCTAGGGCGGTGACTGCGCGTTGGAGGCGTAGAGATACACGTCGTAGGTTCCTATCTGAGCCGTAGAGGGCGGTGTCATCCGCAAAGAGGGCAAGCTCTATTCCAGGGGAGTGAGGGATGCCATTGGTGTAGAGGGAATAAAGCGTGGGTGTTAGAACGGAGCCCTGGGGAACTCCAGCTCTGATTGGGCGAGAATTGGACAGAGTGCTTTCAACTCTGTAGCGAAAGGTGCGATTGGTAAGGTAGTCTCGAATGATGGGAATGACACTTTCAGGCACCTCGAGTTGGTACAGTTTATAAATTAAACTGTTTAATAAGGTCTGCCTTATCAAAGGCCTTCGCTACGTCGAAAAAGACAGCTAGTGTCTGAAGGGTCTTTTTGGTTGAAACCTGTGAGGATGTGCAGTGCATTCGTTATTCTGTGCACCTGTTGGACACAAGAGTGATTGGCTCTAAAGCCGAACTGTTCATCGATGAGTAGGCCTTTTGAGTTGATGTGACCCAGTAGGCGAGAAAGGAGAATTCTTTCGTAGATTTTAGCCAGTGTATTCAATAGGCTAATGGGTCTATAACTACAGAGTTCAGAGCGGTGTTTACCCGGTTTGGGGATGCCGATAACGGTTTCTTTCCAAGCTGCTGGAAATATAAGAGTATGATATTTCATTGCAGCATTGTAAATACCCACAAGAAGTGTAATCAAGTTTATCGGGAGGCTTTTAATCACCTTATTAGGGAATTCATAGATAGCGGGTGATTTTTAATTTTGAAATTTTTAATGTCCTGAACTTCACGTTACCGTAACCGGTAGAAGGGAATCTAATGGAATGGGGGGGATTATACCTAGGCTGGCCATAAATACCATTACAATGATGAAAAATAAATAAATTACATTTGAATTTGGAATCTGTTATTCTCACGTGAAAAATAAATGTTTTTTTCTCATTTTGGCGCCAATCAATATTAAATATTTTACTAATATTAAAATGGAGTGGGGTTATAACGAAAGCCATATTACTGTAACTGCATTACACAAAGTAGGCATAGAGCACAAAGGATTTTTTGAAATTCCACCTGTTTGGTATTAGCCGAATGTTGGTGTACCGGGCTATTGGTAGGTAAATTGAAACGTCATCTGTTTGTGACAGAAAGAGGTCTGGTCGTCCACGCATTATTCGTACCAAACAGACAACTAAACCTGTGAAGGAGAGAATCCGAAAAAATACTGTCCGGAAGCAAAGGATTTATCTATAGAGATGAATATAGCACCCAGAATCATGTCACGTATTTTAAAAGATGATTTAGGACTTGCTGCTTCAAAAGACGTACTAGCCATTTCTTAACCGATAATTTAAAGAAAAATAGGGTCGACAAACCAAAACAACAACCAAACACATACAAATTTTATTTACAGAGGAGAAAATGTTCATCATTGAGAAACATTTTAACAGGCGGAATGATCAACTTCATGCTCATAACTCTAAAGAAGCTGCTCTATTAGTTAATAGGGTGCAACGTGGCCATTATCTGACTGCAGTGATACTTTGGTGGGGTGTTAGCTATCAAGGAGTGACTGAACCTTTTTTTTGTGAAAAGGGTATTAAAATGTCGGTTCAAGTGTATCAAGGTACAATTTTTGGGAAAGTCGTAAAGCCTCTTAACAACACCCTGTTCCATAACCAAGAATTGTGCTTTTAGCAAGACTCAGCACCAGGTCATAAGGCTCGTTCAACACAGGCGTGGCTAGAAAGGAATATTCCCGACTTCATTAGAGCTAAAGACTGGCCGTCATCTAGTACCGATCTTAATCCGCTCGATTATGATTTATGGTCTGTTTTAGAGAGCATGGCATGCTCTAAACGCCATGATAATATTGAATGCCTAAAACATTCCATAAGGGTGACAGTTGCCAATTTTCCAATGGAAAGTTCCAATCGACAACTGGCCACTGTTTGAAAGATTGTATAAAAGCAAATGGTGAACGTTTAGATTAAATGTTATATTTTTAAAATACTTACTTCTTCTAACAAAATTACATTAAAAAATAAAAATATTAATGTTTTCTTTGTAACAATATTTATGGCTAGACTAGGTATATTTTATACAAATAGGGATTGCAATCCGAAAAACCGGATCCGGTAATCCGGCGGATCCGGCATCATTAAATGTCTACCGGATTACAAAATCTCTACCAAAACTAAAACCTAATTTATATGGTACTAACATAGTCTTTAAGTTGTCTGAATAAATGAAATTAAAATATGAACAATAAGGTCCCTTTGCTTAGATAATATCACAAATTGTCTTGTGATGTTCTCCAAAAAAATCTGTAGTTGTCTTTATAAAAATAGGAAATAGGTAAGTGAATGGTAAGAGGGGCGGTCAAAAAGTTCGCAGAATGGAGGGGATGAAAAGGGGAAGAGGAGATCGTTTCCATAGTACTGGTTGAGTGACTCATAATTAGTATATATAACAAGTTTCAGCCACATTGTGTCATTAACCTCTGAGATAGCGCCGCGTATTCAAATCAATCTGGGAGAAATTGTCAAGGACAACGAAACCGGCGGGGGAGCCCTTAGGCTAACCATGGAAAAACAACGATTTACAAATGGCATGGTCTTTTCAGGCAAGGCCAAGAGTCGATTGAAGACGACCCCACCCGGACAGGCCTACTACTGTGGAAATTGTCCAAAAAGTCGTAAAACAACTTGTACTGGAGGATGCCCGCGTGAAAAAGAAACTACTTGCAGAAATGGTTGTAGTATCAGACAAAACCATTTTGAATATTCTCCATGACCACTCAGCAAGAAGCCAGTGTAAGCCATGTAAGACCAGAATGCTCACGTCGCCCCAGAAACAACAGCGCGTGGAATGCGCTCGCGAGTATTTAGACCTGTGTGGTGACAACAAGGACGAAGTCATGGACAGGATTATTGGAGATGAAACTAGGGTTCATAGAGTTTAAGTAAGATTCATTGCAATGGCATAAAAAGGGTACACCTTCCAAATAATTCAAGGTATCGCCTTCAGCCGGAAAGCTCATGGCTACTGGTATTTTGTAATACCAAGGCTAGACTACAAAGAAAAGGGTGTCAACATAATTGGACAATACTACGCTAGCATGATGGAGAGATAGGTGGCAGTGAAGGAAAAAAGGAGAGGAAAATGGTCCAAAGGTGTGCTGCTGTTGCATGACAATGCACCCGTGAATACAAGCAATATTGTGCAACCGATGTGGATTTCAAATTCTAAACCACCTTACAGCCCCCATGATCTAACCCCACTGGACTATTATTTATTTCCGAAAATGAAAAAAAAAGAAGTGAAAAAAAAGTAAGGAAAGAAATTTTTTTCGAGGGTATAAATACATAGTGAAAGTATTAGGGTCAATGGAGAATATATCGAAAAGGAAAAATATGAACTTGAGTTTATCTCCCTCTCATTCTGAACTTTTTTAATGTCTCTATGTCTTGTAGATGAAAGATGTATATAATAATATAGTATATCAGAATTACTTTCTCAAGTCAAATTATTTATTTGAGTCAGGGATATAACATGTAGAACATGGGTCATTTCTGTACAAATTTCACTCTGTTTGACAGTTTGTGTCATTACCCCTGACTCAAATAAAAAATCTGACATTAGTTAATTGGTTGTCACATCACATTTAAAAAAGAAATCACAAAAATATTATGAGTTGATGAGACTTACCAACCAGTATAATTGGTGCATCAGGACAGTGGTGTTTAATTTCAGGATACCATTTGGAAGTAACATTTTCATATGAAGAAGGACTGAAAGTAAAAATTAACATTCGAAAAATGTAATGTAAGGGCAGTGATAGGATTGGGGTATCTATTCTCCACTTTCATTCATGAGGTTATGAGTTCAATTACTCAGGCCATTTTATTGAGTTTCTACTTAAGTATATTAAAATTATCACTAGTTCAGTAGTGAAGTAAAAATCTAGAGAGCCCACATGCTTGAGAATTAAAAATATGAAGCATGTGTATTTGCACATGTTCTCTAATGCACACATGTACACTAATCTGCAATGTGCCCGACCCCACCCAGTTATCTACTAGGGGAGGCTGAGGCCGTGGAGTGGAATGTTATAGTGATATCATAGTGGGTGTTATAGATAGATTTCACAAGTCCTCTATTATTCTAAACTATGATACAATTCAAATATTAGGATAATCAAAGAACAATTGAATCATTAGATTCTAGCCTTCTGTATAAAAAAATATCTGGAATGTAAATATAAGAATATTTTCAAGTCATTATATCCAAAAATATATACTTAACAAGTAGGGAATACAAAATTAACATTACCTTGTTACACTGAAGCATATAAGGAAGACATCTGTTTGTGGATAACTTAATGGTCTAAGCCTATCATAGTCCTCTTGACCCGCAGTATCCCATAGCCCTAAAGACACTGCTACACCATCTACCACCATTGGTGCTGAATAATTGTCAAATCTGTGAAGAAATATATAAATGATAATCTAATATAATACTTTATCTAATCTAAATTGAAAAACACAAATGATAAATGTGAATATAGAAAATCTGATATATATATATTTGTAAACAAAACGATCAGTTTATAAACAAATTATATCTGGATTCTAATATGAATGAACTTACACTGTTGGCACATATTCGCCTGGAAAACTGTCTGTAGTGTATGATATTAGCATACATGTCTTGCCTACGGTACCATCACCGACCACAACACATTTTATCGGTCTTCCAGAAGACATCTGGAATGAGAAATACATTAATATTGTTTGAAAGCAAATTATGACTCATGGCAACAACCAAAACGTATAAATGTTAATTTTATAGTTACCGTTTATTATAGTATTGTCTTATGTTCTTTGTAATTTATAAACAGTAATTTAAAATTTAAAATTTTGATAGTTAGTGTTATTTTATGAATTAGGGACCTGTAGGAAAACTCAATGATAGCTAAGTGGATGGTTGACGGATTGAAGTTGTTTTTTTTCCTAATAAAACTCAAGGTAGCAAACGTGTTATAAACCATACAAACTCTATTTCAGTTTTAGGGGATTAAAAAAAAATTGAATGAAGCGCAGATAATATTTATATTAAGCTATAAAAATGTAATTTATATAGATGTGTAATAATAATAATTTCGCTATATAATGTTATTTATTTATTACGAAGAAACTTGACCCTGGCAGAATAGCTCATTGCACCATTTCATATATGAAGAAAAAAAACAACAATTGTTTCACTATTGTTTGACTAATCAAATCCAGAATCACATCATCAGTCAATTCCTTTTATCTCGGTTTTTTCTTTTTTCATTCATAGTTTATTTTAGCCGTTTCTTTTATTTTGTATTTATAGATTTTTTCACTTTGTTTTGCATACATGTGCATTTTATTCTTTCCCTATAAATGTTAATTTAATTATTTTACGTATAGGTAGAAGTGTGTAAATTGTCATATATTTTCCTTTTATCTTTTCCGGTGTTGTAACCCTTACAATGATCAGGTAATTAGTCACGTAGAGTACAATAATTATTGTCTAAAGGATGAGTGACTCGTGTGTGGAAACTCCCGAAGCACCGGCGTGGTTATCGAAGCTTGAGAGCCAACGTGAAAAGTTAAGTAAAGCACGTCTTGGCCACGACAGCGGGGCTGGTGCGCCTTGTAATTCTTGCGGTAAGTATTTATATGTTTTAAAATCAATGTACGTTCCACTGCAGCCAGCGGGCATTCCCTAATAATTACTAGTGTTTCTGGCCATAATCCATCAACCGGTGGGCCCGGTTATGGATTGCATACAGATGCTCCCTATTATTGTTTTTAATTTTCGAACATACTGATTTCCTCAAAATGTATTCCTTCATCACTGAGCTAGTGATAATTTAAAAAAAATCATACTTGCGTAGATACTCAGTGATATAGGCGCAGGATTTGAACTTACAACCCCATAAATTAATATTGACAATAGATGAATCTAGCTCAGGGTTGCCATTCGTCCCAATACGTCGGGACATGTCACCGCTATTAACAGTGGTGTCCTAACGAGCTATAAAATGTCCCGACAAATACAAATATCAAGAAGTTTATTTCAAATTTACAACCCGACTAACAGATTACGGCGTAAATGAAGCACGTATCGGAGGAGAACGAGATCACTGGACAGTTTGAGCACACTTGATTCCTTAATTTATCCAGATTCGAAAATAGCAGCTAAACAGTACGGAGGAAAGGAACTGCTATCATTAAACACATTTTGGCACCTTATTCTTTATCTCAGTATATTTCGAATTTGGAATCTGTCAGTTTATGGAATCAACACCAATGCAAACAAAAACAACCACAATGCAGAGAAACTATTTCCGATAACAATTCAACTCTTTGACGTTAATAAAGGTTTAAAAACAAAATTACTGACACTGCAAGGTTTATCCGATGAAACTTCAGATACTATATCTAGTTATTGTCTAGTTATTATTTCACTAAATAAGTTAAATATTTCCTCTGCAAAGTTATTAGCTTTCTGTGGCGATAACACTAATACAAAATTTTGGTGGAGCTGAGAGAAGAGGGCAGCAGCGCCGGCTCTAGCTCATGTAGCGCCCGGGTGCAGGGCGCCCTCTAGTAGGCGTTTTGAACTCTTTGGAGGTGTCGCGAGCGGCGCTCGGCGCCCCCTAAGACCCTGCGCCCGTGTGCACCGCACCCCCTGCACCATAGGTAAAGCCGGCACTGAATTCAGCGCTCGACAGGCGCCCAGGGTGCACCGCACCCCTTGCACCCCCTGGTAAAGACGGCCCTGGAGGGCAGTGTAATGTATTTTACAAATTAAAGGAGGAACTTAATAGAGAAATAGAAGGCGTTGTTTGTCCTGTTCATTATCAATATGTTTTCAGTATTCCTGGTCATAACATAACTGTAGAGTGCATATTTTCATTGATGTCCTCGCAGTGGACAATATAGCCAAATAATAGACGAACGGAATTGCTTGGGAGTCCACACGGAATTGCTTGGGAGTCCACACGGTGGAAGCTATTCTACAATGTAAATTTAATTTTAATATGAGTTGTGAAGAATTTTATAAATTCGTAAAAGGCAATCAATAATTACTGTCCCCAGTGAAATCATCTGATAAATATAAAAATGATTAATTGTATCCTACACTCACCAATTATAAAATAAATATTTACCAAATTATCTACCAGTTTTTGGTTTATTTCACCTATAAAAACCACCCTTCAGGAGGTCTGGGTAAAATATGGCAACCCTAATCTAGCTATGCTTTTACGCTCTTTATGTTTAATTTTACATGTGCTAATTTATATTAGTATATGTTTATAGTATGTTTAATAAATTTATTGTCTCTTCTGATAAAAAGTTTATATAGTTTGTTTTTGCTCCTGTCAGGATCAACATGCCCAGGACTTGATTTGCACTTCTGGCGCAAGGTGTGTCGCGCCTGCCACTGCAGCAAGGATGTGCATGATGTTCAAGATGATGATTTATCAGGATGGGCACAGTTTGAACTCCTCGGCACAACTAGACCGAAGAAAGTTTCATGTGGGTATTTGTTCTGAATAATTTGCATAAAAACTATGTACTTGATAAGCTTTTTCAACTTACTCAGGGTTATTGAAATAATTCTATTTACTGATTTTAGTGCCCTTGATTAAAATACAAGGTGTAACTGATAAGCCTGTGAAGCTCGACTGGGTCCCGCCAAATGCATCTACGGAACTGGTATGTTTTTGAAAGTAATAAAATAACTTTAATTACAAAATATTTCAGTGATAAGTAACATAAAAGATTACATCTATGTATATAGTTTTTTCTTTGCCAAGTTTTTTTTAAGTTGCTTCATACCTGTCTTTATTTGAATTGGCTGAAAATGATTACATCTGAATAACAAAGTAAACATTAGTGATGACTGAATGTGGATTCTCACCCTCAACATTATGTTTATGTTTGCGGTAGACGTATTTTTGAGACTTGTGATCATGATTTTTTTCAAATGGACTAAGGGGCCTTTAAAAATATTGCTCTAAGTATATTGATTTAGGAGATTATGTAGAAAAATAAATAACTTATTTGTTCTCATTTATTTCATACTGATTTTGATCAACCGTCCACCTCTTTAACTATTCACTTTAGAAAGACGCATTTAAATAAGTACATTCCTTTAGAAATTAATAAGCATTACAACTTTTAACTTGGTACAGCAGCGCCCCCTGGTGAGTTAGTATCACAACACCTACCCTAAAACGTGCTCCAAGGTACAATTAAATGTCTACAAAAACTGCTTCAAAATCGATTTGGCTGTTTCAGATAAATAGATAACAAAGGGGTACACAAACATAAAGTAGGCGCCACAAAAGAAGTCCTGCAGGCGCGGTGCTGTTATGCCAATAACAGCATAATTTTTCCACACCTCATTGGTTTATGCTATGAAATTATGTATTTTTATTTACACCTACCAACAAAGATATGTCTAAAGTAGGAAGTAAATTATAAATGCACATAATATTTATTTTGCTGAAAGGCCAACCTGTCATGTATTTAGTTCCTTTCATTTCCGCGGGACTTCTTTGGTGGCAAGCATAATCTTGTAGCCTAATCTGTTTGACTGTGCATGGATTACAACTGATTTTCAGTGGAACCATAATCAATCATGATAATCAATGTGTTTACCATTATTGACTTTTAAATGTAATGTAATGTTAAATGAAATGTTTTCGACAGTTTTTAAAACTGTAATTATCAATGACAATTATACTATATAAAGCTCGATCTTTATATATATCTCCATAATTATAAAATATTTCATTTGATTTCTCATACACATTCGACGCATTAAAGCCGTATATCAGAATGCGAATTTTTGAATGTGTATGTTTTATTAATAAACTCCCGTGGCGCTGTCCGCAGTATTCCCGTGGAAACTATTGACTTTCCAGGAACATTATGATATAATCTGTTTGTTTGTAAGATCATAGCTATCCAACAGTAAAAGATTTAACCTAAATTGGTTGTGTAGCTTCTGAGATTACCTTCTACAGACAGACAAACAAAAAAACAAACATTTTTCTTTACAATATTAGTATAGACTATGTAGCTCATAAACTATATTATCAACAAGAATAATTATCTGGATAATTTCAAACCCTGGTTTTCATAGTTGTGTTCTCAAACCTTAGCAAATAACAGTAATAGTTTTTCCGCCTCTATTCATGCCCTGCTTGTAATGGTGTTTCTATAAAACTCTACAACCAATATTGCCGCGCACTCTTAAGTTGCAAAAAACTGTACTGTTCATTTTATAATAAAAAAGCACAGCAAAATTGCTGGGACATGAGAGAGATACAAAAAAAGAAACTGTAAAATTATTATTAATTTAAAATCATGTTGGAGTTTTCTTTAAAACAGTGATTCTCTTTGTTTATCTTTAGTTTTCAAATGTTTCAATTCAAATGAGTTGCATTCATTTCCATTAAAAGTGTTACCTATATTTCCTTCCAATCCAATTTGTCCAAACTGTAAACAAACATAGGGGCCTGAGGTAACTGACACGGCCTTATCTTAACTACACATTTTGAACAAATTGTACTCTTTACAGGCCTAAAGAAGTTGTTATAACACAGAGTTAGATAGCATGGTGATTTGTTGAATTTTTAGGTATCAGAGTACATGTCATGCTTGGGTTCTTTGGCGCCCGTGTCCGGATCAGCGGCGGCTCGTCGCCGGCGCGCGCAACTCCGCACTCAATTACCACCACACGACGTAGCGCCCGCGGCTAGACATCACGCGACCGACCAGGAGAAATCCGAGCATACGGTACGTATGAAGAATACTGTATTGTTACTTTCAGGTACAAAATATTCTATAAACATTACAAATTCAGAGCTCAGCGGCAATATTGAATTTGAATTATCTTTATGAGAAATAAGTAAATAAGTAAATGAGCTGCAAAAAATACTAAATGGGCAGCAGAGGTGGCTTAGGTTTAGGTTCTTTGGTGACAATAAAGAAAGGAGTCGACGTGGTGATGACATTGTTAGTAAATTAAAAAATATTTATTTCAATTATTCCAAAATAAGTTTTGTTCATTTTGATTTACTGTCCATTTATAATTTTTTTGCTGCTCCTTTAATCATACACTCCCAGACACCTGAATCAAGCCACCCTGCATTTTTATGTATAAAGGCCTGTAACATAAAAATAACGTTAGGTCAAAGAAAAAGTTTTTATGCAGTTTTGAAGCTGGCATATTCACCATCATTTTGGTGTGGCTATTGTTCCAAATTTGAATTCACAAATTAGAACCACAGAAGAAAAGCAGTCACTTCATTGTTCTAAAAAAACAAGGAAATATAAAGTTTGAATTGGAGCTGTTGTTTTGATTTAATGGTGTTGTTTTTCAATAAATGTTTCATTAAATTGTTTTCCCTGAGATTTTGACCTTAAAATTATGGATACTGCGCCTGAAGTACCCGCGCAAACTGTGACACTTCTTCAGTCTGGGCTCAGTCAGCGAAATGTGAGTGCACTACTTCATTTAAGCCGTTCTACTGTTCAAAGAGTGTACCATCAATGTCCAGGAGGACCACGATTCCGAGTGACCACGAGATCAGTTTATCTTCACGACCACCTTACGAAATTGTCACCTGACCTCATTACAGACCCAAGAATAGCTTCGAGACTGTCATGAAGTAGCTGTTAGCGCTCGGACTGTTAAAAGGAGACTCAGAATGTGATAGCCAGCCAATGGACCCAAACTGACACGAGCTCACCGAATGGCGCGCCATTTTTTTGCATTGGACTCAACGTCAATGGAGCCAAGTAATCTTCACTGATGAATCCAAGATTATGCTGTATGGTAATGATGGAAGGACTACCGAAGACAGGGAGAGCGTTTTGTGCAGTGCTGTATTGAAAATAAATATGGCGGGGAGTCATGGACAGTCTGGGGAGGAGTTTCCGCGGAAAGAAAAACTGGACTTCAGGTTATAACGGGACCACTGCTACCACCGCTAAATGGCGACCGTTACATTCGTCAATGCCTAGAGACATGTGATGTCATATGCTGGGTTTGTTGGTCAAGATTTCATTTGTATGCATGATAATAATGCAGGAATTGTCAACGAGGAGCTAAAAATGGTATCGAGGAAGAATGGGAGAGCATTCCACAACACGTCATAGTGACGTTGATTGATTCCATGCCTAACCGCAGGACGGCCGTCGTAAACGCTCTTGCTGGCAATACAAGTTACTGATAAAATATTTTTTTAGGTAAACTATTGCTTTTTTCAAAAATCCAATAAAAGTACTTGCCATGAGAAAGGCGAACACACGACTTTTTACACTTAAACTAAATGTTTTCAGTATTCTGAACTCAAATTTAGAACAATGGCATACTGAAATGATGGTTAGTATGCCAGGTTCAAAACTGCTTATTTTTTTTTTGATAAATCAATCATTTTTTAAGCTTCAGGCTTTCAAAACTGAAACTGCAGATTGCCTCGATTCAGGAGTCCAGAAGTGTATTATGTAGATACTTTTGACATTATAACTACACACTTAGCCTAAAAAGATTAAACAAACTATTCTCTATGGCGTAATAAAATGTATCTTTTTTATTTTCAGGAATACATAACGCGAATCAAAGATCACGTAGTTGGTATGGGAAATGTGGTTAGAGTGGGACCCTTGCACAGTGGAGAAGTCTACTCGGTGGAGAATTGCAAGTCTCACTCTTCAACTAAGTCCTACGCACTGCCACTGAAAATATCAAATATTTCTAGAGGTGTCAAATATAACATTGTGCCGAAAAATGCTTCAGACAAAAAATTGGTGTTAGATTCACAGGGTAATATTGTAAGCAGTGCCGCCAACTTGCCCGAATACAAATCCAGTCCAATTTTGAGTCGTATTGTGAAGGATAAGCTCAATATAATGCATATTGAATCGGACAGGATTAAGAGTGCTGTCGAGCATGGCCCTGTCTATGATAAATTGTTCAAAAACTTAAATGATTTACACATTTCTGTTACTAATGATGTTTATTTGAAACCCATTAAATTGTTTCGTGAGGAGTATAATAAAAATCCTCAGTTCAAAGAGGAAACAAATGAGTTTGCTAATAAGGCCCTAGGAGTTCAGATTATGCCAGATTTATGGGCAGCGAGTAACAATAATGTAATGAGCACAGCTAAATTGTTGGACAGTAGAATTCATAAAGGAACAATCTTTGCGCCTAATGGCGAGATATGGAGTTGGAAACACGAGCCTACCACTCCAGAGCACAGTGGCACAATTTGCTCCACAAAGATTAATCCTCAATACTCCACTGTCACAAAGCCCATGAACCAAGTTGAGCCGCAACAGACTGCACCTTTGAGGGATTATCTCAGGAGTCAATCTAATGAGGATCTTCCACCGCCACCTTTGCCTAATTACAGCACATACCCTGGTTCCTTACCACTAAGTACTACAGATAATGACTGGGGACATTCCAATGACAATGAACCTGAAAACACATATGCAAACCCCCCACTTGCTGGCAATTATGCAGAACAGATGGACCCAATTATTGACCAGCTTTCTGACATGTCGTTAAGTCCTGCAGAGATGGAGTTCAACAGGAAACTTTACAATGAAGGGGTGCCTTGTCAACGATGCAAGAAGTCAATGTTCGCTGGTCAAGTGGCAGTGAAAGCCGAAAGAGCCGGTCAGGAAGCCATTTGGCATCCACAATGCTTTATTTGCAGTAAATGTAATGAGCTTCTTGCGGACCTTGTTTATTTCTTCTACAAGGGGGAAATTTACTGTGCCAGAGATTTGGCCAATGTGTTGGAGATACCTCGCTGCGCTGGGTGCGATGAACTGATATTTACTAGGCCCTATACAGCTGCAGAAGGCCGAGCATTCCACGTGCAACACTTCTGTTGCTACCATTGTGATGCACCTCTCGGTGGTAAAAAGTATGTACCAGATGATAAGACCGGACTGCCTATATGTTTGTCTTGCTATGATCAGTTTTATGCGGAGCGGTGCCGAGCTTGTGGTGGAGTGATAGGGCCTGAGCAGCAGGGTGTCTCATGGAGCAACATGCACTGGCATGCGGATTGCTTTATTTGTTCAGGAAGAATGTGCGGTAAAAGCCTTTTGAGTGGCCGTTTTGTTGTTAAGCAAGAAATGCCTTTTTGCAGTGTGCCTTGTGTCCAGAGTAGGATTAAATAAGTAAAAGCAATCATTCCTTTCATGTTTTTGGTATTATTTGCATTTTAGGGCATTTTTAAGAGCTTATTTCCTTATATAATAGCATTGTAATATAATTCTGTAAACAAAATACGTATTTTCGTAGAACAGTTTATAGAATCTGACTAAGGCACATAATAAATATATTTTTGATATATAATAACGCCCGCCACATTCAATGACGATATTATATAGAGTATGATATTTATATAAAGAATTTATATATTATAATAACCATATTATTTCTATTTATAAAAAGAACTTTATGATGTGTTAAATTTTGAGGACAATCAGGGACCAGATTGTATTTTTATATAAAAAAATATATATACATAGGTATATATAAAAGGTTTGGAATTATACAAATCTGAAGTGCAATTTATTAATGCAGATATTAAAATTGCGTATTTTTTTTGATAAGTTTATTATGGTGAAATAAGACATTTAATATATAAATTTACTATTACACTATAAAAGCGTTTACATAACATTTATTATAAAAATAGGTATTAATTAAGATTATAGTTAAGATTAAGATTAACAAATAGATAAAACTATTATTAATTGCCATGAACATCATTTATGTGTGATAATAATTGACAAGTATATTTAAGTATTTTATGATTTTGACACAAGATATTAAGTGCCATTGTTTATGCATGTATTTTTGGATTTAATAAAAATATTTTTCAAAATGATTTGTCTTTATATTCCTGTCAAATCTCTAAATTGGTTGATTGGTCTGTCCATACTATTGATCAACTTTTTTCTCAATAGTATTAATCACTTTATATACCCTGGATAATCATAAGCATGGAATTGGTTATAACTGTTTATTTTTTATATTGACGGATAGTCTCCTACTTCCGATCTGATCATTAAGTTCTAGTGCATTTTTTTTAAAATGTACCTATATAAAAAATGAAATTCGGTATTTTGTTTAATTTCAGTTTAATCTGTTATGCCAACCTTCAAGGTGTAATTAACAGCCAACGTGCCAAGTAATTAACGCTAACCTCTAAATATATTCGGTGTAATTATCCCTATCCAGTAATTTTCAAAGTTTTTTCAATACCTTTTACATGCCCGCACTGCGATTAGATCGAGTCAACCCCTAGGGTTCATTCATTTCATTCATTCATTCTATTCATTTGGAAGTAATATCTAACTATAATAAGCTGACTAATTTTTTAACAGCTCTTTTTTGTTACAGATACCCATTTCATTAGATTTTTTTTCCAAATAACTTTGATGTAGACGATTTAGTGTAGGAAGCATCTAGATTTTTGCACTGCGAGAAAAACTTTTGATAGGTACATCGTTCAATGCAGCAAGCTCAGTCGCTTTTAAAATTTTTAATGTAGGTACACATACAATATTGTTTTTAAAATTCCAAGTCAAGTAGTTTCTTGTTTGTTGGTTAAAAGTATATAAACGACTGGAATAATCGTGCCGCTACTTTCTGACTCATAATTTAAAACAGTATGAATAGTGTAGAATGAATAGTGAATAGTGTAATTGGTAGAATGGCTTAGGCACCGCCGTAAATCTAGTGCCATCTCCAAGGAATCTAAGTCTTTTTTATTATCTTTTTGAGCAGTCTGTGCAAAAACAAATAACTTATCTTCATCCCTAATCTCATACTATAATTTTTTAATTTATTAATTTTGGAAATTTAACATCTTTTGAATTTTGGAACTATAATGAGTCTGACTGTACCCAAACATCGTTTTCTTAATCCATATAGTCTTTCTTCGAGGAAAAAGATGTTAGAGATTGCAGTGATGCATAGGTACCCTTTTAATGTTTGTAAAGAATCCTCAAATAATGGCTATTGGTTCTAACATTGTAGCAACTTTCAGTTTGCAGGAATGCATGGCCAATCAATTCTATAGCATTTTTTTCTGAATTCGGAAGACATGTAGGTACCTATGCTGACTCTAATTATATTAGTCATTTTAGAATGTTATAAGTGACGCACAACCATTGAATTATACGTTATACTTTTACTTACCTATAGGTACTTTTTATATCAATGTGCACAACACGTTTTTCTGTTACTACATCCAGAGTTCATGGTACTATTTATGTAAGTTTTTAATTTGAAAACAATATTTGTATCCCTTTAGTGAAATACACGGTTTGTTCTTAGCAGTAGTTATCACTTTTAATTCATTAGCTTCCATTGTATCTATTTTTTAAATAAGTATAGGTATGTATGTTCAAGAAATCCTTGACATTGACAGAAATCTGAATATTGTATTACCTATCATATTTCTCATTTTATGTGGTTAATACTATCATTAGGTAATGATTAGAGTAATAAGTATCTACTCCGAAAAGATAGTAAGTACCCATATGCCGCTAATTCCCCACTGCTCAACTAAAGTGCTATGCATTATACATATTATACTACACTGCACGGTAATTAAATGGAAAAATAAATTCAGTGTACTGGTCTGGCCTCGAACATGCAATCCCATCCTAAACAGGAGGAAGGCCAATTACCACATCACACTGCAGGGCTGTACATTATTTTTTAATACCTACAAGTAAATAAAATTGAAAAAAAATCTTTACGTGTACAAATGTGTGCCGAGCCTGTCCTCCGAACCCGACCTAATACGAAATTGACGTACTCCCTATATGACCCCCTACGAAACTGACTCACAAAATTGCAATATCTTTAAAATAGGGTTCTCAGATGAAGGTAGGGAGGTCAAAATGATGTAGCATTGCATTACTCTGATTACTCTACATAACAATAAACATAATGAATACAATCTGAACTACTTTGTTCGAGTAAATGTTCATTCTTATATGCTCAGGCACATTGGAATTTTATAAGGAATTGCTTCGGTTTATTCCCGAGCAGTTTGCTGTGCTGGGGTGTTACCGAGTTGGTGAGACCTTTCCCATGGACCCTATGTCTGTTCAATTATCTTTGAAGATATATATCTGGATTTGGACTTATTGACTGCACCATAGAAGCATTTCACAGGGTAGAATTACCTTGGTATTCAGTACCTACTCATTATGTTAAGTCTAAGAAGTAATTTTTTGTGTTATTATTATTTAACTTGGTTTATCATAGGTAAATAATTAATTGTAAGGGGTGCTGCATAGATGAATTGATGGGAGCACTGTAAAGCCTACTCGGATTATAAAGAATTATATAAATACTAGAAAGGCAAACAATGACACACATGTTTACTAATTTATGACAAAAACAACTGTTCGGTTATAAATTCGTTTAATTAAATCTTGATACCAGAAAATACAGACTTGGCAAAAAAACACATCGTACTACATTGGCATTTGCCAATAGTTTGTACTTTAGTACTTTTCTACTAAAGTACATTTATTGAAACATAGTGTTACAAATAACTTCAAATAAAGCTACAGCTTTGACTTAAAATAGCTAAAAGTTTTATTAATCCAATACGGATATTGATAAAAAAATGTTAGTTAACATCATTTATTAGTAGGTAGTTATAAAATGTAATGTTCAAGGAATTTAGTATAATAATTATGCTTTTATCTTCAATTTTCCCAGATCATTCTTTAGCTTGTTGAGGTTCTCTTGCAAGGCTTCTTGTTTGTTTTCTAACGCAGAAATGTGGTCATCTGTCCTTTTGATTTCCTTGCTGATATACTCCATTCGTTTTGACACGTTCTGTCGGGCTTCTTCTAAATCTTGTTTCACTAGTACAGGCCCTATGAGTTTATATACTTCATCACAAAGTTTTAGCACACTTAATTCTTCTTTTACCGCTTTATTTTCATTCAGTTGTCCGTCTAACTGTTGTTTCTGAGATACTGCCTTCTGATATTCTTTTTGTACACCATTAAAAACTTCTAACTCCTTCTGTAACTTCTTTTGAATTTCTTCAGCCATTTTAATAAAATATTTTGTTATATAGCGTCGATTGACTGTAATTTTTATCAAATAACTATAAATAGAGTAGTATGCAATACAGCCCAATTTCACTGCTATTACTTTTAGGTTATATTTAGACGATTGACAGTGACAGATAATAATTTCTTCTCAAAATCAAGAGACCAAGGAAATCAAGTTCATAAAGCACGTGTATAAAGTAATGTCACTTTGGAATAGTCTGATAAATAATATGTTGTAAATTGAACACCGAACTTTCGAGCGTTAATTAACTACTATAGGCGACGCGTTAGTGTCGCTGCTCAAGACTTCCCATCCGGGTCTACAAGGCTTTAATCAAAGCCATATCTCCTGCTCCGGTAGAACGTGGTTCACACCGAGAGTCCTGCCTCGCCCGATTTCGTCTCCCAGGAGGAAATTTGCTCCACCCAAGTCGGCAAAGCCGAATCGAAATATCCAACCTGGCCCGGCCTTTCAGCCCGGCCAGGTCGTCTCGTCCCCAGCGGCTCCCCGCAAGGAAATACCTCCTCTCCAGTCATTCTTCAGGACAAAGCCCACTGGAGCAACGTCCGCGCTGCTTTAGATTCCCTGCGAATTAACTTCACCAGTGCGACTAACACGGGTGTCGCTATTAAAGTTAAGGTCCCCCAGCGCCAAGGACTACAGGTCGCTCACCGCCTACCTACGTAAGGAGAAAATCCCCGTTCACACGTACGCAACGGAGGAGGAGAAACGCCTTCGCGTTGTCGTCCGCGGCCTCCAATACCAACTCGGAGAGGATGAGATCCTAGAAGAACTCAAATTGCTGCAATGAAATCTCTTTTTAGCAGCTTGGAAAGAAGCTGTCGTATCGGCATCCTCAAACCGGGTAAACACCGCTCGGAACTCTCTAGTTATAGATAAATACTACTTATAACAGTATAATAAATACTTATAATAATAAATAATTTAATAATATATAAATACATACATAAATATCTACATCTGCATTGCACCCAATATTAATTCGCAAATAAGCATCAAAGTTGACAAAGAAAGAAAAATAAGAGGGAATTGAGGTCTCCACCGGACGAAATAGAACAGGTTAGAAACAAAATGGTAGCGAGAGGAAATCATTGAGTAAAGAAAGAAAATAGAAAAGAAGAGGAACTAACTAATAGAATAATGATTTCTAACTTGCCTTTTAAAACTAGACAGCGAATGAGTACGTCTAATGACAACTGGTAAGGAATTCCAAAGCCTAACAGCCTACACACTGAAAGAGTTAGTAAAGAAATTTGAAAAATGGGTAGGAAATTTAATAAGTAAATTTTCAGAAGAACGTAGGTAAGTATTTGGATTGTGAAGCAAAGGATTTAAAACGCTCCTTCAAATATTGTGAGGTCAAGCGGCTAAAAAGTACAGTGTAGATAAGTGAAACTAAATGCGTATTCCTGCGAAGTCGGATTGGAAGACACTTGAACTTATTACGAAACTTGAAAACATGGTCATATTTACGCAGTCCAAATGTGAAACGGATGCAAAGATTTCGGAGGCGCTCAAGTTTGTTGAGTTGGTCTTCCGTTAGGTCAAGATGACAGGTATTAGCATAGTCAAGTAAAGGGAAAAGTAGAGATTGAAGTTTGAACTAATGCAACTTTAATATATGTCGTATGGAATTCCCGTAAATGTTTCAAGGAGCATGTCGTAGCAAACATCCTCCTGCTCACTTCATCGATTTGAGGTCCCCAAGACAGGATTCGATCTATAAGTATGCCCAGATTTTTTACCTTTTCGCTATACGAAATACATAGACCGCCAAAATATACGGCAGGGCGGTGTTGCCAATCAATTTTACTAATGTAGGTACTTAGAACTACCGACAATAATTACTTGACTCTTTGCAGGATTGACCCGCAACCCATGAGATTTGCTCCATTCAAGGATGCGAATCAAATCAGTGTTAATTATGTCGACTGCATTGTTGAGGTTATCCAACGTGGCTTGTGTATAAATTTGTAAATCGTCTGCATAGAGATGATAGGAAGAAGCAATCTGATGGGTAATAGAGTTTATGAAAATTGCAAATAGGAGAAGGACAACACGCCACCTTGGGGTACGCCGGCAGATGTAGTGCTCCAGGAAGAGAAGGTATCTTCTATGCGCACACGTTGCCGTTGCCTATCTATACAAATAGCTACGAAACCAGTCAATCGCCGATGGAGATAAATATGTTAAAGGAGTGTAATATACCTAGCATGATATATATGAAGCCATGAAGAAAATAAAACTTATCCCTAATCGTTTTAGATTTATAAATAAGCTTTTTACTTGAATTTTAAAATATGGACTATATGACTAGGTATAACGCTCACAAGCGTTCAATGCTTGAGATTTAAAGGTTCATTAGCGCTCACTCTTCGAGCGTCGAACGTTGATTTTACTGGCAGTTGATATGTGGGACAAGAAAAAAGCGGCAAATTCAAAAACCTTAGGAATGAATTACTTTCTGAATTTATAGAAAGTTTCACTTTTAACAGAAAATATTCACAGCTAAACAGAAATTTACATAATTTATTAGTTTACACAGATTACACTTTTTAAAGCTGCTCTTTTCTTAGCGACGTCTCATTTGCCAGATTATATTAATGGGTGTAGGAAGATTAGAGAACATAGAATTAGAGTACCTAGACATAGAATTAGGGTAGTCATAGAAAAGAAAACTAATATAATCTTGATCGTTTTATCCTGCGTTCATAACTGAATTTCTTTAGATGGAATAGAGATAGAAAAAAGCGCGATTCACTATCATATCTGTCACTACCTGAGCGTAGTGCCCTCTCAAGGACCGCCACTACAAGCCATCTTCTCATTCAATCACTATTGGCGACGTTCTTCAAGTTATCAGTTCCCTTGGCGGTGTTACACTACGTTTTACGGTACGTGGTCGCCATTTAAGGACTCGTCTACCCCATTGGTTATCGTTCTTACCTACCCTCGTCTACCCCATGGCTGACCCCAATGCCTCTTCAGCTTGCAATTTTTTTTAGTTATGTCGACAATTTCCTTCGTCGAATTTCTTTGTTACGGACTTTGTCCGAAATCGAACATAGATAGTTCTCTCCATCGCGTCGGTTAGGCATCATTCGCTAAAATACATACATCACCTAAAATGCGAGAAAATAAAAAGAAATAAAAATGAAAGTTTCAACTAATGCGTTCTGCCCGTTAAGAGGTACGGTGCCGGAACGTGGTCTCTGAAGGTGGGCTTAATTCACAAGTTCAAAATCGCTAAGCAAGCGATGCTAAATAATTACTTTAAAAAAATTAAATAAAATTAAACAAATTCACAGTCTCAAGTCCAATATATCCAATAAGTATAAAGTTAAGTACATAGATCTAATTTTTCAATTTTAAATAATCCTTTTTATGAATGAGTTTTTTTTCAAATAAGCCGTAAAACATTTTAATTGTTGTACACCGTAGGGACAATAACTAATATAGTGCGACTGAGCTAATTTTATGAGCTATGTACATAATTGGCAAATTGGAACGGTAGTTTTTAAATCAATAGAAAAAAAAAAGAAACAACGCATCGTTTGAATTTTCGTGTTGGTCATGAGAACTACCTACAGGTCCGATTGAGTTTCGGTTTTCAATATTGTACTCGTACAGCCTGAACTCGTGACAGTCATTCAGTTTTTTTTAATTATGATATTTACTCTTTAACACTAAATCTGAAAGTTTAGTATATTCTTTTCCTAATATAGGTTTTCTAATTTTTGAGTTTCAAATCAAACATATCTAACGATTTCTTGAGTGACATCAGATTCTAAACAGAGGAAGTCATGGGCAGGGCCGGCCCTACCATAGGGCGAACGGAGCAGCCGCTCCAGGCGCCAAGACCCAGGGGGCGCCTCAGTGGTCCTGTGAGGAGTGCAGTGCCAACGAGCATGGCTGTTTTCAATCGACAAATTAGACAGACTTAAGATGTTGTCGAGATCTTCTAAGTTCCATGCTTGCACGCATAACTGGTATGTATTAGGGGCAAGCAAGGGGGCGTCATAATTGGATCTCGCTCCATCCTAAAACTTGCCTCGGGCCGGCACTGGTCATGGGCATCAGTAAATAGATACTCATTTTAAATAAAGTTATTTTTACATCTTTATGTATTGTTTTATTACAAAAAAAACTTACAACAAAATTCTTAACTAATATTAATTAGAATTACAATCATGGTATGGAAGCAATCTTTTATTTCGCTAAATGTGGACATGTTTCTATAGGTACCTACTTACAAAGGAGTCTTAACCATTCAAACCATCTTAACCTTTTATTACTAATCTTACAATAAGTGTCTTAAATTAATTTGGATAAATACTTTGGTTAGCACAAAAATATTATATCCGTCGACACTATAGATTTTCTCCATATTCAAGAGTCCATACGTACTCGGCATTTGGATCACCACTTTTTTCGGCTTCATTTTGGGTTTCTTCAGTCTTTTTGAGAATTTTTTGAACGGTATCGAACAATGCTGGATTTTCTGGGAGATGTCTTGTGTCTTGCAATTTTTCAGAACGTTGTTCAAAAGAACCCTTTTTACCAAATCTTTCTCGAACAAATTTTTCATATAGATCTACATTTTCTTCGTCGTCTTCTTCTTCTTCTTCGTCATCATCCTGTTTATTTTCTTTCTCTTTATAATTCTGTTTCTCGGCATCGTTATAATAATAATCCCGAAAACCAGGAGAATCATCGTCGTTAACATTATCATCGCTTTCATCATCATCGTTGTCATTTTTTTTCTTCTTCTTCTGTATGCGTGCATTGTGATCTTCGTCTTCATCATAATGATATCTTTGTTTCTCTTCTTCTTTAAAATAAGGAGGTTCCTCATAATTGTAAGCTAGAATGTCTTCTGGTAATTTAATTTCAGGTAGTTTGATCGTCACGTCATCAAATTTAATGTTTAAATTTTCATCGTAATGGTCATTTGATAAAGAGTCTAGTGTGCCGTCATTTTGACTTTCATCATCGTTCTTAGTTTTAGTGGCGATTGGTAGAGTTTTATCACTTGCCTCTTCGTCGTCATGTTTTTCTGTTTTTTTATCGTGATTGTAATTTAAGGGAATTCTTTCAAATTCTTGCTTTACGTCTTCTTTTTTGTCAGTTCGTGCGACAGTTTTTTCGTTTTGTTCAACGCTCTCTGTTTCTTTTTTAGCATCACTACTCTCTTGGTTCTTGTCTTCGTTGTTTAAATTAGAATTTGTCTTTTCTTCGTTTCTTTCAGCTAGCTCACCGCTTTCACCTTCACTATTTATTTCGACTACAGGTTTAATTTCTTCGTCATTAATGCGTATTGGTTGTTTGGGATTATCAATTTCTTGGCTCAGTTGTTCTTCTGTGGCTTCAAGAGATTGAGATTGTCGTTCATTGCTTTCCTTTGAATCTATTTCTGGTTTACTAGTTTTAGCTTCAAGTGATGAATCTGTTTCATAATTTGCATAAGTATCTTTGGCTGTTTCCACTTCTCCTTTATCATTTACCTGTATCCTTTCGTGACTGAAGTCGTCTAAGTCTACATCTTGAATCTTAGGTTGAGAGCTGTCATTCGAACGGCTCTTTAGTTCCTCTTTATATTTGTCATGTCTATTTTCCTGAGAATCCTCGTTGCTTTCACTACTTTCACGTTCTTTAGAATATTCGGCAGGTTTATGGCGGTTTTTGGGAGACAAATATTTATTATCTTTTTCACCGCTCTCTAAGCTTTCATCTGAAGATTTTTTGTAAGTTGGTTTGGAACCTGATTTATAATCATCTCTTTCATCTCTTTCATCACTTTCTTTAACTTCTTCATTGCTCGCCCTATTAATGTACTTTCCATTTTCATTACTTTTAGAATTTTCATTACTATTTTCAAATCTATTTTCTCGAGAATCTCTTTCATTGCTTTCATGGCTATCTTGATAACGTTGAGGTGCTCTTCTGTTGTATTCTATTCTTTCTCCACTTCCTGGGCTTTCTCTGTATTGCTTATTCCTGCTATCTCGATACGCGTCCCTATCACTTTCTCTCCTTTCTCCGCTTTCTTCGTTCTCTTTATATTTCCTATTTCTGCTGTTTATATATTCTTCCCTCCCATTCCTTCTCGTTCCTCCACTTTCTGTGTTCTCCTTATATTTATTATTTCGGCTATCTCTGTATTCTGTCCTCTTATTGCCTTCTTGGATATTTGCTAGAAATTTATTACTACTTTTACCATTAGGTAAGTTTTCATGAAGTGTTTCAATGTTAAAATCTGCTCTTGCAACATTTGGTGTATCTTGTACACGCAAGGATGAAAGAATTTCACGGTCTTTGTGCAAAACAGGTTTATAATCATTTGAAACTATATTTTGAGTTGGTTTTGTATGATGACTTTGACTTTCTCTATCATAAGATCGTTTTCTTCTCTTTATACTGTTTTTAGCATGGCCCCTCGATTTTTCTGGTATGGTTATATTATCCTTCTTTTTATAAACATATTTTAATACGGTATCATTGTCAACTACTTCATTTAAGTTTGTATTATTTTCGGTACAGTCGTTTGATTGTGTGACTTGTATGCAATCATTATTTTGAGTAGCAACGTTAACAACCTCATCGTTGCATGGTGTTTGATGGTTAATCAAATCTGACTGTAGTTGTTCTCGTTGTTGCTGTTGTTCTTGCTGTGAAGCTAAAACTTCTTCAGTATCATTACACGGCTGGTTATGGTTTACATCAAGTGTGACGTTGTGGTCTTCACAATCGTTCTCGACAATAGTAGGTGTAACGTTAACTGTAGCAATTTGTTCTTCGCATAGGTCTGACTCATTTTTGGTAGAAATGTTTGCTTCTGTCATCTGTAAACACATAAACTAATATTTAAATGAAACACTAAGATTTAGAAGGAAATCAAGAAATTAAATATGCTTGTACTTACCTACTATGTTAGAAGCTGAAATTATTTACATATTCCTTATGTTACTCAAATTCCAGTGATAGATAATGAAACTACTCCCACATTTTACGATTTATTATATTGTTCTTTTATTTACACAATAATATAGGTACCTAATTATACAATAGATACTTGTATATGATCTACATATTACATGCAAGAGCATTATTTTTTTTTTTGTACAATAAATAAAAATAACAACTGCATGAAGTAGGTAACTTGCAAGCAAATACATTGCATAGGTACGAAGAACAAAAAAAAATACCTGTTTTATTTTTTGTTTTTACATTTACTATGAATGCACCTACTTACCAACTTCAAATATGACATTGTATAAGCGGGCAAGATTCTAGTTATCTGCTTAAAACTACTTACCTAACTACCATAATACTGGAGGCGATACATGTAACCACATATTATTAAAAACAAATAGATTTTTAAATATTTGCAATGATCATACACAAGGAAATAAATACTAAATACAGGTACTGTATTTTATATTCTAAATCGGGTAGGAACGCGTAAAATAAATGTATTTGTTTATCTTTTACCTTTTAACACCTGAATTCCATTCATCGAAAAATTCGGTACAACTATGAAATGGATAAAGACAGAACTTTGTTTTTCTTAGATGTCAAAATAATGGTTAGAGACGACGGTTCCTTATACCACACTGTTTATAGAAAGAACACACACTGACAGATATCTGCATGTCTTCTCACACCATCATCCTCGACACCTGCAATGTGTTGTAGCTACAGTAAACAACAAAGCGCATGACCTCTGTGACCCTGAGCATATATAGGACGAATTATCACATGTTCAGGAGGTACTCAAACGGAATGGGTACAAAAGCTAGTGGAAGGCAACCAAAGCGCAATCGGAGGGAGAAACATCCCGAGGTTAACAAACAGCCAGCATTTATGCCATACGTGAAAAGAATAACGGACAAAGTTGGATCAGTATTGAGAATATACTCCATTAAAACTGTATGTAGGTACTCCGTCCTCTAAACTAGCGGAAAATCTACGCACACTCAAGAATGTTATACCTTAGCAGACGCCAGGTGTCTATAATATAGACTGCAGCTGTGGTGTTCCTATATAGGTCAAACTAAGCGTTCAGTCGCGGAAAGGGTCAAGGAACACATCGCAGCTGTAAGAAACCACCAAACTAGTAATTCAGCAATAGCTGAGCACATTCTCAACGCTGGAATTAATCACTGTATAGAACTCTGCACTCCCAAAATCCTCTCCAGCGGAAGTCACTGACATTACGTGAAGCGATTGAAATTAAGAAATATAAAAATTTCAACCGGGAAGATGGATATAAACTGTCGTCGACGTGGAATCCAGTGATTAATAAATTTAAACCTTGCGATTTACCGTCTAATACGTTCGCGGACGTTGTTAGTGTGGTGTGTCGCAACCTTTCCGAATGTGAAGATCAAATGTGGGTAGTTGATGAAACTGCTCGCAACTCCCATCCTGGACTACCCCTTCAGTCAACTGGTGACCACGGCTGGTGTCACCCGTGCCGAAACGTCGAGTTGGAATAAAAGGTAAACAAATATCTTTATTATACGCGTTCTAACCCGATTTAGAATATAAAATGTGTACAAAACGCGAAAGTTTAAAAAGCTATATAAAGGTACTGCAGTTTAATGCTAACTATTTTTTTTATCGACCTCCAGTCGAGTATCATAATAGGTTTATTAATATTAAATGTATCTACATGTATGGTTTTATAAGATATAGAGCATAAAATATAGCGATATCCGTAATTCCTGTAGAATAATTAAATTTAGACTACAACAATATGGCAATCGAGCACTTGGCCATGTTTACATTACTTTTGTACAAATTTATTACATTCTACTTTATAAATATGTTAACTTATATATTCAGGCATCATGTAATAGTTTTTAAACCTTGATTACATATTACAATTACTCATGTTTTTTATAGTTCATTCAATTGCAATTATAACAATTTATATTGTTTTTGCAGATCAGATAACTGAAGTAATATGGAAATCTACTTAAATGTGTTTGATAATACTAAATAACCTCTGTATCAGCGAATTTACATGATCCCTAATAAATGACTTTCAAATTAAGTAGTTTGCTTACATCTGTCATCAATATTACGAAAATAAATCACATTTATATAAAAGGGTGGATACTAATACCCATCAAAAGATAAATTGTAAAAGTTTATGCAATCTATTTAGCTTGAAAGTATTAAAAATATTGATGACTACAAGAAATTGTGTAGGTACTTACTATCCACATGATTAACGTGGCCATTGAATAACTTTCAAGGTAAGAAGAAATATATTATGAGCCATAGCAATGGCCGCGAAATGGCTACCATTTAGCTTGAAATTATTCAAACTATTGATGACTACAAAAACTGTGATTTACGTGACAAATAAATCACTTTCAAGTTAAGTAGACATATGTACAATAGACCAATTTATTATGATAAATAAACAGATTAGTTTTAAAATGTCATTTTGATCAAGTCTACTTAGTTTGAAAGTAATTATTAAAACTACAGTGACTACAATTGGCAATAAATACGGTGGTGGTGCGACTACTTCTTGCCGAGGTAGGGGTCATACGTGAAGCTACTCACAAACTGTTTAGCGGCGCCCGCAAATGGCGCTGGTTCCGCCCACTTGCTAAAGTCCATGGACGGGATGATGCCGCTTCTGCACGGCACTCGTGGATTTCTGTAAAGAAGAAATAGGTCAAAACTAAATCTTCACACCTTTTACTTGGTGATCTAGGTATGTAGTCTTCCTAGAAATAGATCGAGTTCTAATTGATTGTAACCATTCCTAATATTGTTCTAAGGACGCTTTTGTGAGTAGACATTACATACTAAGATTATGGTGTAAATACAATTTCAAAATATCCTGATAATAGTATGATAATCTTGGAGTTATGTTCCTATGTAGTGATAACATTTGTGCGACAATCTTACAGTTTTATCGTTATCGATTTTCTGGTAATGACAAAAGTAGTAGGTAGTATCTACCTAACATAATGATTGTAATCAAGGTGTACCTATTTCGTTTATCGGTGATACTGTTATTATATGTAAATTGACTCAGAAATATGAGTAGAATTTATTGTTTCAGGTTTCTGGATTGGATCGGTTACACTCTGTATACAGAGTACTCACAAATACCGAGAAAATAAATGTACAACCTTTTTAACCCAATCAGATTGTTGTTCTACTTACAGTTCATGGTCAGGCAAGACCATGGGATATAACTGCACGGTGTCAATAATGTCTGTGTTGTCGCATATGATACGTGCGAGCCGCGACTTCCTGATTTCCGCGAGCTGCTCCGGAGTGAATGATGAAGGCTGGTTCGGTAACTCGAACCTACACAAAACGGGTTAAACTTATAGCACAGTTGATATAGCATTTAAGAATTGAAACACTAAAATTGTATAAAAACACATATAATACAAGACTAAAGGAAAAGTACTTATCGAACACACATTGCCTGTGTTAGGTGTTTTCGTAAAATCATTACGAATACTTTTGAAAACTTTTGAAACCCTGATTTAGTGCGTGTTGCCGATTACGGCCTGATTCAGAATCGTTGACTTTGAAAACACCACGGCCAAAGGACGTGTAGTTTCCAAAGTTCCTACAGACTTGGAAGATATATACCTATATTACGAAAATTATTGACTTACCAGAATCTGTCACCTCTTCTTGAATATGAGAACTGCGTCGCAATGATGCACGCGAAAGTAGGTCCCAACATAGAGCCTGGGAGCGGTCGCTCGGACACGCCACCGGACCACAGGTCCACATCAATCGGATGCTCAAAGATGGATTCGTATCTCCGCACAGTGTCATTAGGCATCGACCCGTGCAGATCTTGGAAGCTATTAGCTCCGGATAGACCACAGAACTTCCTGAACTCCATGTATCCCGGCAATCCGAATTCTCGCCCTCGTTGCATGTTGAACGATACCAAATCCATTCCGAATTTAGCGCCGACTTTCTTGAAGAGGTGGTTAGTGACTTCTTGCGTGATTGAATCGTCCATAGCCTGGGCTACTTGGTTCATGAGACCCATGACGTATTCGTCGAGGACACCAGCTCTGTACAGATCATAGGGTCTTCGAATGAGGTCCGATAGCCGCTTTGATGCTGGAAAATATTATATTATCTTTGGTTTAGATGAATATTTTAACTTGTGTTGAACACAAAGCGAGCTAATTTTATAAGCTATAGAAGATAGGGAGTATAACGGGGGGTGAGGAGATCTCCTCAAACCATTTCATCTCTTTTCCCAGTCGATTTGATGAGATGCGTTGAGAAATGATCTGTGATAAATCTCATCTCCCCCCCCCCGAAACACGTATGTAAGTACACATGTAGTAAGTAAAGAGGGGTAAGTCCACCTAGAAACTCAAAAAAATACAATCAAACAACTGAGACCAACTGAGTAGGGCCATATAATAAACGTTATCCAATGACTGCATCAAAGTTAAAACTGTATAGAAAATCTCTCACCAATGAACTTGTGAGCCTTAGACCATCTTTCAACAGCGGTGGGCAGTAATGAATGTCCGAATCTGTATGCGGCGGCGGCAAACGCGTCGATAACATCAGGGTTCACGGTAGGATCGTAACCCTCCCAGTAGTTCTGTAAGTTATTTATTTATTTTAGGATCCAGTAGAACATACCCGATTCCATTGAAAATTATAAAACGGTTATTGGAAGCGCGATGATAGGTAATAATATTCGTACTAGGATAATTGGTAATGGCAGTGACATACGAGTATCTACATGTACAGCAGAGAATGAATATTAGGAGATTATTTTTGTATTTAAAATAATGTCACACTCAATGGGATTTCCTGTGCCATGGATCCAGAGACACATACAAAGACGAATACATACCTAACCCAGACGCGAATAAATATTTGTCTTTAAAACAAATGTACAAATGGGAATCGAACCGAATTTTGTACAGTGTGCAGGGGCACTACAAATTGGATTAATCGATCATCAAATGCAATAGTGTTATTTAGGATACGGATAGTGGACTCATTATTTCGTCAATATCGATATTATATAGTCGTAATTTCATTATACTCTTTATTTCACATCTCACTGCATCTTCTCCGCGCCATCCTTAAAACTGTTCCCAAATCGACCCTAAAGTAAGTATTTTTTATGTACGGGCATTCGGCTAACCTAAATATGTTTTCCTTCAGCGTCGAACTAGAGATTATTGAAAAATCAGTACTTAAATAGGAATTTAATGGCTGCGAACTCACGAAATGTGATTTGGGAATCGGTACCGATAGGTTACATATGCAATCAGGGGCGAATTAAAGTCTCATGAGGCCTGAGCTATGGATTGCGTCGGGACCCTTTTAAGAAGGTAAATTTTTTTCGATGCCCTCATACTTCCAAAGCCACAGTAGTTGGGTTTGAAGAAAACAAGCTTGCTCCGCTCGCTTGCCTATGGATTGCCTAAGCCTAAGTATGGATGCTTTCCCCCGGGTTACGTAGGCTCGGAATTAAGTTCAAGTTCTTAAACCGTTTGTTTCACTCGCTTTCCTTAGATCAATCGTTTTCAAAATGTTTTTGCTTTACTAAGAAGTTTCCGCGATTGGGACCTCTAGACCGCGAGGCACTGGGCTACAGTCCGTCAAGCCCTTCCTCTTAATCCGACCCTGTATCCAGTAACATATATAGGTAAACTTATAATTATTATTTACCTCTTTTTGGAGCACCAATCCAAATTTTTCCATAACGTCCTTTCCAAGCAGTATCGGCAAGAACTCGTTGTAGGTGATATGTTGTATCTCTGCGATGTTAATCCTCCGTGCTTCCTGGAAGAGCGTCTCATCGTCCCAGTGCGGGTTCACTTCGGCTAATGCTTCGGCGACGCGGTTGTGTTCGCGAGCCATCAGCGTATGCATTACAGTTAACACGAGCTGTTCGTTTACTCGGATCTCGCCTGAAAAGATTAGTGTCAATGTTTATATGTAAAAGCTTAATATCTGTATGTATGTATTTTTGAACAACTTTTTATTTGAACTTTCTGCCAAAATCAGTTCAGTAGTTTTAAATTTAAGTAGTTACATTGAGAAATAATTAAATGAATATACTGTAAATGGACAGCAAATCGATAGCCGAAAATTTAAAGGTGGGTTTAGATTTATGTTCTTCGATGACAATAAAGGAACAGGATATCCGCGAAGCGGGAATCCGTCAACTTTGTGATGTCACTCTTAGTAGCTAATTTAAGTTATTCAAAAATTGTTTGTTTTGTTGATCGTGATTTTAGTGATCGTTAGTTTTTTTTTCTGCTAGTTTAAATACAAGTCAATTACTAGGATAATGGATTTTATAAGGCCAACATCTATTTGTGACGTTATCTGAGTAGATACAAGAACCTTAATGTCGGTATGGACTTATTGAGTACATTTTCTAACTTAAAATTTCGTAGTTTCGCGATACTGTTTAAATAGAAACATACTGCAACATCTAATTTTTAAGACAGGGATTAAAAGTTCCTTAAAAAGAAGAATAAAAAAGGATAAAGCAGAAAAAATATTATTTTTGAAGATTTCACCGAAGTCCGAATATGTATATGAAAAATTAAAATGAGGTCTATATTGTTTGTTTGATCTCTACAGTTCGTTAGGGGTATTCTAGGTCAATTCTCTTGTAGTGTGTTGTGTGTGGTTTTAATTCCGGAAGACTTAAACTTCCAATAATGTGCTTCCTTTGCTCGGAAGACCTATATATACCTACATACCTACCTATTAACTATAGAGAAACACAGTTTAGAAGAAAGGTAATAATTAAGATATTTAAGGACAATTTAAGATATTAGATATTGAAGATTAAAAGATATTTAAGATATTAGAATTTTATAAGAAAGTATTTTAGTAATGATTAATCCTACTCGTACAAGACAATTCTTATGATTTTTTTGGGAGAATGAAATAAAAAATCTGAGAATAGTTTTGGTATCCCACATGAGTTTCTTTTAAAAATAATACTTACCAGCTTCAAAACAGAACATATTATTATTCGGCCTGGTGCAGCCCTCATCGGGAATGTCCAGTTTGAGGGGGAGCAACTCCTTGAGGCCGTACTCCTTGAACACAGTATTCATCCGCAACAGACCACCGTATCCAGCACGCAGCTTTCTGTAAACGTACAAGAATGAATCCAATATTATAATGTAGGTATTCGTATAAATAATATGGCTGCTATAAAAATACAGAATACCAGAAGTCGTCATACTTTCACTTTTTCTATGATATTAAAAGGTCTCTCTCACAGGCTCTCTAAAAACGATCTGTTATATTGTGCAATTTTACGGACTGCGCAATGTTTTTGATCGTCGGTTAGCGTGTGTATTGAAACTGGTTTGTGTGCAAGACGCGATTCAATTATATTGTGCAATGACATTATTTTAGGTCTAGGGGTTACTTTACCTAGAGAATTTTTCTGTGACGCCATATACAGTGTTTCCATCAATAGCTCCAGTCAGTGTGTTGAATGGCACTCTTGAACCTGTAACATGTTATTAAAATTATATATTCATGTTTAAATGGATGCATTTCAAACATATTTATGGGGTGAACATTACGTTAATCTCAGCAAGTTAACTCGAACGTCTATCTGTTTAGCTGAATTGATATTAGTTATTTAAATTGGAAGTATTAAAATGAAATGACGCCCAATTAGTTATGTGCATGTACTGACCAGTAACTAGTGCATCGTAATCGGGTCTAGTGCTTATAATAAATGTTGGTATACTTGTCTAAATAACTGTGCTACTGAGTCAGCTCACGTATGCCGTCAAATATGTTAGTGGTGTGCGCTAATGATAAAGCTACCGGAGTTCATGACAAATTATTTCTTACTGCGTTGTTTGCATAAGCCAAGTTGTAAATGTATTACTATGTCCTCGCGTAATTTGTTAGAAAATAAAATAAGTATTTATAGATACTGAGAAACGATAAATTTGTATTTTCTTGGCTTTTCACAACGCTTTTGTACGCCTTTAATGATTGTAATTTTCAAATCCTGAATTTGTATCTATATTATTTCATTATTGTTGAGAGTGTTCGAGCTACGGCTGTTATTAGTATGTGGAGGGAAGGTCGTATAAATGAGTCCACCACAAGTAAACAAAAAGAAAGCAAAGAAAATTAAAAAAAAAATAATAAGATCAAAGAGCAAATGAAGGCAGCATGAGGCGCTTAATACTGATAATAATAATTTAAATGAAATTAATACCTTAACAATTTAATATTTTTAATAACTTGTGCAAAAATAAAATCAGAAATAAATAAGGAACGCCATTCTGAATGGTCCACACTAAGATTCCATTTAGAACACAGCATTTAGACATACATCCAGTACATACATACATACATACATACATACACCCTAAGCATACATTTGTCTTTAGATAAATTAATATTGACAGACGATCGAACCCTGGACCTTTTTCTTACAACCACCTGGGCTAATCAGTTATCTTACATTTTTATGTTCTTACATTCGAGTAGTTAAGTTTTTAATTTCGTCTGTGGATACTTACTCGATACTTACATTAGATACTTACTCGTATTTATCTAGATTGCAGATAGAAAATGTAGAAATGCTACTATAAACATAATAAGTATATGGATCTAACGCCTGAATTCACTTTCAACTCCGAGTTGCGATATACTCGTATTGGTACAACAGACATAATACAGGTCTAGAACGGTCACACACTGCATGCATTAATTTATGGCGATTCGCAACTTTAGTCGGCCAACTAACATTGTGTGAAGCTATGAAATGATTTCAACCGCAACATGCATGATATTTAAGATGTACGTAGAGGTGTCACATATCGGTAGTCTCGTCTATCTAGTGTGTAAGATGCCGTGAAGCAATCACAGAGTGACGAACGCGGCCGCTAACTCGCAAATCTATGTTTTGTTTGGCAATTTATTAGGTAGTTTTTGCGAATAATCAACTCTTGCTTGTAAATCTTGTTGCAATTATAATGCAATATTTCTTCATTGAAGTAGATACAACATTAAGAGATAAATATAATTCCATACTTGTATGAAAAGTAGGTAGGTATATAGATAAACGCAACAATATATGGCGCAAACAGTTCAATTTTTTAAAATTAAATGGTCGATCTTTTTATTATCATCATTATTCTATTGGTGGATTAAGCAGAAGAACATGACCCAACTCGTAATGATGTAACATTTATGAAATCGCTTAGATTATCTTAGCTTTGTCGTAATTTATTTGCGCAGTAGCACAAGTGTATTATAAAAAATATTCTTGTGGACCAATGATGGCACTAGATATTTAATATTTCTACTTAGGTAGATTTAAGGAATAAATGGTTTTCAGTTTTGGATATTTTTTATAGAAGCGCGGTGTATTAAACTCGCTGAGGTCGGTTTGATACTAAGTAATAAATATCAATATTGTATTAGTATCTATTCATCTAGGAATACTGAACTGAAACACCTAGGAATACTGAATAACTAGTTTTAGAACACTGAAAGCATACTAAAGATGTATTTCTTTGAAAATGTTTCTATCATGTCTTATGGCGTATTACAAAGAAGTCCGTTTTGGCAAGGTACGCTGAGACTAAATTCGATATATGTATTGTACTACAAAGAAGTATTTGGAGCCAACATTTTAGAGCCTTTTTTTGTCCACATTTATTGAGTTTTGAAAGTTTTTCAGAGAGAGAGAGAACACATACCCAGGCGGCAGCCGGGTCTTGGCGAGGGGAAACCTCTAACGAAGTCGATACACTTGACTCCGAACAGGCGATAGAAATAGTCGTCATCAGGCACGCGGATCTCGTTACAGTAGGGATGCTTTAGATGTAGAGGGCGTTTGCAGCATTCTTCGGGATCATTGCGATTTACGGGATCTGTGGGAAAAGAAATTGCATCAAATCGTAAATTTCCGCAACGACATACCTTTTTTATAAAAAAAAGGTGGCAGACAAACATACGGTCCATCTGGTGGAGTCCAGTGGATACTGTCGCCCATGGACATACTAACCAACATCAGTCCAGAGTGACAAACATTGGCACTCCCCCGGATGCTTTGCCTATCTTTGGAGATATAGTAATTGATTTGGAGAAAAGGTTAGGAAAATAGGGAGGGATAGGATGGGATGAGAATGAGCTCTGGTATATCTCGGCCACTACCGAAACCGAACCCAATGTATGTACGCACGGCACATACATTGGGTTAATGGGGTAAATTGGGAAATGCAGTAAACTGTTCAAAGAACTCATTGTCAGTAACAATAGTAAAAGTAACAAGTCTAGTGGCGGTGTCACAGCGAGCAGTTTATCAAATAATTATAATTTCAAAGTATAATAATTAATGATAAGTTATATTTTTACCAAGCGGCGTGCCGGTGAGCGTATAGTCGTGGTCCATGAACTGTCCCCAGGCAATGACCATGACGGTCCCGGCGTGATCGTGGAAGCCGTCATCAGGGTGCATGGTGCGCGACACCACGCGGGAGAGCGGCAGGTCCCGCCCGGTGTGCGAGATGCGCGGGGCATTGATACCGTCCGAGAACAACGGCCCGATCAACCTGCATCGATACAAGAAGAAGATATGCAGTTATAAAGTAGTGTTTATACTTGTACTTGCAGACCGCTTGTAAGGGTGGCTGTAAAGATTTTACGTTGACCGTCACCAACCTGTAAGGGTGTTATATGAGTATTTATTTAATCATTGCTTCATTAATCGTTTCTTTTTTACCTCAATTTTAGTCTAATATGTAATTTATATGTACCTACACTTTCGCGTTTTGTACACATTTTACAAGTACACTGTAAACGCGTAAAATAAAACGTATAAATATTAGAAATAAAAGGCAAAGAAACCCCTTAATTTTACGCGTTTAGATCCGATTTACAATAAAAAATATTATGTAGGTGCTTTAAAAATTTCCCTTAAAATTTTCATACTCGTCAAGCATAAAGCGTATTTTACCGATGGATATAGCTGACTAGCTCCTTAGAATGTGCGTGATCAAGTCACGCAAATTTATGTACTTATTTACCATTTGTAAATTTTCTGATCTCGTTTATGCATAAACATAATTTATCCCTAATTTGTTATATGTGTTCCCTATATGACAAATTAGGGAACCCAGTATGTATATGTGTACATCAGTAACAGCATCAATCCCCTTTGTTTATACTTACCGTTGGAAAGGTGTGTTTGTAGAACCCCAGGTGGGGTTTTGGAGGTTGTTGCATAGACCATCAGCACGTCGATATTTGCCAGCACGGCATTCGACATGTGAAAACACCGGAGGGCACACCTCGCGAATAAGGGTGCGCGACGTGTCGATCAACGGTAGACCCTTCTCGATCTCCTCGTATGTTAGCCCGTATCTGTACAGACAAACGAAGGTATACCTACCTATATATGTTTACATGTTAATCTCGGTTTTCACTCCTGAGTGTAATTCCAAGTCGAACAGTTTCCAGTTGTCTAGATCATTAAATGTCATTAGTTATTATTTGGCGAGATCATTAGTCATTATTTGGCGAGATCGGAAAAAGGCCAGATCGGTAAATGTCCAAATCGGAAAATGTTAGAGGTGCAATTATTTTGAATGTATTTTATATTTTATCAATACAAAGAATTATTGATAAAAGAATTTCTTTCTGTTTACCACTAACAAACAAAAAAGAGTGGACGTTCCCAAACTCGGACGTTATTATGAAACTGAATATTATCCACATATCTCCGGTGCCATATTTTCTTGACTTTAAGTTTAATGGTATTAAATGAGGTGCACGCATAAGCTTATAAGTTTTTGATTTTTTAAGTTTAACATAAATTTATTATTGTAAATTGTTTGAGATTTTTAAACTATTTATTTCACTTTCTTATTAATAATTAAATTAAATTAAAATAATTAGTTAATTAAATTTTTAATTAAAGGAAAGATTAGTATAAAAATTTTTTGTGGGTATAATTGTTTGGATATCTACCAGGCTGTACTTTACACGTCGCTACAATTTAAATAAGGTAAAAGTAGGTTGGTACACCTCCCGGCCGAAAGTAACACACATCGGCTTTTAGAAAGAAACTATCGGCTAGCTTCGGTTTTGTAGAGCGTCGTCTCTGTCGTGTGCCGTTACGACCCTTATCATTATCGGGATCATAGTCGATGTGTATTACTATCGGCCGGGATGTGTACACATTTTGAATAATGAAGAATATTAATCATTTGCAATAGGTACTACATCACAAGGTCTAGTCATGTTAAGAAAAACGGTTAGAAGCGATTCCTGTTTTGATACAGTTTACTATTACTGCTTGTAATTTGGTAACTATATTTCAAATGCCAAGGTTTATTGCAATCGTACCTAATATGTGAATATATAGCAATAAATTACAGGCGTATAATTATAAATTTTAGCCTTGAGAATAAAGTTATGAGAATATTTATGTTTCCTTTCTTATGTCCTGTTATAGCCCAAGAGCCCGCGACGACCAGACCTTCGTTATTCTATAAAAGCTGAAGGTTTCTCTGCGCATGTCCCCAACACAGGTAAGAACGATCAGCGACTATGAAGTTTGGACCATGGTTACTTTGGCAGGTAACAGGTAGCAAAGGTGTATAAAATAGTACCTCAAATTCATTAAAGTATAAAGCTCAATTTTTTTATATTTTGTTCGGAATAATATTAGAAATCACGTCATCCATTGCCTTTGAAATTTTATCATCACAAATTTATCATCTTACTGCGACAAATACACAAACATTGTTGTCTACCACCGACACCATTTATTTATTTATTCGCATACATAATATATACATGGGTTATATATTATTGGTAAATAGTAATTACCCAGGTAGGTACGTGCACCATGTCAGAGCGCAGCAATTATAAAATAATATTTTAATACATGTCAACAATTTATTACCTTGCGTGACGCCACTTTATAGGCTACGATGGCGTAAAATGTACATAGAAATTTGTGTGATTTTTCTTTGAAAACATTGCAGGCTTTTAGCCCTACTGTGACAAATAAAATGTACCTATTATTTTTTATTAAAGTGATACGTAAATTATAGAGGTTATTATATATAGAGGAATATATCTAGAGGTAAATTATATATAGAGGACAGACCTTATATGGGTCTGTAAGAGGACAGAGAGAACAACATTGTACCTAAAGATTAGAATTAAGCATTATAAAAATACATGCGATAAAATAAAAACGTCTTTTTTGTGGTAAATATTAAAGACAAATAATATATTGGGTGTAGGACCGAAATATATTTTAATTTGTAGAACGAGATCGCAATTGTAAAACAATTCACCAGTGAAAACTGATCGGTTGATTCAGGTTTGATAATTTTGATGTGAATGATGTTCCTCGCTGTGGTCGCCTATTAAAGTAAATGTTGATGTTACTATTGAAACAAATGAAACAGATCGCCATATAAGCAGTCGTCAAATTGCGGAAGAATTTAGCATTCACCACTCAATAGTTTTGGATCACCTGCATAAACTGAATTTTGAAAAATTCTAGATGTTTGGGTGGCGCGTGATTTAAATGATAGAAACTTGGTGAATAGAATTTCTATAAGCGAGCTAAAACGAAATGAAATCAATCCATTTCTCAAGAGATTGATAACAGACGATAAGAAGTGGATCATCTAAGATAACAATGTTCGAAAACGATCATGGTCTAAGCGAGGTGAGCCATCAAATAGTCCTAAAGACCAAGTCTCACTCCGAACAAAGTAATGTTATGTTTATGGTGGGACTGGAAAGGTATTGTGTATTTTGCCACATGGCCAAACGATTAATTCTGATGTCTACAGTCAGCAATTAGTAAAATTGAAACAAGCACTTGAAGAAAAACGCCCAGAATATATGAATAGAAAATATGTAGTTTTCCATCACGACAATTTTCGACCCCATACACATGGATGGACTTTTGACAATTGATGGACTTTGCCTGGGAAGTTTTATTACATTCTCTATACAGTCCAGACATTGCACCTTCGAATTATCATTTATTCCGCTCTTTTCAAAATTCTCTAATTGGAGTAAAATTGCATTCAAAGTAGCCTGTATAAACAATTTAAATCAGTTTTTCGCTCTGAAATCCCAAAAATTTGATAGCGATGGGATAATGGCTCCGCCAGAAAAATGGCGAAATATAGTAGAATTAAATAAATGTAAACACAAAAAAAGGCACATACAAAAAAAGGCTTCATTATTTTCGCTATAAAAAGACCGCGAGCTTATCCGACTACCTAATATTTTTATACGCCCGAATTTAATATTCTTTTCATCATTGTTTTAATTTTAATAATGTTTATGTAAGAACATTTAGAAAGTGTCGTCTCACAACAAATGCCGGTAAATTATTTGTAACATTCCTTAAAAAGCGTAATCTTACATATACACACATCATGTTGCATTCAAACGAGTTTATTATGGTAATGATAACGGTCGAAAAATAAAGCTTATGTAGGTCACAAACTGCATTTTGAAGACTAAGGGCCGAATAAAAAGACGTTTCTAAAACTTAAATCAAGCGATTGGAAACTAGCCTCAAAACAGATTGCACAAGGTCCACACAGCTTTGACTAAATCCAAGATTGAGAATCGTCTTCAGGGAACTACCTACATTAATCCGGGCCTGAGAAATTCTGAATACTGTTTCTCATCAAGGTAATGTAGACTTTATTTATATCAATTGGATTTAATTACACATTGGAATGTAGTTTGAGTCGTCATCTCTGAACATATACCGCCTGTTCAGCTTTGAGTCGTTTTTAAACGCGTCTAAACGCTTACATAATTAGGCATCAATGCGAAGGACTAGCTAGGCATTAATTGGACCTATACGTTCACTAATCCTTCGATGTTGAAAAAACCAGACTCGTTATAAAACTGTATGAATTAGGGCCAATATTTTATCTAGAGTCCATGTTGGTACAACTTTTACTACAGGCATTTATAAATGTATCACTGTCGTATATAATGTTTAAAACACATAGGTTTAAAAATTTACTTCGACTCAATATATTTTCAGTACATATTTTGATCTTTTGCATTGCAATAATTTATTTGCAATATTCTTGCAAATAAATTATTGTATTCTATTCTATCCAATAACGTTCCACTGCGGGACTAACCCTGTAGTCACCACGGGGTTTTATCATTGAATAAAATTAAATAAACTTATATAAGAACAACATTTTGTTCGCTATTCAGAAGTTGTTTTCTGTTGTACTTGCAGAGCCAGATGAATAGCCGGATTTGTACACCCATTTAACGAAATATCTAACAATCAGGCGTGTGGGAGACAAGGGATTTTTTTTTCAAGGACAAGGGACATGGACAAGAACATAAGTTCGAAGTTAGGGAACAATGGCTAAACATTGAGCTTATTGTCAATAATGTCATAATAAGTACTACGTTAGTTACTTAACAGATATGATATGGGTGTGTGTTTGTGTTTGTCTTTGTATGTGTCTCTGGACCCACGACACAGGGAATCCTAGTGTGGGCCATTGAGTGTGGCGTTGTTTATTATTATTTATTATTTATCAATACAAAGTTGCACCTGTATGACCTTTTCCAAGCATTACTAATAAATCGTATATTTAATTTGAATAATTGGTCTACATTAACCGTTCAGAAGTCATATGACAGGTTAAAATGAAACAATGCCGGTCGTATCGAATGTGATGCGACCTAGATACGTCAGTCAAGTAAGACGGACGTAAAATTCTATATTATTTGATATGCAACCTTCAAGATGATATGCGGTAATCGTGATATAGGCATATGAGTTAACGAAAATTACTTACGTTTGTTAAGGTGTCATTTATCAATCCGTTCATATATCATATTCGCAATTTGCATATCTGTGGATCTATAGAATAAGCCGCGAGCGAATAGTGTTGTAAAAATAAGCGCTGAGCGCTCGAGCGCTAAGTCAGCGTTAGTGATCGATAAGAGCCTTAACCGTTTTAGACTTGCGCTTTTCACGTCGTTAAAAGTTTAAACGTTAAACATTCGAACTAGCTTAGACTTCACGCTTCAGTTAACGCTTATAAGAGTTTAACAAATACATAGTTCATTAGCGCTCACTCAGCGCTCGACCGTCGGGCGTTTAGTGCATGTTTTGACAACATTAATAGACTTACATCATAAAGCACAAGAAAAAAATATATTGTGTAAGAGAAGACTGGATAGAAAAACTGAACGCACATAATGTAGGTTGCCTGAAGTAAATTTGCCGCTTTGACAAAAAAAGTTAGACATCGTCGAGTAACGTTTAGTACATACCTACAGATATTAAAGGAAAATAGGAGAACTATTTTACCGATTTCAATGTGGCTTTAATTTTTATTATAATGTTTATTGAAGAAAATGAAATAGTTGAATAAACTTGTCGAAAATTGTTCTAATAGCTAGAGGAACGGAAGTTGATAATGGTGTCGTCGAAGATTTTTTTATAGAAAGTAGGTGGCAGACAGTTCATCTGGTGGTAAGTGGGTGCTATTGCCAATGGATATCCGCGATACATGCCAACATCAGTTTAGAATGACAAACGTTGGTACGTCCCCGAATGCTCCGCCTACCTGAGGAGATTTAGGAATGGATTTAGAAAGGGGTTGGGAAGAAAGTACCTACTCGTACATACTCTATTTACACGACATCAGTATTATCGTTGGATTCAGTACCTACAGTTTCAAAATTACTTAATAATGAATTAGTTCTATGTATAAATATGTATTTCATATTCTTTGAAATTCATATATATTGCATCTTAAATACTTTTACATTTTGGATATGTGGTTAAACGTGACCAGTTTGTCCTTCATCAGAAAAGCTATTTCATTTGAAAACCGCAGGTACCGCAGTATCGCTATGGATAATTTAACGTTTACTTTGCGGTCATTTATGATTTATACCATTACATTAGGATAGGTAATGGTTTCATCCGCAGAAGACTACTCAGTCAGATTCAAGCAAGTTATAAAGAAGCAACTATTCAGTGAGTACAACAATTCATCAATCCTTGCCCACTTCAATAGTTATATGCGGTAGTGGAGACTTCCGGAGATTCGCGCCCGCACAAATAGATACCTAATACTAATGTTTGCAAATTCATACTAAACTCGCATTGACTCCATAAACTGCGCTTAATGCCCAAGCTTTACTTTGTCACACATTATCTAAGTAGTATATTCTACTTTTCAGTATTATGATAAGTTTTTCCTTCTTAATGGCGTGTGCCACGTTTTATCTAAGGTGATTTAGTTTTGGTAACAGAGAACGAAAATGTAGTCAAACGCTCTTTATACCCGACTACGGCAAAGTCAAAGGACGGTAATGTTAGTATGTATGTTTATTGATCTGTTCCCTCGTAGCTCCTAAACTACTCATCACAATTTGACAAATGTGGTGTCGTTAGATTCGTCTTGCTGCTCCGCATAACATTGGATATCTGATGTCACTTTAAATTCAATATAGTGTACATGAAACACGAAAATAAACGTAACAAGAAAAAAATGCAGTATAGCATTTAGTTTCAGATGAAAGACTTTAATGTGCATATTCCAAAAATATATAATTTATATATTATACATAAAAATGGGTCATTTCTCCGTGAAAGGTAAAAATCGCGCGAAACGTGGATAAAAATAATTATATAGTCGTAGACTCCAAAATGGTATAAGAAAATATTAAGTTTAAAAACTAAAACTCGACTACGCAAAAGTTTTAAATATGAATCTAAAACTTATTTAAAACTTTTGCATAGTCGGTGTTTTAGTTTTTAAATTTATTTTTTTGTCAATTAGGAATAAAGATCAAATTTAGATAAACAATCTATAGATAAATAAATAATCCTTATTTGGAAACAGTAAATAATAGTATGTACTCGGATAGTATAAGGCTGTAATTTAACGTGAGAAAGTTGTGAGATTTTAGAGCCTGGTTTGTACTTATGCAAAACTAGACTTATGTCAGCGGTGCGTATCAACTAGTTGCGCTAGTGAGCCTCCTGACTTGACATTTACACATACTACCGCTCACTTGAAAGGTCACCGTACAGTTTGTACGCGAGAAATGACATACTAAGATCAAGGACCTGAGTATCCTCTATGACGTAAATGTAGCGTATCCTTTGTGTGAACTGGGCAGAACAGTTCACCTTGAAAATCGGTGGTTAAACTTGATTACATGTTATAATAACTATTACTAGAATAGTAATTTATTTGACATGGGGTCGCGTCGGCCTGAAATGTCCGTGACAGCTGTTGAGTGACACGTGATGACACGTATCAATAAGATGTAGAAGTACCTGCTTGTATATTTCGATTCCGCGTCGTGATAGTGACTAATTGTGTGTTAAATTCAAAGAAGACACCGAGTGAGTTCAACAAAGATCTGTTTTTGCGATGAGAAGACCAGCCGGCCTTGTATAGTGGGTATTGTCTTTTGGAATCAACAAGCTTTATAAGAATAAAGAGAGCACGCGTTCATAGAAGGTCACTTTAGTTCCGTAAATGTCAAACGAAAGTGAATGACGAAGATACAAAGACCTTTAAAGTACGAAGATAATTAGCAGCTTTATTTTAAGAATTGCTTAGTAAGCTACTGGTTTTGTATGTATAATTATATACTTCGTAAACTAGTTAATTAAGATCATTAATTAGAGATTTCATATGCTTTTTAATTGGGTTAACAATAAATTATGAAGATGCTCTCGAAGTTATGAAATATAGTGAATGTACTTACGTGCGTGCTAAATTGATGGAAATGTCAAGTATGAGCTCGCCCACGCTCGCGAAATCCTCGGGCTTCCAGTCGCCCTTTGGTTGAGCTACCACTGTACAAGACATATTATAGGTATTAGGTATCACCAACGTATATAGATTACTTTTAAATCTAAAACTTAATCTATTTAGTGGTTTCTAACAAACTACAATTTTAAATTAACGAAATCTATATTTTTTTTATTTAATAACTACGCATTAAATAGAGTATGATAATTTCAAACTGTATGTTTAACGTCTGTATATTTTAATTACAGTTTCCACATTTGATAACTAATTAAATAGTTCAATTTTTACTGTAAAACAAAGAATTCTAAGTGTGAAATTGTGTAATTGTACTCACAGATCCTCTTTCTGGCCTCCAGATAGGCTTGGTTGACTGCATCGTATGTGATGCAAGTGTGCTGACCCTCGTACCCACTGTAACAAATAGTATGAATTAATATTAATAATCATATTTTACGCATCAAGTACTTACTTTAATAAGTGATTCAAGATTGGTACAATTGACGACCGAACAAGGTTTTAACACTTATAAAGTTAAGATTACAGAGTAGCCGCGAAAGGATTGACAGGGAAGAGCGATCGGAACTAGAGTATAATGCGTTGCTGATGCTATTGTCACTCAGCATTGCTGATGCTGATGCTATTTGACACTCGACTTCCGTCATATTTGAACATTGAATTTCAAAGTTCTACCTCTTTTGTCAAGCCTGCAGATAATGATATATATACAGAGCTATAATGGTAATGATATGTATAATGATATATATACAGAGCTATAATGATAATGATGTGTATAATGATATATATACAGAGCTATAATGATAATGATATGTATAATGATATATATACAGAGCTATAATGATAATGATATGTATAATGATATATATACAGAGCTATAATGATAATGATATGTATAATGATATATATACAGAGCTATAATGATAATGATGTGTATAATGATATATATACAGAGCTATAATGATATGTATATTGATATATACACAGAGCTATAATGATAATGAAATGTATAATGATATATATATACAGAGCAATAATATAAGCATTTTATGGCATAGACTGGTACTGGTACGTTGGAATTTGTGATGTCGTAGTAGGTGTTAAATCTTCTATCCATTTTAAGTAGGGCCACAGGTTAAAAATCATTTAATCACTATTTCATTACGGTTGATATGTTTGCCTCGTGGCTTTTACGAATAGGTCAAAGTTGAGAAAACAATTTAGGAGCAATATGAAGCAACACCTTCGACAAATCGAACGCAATGTTCAGAATATTCGGACTTCGAATTTTGACATAAAATATTTTTCAATAATTGATTAGTCATTTAATCATTTGAACACTTGTCTTTACCATCCAGCCGCCAACAACTACGCCAACAAGCTGGTAACTACCCTCTTTTGGTCATCAGTCTATCTTACTGTCGGACGTCTAACGCTACACTTATCAATGTGAAATGGTTTGGTAACATATTAAATGATCCACAAATGAGAAGAGCGGAAGCTATTGGCAGAACTTGGCAGAAGTTTACAAATATCCAAGAGACATAAGCTGATAGTATGGTATTGAAACCATCAATAGTAGATAATCCACAAAACTATTAATTATTTACCATAATTGATAGAATTATTCATAACATTACCGACTCGAAGTGAATGTGCTGTTAACGGCCTACTGTGGAACGGATACGCAAATTATTATGTAGAATGCACAAAACCCGAGAATGATATTTCGACGACAGAGCTGACCCGTGGTTATTATTAGGCTTGTGGAATGTTATGTCATTAAATCGCCATCATGATCTGACTTTTACCTTAAGGTGAATTTTACACGTCATTAAGTCACGGAATGTGATAAAAAGTAATATTGCATTTAATATTAATAAAGGGAAGGGACTTTATTTTCATTAGGGGAATATTTAATTGTTTCAAGATAAAGAGAAACAAGAAACATATTTTAAACAACATGCCTTAACATCTGATTTTTAAGATGCAGTTATAATTTTTTTTTATTTATTTTAGTATTTACTATAGTCACCTGGGAAACTAAAACCGGCGAGAAGTTTCCTTTTCTCAGATAATGTCTCATATTATTTAATATTACAAGTGAACTTTAGAGCAACAGTAGGCAGTGAGATATTTTAAATCGTGTTTCGTTAAGAAAATATTACGAAATATACAGAAAAAATGTAGTTTGACATTATCAGTATTGGAAGACTTTTTATGTCTACATCGAATAACGGGAACATGCTATTAAATAGCTGTTCCGCTGGACTGATCACGACAGAATAAATTATACATAAAAATACAATAAAAATAAAATCTTAGATGCTTCTTAACTCGTAGTAGATGCAGCAGTTTGAGTGGTTTTATCACGTCTCATATTCCATGCATTTTGTTACCCACCATATGAATTTGAAATGGACACAAACAGAGGTCAGCCTTCAACTTCCTTTAGGAAGAGAGACAGTTCACAAGCATTAGGTTTATGACACTTTCGTGGAAGCATTTTAATAAAGAAATTGAATTGAATTTTGTTTATTCGTGGTAATTTTTCCAGTAATATAATGTGAAGGCAGTGTTAATGTCGGTCTGTCTGGTTCCCACGTCGACTAGCGGATACCGGAAGAACTTGCTGTCTCTCGCGATCGAGCATACTCTATTTTTTTAGACTCAATATTTAACAATATTTAAAGGGACAATATTCACATTGGGGACAGAAGTGAAGTTGAGTTATTGTTTGATAATTGTAAAAATTGTGTATTAGGCGTTTTGTGGTTTAACTCACTCACCCCAAAAACAAGTACGTACATTGAGGAAATATGATAAAGTGGGAAATGTACATTTCACGGTACCTAGTATTCTGTGACATTATACCATGTTTAATTTTAATATAATATAAAAAATAATAATTATATATGTATATGTAATATCCTTATCACGTTACCTAAATAGTGTCATGTAGGGACTCGGAAAAAGTATCGTTAATTTTTGGTATCCGGTACTTTTTTGTTTGATACCGATGTACTCGATACTTTTTAATCGATATTTTTACTCAGATACTTTATGGATTATTATTTAAGCATCGCAATAAACGAAAGTAACCCTACCTTAACTGGCATTATCAAAAATGTATTACACAATGGGCGGTTCATGTGATATAGCAGTATGGTACCGGGGCGAGACCGCTTAATGACTGTGAAAGTAAAGGCAAGTTTTCATATTTTAATTCGTGTAGCGAATACATATCTTATTAGAACATTCTTTTTGCACATAATGTACGTCGGCTTCGTCAGATAGCCAGCGGCAATGAAACTTAGAGGTATCTTAAATTTTTAGCTGTTTAAAGTTCGTCATACTAATAACGCTTTGCATATTTATTGCCAAACAACCGTAAGCTTGTACATTTACGTACATACTTGTGTATATTGGAATATAATCCCACAGCAAAACTAATACAGGTTGCGACACAACTGACCGCAACTGGTGCAATCGTCACGCAAATATTTGCTATGGACGAACCATGTACTTACAAGTACTTAGGTACACAAACTTATTGAAATAGTACCTATACATTAAGAAGACGGTCAATAGCATCCGACGTCAAGTTAGTGGTGCCGTTAGTCGGGCAAAGCATCAAACACAACATTTATTTATTTTCATAAAGCAATATTAATTTACATAATTTATGTTGTATTCGAATTCTCTTATTTGGCTGTCCGTTTTTGACAGTTTAAACACGAAATATGTTGTTATAAGATTGTACGGGATTCATAGTAATAATCAATATTAATATGAATTATCTACTACTATTTTATTTATTATTTTCCCTTTTACTAAATGTAATACAATCTGGCATTTGCTGGGATTTCATTACATTTGAAAGCGACTGATGGAAAGGAATCCAGCTTCTCGCTCTGATGATTTGCATGGATATTAATAAAACTTTCTATTGCACTGTACAATATTTAAATTATGCTATTTTTAGTGGTGAATTTTGTGAGTTTTTATTGAATGAAAGGTATAATTTAGCGAAAGGATTTCAAAAGGAAAATGTAACTATCTCGAGGTTGGTTATCTAACGCGATGCGTGGTCGGCGATGAAAGCAATTGTGGAAAGGTTACGACACACCGACACGGGGTCAGTTGGCGAACACCAATCGCCGGAGTAAACTAATAAAAGCAATGTTGTTAGTATCATAATGGAATGCTGCATGAATAGTGGACGTTACATCTAAAATTGGATGTGGTTACTTGATTGTTACATAATTATAAAATAGCTTATGTATACACTGCAGGCCGTGTGGTGACCACAAGCTTTAGAATATCACATCTGTTCCCGGGGGTGTCGTAAAAGGCGACTAAGAGATTATAAAGCCACTACCTTAAACTCTGAGGAGCTACACTAGCTCTAAAGGAGTGGACTCGCCAACCCGCTTAATCGGAATGACGTTTTCCTCATGCGCAAGACAATGTGCATGAGGAGGCCAAACAGTGGACTATAAAAGGGCTGGTGACGGTTACGATTTATATATTGCAAAACATTTTAGATTGTATTTACTCTTATTATTATTATTTTTTTTCAATATTATGCATATAATAAAGTAAATGTTGATGTTCTGCTATAAAATGGGTCTTTCAGAATAATAAGGCGATAAGACCCCAGCGAAAGTATGACCATCATAATGTATGTAATGTGTGAGTACGTCATAAGGCATAAATAACCAGTTAGGTACTCAAGGAAACCAAACAGCAGTATACCATACCATACCGTCAGCCTATGGTATAAGCCTCGCCACCACACACTGTCCTCGGCTCTCCTTATGCAATACAAACAAAAACAATATAAGGTTTTATACAAAACTTACGCTAAAACTGATAAAAAGACATGGGCGACAGTATCCACTTACCACCCTGTGGACAGTCTGCTCATCTGCCGCTTTCTTTCCATAAATGTATGCAGGTGAAATTATCCTATGAGTTACTCGCTCTAAGTAGGAACGACATTAGTACTATCACCAGGGTATTTAAGCGTCCTTGTAAGCTGAACAGACTCATGTTCAATTTGGGACTAAACGATTCCAAATCCGATTCTAAATATTTCTTCGAGCACGATGAAACTTAAATCACCTGCTATGAGTATGTGGCCTTTTGATGAACAAAAGATAAATAGGCGGTAACCTACTAAAGTCGAAAGGGGTCCTATAATTCGCTGCTAACACTATGTGTTAAATAGCTATACTTCCAGGCCCAGGCGTTAGTAACTAAATTTGAGAAAGGAGGATACGTCAGCAATTTTCTCAGTGTTACTATATTTTATAGACTCGCAGAGCCCCTGATCCTCAATTGAGATTTTTTTTAGATTTCGTTAATTCACTTACAACTCGTATGTTTCCATAAGACTTAAAGAAATCATTTGAATGAAACAAAAAATATTTTATTTAAAAGCACAATCTAAAACATTATACTATGTTTATTCATGTACATTATTACTAAAGTTAAAGCCGTATAGGCTTTCGTATAGGCAGAGCACAACAATGATGCAACAGTGACAGTGTGAAAGAGGTCTTGATACTGCGCCGGCAGATACGTCGACATTGGATCGCAGAGGTCGGTGTGGGCGCCTTCGACGACATTGCATATTGTCTGCACATGTTAAACTGGTCTATCTATGCGTAAATGCTTATTACTCAAGTAGATACTGTGACATTCTTCACTGAGAGTCTTTGACACATATTGTCAACTCTATATGTATATTTAAATATAGGACAATGTTTGTCTGTCTGTTTGTTAGCAGTAATTTCTAGATCAACTAGGCCGATTTGTTGATGTTTTTACTGATTTGCAGCGTGTTTACCTTGGAAGCTTATAGGGTCACTTTTAGCTAAATCAGTTCAAAAGTTTCAACAATACCTAACGAACAGGGGTCATCGCGCTTTTGTATCTAGATGACGTTACAATATTCTAGAAATGTATAATAAAGTATCTTTGTAAATGATAGATATGCCTATCTGGAAACACCAATTGATTTAGAAATTAGGTTCCAAGCTGGTGAAACCGATACTGGCGAGCCACCAATTGTAATAGTAATGGTTATTAACGTTTGATATCAGTGGTGGCAACTAGGAATAGACTGTGTATCGATCTAGATAATATATACTCACACATTCCCTCTAAGCAGGTTGAGGCTATAGTCGTATGCGGATGTGCGGCCTGGTCCAGCGAGGTACAGCGCGCACTCGTTGTCGTCGCCAACGGCTGAGAGCGGCGTTAGCGCGGCAACGCATGCGCACCAAAGCGCTACCACCAGCGCTCTGAAAATAAAACAAAATATTATTTTTATATAAAAATACTCTGACTCTCTCGACTCTGATTCGTGAGGTCGTGAGTTCAAATCCTCGACCCGTACCACTGAGTTTCTACTTAAATATCGTTTTTTTAAAAATTATACTAGGTGAGGGAAAACATCATGAGGATACATCGAGAATTAAAAAATAATCTGGTGCATGTGTATTCACCAATCCGTACTGGGCCCGTATGCTGGATTATTGTCCGAAACCCCATCGTGATTTATTAAGGGGAAGACCCGGTGCTCTGTAGTGGGACGTTATAGACTGATATCGTAATCGAATATTTTGTAGACGTTTTAATTATAATCAATAGACAGGGAAACGTCTCAGACTTTTGCAATGTCGATTTTAATATTTCATTTCTTATTTATTTATTTTTGCATCACAAATCAATACATATATTAAAGCACAATTTAATATAGTGTGTACAGAAGTGCTAAATCTAATTGACATCTCAATAATGTGACGACAGCATGATTGACATTCTAGCATAACTTTAATTGTAAATAATCTAGTGGTTAAAAGTAAATAAAAAAGAGAAAATAAAGTAAAATGAGTGAGGACAAAATAAAGGGAGACCTAGTCATGACGCTGTGTAGTCAGAGTGCGTTTAGCTTTGTTCTTGAACAGCAAAAGTCAGCAAACCGTCTGCGAATAAGAATGAGTCCATAATATTCTTAATTTATTCCTATTTCTATTCATTTTCAACATTAGGATTTATTTGGGTGTTATTTCCAAAGCTACTCTTAAAAAATTAAAATTTAACGTTTTAAACAAGAAAATTAACTCTACGTTTACTTATTCTCAATAAATTACGAAACGTAATTGCTACTTTACGACATAACTTTTATGTCTTGCTTTGTCAACACCTTGATATCCACTCCAACATATTTCATATAAAATTGATTTTGTTGCAAAATTAGTCATAATTATAACATTTATAGATGTCATACAATTAGACGCGCCGTGGAGCCAGATCCTTTTATCTAGGTCAAACAAATTAATTTGCCTGCATAGTTATAATAATCACATGAATTTAAAATTGTGCTATAAAATAAACGTTTATTTAACCAAATTGGTATACACATAAACTTAGAGTACTTAAATTTAACTATTTTTAGTAGTTATTACATATTTTTATGAAATTGAGCATACACATATGATGAGCATATGAATTGAGCATACCTACCGACACAATAAACCAATTAGTTATTTTTATTATTGTCCTATGTTATGTTACAAAACGTAACTTAGAATAATATAGCATTCTGTTTAGAGTGCATTTTAAGTATTTATTGAAGTCGTAATGAACATCTAATTATCACTGTCTCAGTATGATACAGTGCCTATTGGTCGGGGAGAAAGATTCTTCGTATTTTCTATAGAAATTCCTACAATTTTTTAATTACATTTACTTATAAATAAATATGTTTTTTTTTTCTTTTTTATAGGAAAAGGCGGCAGACGGGCATATCCACCTGATGGTAAGTGAATACTGTCGTCCATAGACATCCGCGATACATGCCAACATCAGTCCAGAATGACAAACGTTGGCACGCCCCCGGATTAGAAAATTCAGTACACTTTAAGGTAGTCTTCTGTGAGAGAGGGGTAACGTGGCCAGTCGAGTGCCCCCAGCGGTTGTGGAAATGCAGCATGCACTCTCCCCCTACCAATTTGCCGTTTTGATCGACAACATGTTGTAGATAGTGTCATGATCCCATTGCTGTAGAAATTCTGGGATTTTTGGCCAAAAAATTGCGACAATTAGTTTTGACAGTCTTTTTGATGTCAACCGTAAGCTACTTAAAGAGTTTTGAAATGACCGAAACAGGTGGAAATCGGAGGGGACAAGGTCAGGGCTATACAGTGGATGCATCAACACTTCCCAGCCAAGCTCTCTAAATTTTTGCTGAGTGGCTAAATATGCGTGTTGTCTGGCGTTATTATCATGGTGAAAGATCACACCCTTTCTGTTTATTAGCTCAGGCCGTTTTGTCTGCTTGCTTTAATCTAATCAATTGCTGGCAGTAGAGGTCAGTATCAATAGTTTCCTCGGCGATAAAAACGCATAATAAATGATATCTTTCCAATTCCACCATACACACATCACCTGCTTTCGCATTAAGCCGGGTTTTGCCACTGTTTGTGGAGCCTGTCCGTGCTTTAACCACGATCTTTTTCACACGTTCTTGTCGTAAGTGATCCATTTCTCGTCACCCGTGATCAATCTTTTCAAAAATGGTTCGGTTTTGTGTCGTTTTAACAGAGAATCGTAAATGGAAACACGGTTTATGAGGTTTCTTTCTGAAAGTTCATGTGGCACCCAAATATCGTGCTTTTTCTGGTACCCAACTTTTCAAATGACTTAAAACCGTTTTGTGATCAATACACAGTTCCTCAGCAATGTCATAACTACTGATATGTTGATCTTGCTCCACTTTTTCACAGATGACATTGACTTTATGGTGACCAGAGCAAGCTAAATTGTTAAAATTTCCAGACTGAAACGCTTTAGAACCAACTTTATGCTGCCCTTACCGATACTGTATTAGATTCATAAATGACACAATTTTTTTTTGCGGCTTATGTCGCATTTTTGGCTTTTTTGTAATAAAATTTCAAAATGTAGCGAATTTCTACGATACTTTCACTCATTTTCACAGACTGAAAAACAATGGCGAAAAATATTTTTTTTAACATTTTTTTAGAATGTCACCTTTTATTGGTATTAGAACCAGTCAGGTACAAATAGTACAACAAAAGAGATTTGCTCACAACTTCATACGTACAAAATACTAAAAGAATTTCTCCCTGACCTATATACCTACCAAAGTAGAGTGTAAAATACGAAATGTAGGTCTGCAATTGATCGTAAGTGGAGTACTGCCTAGACCCCAGACCCCGCCCGAAGCTATTTCGCAAACAAAGCCTTACTTACCCAAGCTTGTTAAAGGCACAGTTTTGATAGCCTCAGGGGCTAAATCATGTCGGGCACGTTTATCTTAAAGCAACCTTTTGTTTCTTCGCGGGTATTGCACGTTTAAATTCCGCAAGCATATAGACATGTTGCAGCAATAAAAATCATTCCTTAGCTTTTAATGGAAACTAACAGAAAAAGCGCGCTATAAAATGTTATTGACCAGTATGTCCATATCGGCGTTCCTTTACAGCTTATTTGAAGCTCTACGTTGAGGTAAAACTTAAAATCTATATCGATTTAAAAGTAAATAGCTGCCCGTTTAACATTTAAGTGTGCGTGAAAAACGTTAATTGTATTGGTTGATTGGGTATGTGTGCGTAAAGTAGATCGAGTATGCAAGCAGGTTGTACGTGAAAGGCTCACGTGTTCCTGAGTAGACATGAGTCGGGAGAGCCATCAGTCAAGCTGTCGATACACACTACACACGAGACAACTGGCCGTAAATTGCAATATATAGCCTTAAAATAATCTAATTACGTTTCGGAACGCATACACTTGTGCAATTTATCTTACATGTATATTCAGATTAATTTCACATTTTATTTAGTAAAAGGACTCTACAAAATCACCATACATTAAATTGAATAAAGATTAAATTGTAACGTAAATCACAGTGTTTAGTACTGCGCCTTCAATATGGCATACTCTATTAGTCTGAGACTCATGTTGTACTTTAATGTAAATATATACTTAATGTAATCCATTCTTATATCTTCAAAGCTAGGTAGCCCATCCGGAGGCGTGTCAACGTTTTGTGTTTCTGGACTGATATTGGTATGAATCGCGAAAGTCAATGGGCGGCAGTATCCACTTCTCACCAGGCGGACTGTATGCTCGTCTGCCGCTTTCCTTCCATAAAAATATATATATAAGGTTTGACAGCTTAGAATAGAGAATAGATATAAGTATGTACGAATACCAATTAGTGCCAACCTAGGTATAAGTTGAGTAACATAAAATTCGGGTCGTCTGAATCGTAAAAAACACAAACTTATGGAATACCTACTGTGCAGCAAAAAAGAGATCGTTTTGTGAACGTATTCGTGCAGTTTAAACAATGGGCTATAAAAATAAGTGCATTCGCTTATTTTCTGCTTTATTTTGGAATTTTATTTTTATAGAGCCTCAACAACTTTCAATATGTAATACGGTTAGTTCGACTATGACAGTTTTATATACAAGACGTTCTCAATTTTAAAAATATTGATCGATTTTTAAGTGTACCTAAATATCCTTTTACTTCGAATTTTTTTTATATCCTTACGTAAAGTTCTACATATCCTACAAATTTAATAAATAATTTGACCTCAAGTGTTAAGGTGTTGTCGGTAAATGAATATTTCAAGAGCCTTAATACAGAGAAAAATTTAATATTTCCTAACCTTCTACAACTTTAAATATATTTAAAATTTTAAAACTACTTACTATATATAAACGTGCTTAAGGCATTCTATTGGGATTAAAAATAATAGGAAAAGAAACTAAGTTATAACTAAGTTGCCAACTTTGTTTTTCAGGTTACACAACCGCTAATTGACGCGTCGAATGCCCCAGTGACCATTGCTCTTCGCATCTTCATCGTTGCGTGATTGCGGCGGAGGCGCGACTAATGCTGACCAAATAACCATGAGAGCCGTGAAACTAACTAACTTGGCAAATAAAACTTGAATCTAGCTGACCAAGCTTTAATGAATTAAAAAAGTCCATTACATAATATTAATCTCACTTTTATATAAACCATATTAAATATCAAATATCTTTATTTAAAAAAAAATCGATACTTCATTTTATGAGTGTGCAAATTTTAGGTTTACATGATAGCTAATACCTTTCTCGTGATGGAAAACATGCCATATCTACTTGTTTTATATTATAAAATCGATCGTCAGCAGGTTACGCAAGAGTCCATCGGCAAGATGCGCGTGCGATGCGCCTTGTTACGTCACCGCCTGTCGCTGTGGGTTATCGTGTAATGTTCATCGTTGTACTTTTATTACAGTCGAAATGCCGCTGACCACCGCGAAGGTAAAGTGAAGTTTTGAGGCTGACCCAATTGGATGTATTATTTAATGACTGATTTAGTACTTTATAATACATCTATACCACTATACAATATGTTAGAGATATTTGTTTATTTCATTGTAACAATAAAATGATCATCATGGTTAAAGTTTAAACTTTTTAATATACTAATACCTAATTGAACCCTGAGTACCAACTACAGCTGGTGAAGCAAGTGCACTAGTAATTACAATATTTGGGAGGATGTGTGTCCACACTGCAATCCTACAGCCACTACAAACTACAGGGCGTACTCGACTGGCCACATTACTCCGCTCTCACAGAAAACCACCGTAAAATGCACATTATTTCCCACTTCATTTTATTTCCCATATGTACTTGCTTTTGTAGTGAGTGAGATATGCCCATTCTCATGCCATCCTATACTATCCGTCTTAATTTTCCCAATCCTTTTTTGAAATCAATTCCTAAATCTCCAAAGGTGTATCCGGGGGCGTGCGAATGTTTGTTATTCTTAACTGATGTTGACTCGAATCGCGGATGTCCGTGGACGACAGTATCCACTTACCACCAGGTGGGTTGTATGTTAGTCTGCCGCCTTGTTTCTGTATAAATAAATGGAAATAAATACCAAATATTAGCAGTCACCAAGATTGAGTTGGTCCACAATAAACAAAATTCGTTACAATCGACAAGGTGTTACGTGATCGAAAAATTAGCAGACAGTTCACGTCTGTATACATAACGCAAATCGCGAGGAGATGGTCCATCTCTTTTCGTAAGCCGCAATATTGCGTACAACAATGTTCTCAAAAAAGTATTTTAGTGGACACATCGATGTCGCCGGTGAATGTTTTAATTACAAATTCGGTGTTTCGTAACATTCTAACCTTAAACTGAATTGACCTTGAGTTTTGTAATATTTAGTAATATTTTTGTGCGTGCATACTACGCACATAAATATTTACCCAGTTTCGCAATTGAAACGGTAATAATTTTAGTTTTAATAACTTAGTAAATTAAATGGTGTCCTTATTTATAGTATACCGTTTAAAAAATATAACTAAAAATATACGATACATTGTGGGTTTCAACTTGTCCATGTAACACGAGGCCGCACAAGAATATACTCTCGTAGTTGGTGCCTGTTATGCAACACAGTATGTGATCGATGGTAGTGCATACCATCAATTTATTAGTAGAGGCAATTGATTTGCGACGCAACGGCAATAGACGAGACATGCCAAAGTTGAAAAGTGAGATTGGTTTTATAAATCTCGTTCGTGCGCGTCCGACTCTCGCTTTCAATAACCGTATACGGCTGGCTGTTGAACTTTACTTTTTGCAAGTCTGGTTCCGCCTGCTTTGAAACCATCGTCGCGATCGATATTCGTTCTTTTAATCGGTTAATAGATTGACTTTTTACGTGTTTGAAGCTAGTTTTTTGAAGTTTTTAAACTTCTTAATTAAAGAAAAAGTAATAACAATGAAATGTTTGGTTTAATGCATTATGGTGGTTACTATGGTACATAGACGAGTACTTAATACATAAAAACTAGATATTTTTTTAAATATAGAGATAGTCAGAAAATAGAACATATTTTTTATTTTTTTCTGGCTTTGTTCCGGTTATGTTTTTTTTTTTCAATTATAATTTATATTTTTTTAAATAAAAAATATTCGATTTTTTTATAGAACATTCAAAATTATCATTTAAAAAACTAATTAGTGATCTTTTTATTTAATTCCGTACTTTCAATTCAATTAACAAAGAGAGTACTTGAATTACCAATTGTAATTATTTTACTGACTGTTATAAAAATAAAACACCACAATTCGTTACATAGCAGTAGACTTATCATGAACATGAAACTTCTGAACTTCAAAATTCTAGATTTCTGAATCTTATTGTGCCGGAGAAAATTCTCTCCTATATCTTTTAGCATACTCTAATTCTCTTCTTGCAGTGCCGCTATTTATACTTATAATGGCTATTTATAGTTTTGAAACTGCAGCAACGATAGTGATTTAGTGCTCTTGCCGTACCACTGGTGTAAGTTCTTCGCCCAGGATGTGCGTTCGGAATATACGTTAAACAACTCTTATTCTGTCCTCACTTAATTTGTCTGCAAGTAAGCTATACTTTTACATAGTACGATGTCTCGAAACTTTCAAATAACCGAATTAGCAGAAAGATGTTCACGTACGTCAAGACGGCTTAAGTATTTCTTACTCCACGACACCAGGGTTACATATATTTTACATATATTTGACTATGGCGACGTTTGCTACTTGGATTTTACGCAGATATATATGACTATGATTCTCAATTTCGCGAACAGCTCAAGTGGCTTCCAATTTTTTGTCATCGGGTGGCTCATATACTCTCCCTCCTCTACAGTACTCTTCAACCTGTTGACACCCGCATACCTTAATGTACATTTGAACTAGGCTTGTGTCTAAAATCGAAGACTCTTTAGATCTAGTCTCGATTTGGGGTTCTCTGAACCTAGTGGATTTCAACCTCAGTAAGACGCAAGTCTGTGCATTCACAGCTAAAAAAAACCCCTTTGTCGTAGCATCTCGCTTTCAGAGCATGCCTCTTAAGATCTCGGAGAGTATCGGGATCCTTGGTGTCGACATTTCCAGCAAAGTCGAATTTAGGGGTCATCTGGAAAATAAGGCCAAAATGGCTTCCAAAAAGCTCGGTGTGCTGAACAGAGTGAAGCGGTACTTCACCCCTGGGCATCTCCTTATGCTTTACAAAGTTCAAGTGAGGCCCCATATGGAGTATTGCTCCCATCTCTGGGCCGGCTCACCGAAATACCAACTGGACCCATTTGACTCCATCCAACGACGTGCTGTTCGTATTGTCGACGATCCCACTCTCACGGGCGGTTTAGAATCCCTCAGCAGTCGGAGAGACGTTGCGTCTCTCTGTGTGTTCTACCGCCTGTACAATGGGGAATGCTCTGAAGAATTGTTCAATATAATTCCCACCTCGGGTTTCTATAACCGCACCTCCCGTCACAGAAGTGCGGTCCATCCGCATTTCCTCGATACGGAGGTGTCGCGCACTGTTCGGTCCAAAAATTACTTTATACCGCGAACCCGTAGGCTGTGGAACGAACTGCCTCAAGAGGTCTTTCCATTAAGCTACGATATGGGGTTCTTCAAGAGAGCTGTGAATAGGATTTTGCAAGGTCGGCGGCGCGCCCGCATACCCCCTGGTGTTGCAGGTGTCCATGGGCGGCGGTAACACTTACCATCACGTGGGACCGCCTGCTCGTCCGCCCACTAGTCTATAAAAAAAAAAAAAAAATCTCGTCTCGTCCTCTTAATCTTCCATCTTGAGATAAACTTAAGATCGTTGTATATATATGTATGTACCTATGATTATAAATACATTTTATTATTATTACGAGTATTATTATTCGGATAATCTTCTCAATAAAATTCTTGTCTGTTATTTTACTTTCTACTCCTATTTCTTCACAGTCAAAGCGGTTCGCTTATGGAATGCGTAGGCTTTACTCACAAAGCGTGCGCAATCCTTGGTATCCGTGTATATATCTATCTATAACGTAAAAGAAAACGAAGAAAATAATGTATAAGTAGTACAAGTATATGTAAATAATCGGTTTTATTCCTGGCCTATCTCTTAAAATTAACATGAAGCTTTGACGCCAATTTTATTTAAAAAAAACATTAATTAAAATCTTTTATTAATCGTTTCAAATTGTATACTGAAATATAAAGGGTCATCTCGAATAAGTTCCGCGTGGCGTTCTCTATCGAAATTAATTTTGGATATCAATTGTGCTTTGAATGACATACAAATGGTTAGTGTTAAGAGTCACAAATAAAAATATCAGTTTATATTGCTAGAGGATTGTATAATATCGTAGACATTTATAATGACGTTATCCAAGGAGGTAACTTAAGTCAATATTAATCTAAAGTCGTCTATCTACACAAAAAGACTACATACACAGCGACGAACTAATTTGGAAATTACGTAAGGTTCCTAGCTCGGTTCCATAAATATAATATAAATATTTATATATTCGATGAATACACATATATTAGTATGTTATATTTTAAGATTATGTAATGAATATGTCCAAGGTGTCAGTAACCAAAATTTTCTAAACCTAAAATCTTACGTTCTGTTCGTGATTTTCGGTTCACTGATATGAAAATTTTACGAACTATTATAGTTATTTTTTTTTATTTTTACAAAAATTTTCATACAACGCTTCAAAAACTTGATATTTTTTAAAATTAAAAATAAGAATCCGTAACATTATAATATAATAATTAACTCATAATCATGAACACAATCCATGGTTTCAGGCTTTCGGTAAGGTTCTGTTGTACCATGTATAATTCATGTTTAATAATGAAACATTGTTCTAACTAGCCGTAACACGAAAATTAAAAGCTCTATACATATATCGCGTGCTACGAGAGTCGTAGCTCGCCGCCCTGTTCGTAGCAGCTACGAATACGATTGCTTATATAAAAGAGTTCAACGGGGTGTGTTTTTACAACAGTTTTAATTTTCGTACACTGTAATTATTTCGATGTCACTGTTTCACCGCGTTTAATTTGTTAGCGTTTTTTTTATTATACACCATAATCATTTACGTATATAAAAATAAAATAATTATATTTTAACGTTAAAAATGTTCGATTACCTTGATAACATTTTATTGGACTCCTCAATATCCACTCCAAGTTATATCTGTATGATCACTAGATCACTGATACATAAGTCACAATAGTCAAGCACAGAACAATTTCAGTGTAATGTCAATCTTAGAATCATTATTTATGGATAAATGATTTATTTGTTTGCACGCGTGCTCGCGGTGGTGCGCTGGCGACAATACTGAGGTTAGACAGTGCAGCGTGCGAGTTGAAGCCTGCGCCCGAGCCGACGACGAAAGTGCTCGATGCGCCCCAGCCCACCACCCAATTTAGGCGGAGAGCGGAGCTCTGACCGTTGCTAGTGACTAACATTCCAGACCACCTCACCCTACTAAGATCTTCTTAATTCATTTCAATATTTTTTCAGTTATTTTTGATGTTTTATATCATAAAGACTTGTATACATACGTAGGTCAAACATAGGTATTTACAGGCATTTTATCGTTCTGCTAGATATTAATGACAACTATTGTGTACGAGAAACCACCACAAATAGTGCAAATAATTTTAGTAATGTCAGTTATGGCATGCATTTCTGTATAGGAAAAATTACTTGGAGCGCAAATTTCAAATATTAATTTGTTAATATGTTATAGACGCGCATGTAATGCTGTTAATATTAAATATGCGAAATAATTCCAATTTTAAAGTTTAATTTAATTAAAAATTAACTGTACACACATACTCGTAACATGAAAATCAAGAAGAAGGAAAGTTGTACGAAAGACTTATCTCCTACAGAAATTTCTTCCAGCAGACTTGGAAAACTGAAATACAGTTCAAAACAGAAAAGGCAGGCGTAGTGCGTATGAAAAATATGTATACCTATATATGAATATATGTACAAAATATATGTATAAACACATGTCTATACAAGTAATGCTTAAATACATACACCTTGATAATACATGTATGTAGATATGTAATAATATATTATACATATCTGTACATATAAATGCATATTGTTTTCATTTTTGTATTGAGTAAGCTTGAGTCCAGATTTTTGTACAACGTTAATTGTTAAGTAATTGTTATAACTGTTAACGTATTACGTATAACAAATGTATTTAATTGTTGCTATGAATCACGTGGCAGATGGTAACTCAGGTTGAATATGATCAAGTGAGATGAGAATTTGCGTGACGTTAGAATGCAAGTGAGGGGCATTTTGTTCACGTGAGTGTTGCAAAAGTTTTGAATGAAAAGAATAACCTCTAGATATGTTATAACTTGATGATTAGCAAACCTAAGATTTATTGGCATTTTCGAAAGACTGACTAACTATGTATTAACCAACTATGTATTATCTACGTATTTATTTATATGAAAAGCTGGAGCGTAAATTTAGGGCTGTCGATAACTAATATTTGCCGTATTGAGGTTTCAGTTACAAGTTTTTACACAGAAGAGATTACAAATTGTGTTATATCATTAAATAAATTATTGTTAACTTTATAAAATGTACAATTATATTGGTTATATTTTATTGTTTATCTAAACTTGTTGCAATCTATATATTTATAACAACCATTGTCTTTCAAACTGATAATTGTAAATAGATCTATGCCGAAATTGTAAAAGTACTGAATAAATAAATAAGCACAGGGAAACTAGAAATTAAAACTACAGTTTATATTTAATAAAATAAACATAGTATGAATGTTAAATCTTTGTAATATTAATGAATAGTTTCACAATAAATTCCTAATTTATCTGGAAACTCCGTGACCGGCCAGTTATGTGAGCGAATCGAACAATTTGTCGCTTGCTTAAGGATAGAAGTAACGTAACGGTCAAATCGGTGGGTCGATTAATTTTATTCAAAGTAAATCCAGCATGCAACGCCCGAGGTTTTCGCAACAGCAGATGCAACTGTCTTAGAACCGTTTTTATGCATGTTACATCCTAAGCGAAGTGGCCGCCGGTTGCGCTAAATAAATCGGTAAGCAGTTTTCTGTGTCAATTACAAAATAACTTCAAACATCCGTTTTTCAATTAATTTGCCTCAGTGTGTAAATACGTCGCTCGAATTAAGCTCACTCTTTGCATCACACTCTTAAGTTCTATGTTGCTGATGTATGCAATAAAAAATCCTCTTTTATTGCTTACTAACCCATAAAACTAATCATTTCGTACTCTCTCATGTCAATACAGGTGTTTTTTATGATATGAATCATTTACATATGCGTGTTATAAAAACATTCACAGAGTCACGTGTAACTGCGTCTATATTTACGAATATTTCCATTCTTGTGAATCACAATTAATGTTTATATGTTAACATAAACCCGTTGCGCCCTCATATTGTTTATTTATATCTACCCGCATTTTATACTTACGCCAAATGTAAGTAATTAATTTTTCGAATGAATTAGACATGTACAACATCTCGTACGAGTTTTTATTTTGGACAAAGGACTAGGAAATTATAGAGAGAAATATGAAATATAGTCGATAACATCACAGTTACGGCTGTATGGATTACTACTTAAATCATAATGTTTAAAAATATGATGTCACCACAGATCAAAATAAACTTCACTGTCACCTGTCATCAAGCTAAAGAAACAAAAACATAACCTCTATTTGTGGCAACAATCTCTATCTGTGACAGTTCACAACATAGAGATTATTTCGCGGTTTGTTTTCTTTCATTCTGAGCTTAAAATTCTGGTTATTTACGACGAAATTGCATTCAAAACTGCACAATGAATGTTGTAGCTTCATTTGTACGGGCAAATTCCACTAATTTACCTAAAATTTATACATGCATGATGGTAAAGTACATGAACACCAGTGACAAGTCCATCCATGCAGCCGTTACTATGACGTCACGCTACTTTTAATAAATGAAGACTTATAACTCTTTAACTTATAATTATTGACTTTGACTTATAACTCTGCTATTAACATCTTTCTAACACTGACACTTTGTGGTTCAACCTATATTGGTCTACTCTATATACACAAAAATCAGGGTGTTAGAAAAATTTCCCTACGGCCTATAATATGACTGCTTATGACATCTCCGGAATGCGGTAAGGAATCTATTTACACGAATACTACATACAAAATACAGGCGTTTATGTTATATTTAATCTATTTATTTATTTCATAAGTCCTTACATTTATAAAGGTGTAGCATAATTTCTTCTAATTGTTAAATCTGTTTGCTAATCGGTCAAACGATATCAATATATGATATCCCACTGCAGGATAGAGCTTCTTTTGTTATAATGGTGTGAGAATATACGGGGAATACGTAGCGCAATTATTTGGTATCTACTCTTAATTTTTAGATAGATCATTTATGAAACGTTCTTGTTAAAGCTACATTACTTGTGACCTCTCAAATTGACATGACACAAAAATACGTGATGAATGAGATGAGTTTATTATGCAATGTTGAGTGATTCTTACAAGAAACTTATATATCGTATTCGAAGGGAAACTTGACGTTATGTCCAATTAAATACATATTATGAAAGTAAACGAGTATAAATGTACGTATGTATGAAATTATGAAACACTGGTTGTATAAAATACTTGAATTAATGAAGGTTAGCTTTGATACCATTTATATGAGCTAACATGTGAAAATATTCAATAAAAACTTCATGTTTTAACAAGTAGAACGGAAATGTACATTTTGTTTTTCTAATCGATAATTAATCGAAGCTTGATTAAGAATACCTCGACTGGATCAAAATGATTACGATATAACGTGTGTGAACTGGGTATTGTTGAATTGTAATCAAAGAGAATTGTTACACACAAACCCGAGGGCATAACTCACATAACAGCACTAGAAAAAGCTCGGTTATTCATTCATTCGCTGTCAACGCAAAGTACTTTTAAAAAATCTAATCACATTTACATAATAGTTAGTCACGGTATACGTTATTCCAATATATATAATAAACAACGTCTGTCTATTTGTCCGTTTGTTTGCATTAATCTCGGGATGTATGGGGCCAATTTTAATATGTTATTACTAATAAAATTGGCAGCGAAATGATCAGCAGCAAATTAAACAGTAAGTCAATGAACAGGTAAAGGCATCTGTGGTACATTTACTCGTACAATAACAACTAGGTTAATATGTCACCTCACTTTAAAGGCGCAATCAATTGGTGACATTCTTAACTTTTTAAGTTCAGTACTTTATAAACTGATTTATCTATTTATTTTATTTATTCAAACTTGAATGCACAAACATTGTACAAAAGACGGACTTAATGCCTAGTGGTATTATCTGCCAGTCAACATTTGGTTAAACAGAGATACAAATGGCGGTGCATCGTATTAATGAGAAATACATATAAACAATAAATATAATAGGTACCTACGTATATGAATAATTAATTATTAATATATTAGTATGTTTGATTATAATTTATGGTGCAATATCTATTGATAACGAATTTTACGAAATAACGTTTATATTCCATGCCTTCTCTATGGTGTACCTAATTTGTGCAAACTTGCGTACCGAATGTATAATAGTCATACTCGCTGTGAACCGGTTTCATCACAGACGCTTCTTTGAATTCAAAATAATTAATTATGCAATTCAGATCATTGTTTCATGTGGATCATCAGGCAAGTGCAGTTATTATAACAATAGGTTATCTTATGATGTTGATGTAACGATTGCTTGATTACTCTTATGCAAATAACTCAATTCATTTCAAAATAAATAGTGCAAAAATCAGATGAAACGGATACTTGTTTTTTTCGCCACGAATGACATTGTTGGTCGACATATTGACAGTATCCTTGACAATTCAACATTGAGACGGAAACAATGGTAATAGAGACATATGAAATGTATTGATGTCTTCATCATCGCCGTTGTGACATTATTTTTGTAGAACATGTCGACATGTTACTTTGCGAGCGGCACAAAAATACATTCCTAATAAAATTAACGCCGCACCTGTTCACGAATTACGGATTTATAAGTATATCCGAGAAATGTAATATTGTTAGTCCGCTCATAACATCTTCTTAACAACCTTCATTTAAAGCCGCGTATATAATGTTAATTCAAATAGCTCACACACGAACCGAGACGGCAATGTAGTCCGAGGTCGATCTCTTATTATATTAGGCTGTTAAACGTCCATTTGTCTTATCGGCTGTCTGTATGTATGTCGCAATCCAGGCCCAGGACAACTTCGATACCTCCCGGCAATCATTAATCAAACAATTCAATAAGACCGCCTAACATGTTAATGACTAAACAGGATATTTAAATACAAATGAGCTCAAAAAAAGGCCAATAAACAAGTGCACAATAAAACCTCATCTACTCTTTATAACATATCTGGACAATAGGAAATAACTACGAGGAACCTGACGAGTTATTATGTAATAGCATACAGATGATATTGGCTTGTTTTTCTGTATATCGCACGTGAACTTGGTAATGACAAGTAATTGGTCTTGATGTCAAAATTCACCTCTACAAAACCAATTTTGGGCTCAATTTTAAACTCAATTAATATTAGCTTCAATGTGGTCCTCAAAATAAAGTTTTAATTTTGAGCAGGGCTGCTCCAGTTTTAATATTACGCAGTTACAACGCACGAGTATGTGCATACTCGGTGTCCGTGTGCGATCGTCAACTCTCGTCGACATTGACCTTCTTTGTTGAACGAACCCATATCAATTTCAACTTTTTAATCCGTTTAACCTCTACGATCTTGGAATAGCTCTGTTGATTGTACATTTTGTGAGAAGCGCTTAAGCCTTTTTGGATGGATGATAATTAGTTAATTATCTGGACATACAAATAAAAGGTGTCACTGAAATATTTATGTAAATAATAAGGATTTTTCCGGTATACGAGTATATGAGGATTTTTTACAAAACTGGGGGCTTTCTGTTAAATGAATCAACACATACAGTAAAAATGACAGCCGGCAAAACATTTGTTTTTTATAATTTACAGTCTGTAAATTATTATGGTCGGTCCAGTCCACCTGACTAAAAAGCGTCCTACAATATATTTCTTGGTGGGTGGATTACACACGAGGACTCGTGATGAGATTACATTTCTCGTAATTCATTGAAGATAAAAGTAAATCATTACTAATTCTTCTTCGATATATTTATTTAAAAAGTTATCAAGTAACAAAATTATCAAGTAGTTATCAAGTTAGTTAGTTATATATTATTTATTTATTTAAAGAACTTTATTGCACACTAGCTGTGCCCGGCACGTGTTGCACGCCCGGCAATTTTTTTACACATACTATATAGACCATGTCCATCTGGAATAATGTACCTTTCAAAGGTGAAAGAATTTTTCAAATAGGTGCAGTGGTTCCGGAGATTACCCTCCACATACATACAAGCTCACAAAATTCGCACTCTCTCTTTATTATATTAGTATAGATTGTGGTACAAAAGGCGAGCTGAATGCCTTTAGGCATTCTGTACCGTCTAACTTTTGGGTTGAACAGAGATATAAATTGGGAGGTGCGATGAGAGGTGTAAATATATAACTTATTATCTACTTTTGTAATAATTATCTTACCTAACCTTACTGACAATCAATTGAAAAGATTAACATACACTGAGTATTTCTTATAAATACGTTATATTTTTCTTAGGTAGCGCCACACTCATTGGCTCGCAACAAGTAGGATTCGCACCGTCACGAATCTAGAGGCACATACAAAGACGAGCACACCCCCCAGACCCTAACAAACATTGGCGTACAAAAGAATTTCCGATCGGAAATCGAACTCACGACCATTTGCACAGCAAGTCTCACTGCCAATCTAATCAGTCGTCAATAATAGCCGTGTCAAATCTGTCAGTTTAAGGAACAAAGAAAACACTAACCTATGAAACAATTAGTCCGGTAATTATAAAACATTACTCTAAAATTGATAGGCAACAATCGACTACTTTATTAAAAATTGCACAAGTTTTAAAGTCATTTAGTTAATCTAATGACTGAGATAATTATGCTTATCTGCAAAATAATTAAAATTATCGGTAGGAACTTTTAGTATCTATACGTTGATCTTGGCTGAAACACATGACACGTGTCATATTAAATTTTAACTAAACGTTGAAATAAATATGTGCTTGTCCTTTTTAGGGTTCCGCTAATCCTAGAAACCCTTATATGAGTTTCGTCATCTCCGTTAGTCTGTCAGTTTGTACGGGAAGTAATAGCCTTATTGTTCTGTTATTTTTAAACCAGTAATCTAAAAATAATATTATATAATATTTATTATCTAAAAATATAATATCTATAATCCTATAATCTATATATATAACAAAACAGTAAAAGTGTTGAGTCTGTACATTAACTTAATTGAAAACAAACTTGGCGGTATTTTTAGAAGCTATAGAACCCGGTAATTAAAATCAGTAGTGCTTAGAATTTTCGTATGTTTGTCTGTTTTTTTGAGCATCACGTAAACGGAGTACTGATCGGATTTTAATCCGGTTTTCACTAGTGTATAATAGCTAAGTATCTAGAAAGAAAACTGGTATATGTGTCATCTTCAGATGACACAAGGAAGTTCAGTTATAGAGGCAAATAAAAAAAAAATATTTTTAATAGAATTACTAAAAAAAAATTCTGAAAATTTTTGAGTTGCTTTTTCTGAAAACAGTGACATGAAAAAATAGCATTTGACACATAAATACCATGAATGGTGGTTATGAATAAATACGAGAAAAGATAATATTTGAGCTGAAATCGAGCGTATCTGTGAAATCCATCATGTCGGTGCTTTTACAAGTGTTAAAACATCTTTTACAGCTGCTTAGTCTACGCGAGAGAAGCCGCGGGTAGAACCAGTTTAATAATAAAAGAACACTTATTAAAATGAAATTATGTGTGAAGTTAGCAATATAACCTAAAATCAGAGATAAAGAAAAGTTTTTCATACCTCTTTCCGTACAGTGAAAGAAAAAGGTAAAAATCACATAGTCGAGTGAGGTGTCGTTTCTAGATGTTTTAATAAACAATAAAAAAATGTTCTGTTATTTTTTTATAATATGTGTTCTTCAACTGCGGCATATTCCCTATGAAAATGTCTCTTATATTTTTTTTATATCCCAATATAAAAAATCGGAGGAAATTCAGGAATATAACTTTGACTTTCTATTATTATTTATTGTAATAGTGGCCGAATTGGAACAAAAATTGCTTAAATAGTAAAAATACATGTACTTGTAATAAAAATTATAAAAGAGCAATATCCAAAAATATATTAGAAAAATGTTAAGCAACTGTTTTCATACAACGAACATTGTATTTATTTATTAAACGAGATTTAAGCGCGTCGTTTGTATCTTTTTTTTTATTTTACTCGATGTTGCGAATGGGTTACACCAACCACGGTCACGAGCTCACAGTCAGCTTGTTGAGTAAAATAAAAGATATGGTACTACGCGATTACGAACCAGTTATCTTTTAAGGGTATATTTGTTATATTTACTATGATATTTCAACATAAACTGGACCGTTTTATTCTCACTAGATACACAGAATGTTATCAACAGACAAGCCTTACTGGTTTCAGCAGATTATAAATAATTTATGTTATGTTTTATTTTGGCAATAAATAAAAAAAATTCTATGGGATCCTATCATATGCGTGCCCGACACGTTCTTTGCCGGTTCATATCAATTAATATTCGGATCTAAAAACCTGTCATGAAAGGTTAACATAGGTTGATAGGTGGTAAAATATATCATAATAAAACGGCGATTTTTTTTTTAATTATTCATTCTTCTGACATAGGCATTAACTGGGATTGATTAATACGTAGTATATACATTTACGATTATCTGAGGAAAAAAGGGACCTTATTGTCGGTTCTAGTTTACCAGATTTTTAGACATTAGAGAAATAAAATATAAATATATTATATTTTTATTCCTTTATCCTAATGGTAAGATGGTAATGGTCCGTTAGACCGTGTTTCTATTTTAACAGAATGTTGAAACACCATAATTTAAAGTTAAAAAATCTTAGTCTAAGTCAATAGTCACTTTGCTTAGAAGCCGTCATATATAAGTTCACCTTGTTACACATTATTTTGGTTACGGTAATGTAGGCTCTTGTTTTATGTCAAAGTAATGAAAAGTAGAACGAACGTTAATTATGTGGGTTAACGATGGGTGAATTTTCCAGTTTGTCTCATTTTATTGGGTGATTTTCCGCAATCAATTTGGGTAAGAGCATGTCTCAGAGTTGCATAACAGGGCAGTGTACAAATACAAATCGCGAGAGCGCCGCGGGCGTTATGCAAGTGGTTTAAACGCTCCGTCTCCGTCGGATTCGGCGATGCTAATTCTTTTATAACCAACCTCGCTTTGTGTCTGCTTTATAAGTAAACACAACCATACGGACATCATATAACTTCACAGTAGGTACACACTATATTGTTAGGCAAGTCTACAATCACGAAAGACAGAGATGAAGTAATGACAAAAACATATTTATGTAAACACATTCTAAGTGTTAATGTATGCATGTACGAAGATTTTACTTAGCAGTAATTAGTTTAAAAAAATGTGTAAACTTGTTTAAAACCAGTAGGTGGCCAATAAACTACTAATGGCACTAACTTATGTCTAGTTTCAGGAAGGTATTTTGTCGGTTCCTTCCATGTGCCTTCATAGAGCCTTCATAAACCAGAGCCTTCATATAAATAAATTTGTAATAGACCCATAAGCGAAGGTGCTCGTGAATTCTCTCGGTTACTTTTCGACGAATGAGACTTTCAATATACGATTATCGATATTGTTCCGCTCTAGAAGTTCGATTGCTAATCGTGGGAATACTTTAATTTGTATTAGAAATATACCAAAAATATTTTATCAATCGTTTAGCTGCGGAAATTGCGCAAGGATCAATTGTCGCCCACTAATTAGGTGGTTGGCCTACTTTCGTAAGTTCAAAAATTTTATTTGGGCAATTTTTATTTATTTCGTACTAACTAGTTGTGCGTTTCCAATTGCGTATATATTTTATGAGAGCAAGTACCTACATTACTTTAATGATTTGATATTTTCTTAAATGGGCGATTTCCTTATGAGGCCTAATTGAACAACTCTTCCAAATGATATTTATGATTAACGATGAAGATAAAAACATTTGGAATTTTATTTAATTGTAACATTTTAACTCAGTATTAAATAATACATTATTACATTTTAATATTAATATATTACCCAGTATTAATACATTTCGAAGTTACTTACTAATTAAGTAATATTTATAGGTACGAGTTGATATTCGTACCTATAATGGTTATGTTATTTAGTTATGTCCACATAAACCTGCATTTTTGTTAAATTTAAGCTATTTTAATGAAAAGTATCCGAGTTTGTTGAAATGTCGATTTCGTCAATCCCATATCGTACATAGCAGTATGTGGAGTCATATTACAAGAACCAGTCGAGAACTACTAACATCTAAAGTAAAGTTTCATGTCAAGCTGATCACGCTTTAAGGTGTGTGCGATAAGTAACGTGGTGTCGATACCGGTTTATTATTTAAGAATGTTTCGTGTGCGGTCGCGTCGAACTTTAAATCTATATCGTTACAACCGTAAAAATATTGCATTACCTAATTAAAGCTCGTATAAGATAATTAAGCAATAATCAAGATTCTGGTTTATCTCTTGTCGCCGTACTAATTATATCAGTCGATAATAACGTTTTTATGTTTACGTAAAAATATTAAACGTAAAAAATTAAAAGGTGAAAAAATATTAAACACGTATACATGATTTTCCTTCAAATAATTAACACAATCACTTGTTACTTGTGTGGCGCCTATGAACAACGTGTTCGTCTCTATTTCGGCTAAATCGAACCAAATCAATGCTTAAATACTAGATAGTTTCCGGAAATGGTTCACATATTTACTTTTGTTATGGTCTAATCTTAAAATTTAAGCGATTTATACATTAAAAACAGTGTTTGATAATTTGATTACTCGTTTAGAAGTGAATAAATTAAATGTTCTCTAAATAATGATATTACACATAAGAAGATGTACTACATATACAGATTGCTTCTGACGTTTCGTAATCACAATGAAATGAAAATATCAACCAACTGTGAATGCTTGAAGATGTTAGATGATACAATTTATTATATTAAAATTTAGTACCTATTGTTACTACGTTGTCAACGAAAAAAAACACGGGGACAGCAAGGAATAATGGACACTGATGATACTGAATTAATTGAAATGAAAAATGTTTCTTTTGAAAAACGACATTATAATTTTTTTTTACCTCCACATATTTGCCAATACAAAGTACAAAAAAAATATACTAATACAATTTTTAAAAAAATACAATACTATTTTACGACAATTAACTCAAAATAAATTTTCTGGAATACATCTGTTACATCCACTATAAAGACAAACATACAACTAGTACTGAAAAACACCTCTGTGGCCTCCATACAAGATTAGTATTATATATCTAAACTTTATTGTACACTAAAACTATTTCTACCAGGCAAGCTTTGGGTAGTGAGAAGTCTGTAAACGTATAGAGATAAATAGACGAATATATATAGATACATATACATATACAGATCCTTTATAACACGACTAATGCTTTAAAATGCACTAGCCGAGTCAATAGTAGCCTATGGTATTAACAGTAATAAATCTTACTAGATTACATCTATAGACTACAAATAAATTTTTTAAAAACAATTGTTCCCACCAATATTAAACTAAAATATGCCAACAATGACCTTAAACTATTTAGGCATTGCAATACTTTACCGGTCCATATTAAAAACACATGTAATGTATTAAATGAACAATATTTCAATAGCAATATTTAAACGTTAATATCACAGCCTGTAGTCACACGTAGTAGGTATAACACATAAGCGTTTGGTGTCTAACGCCGCGCGCCGCGAACAAGTCAGCGTACGAGCGCTTGCTCTGTTCCCAGGTTAATAAATAAATTAGAACTTAAATTGAAAACAGATAGCAGTTAAAATAATATAAATTAAGGACATATTTCTTGTCCAAATTATAATTCGTTCGTTGTTCACAGGTAGGTATTTAATGTCTTGACTACTGATACCGCGGTACTTCTATCTTAGACAAATCTGTATGGTTTAGTAGGTACAATTATAGTAGCTTTATGCTTGTTCAAATTTGACAATAAAATAAAAAAATCTACAGAAACAACTAATAGATACCTAGAATAGATAAATAAAAAAAGGAAGAGTTATATTTATATAAGTACCTATACTTATTATTAAATGAATCACGCATTAATAATATTGCTTAGTGATATTTTAGTGAACGTGCATGTCCACTGAAGTGATAAATACCAGTATAATCGTGTAAAGTCGTAATAAGGTGATCACGACGTGGGTGGTTGTTTGATCCCACTCCGCCCACGGGCTTCACGTGACGAGTGACATTTACACCACTATACAACAATAAACCTCGTTGCGCATGATTTATAGTTTTCTGCAAAACTGCGACACCCAGACATTGTTATGTAGTTAGATGCTAAACAATTATATGTACCTATAATGACATATGTTTTAGGCTGAATGAAAGGATTCACTTTTGTTTTATTTTAATGCGACTTGAGTGCCTACAGTATTTGCTATATCATCAAATAGCCGATCGCACCCGGGTTCATTGGGCGTACAATTAGAACTCTACATCCGGGTTTATTGAAACGTATCAATATATAGATGATTTTCAAACAAAAAAATATCAGATGGTGGTCAAGCTCATCGTTTAGCCGGCGAAAGTTTTATCAAAATAGTGTCGTATTGAATAAGGCAGTCGTTCCACTGAACCGATACTGCAGCGATACGATAATAATGAATACACCAGTCCATCTTGATCCCTGACGTTTCCATCATCTCCACCGATGACGTTCAAATTCTCGTTATATCATTAAGGAGTAAAATTAGTAATACTTGATGGTTAAATAATTGTATTAAAAATATAATTGATATATTATATTAGATACAATATTGATTTTTAGTACACGATTAGATTGATATATAATTGAGAAGTAATTAAATAAAATTTGAGATACTAGAAGTCAGTTTGTGAAGTTAAAACTGAAATAGCATGCCATCAGCCTAGGTCTCTCCACTGGATATAGGCCTCGCCTAATATAAGTTTCCCAACCACACACTATTTTCAGCTCTTCTTATGCAGCTACCCCACCACCCATAACCTATGCTCCCTATGTCAAAATTGAAGACATGTCTACATGGAATAGTGTATATAATCATTGTAGTATCGCCTCAGTTGGGCAACTGTCTTAATATCTAATGTTAATGTATTGCCAGAAAAATTTGCATACAATTATATCATCCGAATAATTTTGACGTCATTTTATTGCGGCCTCACCTTCATAACAGATACTATCAACTTATAAAGCCTATACAGTAGCCATGTTAAAGAGTTCTATCGTTATTCGATCTGAAAGTTAAAGTTGCAAGATTACTTAACAAATATATCTGAAGCACTAACTTCAAATGTCAGCAACATTAGAAGCCAAGCGGCAGTAAGTACTTCCTCACAAAGTAGATTGAGCGCTTGGCGAATTTTTAACGCACTTGATTTCACCTAAATGCCAACACTGGAACCGACCGCAAAATTTATTTACTTAACTGCTGATAGATCTATTTCACAATGTTAAGAAAAAAATTGGCAATCGTTTGATAGAGAATAAATTCTGTTAGCAGAGCAGCCCCTGCAATTCAGATCACTTTTACCACTTCAATAATTTTGTCGCGTTCAACATTATTAAAGTTAATTGTATCTTTATTTGACATACATTGATTGACGTACAATAGTATAATTAGCGATATACTTTGATCCAGTTCAACGTGACAACATTATTGAATTAATTTTGAATGTTGTAGACATGGAACGTTATTTTTGTTCTGTCTAAGTTCATTCTAAGTCTAAGTCTAAGTCGTGATGCTATGTTAAGGTCGTTTAGCATCCAACTTAAATCTTCCAGCGATTCTGCCATGATGACTATGTCATCGGCGAAACGAAGATGCGAGATGTACTCACCATTCACATTGATCCCACGTCTTTTCCAGTCCAGCATCCTAAATGCATCTTATAGCGCATTTGTGAACAGTTTTGGAGATATTCCGAGATCTCTCTGTCTCACTCCTAGACGCAGCGGGATCGGCCTGGTCTAGACATCTCAGCACGTCAATATATTGCCAATCGCCTTGGTACCACTGTAAATATTCTAGAACAGCCCAGGTCTCGATAGAGTCGAAGTCCGTAGTAGTAATAGTAGTCCACAGGCAAAGGCTGATTATACTATTCGATCTTCTGTAGAGCCTGCCGCAGGGTGTATATGTGATCTACGGCGCTGTAGCTTTTTCCAAACCCAGTCTGCTCACAATCTGGTACTCGTTGTGGTGCTGGAACTCGTCAAACCTTCGGGTGAGACGATTCGTAATTACTCTCGAGAACAGCTTATATACGTGGCTCAGGAGAGAAATGGATCTATGGTTCTTCAATAAGGTCTTGTCTCCCTTCTTGAAGAACAGGACTTTCACACTTCTGCTCCACGCTACCGGTGTTAGGCCACCGTGTAGGATGAGTCCTCGAGTGGAGGCCACGCACCCGGAAGCGCCGTGTGGGACACCATCCGGCCAGGTGGACCGACGACTTAAAGAAATTCGCCGGTGGTGGTTGGCTGAGAAGAGCCGAGGGTCATGTGTGGTGGCAAGCCGTGGGAGAGGCCTATGTCCAGCAGTGGAGTAATATAGGCTGACGGTATGGTATGGTAGACATGAAACTGATCAACATGTTATGATATGTTACAATATGTATGCTAATTAATAAGTACTTAATTAATCGCTAATCGATCGTTCGTACAAATACAAACTCCTTTGCAGCTCATTATCAATTTATTCAATAAGCGGTATTCAATAAGATAGGATGACCCTTTCTGGCAAATGTTATTCATTCCCGAAATGTGTATTACATGACATGTTTTACAAGTCTGCTTAAGAGAGGGGTAACTCGGCTATTCGGGGGCATCCAACGGTTGTGATATTGCATGCGTCCTCCACCCCTAACAGAAGTACATTAGATGACTTCCTAAGATATCATAACTACGATACGAGTTATGATACGTATACGAGTAGTACACCTTGATAACCCTTACTCCTCATCGGTTATTTTAAAAACTACTAAACTAATTTTGATTATTTTTCGAATAAAACAAGCTAAAAAACTAAGTAAACTATAACAAAATCAGCTCAGTTGAAAGTTTAGCGGGAACAGTCAGGCAGATAGACGTCTTTTATATACTTTAGAAATAGATATACTCGATAACATACTATAGATATACTTGTAAGTACCTACATCATTTGCCATAATAATGCATTTGCTTTTTATTTTCTGACTTATTTAATTGAAATCCATGTTGTAATGCAATGCAACCAGGCCTTTCAGTATCCACTGCTGGACATGGACTTCCTCCTATACATTGTCTGTATTTTCTTAAAACGCCACGCTGTAAAAGCGGGTAGGCAAGTCCACTTTTTTAGAGGTGGAGTAGACCCTCAAGGCTTGTGGTAGCTGCTTAGTTATTCCTCAGCCGCCTTTTACAACCCCTACGGGAAGATATGGGTTGGTGCTATTCTATATCCGGCCGACACCACACGATACGCGGGCAATCGTTGTTACTCTCCTATATTCTAATATACCGAAATCAGCCTATAACGGCTTCCCACAGGCTTCAAGATTTCCCATTTACATTATTATAATTTTCAAAACAACAGTGAAAACTAACTAAAAATCTATTCAACGGTTCACATTGATACAGAAAGACATGACACAACGTAGAAGACAATACATAAAGAGCAGTAAATAATACATTTAAAATACTGAAAATGAATAATTGGTTCCAGCCTGGTAGCCTATTATTTTCAACGCATTAACAAAAGCATTAACGTGACGAATTTTGAAAGTTCCTAAAGACATTATCATTACTTTTGAAGGGCATCGATTGCGTAGTAGGTTAAGTAAGTCAGGCAGGATGTACCGACGTGAGAAGTGTATTTTATTAAACTCGAAGCTTCGCAGTCATGTGACTGCGAAGGTCGATGGATGCGCGATCGTAGAGGGGATGGCGGCATCTGTGCGCACTATCGTTTCGTTAGCATGTATTCGTTATTTCTTACCTACGTCTAAATGTTATAGGCCGATACGGCTGCTCTAGGTCCAGAGACCAATCAATGACCTCTTGATTACCATAAGCCTGTATCTCTTTATTGCTGTAGGGACTCTACAGGAACCGCCAAAATTGATTATTAGACCATAATTACAGTAATTCTCACTCTACGATTGTGCGTAAGGGTTAGCGGTTATTTTCGAAGTCTGCTGCAGAATATAAACAACAATAAAACTTTCGAATTGATAGAAATTTTGTTTCATCCACTCAAAGGATCGCATACCTACAACGAAATTTATAAATCTAACAAGCATATTATTATTGTATGAATAACAGTTGAAATAACAATTAAATTAAACAATCCAGTAGAACTGTGCGGTCCCATATGTGCCGAAAGGGTATCCGTCTCAACACAACATGTTTTGCATCAAAAATGGTACTCGGCCTTAATTTTCAGATGTAACCCAGCAAGCGTGGACGGCAAATACTAGTAACTTAAATTCTGATTCTATTTATTCTCTTCTAATTTCATCACGACTAATTGGAGAGTTCAATCACAGCCCAATAAAGAGGTTAACAGTAAGATCATTAAAATCGATTTCGTACATAAACCTTTAATCGATTGCTTTTTGCAATCTGATTGCCTAGAGCGGTCTCGATGCGTTAAAACCTACGTTTTCGCAACGCATTCGAGTGGCTTACTCTTAGAATGAACTGAACCGACCGCAGTGTTATATTATCGAATCTAACATTAGTGAGCGATATCATCGGTAACCTTGTAGTGGTTGAGGCAAACATCATCGTTACAAGTCCACAATTAGAGCGTATTGACGTTCTACATGATTCAATTTCCTAGTCTAATTACGAACTTATTTTTCCGCATTCGATGAATTTCCTTTCATTAATAATGACAGTTTCTTCCTACTGAATAACATTTAGATACCTCTTTATAAATTAATTTATGGAGGTGTACGAATAAATTGTGCTTTTTTAAATATATTAAATAGTACTATACTATTATGTATAGTATGTTATTCAGTAGGAAGGTGTATATAAATATGTATATATTCTGTACGACATTTAGGTATACGCGACGTTAATTTACGTATAAGTATTATACTAAAACCTGTAATTACTTGTACACGTGGCATATATTAAGTGCTTTATTATACTTATTGCCCGATCCAAAATAGGTTTGCCAGCGAATGGATCAGGCATTAGTGAAATAAAACAATTCCGCATTGTAGAGTTTACAGTACGTAGTACCTTTATTATCGTTAAGAATTATGGCTCTGCGAGTGAATCTTATAAATCTAGATTATGGCTATATAAATAGAAAATTGACAGTACGATAATTGCACTATATAAATAGGTTGTAAAACAAATTTTTTTTGTATCATATCCCATTTATATGCTTTCACTTTATAATTGACTTTTATATGCTGATAATCCTTTAAAAAAAACATTTTTGATTCCAATCATATACCGTCAAAAAAAGAACAATGTCCAGGTTTTATACATTTTTATGGTAATAAAATTTTTATTAACTGAATCATGACTTAATTATTGTAAAATAAGTCTTTGAGTACCTAGAGTAAGGATGCTCAAACTTATTCTATCGGCGCGGATTTACACCAACAAAATTGGGCAGCAAGCGATCGACTAGGTAATAGGCACGAAAAAAGACAACTTTTAATACTAGGGATTTATTGCACGTATGAGTTATACAAATAGTCCCTTGGTTCTATAAACTGTCACTGTGATAAGTGCGTTCAAAATCGCATGTCCGGTGATATAGTAAAAAATATTAGCTAGTATCGTGAAATAGTAAAAGCTGGTAAATTATTTAGCAGTGGTGCTCGCGGTGCCGATGCCATGTCGGATGGATACAAGGTGGGAATTTTATTTTTTAAGCGAATGTATGTAGTCTACACTGCAGGTAGGTAATGCAAGACTATTTCCGCAATTGCCAGTAAAATATCACGTAATCGACTGGTTGAAGACTAGATCTAGAATATTGACTTACATTTAGTTAAACAGTAATCAGTCTACTTTTGTGCTCAATAACCACAATTTTTGATGAAAGTAAATTTATTTCATGAATGTAGTTTTCTCCATTTTCTCCATAACCCATTAAATAGTGTTTATTTTCCTAGGTTACTCGTTCTAGCTACTGTAATTGGTGACCTTTGACAGAAGCCTTCATTCAGCATTAGATACAGTCTGGTGGTATAGCATATAACAACTTTAAACGTCATTGGTCGAAATTATTGAACTTATAACAAAATTCTGGTTAATAAAGAGTATATGATTATGCTATGCATAGTTATGAAATATATATATATAATAATAGTTATGCAAATATATTAATTTACCTTCCTCTAGCTAGGAAAGTATAAATAATGGGGATCAAAGAAAATAATTCTCATGTTTTAAGGTGTTAAGCTTTAAGGGTTCAAATGTGTTACGCTAGGGCAATCTAAGCATCGTAATTTTCAATCTTACCTGAAATATACAATTATTACGGTACCTATAAAAATATGTTGTATTTTCCCTATTACAGTTTTTAAAGTTACGATATAACTTAAAAACAACTTAAAAAAAGTAAGTAGAGGTACAATGAATCATAGGAGACATTGTAGTAATTGCGCTCGTAAGAACGTTTGAGTATTGTTATCATTTGTATTCATACATTGTAACACATGTAATATGCTTAACATATTGCTAGGGCTTGGCCTGTGGGCGGATTTGGTGCACGTGTCGCAAGCCCTGGTCACGCGAAGTCGTGGGGCGGCGCGCCACCATAGCACCGTTGACAAGGTCGTTTTGACTACACTAATTGTCTAATATTACCTGATATTTATATTAATAACCACTGCTACAGCGGTTAATCAGATACTGTTGAAAAATGACTCGACGCGTTAATATATTTAAACGTTTAAACTTAATTTGTCTTCAGTTATACGCGTATACGCACTGTAAGTAGTTTAATTAATAGTCAATAATTGCACTAATTGCATTATTGCATTATATATAGAAAGACTTCATGAAATATATTAATGTTTTAGGTAATTTGAAACTTCAACAAAATAATTATTTTCTTCCAGTAATACGTTCTTTAAATAATTATTAGTGGTTTCAGTATTAAAGCTACATCATTTTATATAAATTATAACGGCCAAATACACAATGTGAACCCTAACAAAAGCTATCTTATCAATTAATAAGTATAATGATGGACGGCAATAATATCACGGTAAATTCAATGCTTGTTAAACGTAGTATAATTCTTACAATTTCTAAAATCACTTTATTCTGACCTACCATGATGCCTAAATTAATGTTTAATGTGTGTGTTAAAAGGTCCGATTTAAATCTTGTAGTTTACGGCTAAACTATCTTCATTTACTTAAGTAATGTAGATTTGAATAAATGAAGTATACGATAAATTTGGAGTCTACAGAATTTTTGGTTAGCCTTATATCCAGCAATGGGTAGACATAGAACTGATGAGATGGACTGAATTGATATTTTATTGGTTAATTATGAGTACATTATTGTGTGTTAGTTAAGGCCTGTGACGCAGGTATATGAGACGAATAGGTGACCGTAAACTATCTCTCTATATATGTACATAGACACTAAGAGCATTATGTATTAGGAACGGTATACTAAAACGTTTTCTTTTGTATGACAAGGTGAGATGATTAACGATTTCGGAAGCAAAGGCTAACGTGTTATATCTAACACAAATTGTAGTTTCCAAAGGCAATTTAGATAAATTAGTCATATCAATCAATATATTAATCAACTGTTTGACCAGTAGATAAATAAAATTATCAGACCACATTCGCCAACGCGCGGGCGTTACCGATCTGCGCAAATGCTTACTTGATGAAGGTGACATGACATGTTATGGTGCAAGTTTAATTACATATTTCTTTCTTTCATCAGCTTAAGAAGGTTCGTTGATATGATCTGTTCACGACTAGTTCACAATCGCAGCTGTCAAAATTGTGGCCCATGGCCGTTGGGTCGTGTAAATTGATTCGATAAGTTTTGCACTTTACGCGGTCACCTGAGGGCTACTGAGGGATGGGGGGATCTTACATAGTTATCTTCAAAGCGGCAACCTTGCATAATGCGTCCTTAACGCGTCCGTAAATCATGCGTAAGCTGTTAACGCTTGACAAATATATCCAACTTATACTTTCAACGACTCCGCGACTATATATCACTATGCCGGTTTATTCTGTTGTCTATAGACGGGTGTTGCGAAATTGAGAAGTTTGAGTAGGTATATTTACCGCATGCCTACATGAGTTTGGGTCTTACCACACAAGTAATGTCTGTACACAAGTACACACAAGTCTGATCGAGATAATCAATATTCTGAATTACTCGTATATATACATGTTCTTGATTGCTATAATACTCGAGCCAAAATTGGGAAGAATCACGTCAGGGTTATGCATGAAATCGATAATTTTGGACTAATTTTCGATTTGGGGTTCATTGAACCTTAAAAGCATGCCCCGCTAAAAAGCTCTTTTTGGCATAGAACTTCACTTTCACAGCACTCATCTCAAAATTTTGAAATTAGTTCAAATTTTTGAGCCATCTAGACTCCTAAAGGTGTGGCCCACACCTCTATATTCTAGAGGACGAATGACCGCAAAAATACTCGTTATGTTAAACAGAGCAAAACGGTGTTTCACCTCGGGACAACGTTTGATGCTTTACAAGGCTCACATTGGTCCCCATATAAAGCTCTGCTTATATCCATGCGCCAAAGTATCATCTGGATTCATTTGTCTCTGTCTAACGAGTCATCGATCCCACTCTGACAAGCGAGTTAGAATCTCCGTGTACTTATAGATGTTACGTTACCTAGCGTATTCTACTGTTTTTAACGAGGAGTGCTCTGATTAAACGTTCGAATTATTGCCAACCACGAGTTTCTTTAACCATACTTCCCGCTACCAAAGTGCGATACTTCCTCGACAAGGTGTCGCGTCGTTTTACGTTTAATCTATGCGTTTTACAAATCGCTTTATACCACGAACTCGTAGGTTACGGAACGAAATGCCCCATAAGGCATTTATGGGATTCTTCTAGAACGTTATGGTCTATTCATAATAGTCAGGGCATCACCGTGGCCCTTCAATCCAATTCAATTATTTTGCTAGAACATAAGTAACAATGTGGTATCACATTATAATTACAAACATCTCCCACAATGTTCTGCCTCAATAGGCGTACAAAAATATAATTATTACTTAAGGTTACTTCAATCGCCAATGTTAATTCAATCCCTATTCAGACAAATAGTCCAATTGAATTAATTAGGCATAAAACCAAATCAATTAATATTAACAAAAACTAGATGTCAACATGCAACCACAAGAACTTACGAAATGTCAAAACAAAACAAAATTTGAAAACTGTAATACATGAATGTTAACAAAATCAATGTCATTAAAGTTTGAGTTGTCCAACAAATTAATTGCAATAACAATTCAATTGAATCTCGTTTGCAAACATATATTATTTTAAAAATACCTAAGTCTTACTTACTTACTACTAGGTCGAATGTCAATTATTAAAATTTTGAAATTGTTAATGTCAGTTTGAAATAAATCTAAATGTCACGTTAATATTAGTCCTGATAATTAAGAATGTCATAAGAAATTAAAACAATGTCAAAGAATTGATGAGGCTAAAAGACAAAGAAACTTGAAATAAACTTTATGCTTTACTGTTTCAAAATTCGTCAATCATTCAAAAAGTCATCAAGCAGAATAATAGCAGTTTTCTAATAACAATAAACAGATTCATTTTTTAAATAAATTTATATTTACACCTTTAATATCGTCAGATAGTTTATTATATACGCATATTGCCATACAGAAAAATTTTTCTTCATGGACTTTAATCTTTGACATGGAAGATACAGTTTATTTTTAAATCTACTTTTACTCTCATACATTTCATAATTTTTCTTAAAGAACTGAGGATGTAAGAACGGTAATGGTAAAATTTTATTACGTTTAAATAGCGGTACACAAGTGTCAAGTACACAAAAGATTGTACAACGAAAATCACCACACACAGTTGTGCGAAGGCTTTTTGATGGACACGACGATTATTCGAAATAATGTTGGGCCGAAAAATGTTAAATCGACAACGTTTGACTGACACGACAGTAGACCGATATAATGTAGGTACGAAGAATGATTTTCCGACTGATGGTCAAACGTTATGTCGTTTTACTATCAGGTCGGTCAAATTATATGTCGTTCTACTGTCGTGTGGGTCAAACGTTATGTCAATCAAACAGCCTTCGCACAACTGTGTGTCGAACTTTAATTGTACAATCGTTTCTGCTCTTATACATTTTGTTTGTGCTCTGAATACTTTATACGTATCCACTCAGCAACCCTATAAAAATATGTCATCTCGTATCATGGAGGACAAATAACCATGGTAAGCTTGGAGGCTGCTTCTTTATGTAAAGTGGTGTATCTACCACACGTCTTAGTCGATTAAGTACAAATACAAAACGGTCCAGTTTGGAGCACAACCTGTCCACGTGTGGTTTCCAGCTACAGTACTTATCAACAGTCACGCCTAGAACAATGTTATTGTAGATTAAATTAATATAGATTGACAGCGCACTTGTATCCTTTCTGATGTTGCAGGTGTCCATGTAGGTCCAGTAGGTACGTATGTCGCCCATCTGCTTCTTTTACCGTAAAACAGACAAATAGGAAAGTGTTCCTTAGTAGATAATGTTCCGAAACGAGACGGAGCAATCCCTTAACAATAGTTAAGTTTATATTATACATTCTCTTTTACAAATTACATCCCTTACTACAAAAAATAGACACACGTTGAAAAAGTGTTTTAAGAAAGGTTTAATGAATTTGATTAGTCAAGAACGTGTTAGACCAGCGTTGAACGCTAATTTAAGATATATATGTTTGTCTTTTTTATGTGATAAAAAGGTACGTACTTACTAAAAACAAATGAGTACCTCCTTATCACAAACTATGCTATATGCACGTACTTCTATATCAAAATATGAGTACCTACATTGTATTGTGGAAGCCTGCTTGGGATAAATATAACAATGAAATATATAATAGTAAATAAATAAAAAATATGTATTAGTAATCTATGGTACATAGATACAGTCGGCAAAATATTATACCTTAACGCATTCGTAATAAGGGTGAGAATTAAATGTTTTTTAGGTATATTGGCGTGTAGCCATCGGTACATATAACCGTTTTTATTAAGTATCGCTATTAAAGAAACATAAAAAAACATAAGCATGTATTTGGGATGCATAATTGATAAAGAAGATTAAATACATTATTAGTATTGAAAGAAAAAAATTCCATTCAATCCTGGAGTTTTTAACCTATAAAGCTATAAATTATATGACCCTTGATCCTCAATTGTTTTTTTTTTGTATTGATAGTATTGGGCTAAGCCGAGCTTGATTGGCAAATTTTAAATTGGTAAAGTAATTGATTGTTAAAAGATAGAAATTTGACCTCAATGATCATTAATTAAGTACGGGTCCCTATATAAGTCCACTTTTTATAGATAAGGTTTTTAAGAGAAATATAAATGACATTTAGCAAATTGATAAAATATAATCATGTGGATTATATTTTATCATGTTGAAAAAATTATCTAAATGTAGAACTGTATAGTGAGAATGATTTTATGCGTGCGAGTGAACAAGACACATTAGGTGCAAACTATATAGCAATTAATCACGATTATAATAGTAGGTAATTAGACAATGCAATTTATAAACTCAACACAAGAAAAGAACATGATCTACATAAGCTGATGTAAGTGGAGTAATTTGAACATCATACAATACAACATTGCAACATATAATGTTAAGGCTATGTACCAACGAACATAAACTGATACATTTCCATTCACGTATAGAGCTATTTCGCAATGGTAAACACATACCAGGCACCTGCAAAGCTGGCATTTAACATTTTGTGACCTAGGGGAATTTATATGACACCATTCTTTTTTCTCTTTTCTTCGATAGGCGCACATTGTGTCCGTGTCGAGTTTATTTAATAATTTTAATATTGTTAATTTTCAAGGATAACGCTATACCCGTACAAATGTTAAACAAACAATTGAAAATACATCTGGTCAATGTTCTGTGCCGTCGAAGAAATTGTCGCTCTGTAAAATGACAGTAGGTTTTCTGAGGACAGATGAGTTAGTCTCCTTGGAAGGACACGAAAACGAAGTCTTAACTATCATTTGATAATCATAAACTTTAATAAACTATCATTTGCAGTTTAAACCTATCTCTATTGAAACATACAAACCTACAACTATTATAATGATCCAATAGAGACTTGACTTTCATTAATCGAGTTCTCGCCAAAAGTCTGCCAATTTTGGCTATACAATTTTCGTTGTAATCATAGACAATTTAATGTATGGTTTTGATATCGGGGTTAACTGTTGCTTGCGTCTGTAGGAGTTACCTCTCATGTACCTACGTAACTCCTACACGTATCCCCCGGTTGTCCGGTAGGTGCTAAACGAACATAAACACAACGCCGAATATCGGTCAGCGATAACCGGATCTCCTGGCTTGCCAGCGCAGCTATGACAAGCCTAAATACATGGATAACTCCAAGCGTTTTGCGAAAATAAAAAGAATGTTTGTTCTACGGGTTCCAATTTTTTTATTACATCTTTTCAAAATACTCTCCACTTGCATCTATACAAAGTTTCATGGGTCTGAACCAATTTCGAAATAATTCTTCCTACTCTTCCTCAGGTACCTCTTTCACAGCCTTTCTTCCAGCTTCTTCGGGCGACGAAACTGTTTCCCTTTTAGTTGGGATTTATTTATGAGAAAGAAAAAAGTTACAAGGTGCCAAGTGGAGACTATAAGGAGGATGGCCTAAAACATTAATCGGGGTACTGTACAAAAAGTCCCTTGTTTTAAGCGCTGAGAGAACGGGCGCGTTGTTGTGGTACAGCAGCAGTCCACGGAGACTGTTTTTGGACGGTACAACTCACTGCGTAAAAACATTTGGCAAGCACGTGGCTACGTACTATTCGGCATCTACGTACTTATCAACCCTTAATGAAACTAAAGCAGCATTAACGCTGCTTTGGTTTCGTAAAGGTATACAGATCAGGTAGTTAAAGAGAAAAAAACTTGCGATTAAAAATTTTCTAGCGCTTCTTGTTCTTTTCACTTTGGAAGGCGTTGGCTCAATTTGAAACAGTCAAACGGTAGATTGACGCTTAGTTTATGGATCATACTGGTAGATCCAAGATTGGTCACCTGTGAGAATGCTGTAAACGCGCCAAGACGACAAATTTTATTATCATATCGCGACGCTATTTGACACGAATTTGTTTTTGAGTCGTTTTGAGGTGTCTATAACCCTCGTGATACTGGCTGTGTCCTGCAGCTGGACATTATAGACAAAGATTACATGTTTTATTTTCAAACGTATCTTATTTTAATATTATATCTTAATCTGAGGCTGTGTTTTAACAACTGGACTACATGCCAAGGCCGCTTAACTCTGTGCCTAGGCATAGATAGGCATATAAAGTCTATTGAATAGTATTCATAGCTACTTATACTATTTTACTACGTGGGTAATATAATAACGTTCGATTCCATTAGGAACAACAGTAATTAACTTATAAGTATTATAATACTTAGGGGATGCTCTAAATAAATAATTAATAATAAATAAATAATATAAATAATTAATAAAATTTTGCTCTCATCTATAGGAATTACGTGTTCCCTGCGTGGTGACCCAGGGAACACGTAATTCCTATAGATGAGAGCAAAAGTTGCTCCGTAGGTACAATATTAAAACCATTATGATTAAACAACTGACCGGAAAATTAATATCATATAAGATAACCTAGGTCTTAAAATGTTAAGTGGCCACGGAGTCCCTTTCTGTACATACATTTAAAATTCTCAATGTTCTCGTAAAAAAATTTCGATGTGAAACTTCCAGTCACATCAAATAAAATCATTTTGTCATCGGTAATCATATCTCTACTTTAAATGGTTAATGGTTAAAAGGTACCTACTAAAATAAAATAATAATTATTATATGTACAGATACATTACGAAAACATTGGCCGGAAACACTCGAAAATAATCCGGAAACACCCCAACGCATCATCTACGTCTACGCAAAAAAGTAATAAAAATTCTCGTAATAAAGTATACAATTAGAGGTACGGTAATTCATAGACATGGATGGCACGTTCGGGTGTTTCCGGATTAGGCGATGGCCAATATTTTCGTAATGTATCTGTACCTTAATTTAACGAAAAGTATGTACATAACTATTTACGTATTCTATATAAGATTATATTATAATCCACATGCGTGCTGGGAATGTAAATATCATAAGCGCAGATAAACTAAAGTCGTGAATTGAATTACGTACCTCAGAGCAGGACACGCCGTTGATTGATGTTTTGTATTACCGTTACATACGAGTATGGCTGCAGTGTGTAAGCGGTGGAATGGGTTTGTAACTAATAGCTTGTCACATAATTATCATTTGAAAATGCTTTGATTTTATCGATCTAATTGTAGATTGAGATTATAGAATACCCGTACGCATTATTTTTTACAGAAGAATTGTACATAACTTTGTTCTAATATCAAGAATGAAATTGCAACTGCGAAACGCAAAGTTTTTTTTATTATTTTATATTAAATATTACGATTGTTTTATATGAGCTTGGACTGTATTTATTTTAGATAATTATTACTATAACTTAAGAAAAAACAGATTAAATAGTGGTAATTGAATATATTCAGATATTAAAGGGAAGGTAGGAATTTGATTTATTTAAAAATGATCTATTCGCAAAATTATTTCCTATAATCTACAGGCGTTTACTAAAATTTTCATTTTTACACCGGAGATACACCAGACAGTTCGGCTGCTATACAGATTATAGTTCGATATTAATTAATTATAATTAATAAAATTGTGTTCTGGCAGTAGGTATAGGTTAAAGGCTGTTATTGGACATAATATTTACATTTCAATATAATTGTTGGTTACGATATATATAATATATAAGGCGGTGCTCGCGATCGATGTTATACCGCAGGGCCAATGTTGCAGGCCGCACGTTGCCTTCCAACGGGGGGGTGTAGGGGTGGAATACGGAAATAAAAACGCTGCTCTAATTCACATTGAACCACAGGGGGGCAGAGAGGAAGCGGCAGTCGGCAGCGAGCATGCTTGTATGAACTTGTTAGGTATCTCCACAATGAGGAGTCTGTTGGATCAAGTCACTGCTTGAAGTGCTGAATGTAAAACTAGCAGTTCAAGTTACTACTTGAAGTGCTGAGGACGAACTGGCAAAGAGAGGTCGGAACCTATGCCTTTTATAGCAAGTTCGCTGCCCGTGCGATCCCCCTGCTCCCTGGGGTAGTTTATTGTGCTATTCGCTCTCCAACGTCATACATAACTTCTAGGTTACAAGTCACTTATCCTAGGGTCGGTTCTCCTCTTATGCGGAGAACAAGGCTATTTTCGATGACGATGCATGATGATTTTACATCTTTCTGGGCAATTTAGCCCTTTTTTCCCTCCCTCCTTCGTTGAGTAGCAAGGGGAATGGGAGGACTGAAGGTAAAGGGGAAGTAGTGGCGCCAATACCGGAACTTCGTCATCTAGCCCGCAACTTTATATGTTTAATTCAATGCTCAATAAAACACACTGCGGGCGGTAGCCTTTATTTTGCCTATACCCTGACCTGTAACCTAGTTTCCCTAATACATTTATGGAGAGCGAATACAAACACATACAGTTTATAAACAAAGACATTTAAACATAATATAAATGTACGCACTAACATCCCATAGTCTCGTAGGAAAGGTGTATGGATTTGTCTCGTACGCTTCTATTAGTCTAATGTGAGAATTCCTTCGTCCTCACCTCGCTAGTTGCGCAACCCTTGTGAGACAACCCCCTTTCTTCCCCGAGCCGTGCGATGCCAGTACGTATATATCATGTACACTTGATTTACATAATATTTACATAATATTTACATAATTTACACTGCACTTGTGCTACGCCCTTATTTATTCTGTCGTGCACAATAATATATTTTTTTACATTAGTATAGTGCCGTGTGGTGTCTACAGAAAAACGTCGACCTATATCTTCCAACGGGTGTCGTAAAATGCGACCAAGGGATAACAAAGCGACTACCACAAGCCCTGAGGAACTACACCACCTCTAATAGAGTGGACTCGCCAAGCCGTTTGGCCAGCGTGGCGTTTTGAGGTCATACATCCCTCGTGCACAAGGTATTATCCCGGAGGCTCATGTCCAGCAGTGGATACTGGAAGGGTTGGTTGCGTTGCATTGCATTAATATATGCATTATCAATCCGCAATACATAAATATATTAATATTAAATGTATGTGCACGCTCGCAGCCAATCTAGCACCGCCTCGCCCACATGTGATTGAAAATAACATCAACGGAGTTTATCGTCACTCAGTACACTTAATTGGGTGATCGAACTTAGATATTGGTAAGCCTTCGTCATTTAATTACGCCGCGTTGGCCTACATAAGGCTGCTGTTAATTTAAGGTCACTTGCATTAATTCAACGGAATATGTTTAAACAAAATGCCTATTGCAACATTAATCAGGTAGCGTTATGTCAAATTTATCGATAATTTAAAATAAATATGCGCGACAAATAAAGATCAAGATCACGACAGTACCTACTGGCTTGTAATGATATGATTTGTGAGATTTGTAACCAGCATGTGGTCTAATGGTATCGGAATCGTATCGAATATTGTAAGTACACTTACTACCGAGGCATTATGGCGCAAGCCACCTATTTAACAAACATGTTACTATAACACACAGTTAAAAGCAACTCACAGTCTGTGACCCATTTAGAGTCATGTGGGGTAACCGTACGCGGCGTGTAAGTCTAAGCAGTGAACTTTGTGCGAGTGTTCTGACAGGCCATTGTCTGCAAACATGTCAATTTAGTTCATACGCTAATGGACTTCGTAGTGTCCATTAGAGATATATTCACAAATTCGATTTTCGGTTGTTATCTTATATTTTAATAAAATAATATGACAGTCGAAAATGGAATTGTGCCGTGTTTATTAAATAGAGGAATAAATCAATTTCTTATACATTATCCCGCCACCTTTATTTTATATTTTTCTTTTTGTTGATATGGGGTAAGTAGCGCACATACCCTGCTATGGATTTTTCATCATATGCTATTTAATTCATCATTTTGTTGATTTTTAGATCCAAAAACCCTTATGAAATGTCCCAATCGCAAAGTCAGTACACAAGAACAATTAGAATAAGCCAAAAAGTTAATCGAAAAAATAAAAGGCAAAAGGACTCCAGCAAATATCATGCACTAAGAAAACGATTAAACCTTTACATAAGCTTTCCTCGTCGATGAGTCGATACAAGTCGACATTTACGACTAAACAAGAAGTATGCTTCCTAAGAACTGGATAATATACACTCACAATTGGTGAAATGTAAAAACTGGTGGTATGAAAATTGCACGAATTGAGAAAACGGTTTGTGTGTGATGCGACGAAAACTAATGCGTTTTAATCTAAAACGTGCGGAGACTTACCCATTGAGTCGGGTAACTGTCCGCATACATAGGTAGGTACTTCTTTCAAATCTAAGGCATGGACATAATGAGCACGTGTTATCATCAACAATATCTCAAATAGGCAGTAAGTAATATTCTATTCGTTATATTATGTAGTTCTTACGCATACGACTATTAACTACGCAAGTGTTATTTACGTTTTATTGAAAAGTTAATTCGTAGTCGCGATTCGTAAAGATACATATCTTTACGAATCGCAGTATTCATAAAGTACACATGATACCATCATCACTATTCATGACACAACACTTGTTGCCGGCAGTATTTAATATTCACAATTACACTTTTTAACGCGTGAAAAATACACCAGACTCTAGAATTTGGTAACAACGCAATTGTTTAAAGATTGAGACGTTCGCAATCACTGTTTAAGTGTTACGTTGTATCAAAAAAAGAAACAATCTGTGCGAATCAAAATGAGGAAAGACCTTGTGAAACCATCGTATTTAATAATCATGGCTCTGTACGGCCTACTTATTAAGAGTTAATGCTAATTTTCCGCAAGAAAAGATTTTTATCCCGGTATTTTGTTATTTATATTTCTCTCAGAAGATATATATCTTTTTGAAATTTGTACAATAACTAATTAGTAATTATATCCACTAATTGCAATACTAATTTAGCTACTGACCCACATTAATTGTTATTGGATTAAAATCAGCAGATACACCTGGCGTACGAGTATATAAAAATATATGTACTTTGAAAGTAAATGGAACTTCAAGTACGAGTAGTTACATACTGTGATAAATTAAAAGCAGGTACAAGAATTCCCACTTGTTCCGTGAATAAGGGGGAACAGGAACTGTACAACAGAACTGCTGGGAACAAAGGCTCACGTAACAAGTTTGCTTGCTATATTACAGTTAGGTACTTGCGGTCTTCGGGGTAAAGCGACAATTAAATACTGAAAGAGACATTCGCAGATGAGGCTATGTTCCATCTACGATTCTAATATGAATATCAAATAAAAAATGAGACAATGGTTTGATATTGACAAAGCTAGGCCAGCGCAGCGTAGCAAAAGCGGTAGGCCGTTTAACCTTACGTTTTAAAGTAGATTTTTACTTTACCGCCATAGATATGTAGGTATAATATGTATTCTCAAATCGATGTTTAGACCTGATTCAGTTACATCGATTATGAAATACATAGGTCTACTTTCATCAGAGCCAAATATCGTTAAGTTTGATTTGGTCATTGCTTTACTTGTTCATGTTCCCTTGTTACTTCCCTTCCTTTTATACAGAAAGAGTTTTCTATGAGAAGTCTATGATTCTATGAGTCTTCAATGAGAGAGATGGCCAGATGAAGGAACATTTTATCTAATTTAACTAGCTAGCTAAGTCTAACTAGGCGGTACTTGAATGTGGAGCAAAGATCTTTATTACATAACGTTTTTGGTGTAAGCGGCGGCTACACGAGTGAGTCTCTCGCGGCGATATTCTCGCCATTGCCTTTAATTAATTTCAATAGAATTAAATGAGTTGTCGCCGAGCCAATCTACACACGGCGATTTCACCGCGGCAATACAACGAGTGGCAGTCGACGAGTCCTGATATGTTGATCACCGATTGAATAGGTCGGTGGTTGAATCATTTACCTATCGCGGAGTGATTCAATCAGTCAGTCAATTATATGGATTGCATCAAAAAGATTGATTGATGAGTTTATGACACACCTATAGTACCTACTTCTACCGGACGAGGGCTCGCCACGTATCCATCGCGAGACGCGGCGAGTCTCGGCTGTCTCAAACCAAAACCTAGCAGAAAACATACTTTTTTGTAGCCGTTGAAAGTTACAATATTATGACGTAAGTTTTTATGAGGTAAATAGTAACGAGGCTAAAACTGTACATTAAATATTAAAAAAAAAAAACGTTAGCTGGATATACATTATATGAAATTTTGCAGTATTATAATTTAACGGCCGACATCTGCAGTTGTGTAAGTTGGATAACTTGCTATCTGTTGACAAAGTTATTGATGCATTCGCTTTATTAGAAAATGTTTGAAACAGGATGCACTAATATCTTTGTTTTCCTTTGTAGTCTCTCCCAGTAAACCTAGCACTGTGAAATTTTGTATATAGGGACGGTTTATTGCATACATTAGAAAAAAAAAATGAAAAATCGGTTACTGGAGTAAGTTGCTATCCGTTGGCAAAATGAATGATTAAGATTTAATTACAAAATTACCATTTTATATGAAACCACAGCCAAATGTTTTTATTTTATTGGAACTGCTTACCTTTCTTATCGATACTTTTTTGTCGTCTGCTTACACCAAAAAACATCACAATTCCATGGACTTAAAAGTAAGAGTATAGTGAGGTTTAATTCCTGGTATGTGCAGATCTCATTAGGTTTTGGTTTTGGCTATGTTTTTGGATTAGAAACCTAAAAGTAGGCAGTGTAGTTATTAGGTTCCTCGTTTTTATACCTTTGTTATTTATTGCGTTTGAGTTTCGGCTGTTTGCGGCTCTACTGCATTGCGTAGAGCTTTAATTTATTGATAACAAATTGAAAAAAAAACGATTTCAGTATAATTGTCACTTACTAGGTATTGGTTTCGCACAGTCGGTCTTTCTCCGCCCCGCGTACCACGAATTCAATCCTTTAACGCAACGGAGTGGCGGTCAAGGGCATTCCTGCGTTGATTGTCAAGTTGGCGTCATGCTTGTTGTTACTAATATAATTACGATGTTTGATGTGGAAAGTAATAATAATAATTGTATGTATATTCAGTACACACTTGTACCACTCCACGATACTAAATCCATATTGAAACAATATTGTAGTTAAGTTCACAACCAATAATACCTAGGTGTTATTCGACTGTTCAAAGAATGATCAAAACTTAGGTCACTCACGTATTGAGGAGAGTCGCGACGACTATACAAGTTCCATTGCTTTATTTTTTCGATGACAGCTGACACACAGTGGTCGATATAACTTTGTTCTAGCGTCAACGCCTAAAACTCCGAACAAAAATTAGGCACCAAGACGTCATATTTCATTAACAAGGTCACGTCAGCCAGAAAGCAATTTTAGGGATGTAGTTATCGATAAACGTAACACGATAACAGATCCGATATTTTTTTACAAAATGTAAGAAAATAAACTACTGCCGGATACTTTTGTACAAATTTATTAACTAATATTATATTTCATTACAAGATGTTACACGTGTTAATTCTTGATTGATAATGCCAACTTCTTTAAAATTTTCGAAGCTGTTGTAAAATAAGTAGGTATAGGTAGGTACTCGACAATGAAACGAAATAATTATAATGACAGGTAATCATTATTTATTTACTTTAATCAAAATCTGATGAATCGTCACTGTCACTCGATGAGCTCTCCCCAACATTTATTATAAGTTCCTGTACTTCTATATTATCGAATGCCACATGAATTTCCCAATCCGACGCTATGTTTTGGGTTCTTCTCACAATTTTTTCCCAGTTTTCGGCAGTTACTTCCGCACATGCATTTTTTAATAAATCTAACATCTTGTTTGCCGTAAAAGGGGGATGGGTATTGTTTCGAGCGGCGTGTCCTTCGATTTGTGCCCATATTAGTTCTATAGCATTGTACTGGCAATGATACGGCGGAAGTCGAAGAACCCAATGACCACATTCGGCAGCTATTTCGTCGATAACATATCTTTTAGGGTGGCTTTTATTCGATTTTAAAATATTCACTAATTGTACTTTTAATAAAGTATTATCCACATTTTCGCCATGACGTTGGAGCCAGTCAATTTATCTCTTGTTTTTTATTGGCCTGCGTCGGCATTTTATCAATTTGTCTGGAGTGATATGTTATGTAGCGTTGTCCATAATAATTATGGACGGTTCTTCCAGAGATTGCACCATTTCTTTAAACCATCCTTCGTAAATCTCCGCGTTCATTTCTTCGTGGTAGTCCACTGTTTTCTTGGATTTAAAGGCCAGTAAAGCATCTGACATGAATCCTTTCGTAGACCCTGCATGGCATATGATGAGGCGTTCACCTTTTCCCATTGGCACTGAACTAGTGGAAGCGACGGTGTCGTCAGTCCAGTTCTTAGATACTGTGTGGTTTGCATTTAACCAAGTCTCGTCAGTGAAAATAACATTTGACCAATCTGATATCTTTTTGGCTTCGCTCAAAAATTCGCAGCGAGCCATAGCAACGTCGTGACGCTCCATCAACATTTTACGTTTGTCCGATTTTTTATAACAAAATCCAATTTCTTTCAAAACCAAGCTTAATGACGATTTTTGGCCATGGAACAAACCACATTCACGTAAAGAAACAACAAGTTTTTTAAGTGTTGGAATTTCTTTGCGCAAGTAATAGTCATATATATGACGGCGAATAGCGTCAGCGTCGAAGTTGTCAACCGATGTCACACGACGTGGTTGGCGTTTTTTCTTCGGCGTACGAAGCTTATTTTCCTGCATGCCGCTTGTACCGTAAGCTTCGGTAGTAATTCTTGAAACAGTAGGTCCACTAATTCCTAATGCGGCCGCAACACGCTCTCGCACTTGCGACAGTGGTAATAGCGGGCCACCATTTTGATACTCTGCTTCAAAGTAATTACGAACCTTGATCACCAGTTCTCTCGCCTGCCTTTTCAGAACAGATCCTTTCGGCATTTTGATATTTGACAGCTGGGCAGCAATCAACACGGAGGAACACAAAATACACAACGTAACGTATGGATAATGTGAAAAAACTCAGCGAACAGAAATGTAGTGACTAGCACGACCGTCTTGTTGCGAGTGACAGATTAAAACAAACACAAAATGGCGGTGGGCCATTGAGTGTTCCCACCTTGAAAAAATATATTTGAATGTTTTTGTTGTATTTGTCTTTGTTCAAAATATAATAAATATATGCGATCGATATCATTACTTATTTGGTCACACAACACTACAACTATCAAATTAGAACTGTCATCGAGAAAATAAAGAAATGGAAATACTATAGTCCCGGATACGCGGCGAGTCGTAGCAATACGGTGACAGAATATTCGCGTTGTCGTGTCGTTTACTCGACGATAGTTGGACGGAATCGCGGCGAGACTCGCTCGTGTAGGCGGCGCCTTATACTTCACAAAGTATATTTACCTAAAATATTATACTAAATCGAACGTTAGATAGATTATTATCCCACGTTATTAATATACAATCACACAATCAACACTATACGAAAAATACCATAATAATGCCCATAAAATATCTGTGTCCTTAAACAGAAGTGACATATCCGCAGCGTGGCCGTCGCGTCGACCGACAAACCAGATCTATTCGGTTCTATAAGGAGTTGTAGAGCGAATGTCCCTATGTATGTCGAAACTGCCTTTAATTTCCATTTTAGTTCTAACTAATCGATAGGTTAAGGTAGAAATAACCTCTCGTGTGTCCTGCTCAATCAAGTGCAGAAATGAGATTTAGTAAATTAGACTACCTACTTAGACTGTGTAATCGAAACTAGTCACTAGTTACAAAACATTTTTCAAGCTAAGCGAAACTTAAACATAATGCGCCCAATATAAAGAGAGAGGAAGTGTTTGGTCATTTCGCAACGACCGTATAAAGAGATTCGTTCTATTGTGACATTGTGAGGGTGAAATGAAAGCGAAAATTGGCAGCAAATTAGCCAAATGAGAGATGTGGACAGCTGAGTGACAATAGTCATCACTGCGCGCCTAATCTTTTCTCACAATTACCTATTTGAAGACGATAATTGTGTTGGTGAACTGAATAAACATTTCCTTGTGTAAATGCATATATGCAATCGATCTACTTGTACGGGTGTCTCGATCAATTTGCCAAAAATTTGCTCTTAGCTTAATAAGTGTAAAATAATAAGTTAATAATAATGAGTTAAATAATAAGTCATAAGTTGTAAAATAGCCTTATAAGAATTTAGGAGCGATTATCCTGGCGTGAATTTATCGTTTACTAACCTTTGATCTTTTATTGTATTCTTTTGTGATAGTGACCCTATTGAATCAAGGATAGCTTAAATGGTAGTTAAGAATTTTATAAATAACCCTTTCTTTATCGGTTTCCGAATAATTCTCGTTGTTTTTACATTCCTTTACACCATCACCAGTCGTCCGTGTCGTCACTGGGCTTTGTTTAAAATCTAGAATGTGAGTGTGCTGTTTTTTGGCATGTTAAAAACTGCGAGTGTGATGATCCGTCACAGAATCACCGAGACCCAGACCGCTTTCTGTACATTGGGAAACGGTAATGATCGGACAGCGTGAAATTAGCTCACTCTCGCAGCGGGTTACAGATTGCGCGTCAATTGGTCAAGTATTTAAAATGGCTTCCTTTGTTAGCAGTCAGCCGATTTCTTCGTTGTAATTCTATATTGTCTCGAATTTGGTTATCATTTCTACATCAGTATAATAATATAAATTCAGGTTTCGGCGCAGATAATCAGCAGTTTATGTTATGACTACCTATGACCGACCCGGCCTATCCATTTCATGGTGATAAGCATTGCGTTTTATCGTCTATATCAAGCGCTACACCAAGTAATGATATCATAATGAGGATCCATAATTAATTAACACAGTGACAGCAAAAGATGGGCATTATCGGTGACGTGGAACTTAGTCTCTTATTTGGGCAGTTAAAAACGTGCTAAAATAATTCGTTGACAATCCAATTTAAACTGAGTCTATTTTTGGATTACGAAGATAAAACAGGATGCACTATATTTAGATAGTTAGCGATTTTCGCAGGATTTGAAACTCAGTTTAATTAACAAAAAGGTTGGTGTTTACATAGGTGTTTCTATATTATGTTTATTGGCGTTTTTTTCTGATAATTCTCACTTACTTATGATGATTAGAATTCTTCCGCCCGACGCTAATACAAGAGTCTCCCCTAGTAGTTGTCAGCCTAGCTTACGTTGTCCTCGGCACGTCCTTGACCATTCCGACGACCCAATTACCGCCGCCAATGCGGTTCTTGCATTGCATGCGCACACTACATAAGTATACCGTCCCCGCTGGCGGAGACGAGGACGTCCCCCTCGCTACACCGTGAACACACACCGGTCGGCCTTCAGCCAACACTTTTAACAGGTATACTTCAGCCAACAGTTTTAACAGGTATCAGTACGTGCCTGGACGCTTCTCACCAACTCGTGATCCCGCGATACCCTACGAAAGCAACGCCCTAAGCCGAGGTCCGTTCCTTCGCCTGTTTACCAGCGTGGGAGCCGCTACGATTGTTGCTATATACTTTTTTCTCCTAGCTTAGCGCCTTCTGAGCTCGCCCTAAACTATACATATCTGGTGACTCTTGACAGGCCACTAGGAGCAGAAGAATTTAGCCATACCGACAAAAGAATCTTGGACGCACACTTGTTGATCTTTGCAGTTAGAAAAAAACCCTATGTCTATTTATGTACTTAAATTAAAGTAAGTACTTATTGTGATTTGTAAGATTTAATGTAAGCGTAATATGCTGTCCTTATAGAAAGAAAATGCTTTAGTAACATTTATAATGAAAGCATATTCGGAAATTTAAAATAAATAAAGATAATAAGCAATGGTTATTTTTTTTTGTTTTATCCAAAACTCCAAGTTTCGAGATTGATTTTAAATTAATGTTTTCCAATTTTTTTTTTGCATTTTTCTCGAATGTCATCAAAATGCACTTCAGCCTGTTTTTCTAAGGAGCACAGTATACATGGTAAGTAGATAGTTCAACTAATCACTTTTACGGGTATGTTTAACTAAATAAAAATACAATTAAAAGAACATAATGATATGTATTTAATATTATAAAATATTTATTATTTAACTATGTCATTTATAAAATTCGTTGTATTATTTAGTAGAGGTTCCTGAAAATATAGAATTTTCAGTTATATCTACTTATTAGTTAGTAATAATAATAACACATAATTTTATATAATTTCAATCTTTTTGTTAATATAATTTCTGGTTAATTATTGTAATATTTTATGATCAAAATACCAGTTAGGCAAGAACGTGATAATTCGTTACTCTGCAATTATTTGTGATGCTAATGTAGGTATGTTGTACAGCGTATGTTTATGTACATATTTTTCAATATTCTCTTATATAAAACTTTTTAATTAAATGACAAGCGCTTATTGTATCAAATAAAAAATGTCTAAAATATATTAGTCTATTAGAACAAAATTTGACGTTTATATAAACTTAGTCTAATACGGCAAAAAATATGATATTTCATAATATACACAATGTATAGTATAAAAGTGTATATATAGTATGAGCGGATATGTGATCTACTTCATGATGATAACGTTCAACGATCCATTATATGACATTAGTGTGGGAATTTTCTTCACTCTTTTGCACATTGTATTAGTCTGATAATAAACTTTGGGCCCCGATAAAAGAAGATTCTCTTTCTTAGAACGTCCGAGTGGTGTCTAAGACTTTCGTATCGGATGGTCTATGTGCTGAATGCAAGGGCGTAGTCAGGATTTTATCGAGGGTGGGGCAAAGCAAACAATTTTCTTATAATTTATATAGTGGTAGTGTAATGTAGAATGGTAGTGTAATGTAGAAAGTGTGTTACTTATTTTTCCCTATATCAGGGGAGAGTGGGGGGAGGCAAGCGCCCCAACCTGCCCCCCCCCCCCCCTCCCCCACCGTGGCTACGCCTATGACTGACTGTCTAATAAATGAAAACGTATAAAACGTAAAAAGTTCATATCTCAATTGCCCAAAACCGGCGACCAAATAACAATCTCCTTGAGGTAAATCTCCTTAGGTAATTAAATAAGGTAAAAACACGCGTTGAGACACAGTTCAAATAGATAAACATGTGTGAAAAACGCGAATATCTTAAATGTTATGTACCACAGATGTTAAAATTCAATTTTTTTAAGATATAAATAAGACGTAACCGCCGAGCCGCCCGCGCCGGCTGGGATTTATAGATCTCTAAATCGCCTGTTAGAACGGCCATGTTGGGATGCCAGCATCCTTACGTTCCTCAAAAGGTAAAGACAGCTTACATTTTGAACATTCTGCTACTAAAATAGTTTGCTATATACAGGGTGTGTCGTAAATAGTGGTCCAACGTTAAGGGGTCGATACACCATATATTCAGCTATCACATACCAGAATTTGATTTTTTATTTTTTTACGGGTCTCTCTTTTATTCATTATTATTATTATTTTGAAAAATGGATACATTGAGTTACTAATTTGGTTCTTATTTCAACAAATAAAATTATTTTTTTATTTTGTTTCTTGTTTATTATTGATAAATACATGTGCTATCACATACAATACTTTTTTTAAATGGAAACTTAAAGATATTAAAGAAAAAATGTCTTTATTTCAAAATTCAACTCTAATCTCTAGCAAATCATGTGAATTCGGGGGCGAATGGTGTAAAAAAAATGTACTACACAATCTGTGCCTATTATTTTAAAAACTTGTCCAATAAATGCAGATTCTAAAATGATATTAATAATAACCGATTCCATAATGAAAAAGAAGTTATTGCCATTTCAATTGAGAAGGAGCCGAATTTAAAAAATACACTTTTTCATTTTAATTAACTTACCGGTATTGCAAAATGTTTTGGACCCATTTAGAAGTAAATTTTAAGTTAGCTATTAACAGCTGAGTGGTATTTGAGTCATGCACAAACATATCACAGGTAAACAAACGTGTCTCATGTAAAAAAAAGGGTACTTGGCCAGATAACACAAGTCTCATTGAAACACCTCAGTATAGCGCGCATGAGTAGTGAAAAAAATCACAAGGTTTTTTTTATTGCTATTCTCTTAAGTATGAACGAGACAGACTATGTCAAGAAGATATTCGTAATAATCTAATCAGTTAAAATGCTTCAGTGTGGTCCCGTACGTCGCATGCGCTTCTAGTCTCTGTGTTTATCCCGCCGTTAATTAAACAAAAGAAGATCTGGATGACTTCGATCTGGATGTCTGTCCCAATAAAGTCAGGCTGCCGATGCCTATGCATTCGCCATGAATAAAATGCATGTCAGCATATTCACGCGGTGTGTACTGAGACATCGCCCTAATCTTCACTGCACTGCACGTTTGTCAAAATCGTTGAGCAAATCAAAGTCCAAATAACGTAGCCGACGTCGTAGGGATCACAAAAACCAACAAGTCCGAACAGAAGCAAATCCGAGTCCAGGAAGTAAAAGAAGCAATTCAATGGCGGAGATAAACACAGAGACTAGAAGCGCATGCGACGTACGGGACCACACTGAAGCATTTTAACTGATTAGATTATTACGAATATCTTCAGTAACCACTCAGCTGTTAATAGCTAACTTAAAATTTACTTCTAAATGGGTCCAAAACATTTTGCAATACCGGTAAGTTAATTAAAATGAAAAAGTGTATTTTTTAAATTCGGCTCCTTCTCAATTGAAATGGCAATAACTTCTTTTTCATTATGGAATCGGTTATTATTAATATCATTTTAGAATCTGCATTTATTGGACAAGTTTTTAAAATAATGGGCACAGATTGTGTAGTACATTTTTTTTACACCATTCGCCCCCGAATTCACATGATTTGCTAGAGATTAGAGTTGAATTTTGAAATAAAGACATTTTTTCTTTAATATCTTTAAGTTTCCATTTTAAAAAAGTATTGTATGTGATAGCACATCTTATTATCAATAATAAACAAGAAACAAAATAAAAAAATAATGTTATTTGTTGAAATAACAGCCAAATTAGTAACTCAAGGTATAGATTTTTCAAAATAATAATAATAATGAATAAAACAGAGACCCGTGGAAAAAAAAAATTTCAAATTCTGGTATGTGATAGCTGAATATATGGTGTATCGACCCCTTAACGTTGGACCACTATTTACGACACACCCTGTATAGTGGTTAGCGACCTTAGCGGTTTGATATTGTGCTATTTGGATATTTTGTGTACTTGGGCATTTTGCTACATGGACCACCCTATACGGAAGCTCTCATAGCTCCTTATGTAGTCTGCATAGAGACTAACCTCCAACCACTCGGTCTGTCTAAGGAAGAACGGTCTAAGACAGATGATAGATAAAAACATTTATGCAGAACACAGTTAAAGAAAACTATATTTATCTCGTCCTCAATGTCTAGTCAATCAATGTGAGCTGTCCAGCGGTTATACATTCTGTCACATTTCCGAGTCATTCTTGATGTTGGCAAAACATGAAATTGCACAGATGATAATAAAAAATACTAAAAATAAAGTTCTAACGCATCTAACAATGTAACCGATCAATTGTCGAAGCCGAAATCAAGGATTGTGCTCATCATTTGAGTTAAGTAGTAACAAAAATTATTTTCAAAAAATTTTTTTTGCAATTAATACGGAATTTATGTTTTCGGGTTTCAAGAATAGATCAGATACATCCTGTATATGTATATAGCATTGACTATGCAAGCGTTCGCACAATTACATTTTTTTCATTTGTAAACATGTTAAAGTTACGTAAAGGTGACCTTAAAGTGCACATTCGTTGCTCTAAAGTCTAACTGATTAGACAGGTTTGTTCCGCAACGTTGTATTTTCCTTTAGGGTCACTTGCCCTTCTATTGAATTCTATTCTATACATTACATATAGCCTGGTACGCATCGATACATGTCGTGTTAGGTGTCAGTGTCAGTTGTCGGTTCGCTTTGAGGAAGATCACAGCGCCGGGTCTAGCGGCAACGGGCTCCGTATCACAGGCAGTGCCGGAACCCTGTGTGATTATGATAACGCTAGGGCTGTTGCGGATAATAGTGTTGTAGCTGTCACCGCTCTCTACCTGGTTTTGGAAATAACGGTAAAAAAGTATGTAGCGAATATTGTTTACGGTAAATTAGGCGTCAGTGTATATCTATGGAATGATGGGTGGTGAATGAAATTTTTTTGAAAAAAAAAACGTAGTGTTCTCTATGGACTATACTGAATCCAAAACAGCTACTTCGTTTGTCAGTCTGTCTGAACGCGCATCACGCAGAAACTACTGAACAGAATTTAATAAAACTTGGCATCGTTATAACTTATAACCTGGGTTAACATTTAGGATACTTTTTATCCAGATTAATTACGGATTAATCCCACGGGAATCAGAAGTTCACGCGAACGAAGACGCTGGCACTGGCAGTAAATGATAAAACAGTAATCATTTTTGTACCGTGTATTGGGTAGGCTGTAGAATAGCACCACCCCATCTCTTCCCACGGGTGTCGTAAAAGGCGACTAAGGGATAACAAAGCGCTACCACAAGCCCTGAGTAACTACACCACGTCTAAAAGAGTGCTCGCCAGACCCGCATGGCCAGCGTGGGATTTTAAGGCCATATAACCCTCATTCACCAGACAATGTGCATGAGAAGGTTCATGTTCTGCAGTGAATACCTAGGGCTGGCTACAATAAAAATGAAAATAATAAGTTAGAAATCCGTAAAAACTTCAGTAGCATCATCTAAAAGGTGGTAACTTTAAAAACAACGGACATTCAGCGACATCTACACTGGCATTATTTTCATGCGGTTTTTTTCTTGGGAGCGATCCATATCGATGACGGCCTCTTTAATGTTTCACTGTATGGCACAGATCTCCCTTCATAATCACAAGAGGGTTTCAGGCCATAATGCATCACCAGTGAACATACAGATGTCCCAGATTTTTTTTATTGTCAGTCATGCGAATTTACTCCCAATGTTTACCTTTAATTACTTCATTATATTACTGATGTGTGAAAAATTCGTACTTAAATATGAACATAGCGGTATGTTCAAACTACTCGGTTTGAACTCACGAATGAGAGCAAAGAATAAATGGCTCTTAGACCATGATCGCTTTTGGGACGTGTACGAGCATTTAATAGAAACCAAGTAAGGTAACAGAAAATGATTAAATAATAAAAAAGGGGGTGGACACGACTTTTAATATAAAATTCATATGGGCAGTTGCGAGCAAAAGCTAATATAATCTATACATAGAATAAAATCTTAACAGCAGTTTGTCTGCACTTGATATATTTAAAAAAAAGAATTCTTTGCAGTATAAAGTACATGTGATACAAAGCATAAAAGAACAATTTTTGACTGTCTGTTTGAACGCACATCACGCAAAAACCGTTGGACGAATTTTAATGAAAATAGGCACAGTTATAAGTATTATAGCTATATGTTGGGTACTTTTTGTGCAGACTAATTATGAAGTTCCCACGGGAATGTCAGGTTCACGCGAGCGAAGTCGCTGGCACTGCTAGTATGAAAAATAAATATTTATTTAATTACCCTGATCTTAACAACAGCGAAGTCTTCAACGGGCGGTTTCCAAATGCAACTGTGCTCGTCCTCCAGCTGGGGGTTGAATAAAAGTTCGGCGTGCGAGTAGCTGCTGTAGTCGAGCATGTCCACCAAGGTGGACACGTCGATGTGCTTGGGGGTGAGGCCCGCGCGCACCACGTTGTCGGAGCACGCCATGCACTCCACGCAGTCTGCAACAACATTATTTTTATACAAGGCGTCTCCGAAATAACGCAAAAGCTAAAAATCGATTGTTCGGTGTCCACAGTAGAATACATTTTTCCACCAGTTTTCACAATAGGTTATTTTTCTCATAATTTGTAGTACATTTCTAGTATTTCTTTTAATTGGGAGCCGTCGGAGCCGCGTCGCGCGCCGCCCGGTCTCAGTAATGACCGCTACGAACGTTTAGAGGGAGCAGCAAAACCTTAGTTTGTAACTTTTGACTTATTCCTTAAAATAAATTAATTTTTCGATAAAAGACGTTGCATAAGTTTCTACAAAAAAGTGTAAAATATTGTAGTGTAAAAAAATTCGGTGGTTGAGAGCATACAGCATAACACATCCAACGGTTCGCGCCTCAAATCAAAGCAAGCAGGTAAAGGGTTTCTTTTATGGTGAAAGTGGCAGAGGTCATGGGGTTCACGTGATGGTAAGTGGCTACTCCTGCCCATGGACACCTGCAACATAAGGGGCTATGCGGTTCGGTACTTATTAAAATATTTTACATATTTTTGTAGGACTTTATAGAAAAAAAGGCGTCATACGAGTAAACAGTCCACCTGATGGTAAGTGGTCGCCGATGGACATCCATGATACATGTCAAGATCAGTCTAGAGTCTAGAATGATAAACGTTAGCACGCCCCCGATACGTTGCCTGCCTTAAGATCTTAACAACAGCAAAGTGTTCTACCGGCAGTTTACAAATACAATTGGTTTAGTTCTAAATACAAGTACAATTGGTTCCAAATCCAATACAGGTTGATAACAACTTTATTGTTTCTTATATAACGAGGAACAACAAATATAGAACTACAATCTGACCAAACTATCCGTGGACCTGTCAAAATACGTCACGCTGGTACGGGCAGCATAATCTTTTTTAAAGATTTCTTAATATTTTTAACCTTTACAATAAGATTTCTTTGTTCACTATGATTAGTGTTTCCCATTTGCACATTAAATAAATAAAATGAGTCAAGATCTCTACAATAATTATCAAAACTTAGTGGGAGGGGGAGTATAGGTCCACAGATAGTTTGGTCAGATTGTAGTAGAGGACTTTTTACAGAAAAAATGTTTTATAGTGGTGAGTGTTTGCACGCGAAAAGAGACCTTATATCTTTCACAATATATCATTGAATACATTGACTCGAAAGTCAATTTTTGTCTATACTGACATATTGTGGATAATACAAGCAAGGTTACGCGCCCTTTTGAGTTGCAAGGATTCAACACTTGCAAGGATTGCAAGGATGCAAGGCACCAATAGTGACCTTCCTAAGAACAAAAGGCATTATAGTACGCATGTACCATTCCTGTACCAATTGAAACGAAAGTATAAGTAAAATTATATTCAAGAATTAGAAATAAACAAAGCGAACAATGGTTATATTATTTACATAATTTCTAACTTATTTAACTTATCTAACTTACATAATTTACTAAGTTTCTAACTTGATTTTAAATTACCTAATGAAAATTTATCCTAATGCGTTTTAGGCTGTAGCATGACTCGTTTTCAAGACAAACGTGGACTAACTGGACAAACATGTACAGAAGAAAATAAAACGGAAGTGTACCTACCTCCACTCAAATACGCATGCGGTAGGTTCGGTTTGAGGAAGATGGCCTGTCCGGGTTGTAACTGCATGTAGTTAATGAAGTAGGGCGCGAAGCATCCCACGTCGCCAGGGAAATCGCTGTGTAGACGCTGTAATAACGGGTATTGGAGGGCCGATTGTGTTGACTCATCTGTAAATTGTAGGTCATGTCAGTGAAAAGCTTGATTATTTTATAACTAACTGTGAACATTTTGTTATTGGATGGTGTGGGTGCATGCTGCAATCTCACTGCGTTTCCAACTAAGCCATCAGCCTATGTCTCTCCACTGCTGGATATAGGCCTCTCCCAAAGCTCACTACCACACACGATCCTCGGCTCTTCTCATCCAACCACCACTGGCGAATTTCTTTAAGTCGTCGGTACACCTGGCCGGAGGGCGTCCCACACTGCGACGACTCGAGGACTCGTCTACCGCATCGGTTATCGATCCTGCGGCAAATATGACCTGCCCATTGCCACTTTAACATGCAAATTCTACGAACTACATATGTCGGTGATTTTGGTTCTTTGGTGAATGTCTTCGTTTCGGATCTTATCCCGCAAAGAAACTCGGAGCATAGCCCTCTCCATAGCTCGCCGAGTGTCCTTGAACTTATGGATCAGGCCTATCGTTAGAGGGCACGTTTCGACACTATATGTCATAACCTGCAGGACGCAGTCCTTGAAGACTTTGTCTTCAAGGACTGCGGTATAGGCGACGAGAGGAGCCGACGCATTTCCCCAAATGCTGCCCAGCTAAATTGAATGCGTCTATCGACCTCCTTGCTGAACTTGGACTTGCCTAGCTGGATTGTTTGCCGAAGGTAGACATAACGGTAAACAACTTCGAGTGTCACGCTTTCGGCGTCTATCAGTCCCAGAAGAACATGTTCATTGAACATTATATTTGTTTTGTCTAAATACATCCCAATGAAGTATTTAAGAAATTGACAAATAGTGCTCTTTTAATCGTCTTTTAGAAATAGTAAACAGAAAATATGTTATTATTATAATTATTTATATTTCTGTTATAAATATCGTATATCGATTTCCAGTGTGGCGTGTGGTCTCGGTCGGCTATAGGATAGCACAACCCTATCTCTTCCCGCAGGTGTCGTAAAAGGCGACTAGGGGAAAACAAAGCGGCTACCAGAAGCCCTGAGGAACTACCTCTAAAACAGTGAGATCGCTAACCTTCTTGGCCAGCGTGGCGTTTTAAGGCCATACATCCCTCATGCACAAGATAATGCGCATGAGAAGGCCTATGTCCAACAGTGGATACTGAAAGGGCTGGTTGCATGTTATAAATAACTATTTTTCCATAATTAATTCTAAATAAATATAGATTAAGTTTTTACCTTCTTTAACCAGTCTATTGAGTAAATTCTGCAGAGCATTGGCTATAGTCGTCTTCTCACATGTCATCAGTGACTGGAACACATTTCTCAATACCGGTGCACTATCAGCATTTTCGTGGCTTAATAGGCCATTTACATTATCTTTGGGTAGGATTTGGGTTAGCTCTGGTAATTCTGAAAAAAGATATAAATATAGTATTACTTTTCAAAACGATATTTTTAAATTTATATTCCTATATCACCAAGGGTGGGCAGCGCATTCGGAGTTGTATCAACATTTGTCATTCTGGACTAATGTTGGCACGTATTACGGATGTCCATAGACGACAGTATCCACTTACCATCAGGTGGACCCGCTGCTCGTCTGCCGCCTTTTTTTACCATACAAAAATCTTTGCAGCATAATTTATTTACATCGTATTATAAAATTGCACCTGAATAAACTTTAATTTGATCATCTTATTTTACAAAACCTCTTTAAATTTTCAAAACTACTTGATAGATCATGATTTTAAATAAAACAAACCTGCAGCAAAATTAGGCTCAGTGATCCATAGATTTGCTTGAAAAAACAGACAGGCAAACATACTTTATTAGATCCTATTGAAATAGATTGTAATTGTACACAAACGTGGGCAAATTACTTGGGCCTATTAAATGATGGTATGATAATTAAATAATATTGTAGGAGGTAAGAATGGAATGGATAAAAATGGAGTATTTAACTCAACATTTACACAAACACTACTGTTTTATAAACACAAAAACTCACTCTTAAGAAAGTCTTGAATCTGTGATAGTGGTCTAAAGCCACAGAGAGCCTCAAATGGTGTTAAAGCTATGGCCAGCTCCGGTTTGTGGTTTGGATCCTTATACATGTGAGGGAATTTCCTGTGAAGTTCTTCAGCATGCTCCTGAAATTTCAATTTTATTAGTAGAGAAGATTTTTTATCTACATTCACATTTTCATCTTTGTTTTTTCTTTTGTTCACAATGCATAAACATTGAATGAACAAAAATTATTTCGTGCATAAAAGCCATTAGGTCATTAACCTTAAACACGAGTAAATGTACTGTTCTACATATTGGCAGACGAAATCCGAAAAAATCCTTATTAACGCGACAGCTGTGGTAAACAACAGCTGGAAGCAGTCACCACACCAAGGGACTTGCATTGTTAGTCCATAATTTGAAGTGGGGGACACATCATGTCTATAATGACAAGGGCAAATTCCATGTTATATATCATAAACAAAACTTCTCTTTTTGATACTTTTAAAATTAAAATTTACTTAGGCCAGTGCTTGAATATGCAGTTCAGATATGGAACTCATATTTCTCGAAAGACATATAAATGGAGAGAGTCCAGAGAAGAACAAGCTGCCAAGGAAAATTAAAAATAGGTCATATGACGACAGACTGCATTCTTTTCTTAACTAGTCTAAAGGAAAGGAGGGAAGAGGTGACTTGATCGAAACTTACAAGATTCTCAACAACCACTATGATTGTCCCATACCTGAACTCTACTCATATACACTAAATGAACTCTAGTCATATATATTATATATACTCTACAATATACTAAAGCAAATGAGAATCTGAGAGGAGCTGCTTTAAGGCTAGTGCGAACTATCGCTACCTCCGATCCCTACAAGCACTTATTATCAAATAGTCATCAACTCATGGAGTAATCTACTGCAGGAGACAGTTAAAGCAGACACTTTAGTTAGACACTTTAGCAGACACTTTAGCAGACACGTTAAAGCAGAATAAATTCAAAAACACTTTAGACAGAAAGAAGTCAGCACAAGTGTATTGATGTAGGCACATTCACATCAGCGAATGCTGCTATAGGGTAGCAGCTTTATATGTATTATACATAAATAATAAAAATAAATAAAATGCTAAAGAGGACCAACTGTAAGTTGTATTTCATTATGGATTGAAATATTTCACACAAAAGTAGATTGAAAGATCACCTCCTCCAAATAAATCATTTGTATCTATGTATTAATTATTTATTTGGATATGTATTATATTTAATTTTATTTGATATGTATGTATATCCTATTAGGTCTGGCAGAAAGTTTCTTTGTATTTTCTATAGATATTCAAGACAAAACTTTTAAAGTTTAATTACATTTACTTATAATAAATATGCGCCGTTTTTGATTGATAACTTGTTGTCATCTTGTAGTGTCATGATCCCATTGCTGTAGAAGTTCTTGGATATTTGGGCAAAAAATTGCGACAAGTAGTTTTGACAGGACTTGATATCAACCTTACCCTACTTAAGAGTTCTGAAATGGCCGGAACAGGTGGAAATCTGAGGGGACAAGGTCAGGGCTATACAGTGGATGCATCTACACTTCCCAGCCAAGCTCTCTAAATTTTTGCTGTGTGGCTAAATATGCGTGTCGTCTGGCGTTATTATCATGGTGAAAGATCACACCCTTTCTGTTTATTAGCTCAGGCCGTTTTGTCTGCTTGCTTTGATCTAATCAGTTGCTGGCTGTAGAGGTCAGCATCAAGTTTCCCGTGGCGGAAAAGCTCAATTCCAATTCCATCATACACACAACACCTTCTATCGCGTTAAGCCGGGTTTTGCCACTGTTTGTGGAGCCTGTCCATGCTTTGTCCGTGTTTCAAAAATGGTTCGGTTTTGTTTTGTTTTAACAGAGAATCATAAATGAAAACACGGTTTATAAGGTTTCTTTCCGTAAGATCATGTGGCACCCAAATATCGAGCTTTTTCTGGTACCCAGACTTTTCAAATGACTAAACCGTATTGTGATCAATACCCAGTTCCTCAGCAATGTCATAACTACTGATGTGTCGATCTTATTCCACTTTTTCACAGATAGCATTGCATCTTTCACGTTAAAATTTCTTCCAGACTGAAAACGCTTGAACCAACATTGTGCTACCCTTACCGATACCGCATTAGATCCATAAACGGTACAATATTTTTTTGCAGCTTGTGTCACATTTTTTACATTTTTGGGAAATAAAATTTCAAAATGTAGCGAATTTCTTCATTACTTTCACTCATTTTCACAGACTGGAAAACAATGGAAAAATAGTATTTAACATTTTTTTTTAGAATGTCGCCTTCTAATGGTATCACAACCAGCCAGGTACAAATAGTACAACAAAGGAGATTTGATTACAACTTCATACATACAAAATACCAAAAAACTTTCTCCCCGATCTATTATCTATGTGTATATGTATGTATGTATATTTTGTTCATTCCAAATGTTTTTTTTTTAATTTTATATAATGTTGTTCACTTGCACCTACCATACCATCACTATATAGCCCTAAGGTTGGCTGTGAGAAAATGCTTTTTAACAATAACCACTTTTGTTCAAACAATAATGTACAGAAAATGTAGTTCTGAACTTACAATAGCACAAACTTTACAAAGTATTAAGAAAATCAACAGGTATAAATATATATTGTAAGTATAATATAACTATATGTTGTTGGATAGAACTTGTAAAGCTCTACAACTTTTGGATAAATATTTATAACCCATGTAAAATAGAAAATATCCCTTCTGACCAGCACATGCCATCGAGGAAGTTGATAGGAAGCTTAACACTTATATACAAATTAAATAACATTACAGATTACCTTAGTTGGATGTGCTTGTATGGACAAAGCTTTTCGTATAGATAAAATTTTTAACAAAAAAGGAATCATCACTCCAAAACGTCTCTTTACCATGGGACCAATTGCATCTAAATTATCTTTAAGGTACTCTGATAATAAAATATTCCTTTCTATGATGAGTGAGGGTCCATTTGGATGTGTACCCATCCATAACTCTGCATAAGGCTTGTCAGGGTCTATGATTATGTTAGGATCAGCACTGGACAATAATTTAGCCACAGTACTGTCTTTACCCAATCTGCCCCAATCATAATTCTGCACTTTGCACTGTAGCTCCATACTTGCCTGGAAAATATATAAGTTTGCTTATTACAAGTACCTACACATATCACTTGAGGTAATTACGATTGACCTAAGGGACAAACCAATGCTTTTCAAGGATAAGTAGAGTTTTTTTTTGTAACAATGTTACAGCTATTGTTTTAATCTTAAAGCTCTTAAAGTCAAAATAATAGCTTATAACACTGATAAAGTTACAGAGGATCCTCTATATATTTTTCTCGCCCAAATGTTGCAATTTGTACCCTATGCCAATTGAAGTTTTGATGACAGATATACACTCCCTGGCACCTGAATCAAGCCACCCTGCATTTTTATGCATAAAGAATGAAACATAATGTTCATAATTATATTCATATTTATAATCAAACATAATTATAAAAAAAAATGTTAGGGTGAAGAAATGGCTTTTATGCAGTTATGAATTGGAGTAGTTTTTTTATATAATAATGTTGTTTTTAAATAAAAGTTTCGTTAAATTGTTTTTCCTGAGATTTGAACTACTTTTGATCTTAAAATTATGGACATTGCACCTAAAGTAGGAGTACAAGCTGTGGCACTTCTTCATTCTGGGCGTAGCCAGCAAAATGTGAGTACACAATTTCATTTAAGCTGTTCTGCTGTTCAAAGAGTGAACCATGGGTGACCGTTACAATTAGTCAATGCCTAGAGACTCATGTGATGCCATATACTGGTTTTGTTGGATCTATTTCATGCATGACGGCCGTCGTAAATGCTCTTGAAGGCAATACAAGTTACTGAATAAATAATTTTTTAGGTTGTTTCCTTCAAAAAACCAATACAAGTCTTCCCAATGAGACAGGCGGTCATACAACTTATTACAGTTAAACTCATTTTTTCATTACTATGAATTCAAATTTGAATCAATGGCATACTGAAATGATAGTATGCCAGCATTAAAGCTGTGTAAAAACTTTTTGATTAATCAAGCATTTAATTAAATTAATGAATTTCAAAGATTGTAGATGCAGGATTGAAGAATTGGTTTCAATATAGAGAACATAAAGATGTTTTATTCTACAAATTGCAAGACTGGTCTTGCCTTCAATACAATATCTTAAACAATATCTTCCATATCTTAAACAAGAGTTAATAGAACCCATTGATAGCAGTATAAAAAGATCAAAAGCTAATAAACTCATAAAATGAAATAGATACATATGAACAGAGACAATGATAATTACAATACATACAAATAAACTTACCGTTTCAGCTCTTCTTACATATGGGGATATATTCTCATTCAAACGGTAGATCAAAATATGTAAATTTTATAATTTCTGAAAACGTATATATTCGACAGAGTAGCGGTCGTAAATGTTGTAATTTAATCAATTGAAGACAATCACAATTTAAAATAATTCACACAATCGACTTCTGTCACTGTCATTGTCATTGTACGTGTTCTCAACTTCAAAATCTTACTTAGTGTTTCTAAGTTAAAAATACAGTAGATTTAAAGAAAATGTGTGGTAGTGTAACAAAAATACAATGTATAAAATGAAACGGAAATTAAGATAATAATCATAATAGTATTTTTTTATTGACAAAGTACCATATTCCGAGTCTGGCAAAGTAACAATTTCGTCTTCAGTTTTATACCATACTTGTAATAGATATGTTCAAACTGTCCAGCAATTTTTGCGTTGAGAATAATACACATTGATCCATTTCTCCGGCCAGCCTGCTCACTCAAAAGATTTCCTTTTATTGATTTTGTCAATAGTTCATTACGCTTTTTTGTTTTGATATCGTTAACCATAAAGTATTTCTGAGTATTTATTACTTTGCTGAATATTCATTCATATTCAGAATTTGAATGTGGCAAAGATAAAATTCCCAAACATGATATTCTTTATAACGTGGAGTTTGTTCGTTAAGTTCTCATAATTGCGCAACCTAAAGGAAAATAAAGTCAGATAAATAATCGAAGTTTTAATTTGTGTAGAAATTAAAACATAATGAGGAAAGGAATTATTACCTTATGCCAAAACTCACCCGAGGGTTGATTTATCATTAAATTTTTCTTCTTTTACCTATGACGGTAGCTTTCGTAAATCATCATCCAAGTGTTGAACTTGAACTGATTCACAGCGCCGGCTCTAGCTCATGTAGCGCCCGGGTGCAGGGCGCCCTCTAGTAGGCGTTTTGAACTCTTTGGAGGTGTCGCGAGCGGCGCTCGGCGCCCCCTAAGACCCTGCGCCCGTGTGCACCGCATCCCCTGCACCATAGGTAAAGCCGGCACTGAATTCAGCGCTCGACAGGCGCCCCCGGGCGCGGGGCGCCCGGGGTGCACCGCACCCCTTGCACCCCCTGGTAAAGACGGCCCTGCTGATTCAGGAGTTAATTCGAGAGTTCGCAGTGCTACAACCTATTGCAGGGGAATCTCCGTCTCATTTACAGAGCGACTCCTGACTTACTTCGATGGGACTAGACATTGACAGAATACGTTTTAGACTTTAGAAATAAAAGGTAAACAAATACCTTTAATTATACGCTTTCAGATACTATCTTTACATAGTATAAAACAAAGTCGCTTCCCGCCGTCTGTCCCTCTGTATGTACGCTTACCTAGATCTTTTAAACTACGCAACGGATTTTAATGCGGTTTTCATCAATAGATAGAGTGATTCAAGAGGAAGGTTTATACGTATAGTTTAATATTGTTTTAACGAAATCGAAGCGAAGCGAGGGCGGTTCGCTAGTTTATAATATAAAATGTGTTCAAAATTATTTGTCCAACTATTTTATTGATAAAAAAAAATAAAAAAATATAGGTTTGTACGAATGTGGCAGACGAGCATACAGTCCACCTGATGGTAAGTGGATACTGTCGTCCATAGACATCCGCGATACATGCCAACAACAATCCAGAATGACAAACGTTGGCACGCCCCCGGATGCGCTGCCTACCTTTGCGGATTAAGCAATGGATTGGGAAAATGGGGAGGGATATGATGGGATGGGAATGAGCTTTGGCATATCTCAATCACTTCCGAAACACGTACGTATATTGGGGAAATATGATAAGGTAGGAAATGCAGTTGGTACATTTCAAGGTAGTCTTGTGTGAGAGGGGTAACGTGGCCAGTCGAGTGCGCCCAGCGGTTGTGGGAATGTAGCATGCATTCTCCCCCTCAATAACCGCTTGGGACGTTTATTGAGGAATAAACGTAAATAAAATAACTCAATAAACGTCATCGAGACGTGTGGTACATTGCTTGGCTGTCTCCTGAGTTCAACCATTCTGACCAACGTTTCCGATTGTCATTAAAGATCAGAGTAAGTAGATTGATTTTTCGTACTTGCATAATGGAATCATGATGTCATACAAAACATGGACATGCCTTTTTTCTGTTATTATTAAGTGTATCTATTACCATTTTATACTTTGTTAGGCTTTTACTTGGTCTTTGAACACCTCAATTTTTTTACTTAGAATGCATGTCACCTGTGCATGGCGTGGAAAGTTTTAAGAGAAAAAAATCTTGTTCATATCGATTCATTTCTCACCTTACACCTAGCTCACGTAATAATTTTGAAATGCCGGAAAAAAGTCAATAATTTTCAAATTTCGGAATCCCGGAGGTATGTCCATATTAACATATACGTTTTAGATTATTGACCCTAATTCAATTTAGCTACTCCGATCCATGATTATCATACAGGAACCACTTCTCATCACAAGTGAAAGTACGATTCAGAATCTTCATTTTTGTGCCGGTTCAGCAAAGGCAAGCTTCGACGCGTGTTTACATCTGACTTTCATTAAACTCATGCGGTACCCACTTTCCGAGCTTATTTACTTTCCCGATTTGACACAAATGAATCAATATAGATTTGTCACTTACGCCGAAGGCTTTTTTTTATTGAAAGAATGGCAGACAGGCCACATGATGGTAAGTAGTCACCGTCGCCCAGGCACCACACCTGCAACACCAGGGGGCTAGCGGGTGCGCGCCGACTTTGCAGAAACCTATTCACAGCTCTTTTGAAGAGCCCCATATTGTAGCGTAACGGAAATACCTCAGCAGGTAGTTCATTCCACAACTCAAGCATGATTGGAGATGAATCCGCTTCCACTATTGCTTTCAATTCGTCATTATCGACTTTAGCCTCCGGTCGTGCACTGGGCTTGTTGTTGAGGTCGAAACTTCCAGAACGGAAATGATCAAACTAAAAACGCACCGTCCGTTCATTTGCCGTGTCCGTAGACAACGTTGATATTGCGTGCCGTCTATGCTGCGTTGCTGTAACGACGGAACTCATATTCGAAAATAACCCTAATTTTCAACTTTTCCATGGTCGCAAACACAACGATATCTAAGCAAATGTTTGATGAAATCACAAATGAATAGCTAATTTTGAAAAAATAATGTCATGTCTTTAAATTGACATTTATTTGAATTATGAATTCCCAGGCAAACGCAAGATAACTAAGTTCAAAGTGGCCACTATGAACAAACGGCAATTTTATAGATAAGGCCCTAATACTATCAATTAATTGTGGTAATTTCTGAATATATTATTGTACATTCTGTGTGTATTATCATTCAAACGACAAAACAAACATTAGAAAAACAGAAGAAAAAGAAACGAGAAGAAAAAAGAATAAGACTAATACCTAAGTTTAAAAATGAATAAGTATGTACGTACCTCTACTTCGGCTCTTCGTAAAAATAAAAGTGACTAAAATAAAAGAATGAGGAGAGACGAGTAATTTATATTTTGTTTTACTTTAAAAAAAGTGAAAGTAATAATATAAGTATGTAAGTTATGTGTTTAAAACAGCAAGTTCGTGTGCTGTGTCTGAAGTTATAGTTTATAAAATAATTTAATAACGTAACATTATTACCATTCTGTCACATTATTCTAGAAAGTTTCCATCTAAGAATGTTGCAATACCCTACGAATCCTCTACTTGAGGACACTGACATCACACTATGATTGACACCCGCGCCCGCGTGACCTAACGAGGCCTGGAAGCTCTTTAGGACATCTTATCTGCAGTAACTATGTTATGGCATTCCTACAACTTCTCCTGGGAAAGTTTGTAATGTTGACGACCGGCCACTAGAGTACTATTTGTGTAGAAATGAAACTTCAGCACGTTCTAATATATCTGGCCAGCATTATTTGTTGTCAAGAGGCTGAACTAAATCGACCTGCACATGTGGCAGCGGCAGATTTATAAAACTGATCATAGGAAAAAAGGTTAAAATTTATTTTCCTGGGAATTTATTTGTGTTCCAGGAAAAATCGCATATTTTTATTTATTCCCCATTTTTTCCTGTGCGCGTGTGATCCGTATGTTTTGGTGCTTCTTCCGCCGCATATTTCGTCGCACGTACCACTGGGTTCCAATTTACATATACCTACCCGTAAAAAATCACTTAAAACTTAAGTAAACGCACGCCCAACCCCTTCCGCATAAAAGTTATCATACATAGTCATATTATGTTTGAATTGTCCGCGCTCAACGCGCCGCGTCAAGCTCCGCGTCAAGCTCCGCGTCACCATAATCATCAGAGAAACTAAACCAAACAAACCTTTATATTTGCTACCATAGATTTAATGCTCATTCAGTATTTTGGGCTGCTCGTTCAATTATTTCTCAATTGTAAAGGTACCTACTATAAATTGCAAAAAAGGGTGGGTTTTTTTACAGATGTAAACGCTTGCAATAAGATGATTTCGCAAATTATCTGTTATTATATTTTATTACGTTAAAGATAATTTTTTAAACGATTTAAATAATTTTAAACCATTTTATTGGGGAATAAATAATGAGAAAAAATATTATTGACAATACAGTAATAGATACTTAATTAACTCTATTAGATATGTTATAATTTATACTACATTACATGATATTATTATCTACATGATCTACATAATATTATTATCGCACTCGCACGTATGTTCCATTCGGGGTTATTTGATCTGTGGTTCCATTCTATTCCTCTATAACACTATCAATGACCTCCCTCCTACGTGTGTGTACACATGCGCCAAGTCATATGCGTAACAATGTATTTATATAGGACTATTCGAATTTTTAGAACATCTAGGAGCCCTCATTGCTGAAAGTGTTCATTTGAATTATAAAAACTTTCATGCAGATGGAGCAGTCTTGTAGCGCAGCGTTAAGGGTGAACACGAGATACAGGCTATAGATCAGCCCCACTGATCTGTAGCACACGCAGGGTGACACATCTTTGAACTGTAGTGGGGTAGGAGGGGGGTACGCATGCCAATCTATTTGCACTAGTATAGTAATCTGTGCTCTCTGCACCCCACATCAAAACAGACCTCGCGCTTGTTTATTATTTATACTTGTTTTTGATAATAATAAAAATTTCAGAAAAATTTCAATATTCTTCCTTATGTAAGTGAGGTACTTATGTCAGATTTTTTCGATATTATTTTTTTATTAGACACGTCTGCAGATGTTTTAAGATTACTTTTTAATTTATTTTCTAACATATCTATATGTTTTGCAGGAATACCAAACCCGGTAAGGCCTCTATTGATAATTTCTACATTGGGGCCATCTTCTAGTAGAGGCTCACATATACCCGGATCTCCATCGAAGTCTTGTCCCGAATGAAATTTAACATTATGTCGCACATTTTTACCTGCTGGATGATATTTCAATTCCAGTTGCTTTAAATCTAAGTAAGGATACTTTTTCATGATAACCAGTTGTTCATATTGTCGAAGATCTTCAACGTTTAAACCTTTTTTGGTCATAGATTTTTTTTCGCTCGAGCCTAACAGGTCGTAAATATTTTTGGTAAAATCTTGAGATGAGAGTTTTATCATATTCAAAGCATTTTCTACAGAGGTCATTTTTTTAACTCTATTAGAAACATTCGCATGATGTCGAAATCCATTATATGGGTCTGTAAATATAAAACAGATTTTCCTTTAATATTTTATAAATTGGCTCTCTTATCTCAAAACTAAACTGTTTTTGAAATAGTTTTCAACCATTTACCTACTATCAAAAGGTCAATGTTTTCAACACTTGTCTAATTGATTCTGAACACATTTATTGTTCTAAAATATTGTTTTAAACTTTACCTATATCTCTTTTGCAGTGAGGGAGAGAACGTTTCTGAAGCACTCTTCTTATTCTATGATAAGTAGCTTAGGAAATGAGTTGACACAACAAAGTCTTGTCTGGTTTTACTCACGGCAGTAAAACGTTCAGGGGTTAAATTCAGAAACATTTTACCATTTCAATAATTTTGTTGCGTTGATATAGGTATGGGAATTAATTACATTGTTCCATATTACACGAAGTCTATTAGGTATAGGTACGGTGTGAAATTGCGACATTTATTATCTTCACTTAGGAGACAACGTATTTTAATAATGTTTGTTAGGACTTTATTGAAATGGAAAAATTATTATGATATTTAGAATCGGTAGATTGAAGACAAAATTATTAGCTTGGGAGTAGCAAGAGAAACATGAAGAGAGTAAACGGAGAATTAAGGGCGGAATTCCTTTAATCCTTTACCTTACTAAGATAAGCAGGTGGTCATGGTGATGCTTACGATTTACATAATTACCAGTTGCTCCTTTGCCTCTTTGCCGTTGAAGAGGGTATGTGTAATTAAGAGTGGAACACATCAAAATACAAACAAAGGTCAAAAAATTTGCATTGTTTTGCATCTGTATTTTTATATCAAACTGGATAATTACAGGTAAATCGTGATTTGTGTAAATTAGTTATTAGGCCAATGATTAACCTTTAATGAATTAGTGCCAAAGCTACTGCAAATACTATATAATTTTGTCATCGACATTAACGTCACGGATGTCAATAAAATAAAAAAAGCAGCATAAACAATAAAATCATTTCCAATTTTCAGTTTATACGGAAAAGTTGGAAAAGTCCTGGGCACACATAGACTGCAATAATAAAAAAGTCTTTAGAGATCATACATTTTTCGCGTGGATTTTTGTATCTTCAAGTATACAAACTAACGTATAAACTGAAAAGTGGAAATAATTTTATTGTTTATGCTGCTTGTTTGCTATTTATTATGTTATGCTGTTTTTTTTTTTTATATATAATAGTGGGCGGACGAGCAAGCGGTCTCACATGATGGTAAGTGTTACCGCCGCCCATGGACACCTGCAACACCAAGGGGTATGCGGGCGCGCCGCCAACCTTGCAAAATTCTATTCACAGCTCTCTTGAAGAACCCCATATCGTAGCTTAATGGAAAGACCTCTTGAGGCAGTTCGTTCCACAGCCTACGGGTGCTATGCTATTATGTTATGCTTGTTTATGCTATTTGTTTATGCGAGCAAAGGCTCGCGTCGATTAATATCTATGGTTAGTTCGTTGCATCACTAAATTCATTAACATTATCGACGAATAGGTGTAAGCTAGTCAGATTATACCACAAATTAATGGTATAAAAGTTCCGCGAGTGAGTGGAAGTTCCATCACCCTCAAATTCGACGGTAAATCGCAAAGTTTAAATTTGTTAATCACTGGATTCCTCGTCGACGATAGTTTATATCCATCCTCCCGATTGAAATTTTTATATTTCTTAATTTCAATCACTTCACGTACGCTTCCTGGGATAATAGTGACGTCCAATGGAGAGGAGGATGCGAGTACAGAGTTCTATCCAGTGATTAACTCCAGGGTTGACAATGTGTTCAGCTATTGCTGAATAACTCGTTTGGCGGTTTCTTACAGATGCAATGAGTTCCTTGACCCTTTCCGCAACTGTACGCTTAATTTGGCCTATATAGGAACTACCACAACTGCAGTCTATCTTATAGACACCTGGCGTCTGGTAAGGTATAACATATTCATAACATAAATCCCATGTCTAAGCAAACTATTTGCATATGTAACCAATGTTTCATATTAATTTATGATTTGACATCCACATTCATGAGACTAAATTAACATTCACATTAAACTAATGCCTAATGTGGACACAGCCTTAGAATAGTTGCGTTCTAATGTTATGTGAACCTCTCAAATGTGTCGTTCTGCTCTATCCAAAGGTTGGGTGGTAGAGAATGCCTCAAGACGCAAAGGCTCGCCTTTTGTAGGTACTATGAACTATGACTGTTTAATTTAATTTTACCAATAAAGTTTTTTAAATAAAAATATACCAATATATTCCATATCAATGGTTCAAATTTTCATTTAGAAGTATAACACAATATTAATAAGCTCTAAATCACGCGAAATTATACTGCAGTAACCCACATATTCCTAGTTTTGATTCAATAGAATCATCTTTATATTATAGTTATCAATTAATCAAACTTTTTTTCGACCGTCGTCGTCGTCGCGATATCCTAGTCTAACTTATATTAATTGAAATAGGGAATGTTGTTGGAATCTCTGACTAATAGTAAGATAATTATTAAATTTGAATACTGATGAGGATAACGGAATAGCAATGAAAAGTAACATGAACTTTTTTCATTATAAATATTATATCATATCATAACTTACAGGCCGCCTCCCGGGCCGGGTTTACCCGTGACTTGCGTTCCCATTGGTCCGTTGTACCCTCTCTACAATGTCCCATAAGGGGTGAAAAGGGAGCGCAGGGGTAGGCAGTAGGCGGGATTCAGAATTCCTGTGGGACGTCAGTTTGACGCACCTGACACACTGGTCACAATCCACGTGCTCACTTCCACCTTATAACACGTGAGGCAATAATTAGAGTCATTAAGACTTGATCTTAAAAAAAGTGTGTTAATAAGTGCTGAAAAAAAAAGGCAGTGTCGCCACAGATTTAAAAAGTGATGCCACTTGGCTAATAGTTTTAGTAGGTATCTATAAAGGAAGCGTCTTTTTATGTTTGTACATAAAAGAACCTAAAAATGAACAACGACATTAAATCTGATGATACTCAAAAGCCTCAAACTTCAATTCAGATACCACGACCGTCTTCGCCTCGAGAATTTTTTGCTAGAATTTATGGGCATTTAGAGGAGCCGAAAGATAAAAATGAGATGAGACAGAGTGTGCAAGAGTTTGAGAGTGAGTCGTCATCCGATGTGGAGATAGAAGAAAATGAGGGGAGACTCGGGGGTGCGGAGACGAGAGGTGGTCCGTATTGGCCGCCACCGCCTCTGCCTCTCTGTCCTCGTCCGATGCTCCTACCACACCAGCAATTGGCATTCGGCGCTGGCCTTGCCGCATTCTGTAAGTTTACTTTAAAAAGAGTATTAACGATTTTGTTCCTTAATAATTTCGGAGTAATGCCTAATAACTATTTTTAACATTAACTATAACATTTTGGAGTAATAACTATTTTTGCAATTTTCAATCTCAAACTATCGCAAATCCGCACAAATTAGTTGAAGATTAGTTGTTTACGTAAGTTACGTGTTTACGAAACAATTATCGAAATTTACTTACTTTTTAAATATCTAAAAACTGTAATTTATGGGGGATTAATGATTCTATGAATAGTTACGTTAATTTCTTTAGAAAATTCAAAGAATTATATTCTCTTTAAAAAAATCCCAATACTTTTATCGTAGCACTAATAATTCATGAATGAGATATAAAACAAAAATCGATTTATTCTTAAAAGTAAAAGCAGGGGTTTGTTTTGGAGTAATATATTATATCAGAAATTTATAATAACGACGAACACATTATTAATGTATCAGTATAAAATATGGTTGTACAATTTTATACCTAAACTGCAAATTTGGGAAAAAGTAGACACAATCGTAAAAACTATATATTATGTGTATCTATATATACTTAGATTAATTAGATTCGATAAATATATACTAGGTATCATTTTGCTTTCCGGCAAAACTAAATGGTTGTGATAACACTATAGCAGGTAGTGACCTCCCATTCTTTGACTTATGGTTTATTTACAAATTACAGTACTAATTAAATACTAATTTCTTTAAAATAATTGAGTATCCGTAAAATTATTATAATAAAGTAACGAAACGTTTTTCGCGCGGTCGCGTTAATACAACGTGTCGCATGCCACGGTAGAGCATACGTCACAGGTGCAACACCGACGCGCGTCTAGTTCTTTTAATCTATATTATCGCATAGCATAGCGCAGTGATGGCGAACCTTTATTGATCTACGTGCCATTTTTTTTTTCTAAAGAAATGTTTATTGAGACCATGGAGTGCCGTCAAAGAATATTGACTTAGTGATTAATGGCCAAAAAAAAATAAAACTAAATACTATCATCTTAAAACTCTTTATTTGCAACCAGAAATATACATAAAATAAATTGTTTCGATTAGGTACCTAAATTCCTTAATTAATGCCGTGCTCAAAATATTTTGTCGCGTGCCATCAATGGCTCGCGTGCCATTGGTTCGCCATCGCTGGGCATAGCGTATCTAAGGTGTGGACTCTGTTACTAATAGGCACGTAGCGGCTCGAGGCAAGTAGGCTATTTAAGGATCGCCAAAGGAATATCAATTTATTAATTTCTAATCTATATTGATGCTATTAAATGAATCAGCATGATGGTATAACATTTATCAAAATTAAACTTTTTGTAACTTTATATCTATCACGTACGAGTCGATGCTATATTATTCTTTTAGATGTGAGGAATATATTTTACACCCTGTCTGTAAACAGAGAACTTGGGGGGGGGGGGCGGTCCCATAAGGACATCAAAGAAATGACTAGGAAGTACAGTAGATTCGGATTCGTTTCGTGGTTAGACGTTTAGAAAAATTATGCCTACATTTTTTTAGGATTACCTTAAGCACCTATCCCTCCCTCGGCTTATTTACTTAACGTTTTTTTCCCGCACATGACAGTAACACACATATATTTGTATATTTAAAATTAATTAATTAATTAAATCTAATACTCGTATAATTATAGATTAAAAAATCGGTCGACCGATTAATCCAGCTAGTAGCGCCCCTGCATGCAGCCAGCCGTTTGACTTCTTTATGAAAACCCAAAGCCCACAAAAATTCTTTGCCTACAAATGGGATATAAAATATATTCCCAAACATCTTACGTGAATAACCTACCAAATGTTGTAAAAAGCGGTTTACAGACCGCATAGTGGCACAGCAGTTCTTGTCTGAGGAATGCTGCTCATTTCGATAACGAAAAGTGTGGTTGTAGAAACCAGAGGTAGAACGCTCTACGTTGATTAGACGATAGAACACGCATAGAGACATACCGACTTTTCGGGCGCTGAGTTTCTAAACGGATTGCTGCCGTCCGCTAACTAAAAGTGATAACTTTGAGTTTAGGTGGCAAACAGTCAGACGACCTAACTGAGTTTGGCCAATATCTTAAACGTAATGGTGTATCTTAAACGTATTGAAATATTGGCAAAAAAACGTAGGTATCGATGTCTCTAGGAAATGTGAACAGATATGGAAAAGTTTTTAACAATGATTAGAGACATAATTTCAAGACAGGCCGATAGAGAATTTTCAGCTTTACGACACTGTGTAGAAAATCCGAAATCGGCATTTTTTAGCCGCCTTTTACTATAGTTAGCGGGCGGCAGATTGTCAGAGTGCGTTTGTAGACAATTCATATAGCGTGTCGTTGGACGGAATCAAATTGATCTAATAGGAGTGCTACTGGTCCATATATAGATAATTATTGGGCGTAACTTGTAAAGCATAAAGCTCTGTGGTAAACTAGCGCTTTACTCAGTTCAGCACACCGAGCTTTTTGGAGGCCAATTCGGCATTGCTTTCCAGATGACTGCTAAATTCAGTTCTACTCGTATGTTAGAAATGTGCTACGAGAAATAACGTCGGATAAACAAGAATCTAGATATTTTGTAATAGTCTTTGTATGTAAGTATGTCTAGCTAGACCAACAATACGGTAGTTATTATAACGACCATATATTATATGGGAATAACGGGAATTGGATGTTAAAAACATCCAATTGTGGAAAAAAGCGAGTTACGTGCAGTAATTGAGTGCATACCCGTGTGTGAACAAAGGATATAAAGTCCATTATTTCTATTATAAACGAAGGAAATTTTTTGGACGTACAGCAGATATTAGAGGCTGATGCTTTACCCTATTCCACGGTCGCTTGCTAAGTTGCAGAATTTAAAAGGGGCCGATTGGGCTGTGAAGATGATCCACGTTTTGATTGGCCTTCCACCCCCGCTACGGAAAAAAGCGTCAGAAAAGTAGATGAAAATGATAAAATATTTAGCAGACACATCCATTTTAACGGACACTTTAGGATTCAAAAAAGTATTGGCGAGATGGGTTCCGCGAATGTTAACTGAAGAAAACAAAAACCGACGTTTGAAAGTTTTAAGGCAGAATCTCGATATTTTTCAGCATGATCCTGATAAATTTTGTAGTCGTTTTGTAACCGTGGATGAAATGTGGGGTCCACACCATTTTGATCCTGAAACGATGAAACAAAGCATGTCTTGAAAACTGTCATCTTCTCCACCCATGAAAAAAGGCTTCTGTGTTCTGTGATTTTGAAGGAATAATTTTTATTGACTACGTGCTGAAAGGAAAATCTATAACAGGTGCCTATTATGCAGACTTGATGCCAAAATGCGTGGAGTTATTAAAGAAGAACGTCGAGGAAAATTGTCACTTGTGAACATGGGAAATTGGAAAATTAGTCGTGTTGTTTCATCATGATAATCCTCCAACTCATCAATCCGAAGTTGCACTCACGGTAATCCGCAAAGCTGTCTTGGAAACTCTTAATCACCCACCATATTCACCGGACTTAGCCGCTAGCGTTTCATTTATTTACAAAATTAAAAGAGCATATCCGTGGAACAAAATTTAATGATGATGACATGGTTATGGCTGCCGTAAGAAAATATTATTATTTTATTGCAAAAATAAAATAAAATGTTTTTATTTGAATTTTTTGTGTTTTAATGACGATATTATGAACTTTTTGATTCAACCTCGTACTTATAAATTACTTTCAGTAGGTATGTATCTCTATATGTATTATACGTGGATGTATTTAGTACAGCTTCATTCAATCTATTTATGCTTTAATCATTAATTTATCAATATGCTTTATTTATTTTATTATTCTTTATTAGTTAAAATATCAAGTATATATAAAAATAAATATCATAGACCTTTTAGAATTCAATAGAAATAAATAATAAGTACTTAAGTACAAAACGCTCTAGAAACCCTTCCATAGAAATACAAAGATCAAAGATACCCCTTTTATACTGTCCGTGGAGTACCTACTTAGCCGTAAAAATAAAATATCACTAGAAAAATATTTGAATAATATAATACAACGCGTCGGTGTAGATAAGCCCCGTTGCCCGGAGTAATCCCTGGTGTGGACGAGCTCCAAACCCTCGCTATCCAACTCTTTGCCGGACGTTTCTTTAGCGTTCAATGGAAAACACGATATTGCATTATTTGCGTAGATACCAACCTACTTGAATACATGTATTTAAGGAAATATTATCAATATTTATTATATACGAAGGTTCTACTTCCGGCAGTAAGTAACAGAAGCTAAAATACCCTTCAGTTATGTAATAGGTCCACCTACGCATAATTTTGAAGTCGGAGTACCTACAAATGCCTATTCAAATACATAGCGGGAGAACACACATAAAATATATAGCATACACTGCGGGAGAATAAGAAAAAGCCCTTGTGTAATGAGACGAGACATCAGTCTATTCGTTTATACACGAACGCATACTAAATAAATAGAAAATCTTAAAAACTTTATTTAAATTATGAAATAAATACTTTATGATAACAGGAATAAAGTTCAGAATTGTTGTCACATGTGTCACATGTGAAATAACGGTTCAAATAAAATATTATTTGAACCGTCATTCTAAATTCAAACTAAACAAGAATTTGCGTTGATTTATATGGAGCAATTGCAAGTGTGATTTTAATCAAAAAAGTGTGACAATGAAATCTAATAAGAATACTTAATAAAGTCGGATTTTTTATTCGAGTCAGGAATATGACATGTAGAACTGTCAATAAAGTGTCATTTCCGTACAATATAAATATAAATACGGAGTGGACATGTTCTGTAAGAATTTTATCTACGAAATATTCGGTGCGAGTTTCTTTACACTGAAGAATAATTTCATAAACCTGAGGTTTTTTTCAATTGACTTCAAATTAAATATGGTGTTTGTTCAGCCAAGTTATCATTGTTTGTTGGGTGCTGTTAGAATTCAGAGGTCTTTCAACAAATTTATTGTGATATAGTGTTGTCTATTACTAAAACTGATTATTTTGGGCAAATTGGTTATTAATTGATTGCGAAGCCATTTTTCATAATTGTCACCATGGTTCAACATGGTGGTCAGTCATTTTATCAGAAGATTTATACATTAAAAAGGCTCAGGCACAAAATGTTCTCATTACCGGCATGTAGGTACTATAATTAAACTCTGGCTCTTTGATATTTGTTATCGTACTCGTTTTTCAAAGGACATGTCGAACTTAATTTTTTTGTGTGACTAGTATACGATTGATACCTACTAAAATTTTTCCCTCCGCTGTTTACTTCTTTATTTGATCTAAATGTTCAATTCTTTTTAAATTCACATCCACTTTTCTGTATTAAAATACTTCGATTATCTTCAACCTTAGTGAACATAAACCACATTTCTCAAATATTTTTTCTTAATGTAAATACAGAACCTTTCAAATTAATAGCGTCAATTAACTTTAATTCCAAAGATTTGATGGTCGTTAATTCTTATTATCTTTCTTATCTTATTAAAATCATTTTTCTTATTACCCCATAATCAAAGTCATTCAGATCCAAACAAAAAAATTTTTTTCCTGTCCTTTTTGGGATACTAAATGTAGTAGTTTTATTGTCAGCTTCTTTTAGTATCTCCTTAAAAGTGCATTTAGAAATACCAGTAGCTTCAATTTCAAGTTCTTTTGAACAGTCTGAACAGATTGACCTCAAGACAGAAATATAAATATCCTTGAAATATAAATATAAATACTTGCAGAGCTTGTGAATGAATAATTTTCCCTCTTTTAAAATCAGATGCCATAACTGTTTGTAATTTATGTTATAACCGCTCTATATAAATATTCAAATCAAAAATTGTGAAAAATCGTAATATTTTTAAAAAAAAATTTTACTCAACTGTGTAGGCTAAATGGCGCGTCCGCGGTCTTCGACGAACCAGCGCTTGCTTTGGTGTCTAGCGGGGCATTAGGGAACGGGGGTGTGGCTCCTTCATTTCAAACAGTTTTGAAAACAAAGCTTTCGCACACTTACCCGCCGCGGACACTTGAGCTGCATGACTCTACCTACCTATTACATAAAATAAATCACAGGTTTTAATACATTCCTATAGATGATTGAATGGAGAGTAGTGTAAACGAAAGTATAGGATGGGGCAGGATGACAAGTTGTTGGTTGTTGTTGTTGACAAGTAGGATGGGGCAACATGACAACTTGTCATCCTGCCCCATCCTATATTTTTGTTTACATTATTCTTTTACAACTCTTTGACATAAGTCGTTTATATGAGGTATTATAACAACAACATTTAGAATGGTAGAAGTACAGTAGATAGATACTTTATACTGTTATACCGCACGAAAACAAGTTATCACACGGGAACCTTAGTTTTGTGGCCTACGCCTTTTTCGTGGTCCCTATGAGTTTCATATAAATTTCAGCTCGATTCGTCGATCCGTTGATGCGTGAAAACATTTAAAATAAACTATGAGATGTATTAAAATGTTTTTGGTAGGTACTTGTATTATGTGGAGTTCGTTATTTACCTACTCGAGAAGATAATGAGAAGATAATTATAATCTATACTAATATAATAAAGAGATAAAATTGTGTGTTTGTTTGTGGGTATGTTGGGGGGTAATCTCTGGAACTACTGAACCGATTTCAAAAATTCTTTCACAAATAGGAAACTATATTATCCGTGTCTAATATAGGCTATATTTTATTTTGAAATTAAAAAAAAAAACATAAACCGAAGCGAAGCGAGGGCGGGTCGCTAGTCTACATATATATATATATATATATATATGTAGACGTGTCTTGTATAAAGATATTACAACACCAAAAAAAAATAACCTGCTATACTTAAAAACCGCTTTAACCATTTCCAATAGGTAGGTACTTACCAGGGTTCGTATTTTGTTATAACAATAACTCCCCAGTAAGGTTTTCATTGTTAAAATTTAATCTCGGATCCAGTTTTCCAACAAGAACAATGTTGTGTAACAATTTTCTGTAAAGCTTATTACAATGAAATTTATTTTGTGTAGAAATTCTTATTGCCATGAAAATATAATCATAATGGTTTGTCGCATCGTTGAAAAACGTTGTCGTTTGATTGTTTCAAAAGGTGTGTAGGCGTGATGTGGAGACTTCGAGTGGGCGATTCCTCATTGTCCACATAAATCCCCAATATACTCAATACTCATATATGCTATTTAAAAATAACTAGGTATTTGAAAATTATTATTATCCTCAGATTTACTACCGTCTTCAAACATTTGTCCGCAGTATAAAAAAATATGTATAAAAAATAAATATAATGTTACGCCTTTAAAATGAATTACCATATCTAATGTATTACCAAATTACTGATCTGTTATTCAATTAATTAATGTAGTACATTATTACCTAGAATCTTTATTATAATACATAGATATAGTTAATTAAATTTATTTTAATTTTAAATTTAATTAATTTGTTGTTTATTTTAATGATAATAATTAAAGTCATGTAATACTAATCGCATTGAAATCATTTTGTAACAGATCTGTGACAGTGTATTTTTTAGTATTAAATTACATTAGATACTTCTATGAATCGTGTTGAAATACTTTGATAATAATTAATATTTGGTGATAAATAATATTAATAAGTTATTCTGAATACAAATTAGATAAAATAGTAACTAAAAATGAAATAAATTGGTGATCAATTAATGTATACTCCTAGAATATTAATTCATTCGCATGTTTGATTATTTTATAGTCGCCAATTATCTTTTTTTTTTTCTAATTTTATGTACGTACCTTTTAATACTGATCCAATGCTAATTGAAATTTGACGAGTTACCCGTTACGATAAATATTTGGGTGCGGTTGCGGATACGGGAGTGAATGCGGATTCACAGACTGCGGAGTGCGGATGCGATTGCGGACAAAGTGACAGCTCGCTTGGCGCCGCGGTATTGATGCGATTATGACGCCACGACTCAGTGCGCGGCAATGACGGCGAGCCGCGATCCATTCGAAACCGCTCTCATGTGAAAATTGCCGGCAGTGTTCTGCTTCTCTGCTATAAAATCTGTCCATTGTTCAACTCTAATAACTATTACGAAACAACAGCCCATGAAACTGAATGGCTGTATTATTTTCGGTAACGAAACAAGGAATTTTAGGAGAACGTAAACATATCTAGTTAGATTATTGAGCTATTTTTCTGTCTGTTGTTTATTTTTCTGTCTGTCTGAAGATAATACGTATTAAATTATCATATGATATTTTAATTAATTATTATTTATTAATTTACTTAGTTGCAATAATAATTTCTAGGACACAATAGGTACATAATAAATGTCATAAAAACTACTGCAAGGGTAAATTTAAATAACAGTTGTAATATATGCAGAAATTGTAGGTGGATAGCGGTCGATGGCCCACATTATCGTAAGGATACATGCAAGTAATACCGGACGTTGTAGGATCCTTATTCACAGTGCTCATAAAGAACCCCCCCCATCTCGTAGCTGTTGTCCTTATGAAATTGTCGTGTTATCATTGTTATATTTCGGTAATACTGGGACTCACATATTTATCAATTTGTTTCCAAAAATGCTGATTTCCAATCTAGACAAGAAGTGATTACCTAGAGATGTCTTTTCTCTATTTACGTTCTAAGGTAGTAAGTTAGAACCCTGGTCCATACTAGTAGATATTATTATTAATCTGTGGTTCGTACTTATAATAACTGATTTTCACTTATGCACGGATATTTTAATTATCAATAAGTAGTTAAGAGAAATGTGATAAAACCCAGTAATCTACCTGCGTGATGGATTCTGGGTCGAAATCGCTTTGTGCCTGCAATGGGAGGCCTAGTGGGGTGTTATATAAGGTAATAACCGAATATCGTAATTCCATGGTGAAACGCAATGAAGGAATCTACTTTCGCCAGATAAACAAATTTTCAGTGAAAAAGTGTTTTTAATAGGAAACGATTAATTTGATTATCTAAGGGTTCACATTGGTATTGGTGCCTTGGTTTCCATTATTTTGCTATTAGGGGAGAGTTGGATATTGGCGAGCCCTTAAGGAAATATGTCATTAATATACGTTTACATGTTTGTCATAAAAAAACAAAATCAGTAGTGTTTAAACGAGAATTTATTTGGTCACAAGCCATAATTGTTGAAATAATGGAAATCTAAGAATAAAAAAATATTAGGAACTAAATTGTCAAAACGCGAAATTATCAGACCGGTATGATAATACCGTGCTTGACATGTGACACGCTTCTATTTTAATTTAAAATTATTTGTATGAAAATGAGTAGTTCATTTTAAATTAAATTAGAAATGAAATTTTTAAATAAAAAATAAATTTATGGTATTATAAAAATAACACGTCCTGGGAACCGCAAAGCCATACGCCACTTTTTGTACGTGTTGTTGGGTAATTACATAAAATGCTTTTGTCAATAGAGCAACATACTCACATACCTATATCATTCTCTTGTTCTCTTATTTTTTCCAGTAAAAATAATACCGCGCGCAATTGTCAAACTCCGTTAGTACTTTGTTTTGCAATCAACGAAAAATTCTTCAAATTTGAATGTGAATATTAAGAAAGTACGTGGGGCGGTCAAAAAGCTCGCGGAATGAGGAGATAAACTCAAGTTTTTTTTTTACATTTCAATGTATTCTCAATCGACCCTAGTACATTTTTCACTATGTTCGATTAACTTATTTATACCCTCGAACTCAGATGTCCTGCAACGTTACTGGTTTCTTGGATATGAGTGGGCACGGTATTATCAACTGCGCGCAATTATCCAACTCTCCCCTATGTATCATAATATAGCATGAATTAGGTTGTGTATAAAACTGCATAATATCTAATATAAAATCAAATCAACCTTATACTGCGCCCATATGAACTGCATGAAATATCCGTGGTCGGCCGCGACGCGACGTGGGAGCGAGCACGTGCGCGGCACGGATTTGCTGCGCGCGCTCGTCTGGAAACATAACGTTTCGATTTATATTAGCCGCAATTTGTATTGTCCTTGTTTCACATCGCATTTCACCAAGTATCGCAACATCGCACTGAGATTTTGTTTTCTCTTTGGCTACTTTTCAGCATGATGATTTATTCAATTTTTAATGATCAGTTAATTTTATCGCTTAAACGTTAAAAAAAATAATTGCAGTTGAATACATAAATAACAATAACTAAGTAGGTACCTATGATTTTATAGCGATTCAACCTATGGTACCTATCTAATAAAAAACCTGCCTATTCAAGAAAATAAGTGGGGGAGAGTGGGGGAATTGGAGCCATGTAAGGAAAAGTTTAAAAAAATACGAGTATATGTTATAATCATTTATTTTTTTAGACACTAATCGGTCTTTCATTTATCTGTCTTTCAGTAATTGCTAACAAAAATTTTAAAAACTAACTCTTAGTTAGTTAAAATTGCTTTTTTTATAAATGTTAGTTTCGCTCGCATTACCCCACATATCGGGTAATGAGAGCCAAAAAACCTCCATATGTGTAATGAGAGCCATCACTTAATACTAAACAAAATTAAACTTACTTTGGTGCACGCAATAGGAACTTAAACAAATCACAGTTATAATGTAATCAACAGAACACAATAATCAACAAAAATAAAGCTTTTCTAAAAGTTAAATATACAACATAAGGTATTCTAGGGATCTAAACAAAAATTGCAAATATAATCTATGGGGTCATCGCAACCCGAACACTCGGAATGGGCCCATTTTCCACAGGCTCTGCAACGGTACCATAGCTCTTTATTTTTACCAACATCGTTACATATGATGCATTCATTTTCCTCCTCTGAGTATACAGAATCATCATCACACATATTATTTTCATCGACAGATGAATCCTTAGTTGTGCTGTCTTGGAACAAATTTCTGGTTGCCTTCTTTATGTTTTTTTTAGATGATTTATTCTTACTCTTTAATTTAGTATTCTTAGTTTTCTTTTTTTGGATTTTCTTCGGTCTATTTTCCTTTTTGTTCTTTTTTTCTCTCTTCTCCTCGAAAACTTTCTTCATAGGGGTACCAGTCAAAACTTCTGAATGCTGCTTGTTTCTATTAGTCTTTGCAGAGTTTTTTAATATTTGTGGACGAGGACTTACAATATTTAAGATATCAGCAAAACTTGTAGATGGCTGTGGAGAATCTCTTATGTTGCCTTGTGATGGTTGGTTGCTGGTATTTTGTGACGTGGTAGTAGGCATTTGCAGCAGCTCTTGAGAGAATGTCAATGATTGTGAAGTAACTGTAGCTATTGTTTCTGAAGGTAGAACAGAATTACGATCGTTAGTAGTGAGTATAGTATTGCTGTTATTATGCTCGTTTTCGTCAAGAGCAATGAAATCTTCATCTGAAAAAACAGATGGGTCCATGGGAAATATTCCTGTCGTTTTAAAGCCAGGTATTCCCTTGTCCAAAGATGCTACCTTAGAGTACGCTTTGTTGAATAGTCCAGCTATTTCGTATGGAGTTATTTTAATCATGTTTCTTGATTTCATGTACATGTCGCATTCCTTCGTATAAGCTGACTTAAGTGGACCAAAAAAAGTTACATCTAAAGGCTGTAAGCGATGTGACGAATGTGGAGGGATGCTCAACATGGTTATATGATTATTTTTGACTATCTCATATGCTTCTAGTGTAGCATGACTGTTGTGGTTGTCCATAATAAGCAAGATCTGTTTTTCAGCAGCAGGCCTTGTAAATTTAATGAAGTGTTGAAGCCATGTAAGGAATATTTGCTCATTAGTCCACCCATTATGAGAACAAGTATAAGCAGCTCCTGGTGGTCCATCACGTTCCAGATGTGGAGAGTGTCGTTGTCGAGGGAAAATGAATAACGGGGGCACATAAATGCCCGTTGCACTCATAGCACAAATTGCGGTAACGTTTTTGCCTCTTTCCCATGAAGTAACTGCACCAACACGCTTCCGTCCTTTGAGCGCAATAATATTATCTGGCTCATGGACCGTAGAAAAGCCTGTCTCATCCATGTTAAATATATTTTGAGGCTCAAATTTAAATTTAGTCATTACTGATTCAAGATTATTAAAGAAACGGGTAACTTCAGTCTCATTAAAGCCCAGAATTCTATTAATGCTAGTCGCTTCTGGCTTTCTAATACTGAGCTCAGGATGTCGGCTCATGAACCCAAACAACCAATCTTTTCCAGCAATTTTTTTTTCAGTGTTAAATCTTTTTTCAACACCGATATTCACAGCCATATTATAGCATATTTTACGCAGTTGGCTGCCTGTTAAACCATAAAACATATTCGACATATCAATGATATGGTTAACAAGTGTATGTTCCTGTTCACTAGTGAACACAGGTTTTCTCCCAAGCAGCGGAGAACGACTGTAAGTAATATCATCGCTATTTGCTAACCTGAACCGTTTCTTCAGCGTGCTATAGGGTATTTTAAATTGCTGTGCTGCTTTATTAACTGATATTCCTTCCTTTCGTATAGTTTCTATTGCACTCTCTAACGTAGACGAGGTCCAACTGGCCTTTGATGTCGTTCGCTGTCTAGTTCGTGGCATCTAAAAAATAAAAGAAAACATGTTCCATTAGATTAGAATTATGTTTTTCGAAAGGGGTAATAGTAGCCATGGCGGGGTAATGAGATCTCTTCTAGCTCCCATTACCCGAATGTTAACATACCGAATTAATAAAACTAACATAAACAAACGTTGCTAAATCATCTATCTTCCACTTTAATCGTAAAATTTATGAAATAAGGCATTTAATAAACACAAAACACAATAGAATAATAAAAGTTCAGGTACTTACTTTGGTTGCGAGATTTAATATTTTTTTATAAGGATGACTCACAAAACAAACTTCTTCTCGTCACCGCTATACGCGTGCTACTGAGCTGGCCAGCGGCGATCACGTGGCATAATCGAAGGTTCCCGAAGCCGTTCGTGTCATTTCGGCGCGACTTGTACGTTCCTGTGTGTGTAAATTGTAGTAGCTCCCATTACCCGCTAGCTCTCATTACCCAGTTCTCCCCTACGTACAACTTTTCGCAAAATGAACGAAGTTTTAAAATCGGTTGAACACATCAAAATCGAACAAAAATGGTTTTCTTTTTATTTAGAGAACTAATAAAGACAAGCAAAAACCCCTAATTATTTTCCAATTGCTAAAAACTGTTGTGATTTCTAAACAATACTTATAGACTAGAGCGATAATAAGTATTAGGGGTTGCCACCCCTTAATATTTATTAGTGTAGATCCCCTAATTACAGCTTCATTCGACCGTTCCTCCAGCTACGAGATTGAGACACCTTTGTTTTCAATTCCTTTCTACAGATATTGATATTGCGATGTGAACGCTTCAGTGACTTTCAATTGAACACAATAGTCTTGCAAATAGAAAAATCACGGTGAAATTACTTTCTTTTTATTTTATGATTAACATATTGTTAACTATGAATCTTATGGATGGGGAAGGCAAAAAAGGACAGAACGTTATGGTGGACCTTGGGAGAGATCTAGCAGTGTCCAGCAGAGGACAATCACAGATTCACAAACAAAGAAGAAAAAACGAGTATCTAACAACTCACGGATTTATAAAATTAACATTCATAATATCGTGAGGGACACCAAGGACTGAGTTTCGAACTTTCTCCTCAAAAATAGAAGCTTCTTACATTTACAAACTTAAGATTGCAACCACTGTTCAGTCTATGATTTCAGCAGATGCTTTCTTCGTTGAGAAAGAACAATCTTTTGCTGCTTTTACACACAGATAAATAGATACAATGTACCTACATATCATAGGTATACTTTTGTGTGCTGTTGGGTATATCACGCACGTGTTATCAAGTTTTTATATTTAATCCTCATAAAGCGCTGCTAAATGTTCACTACAACACTCACTTTCGAGTCGATTAAGCGCATGACGATTTAATATGACAACATTCAGTAATTCTCCCATTGTGAACCAATTACATACAAAAGAGACATCCACAGCTGACGCTTCCCACCGCAACACACCCTTTACATTGTTAAATAAGCCAATATCGTTCTCTTCATCAGATTGTCTGCACTTGATTTCATACAATGAGAGGGAGATCGTTTCATACGAAAGAAGTATTTTTATTAATTATTTATGTATTTACATACATGAACATGGAGCGTGTGATCATGAGAGCAAATGTTGAGATTTATGTATTAAACTATAATTCATATTGTTCTAAAATTATAAGATAATATAATTTTATCTTATAATTCTAAGATAATTTTAGAACAATAGACTTCCGACAATTCAGAAGTGTGGGGTTGAGCATTTGCATTCCTTATGCTTTATCGGTTCGAATCGTTCTTACGGGACTTATTCTTGATATGGACTTATTGATTTTGGATAAGATTTTCTGACGTAAAATTTCGTTGTTCAAAGATTCTGTTTAAACAGCAACATTCTCTAACGTGTGATTTTTAAGATAAAGCAATAAAAATATATTGATATTTTAAGATTTCACCAAAATATTTGGGAAACTGGATTAAGGTCCCTTATCTCAGATAAAATCACATAATATATCAGTATTAGCAATCATCACATGACTGGTGTGATAGCTTCGACCCCTCAGTGATTCTTTATAAAAGGTATTTCTCGTTTAGAAACAATACGGCGATGTATTATTTTATGCCTTTTGTATTTTGAGTGTTATTCAACAGCAATCATTAGGTAGACGAGCTTCCCATACTTATACAATAAACGGTTCAGCACGCATGGAGTAAGAACAATCTCGCACGCATCGCCTTGTCTCTAACGACGTGAATCACGTGAACAATACGAAAAGGCTCGATTACTTTGTTTTCTTTACAAATAATACTCTTCTTCATAGTGTATCATTGATGAAGACATTAGACAAACAAGCAGTGCTTTTGTAACGGAACGTCTTGTCTAGACCAGAGTTCTTTAGTCTGTTTATTTACACCTATGTACCGGCGGATTGTAAGAGACCAATTGTAGAGAATAGTTTTATTTGTTAATTAAAAAACAATTTAAATTTACAGTATGTTATTGACATTATTTAGTGCGACGTTTGCTGTTGCTTCTTTGTTAGCAAATCAGAAAGGTATGGTATACGTGACTGCAGTTTTGTTTCTGAGACGAAGTGCTGCTTTAACAACATCCATTCGATTTCTCCGTTTCTGGTTTTTCGTCATTCATCACGCAGGCTGTTAATTTACATGATTCGATATAAAATTCTTCACGGGCCGGCTAGAAATTATTGCGAATCAACGGTTGAGAACGCTAGGTCTCTATAGACAACACTCTTAACAAGTAGGTACCTTTTTATTAGTTAACTAGCGACCCGCCCTCACTTCGCTTCGGTTTATTAAATTTAAAACAATTGGAATAAGATATTTTCCTGCGGTAAAATGGAGCCCATACTTTAAGTTAGACCTCTAGCAATATATCGGTGAAAACTGCATTCAATTCCATGCAGTAGTTTTTGCGTGATGCGTGTACAAACATACAGACAGACAAAAATTTCTAAAAACTGTTGTTTTGGCTTCTGTTGCTCTAATAAAGAACACCCCCCCCCCCATATTAGTTTTTTTTTAAAATATCTATAATGTACAGACATCGGCCTGTTACAATTTTATTATATGTATGTATATATTAGGTGGGTACTCGTATATAAGCTCCCAATGTTGGGTTTGGGTTTGTTGCTTTTCTTTTTTCAACCAGTGAAACGGTATGTAGATTTTTATAGTTATAGGGTTTATAGGGTAAGTTTATAGGTCTATAGGATTTAATTTTATATAAGCTACAAGTATAGACTGTCACTTAACTTAACAACCTATAATACCTATAATCTCTATAAACTTATCTAAGTTTATAGAGAATACCTGACAAGTGACAGTCTATGCTTGTAGCTTATATAAAATTAAATCCTTGGTAATTTAATTTCACTTTTTTTCCAATAAATCGTACAACCACAGAAAAGCAGTGGGAAGCGACTCGTGAATCAATCACTAATTGACCGGACGCCATTGTAACGGACACCAATACGCCATATGTCGCCAGAGAGTATAGCGCTTCAATCTCTTTATTTACCGGTTACTGAGTATGTAATTTTTAGTAACTTTCCCTTGCCGATCCACACTCGAATAGTTTGTTTTATCGCTTCTTCGACTTCCTTATTTAAGTTGTTACTTCTCTCTCAGTTTCCTTTTGTTTAAGTGAGTTCTATACCAAAATTTCCTTGGAGACACCCCCCCGGGTAAGTCAGAACTGCAACTAAATCTAAATCTCCAAACACACAATAATACTTATTTTATATATAACAAGATGCGTCCATACCTTCTACGTTCACAATAATTTATATTATGTTCGATATTTATCTTCTTTTTTAATAGAAAGAAGGTGATAGAAGAGCACACAGTCCACCTAATGGTAAGTGGATACTGTCGTCCATAGACATCCGCGATACATGCCAACATGGTCCAGAATGACAAACGTTGGTACGCCCCCGGATGCGCTGCCCACCTTTGCAGATTAAATAATGGATTGGGAGAAAGGGTTGGGAAAATATGGATGGATAGGATGGGATGGGAATGGGCTTTGGCATATGTCACTCGCTACCGAAACACGTACGTACATTGGGGTAATACGATAGTAGGAAATGCACATTGAGGTAATACGATAGTAGGAAATGCAGTACATTTCAAGGTAGTCTTCTGTGAGAGAGGGGTAACGTGGGCAGTCGAGTGCGCCCAACGGCTGTGGGAATGCAGCGCGCACTCTCCAACTACAAGCGTGGATATTTATATGCATATAAATAACCCCCAGACTATCAGCTCTTATTATTCTTAGTGCATCACTCAACGTATCAAATATCACGGCTATGATTAAAATTACCGTGATTAAACCGTAAGGGTTTCACTTCCGGCACAATATGGTGCGGAATCGGAGCTCTTACAAGCACCCTTTTCTCATGGTATGACATAATCTTATGGTTGTACAGGAACTGTTAGGAAACCTTATAGATGTTTTAAATCTTTATAGCCATATTTTGTTAAATTGGTTTAAAGGCCGAACGATTTGAAGATTGTATTCACACATCCGAATCAGACGGAAATCCGCATTGAATATTGGAATATTGGAAAAAAAAATCATATTTGAAACCAAGGTTGACTTTTTAATAGTAAATTAGGCAATCAGGTCGTTGAGAAAATGCATTCACTATTTATTAAACCAAATAGTGAGTACTATTAAACTAAATTTAATTAAACTATTAAACTATTTAATTAAACTGAGTACTATTAGTGAGTACTATTTATTAAACCAATAGTGAGTAATGAATAATATCATGTATCTTTAGAGCGGATTGATAATTGTCAAATTACTAATCAAATTAGAAATTTATTTTTGAAGATCTAAAGAAGTTGACCTGCCCACCCGGTTGAATCTCATAGTAGTCATACGTTGATGGTATGACTACTATGATCATTGTTGATGGTTTATAAACTAAACATTAGAAACTTTTGCCCATGTTTGACGTTAGACCGTGAGCGGTAGGCGTAATAATAATTCTTTGAATTAATAAGCTTCTTTGCGGGATAATATCCAAACGAATAGATTCGCCAAAGAACATATCTTACAGAATCAACATGTTAAAATGGCAATAGGCAGGTTGACTTGTACCTGCCGCAGGACCGACAACACGACCGATACGATGGAATGCGATAAGCGATTCCTTGAGTGGAAATCACTTAGATAGCGAGGAGCGGAGTGTGGGACGAACGTCCTCGGACCACATGGACCAACAACACTTGAGCAAGTTCATCATAAGAGGCTGGATGTGAAGACCGTGTGTAGTGATGTGCTTTGAGAGAGGCTTATATGCAGCAGTGAAGAGATGGATATGGTGTAGTACCTAAACTTTAATACATGTCGACAATAATTATTTTATTCCTTATGGTAATAAAATTATCAAAATTACTCGACCTCCATAAGTAAACTGCATATTGCTTATGGAATGATTTGTTTTTTGTATATAAGAGATAGCAGATCGATGGGAAGAAAAAAAATGTTTATTTATTGATAGTTGATTTAAAAAGAAAAGCTAATTAGAATATTCACGCTAATTCACACAACCCTAAGAAACACAGAAGCTTCCCGTTCCAATGCTTGATGTGGTGTTGTATTATCAATAATTGCAATAGATTGTTTCCTTTGACAGTGGCACGTAGGCGTCGCAAGGAGAGCCGCCCGCGACGACAAAGGACCACATTTTCAGCCCATCAAACGCTGCGGTTGGAACTCGAGTACGCGAGAGGCGAATATGTCGCTAGAGCACGAAGGTACTCTTTTCTCTGATTACCAATAAGAAAGTTTTAACTTATACAGCTCATGAAATGTAACATTTTTAGTTCCCTTTTTTGTTACGTTAATGTAGCTACAATACGTTGTAGGTTTAAGGTTGTGCTATTCCATACAAGCATTATTTTTCTCAAGATAATTATCACAATTTTGGTATGATTTAAAATGCAAGCGGGGGGAATGATTTAATTGCTCCATCATGGAGAGCCCTTTATTATGGGACAGGCAATCGCCACGGTAGTTGGTGATCCTACGGCCATCAGTGTTATCAATCCATTACCAGTTAGATATAGGGTTTATACGTAGGTAGGTATGTATATGGTTTTTTTCAACCTCCTTGAAAGGACTAAAGCTTCATTTAGTACGTAATTTTGAATATTCTTGTAGATAATTTTAATGTTATTGCACCTACCGTGCTATCTCTACAAAGCCAACGATTCATTGAGAGACCAACATTTATAACATGTCCGCCTTAATTACATGCAATATAGGGCAAATAAATGAATAAAGAAATTACGTACATATATTATTCATTTTACAGATGTGAATTAGCATCTGCGTTATCGCTAAGCGAAACCCAAGTGAAAATATGGTTCCAGAATCGAAGAGCGAAAGACAAAAGAATTGAGAAAGCACAAATTGATCAACAATATAGGTAAACATTTATACAAAATATGATTTTATTATCGAAGTGACTCACTCTGACTTCGCTCATGTGGCAATCCAAACATAGCTCGTCTATCTGCAATACTTTAGCCTTCTATCCTACGCGTTTACCATAATTTAGTAGCTATTGTCGGAAGGGGCGAAAACATATATGTGTTGCCAACACCATTTCATGTTGCAAACAGATTTTAGTGAAATCTTTAAAAAATACACATTGTTTTACCTTAAATACTCGTATCACATGTTAAACATATTTTTACTTAAATCAAATCTTAGAAGAACGATATATTAAGTTAGAAAATCTTAACCAAATTCAACAAGTCCATACAGAAAATAAAGTTCACACTTCACATAATTTGTTTTTCAGGCAACTAGCGGCAGCGTCTGGATTATTCCCATCGGTGCTCGGCGGTGCGTACTGTCCGCCGCCATGCCCCTGTATACCAGTTCAGCATCCACCGACTTCGTTAGATAAATAACTGTGAATGCTATGTAAAAACAGTATCAGAAATATTTTGTTATGTGCCGTCTATTGTTGACCTGTATTAAGTAGATGGTTTATCCAAACAGTGATAGGATACCTAATGTAGGGTATAATGATACCTAATGAGGTATCACTTCGTTTCAAAAGTGGATCAATACTCTGTTTTATTTTCTATGACCAAAGACGAAAGAAATCGGCAGATATTTTTGCTGTTATTGGATATATCTAGGAATAATACGTCCCACTGCAGGACACAGGTCTCCCCTAGTAAATCACTAGTGGGTTTTGGGCCATAATCTACCACGTGGGCCCAGTGTAGATTGGTGGATACCTATACTCCAGTTTTTTTTTATTGCTGAAGTATGCGAGTTACCTCACGATCATCACCTCATCACCATCACCGAGCTAGTGACAAAAAAAACTGTAGTTCATTAAAAAATTCTAACTTCTATTTTTTTCCATAGATGGAAAAAATACTTATCTATCAAAAAAGTTTTTGAACTTTTTACACTATTTTACATTTATTGAAGGAACTACATTTGAATGTACATAATCTATAGTTGGCTAGATTCATGAGAATATAAACTGCGTTTTAAATGCAACGATTGTATTAATTAATGTCAAATAATATCCATGACACTTATAAAACGTCTAGATAATTAAAATTCGATTTAAAAACAGGTGTAATTTATTGTTTTAACCTTTTAACCGCCAATGACAGATACTTGCGTCATAGAAATAGTAAACAAATTAATGCTATGTTGTTCACATAACATATTATTTTTCCTGGCGTCAATACATTATGTTTCAATATTTTGGTAAATATTTTTTTTTTTTTTTTTTTTTATGTTCGAAGGCGGCAGACGAGCATACAGTCCACCTGACGGTAAGTGGATACTGTCGCCCATAGACATCCGCGATACATGCCAACATTAGTCGATAAATGTTGACACGCCCCCGGATGCGCTGCCTACCTTTGGAGATATAGGAATGGATTTGGAGAAAGGGTTGGGAAAATGGGCAGGGATAGGATGGAATGGGAATGGGCTCTGGCACATCTCACTCACTACCGAAACACGTACGTACATTGGGGAAATACGATAAAGTGGAAAATGCAGTACATTTCAAGGTAGTCTTCTGTGAGAGAGGGGTAACGTGGCCAGTCGAGCGCGCCCAGCGGCTGTTGGATTGCAGCGTGCACTCTCCCCCTCCTAAAAGTACCAGTTATAATGCTAGGACTAGGATTTTTATCGTAGGAATTTCCTTGCATTAGATAGGCTAGGCGTTTAATGAGGTTCGGCGGTCTAATAATGTAACTATCTCATTAATATACAAATCAGAAAGAAATGTTGATTTGTGACTCAATCACGGTTCCACGAAGATAGCAATACAATGAAAGGGAATATTAGACAATTGACATGGGCTACTTCTCATCCAGTTCTGCAAAGTTTCCGCGGGAATCATTACAAAGTCCGCGCATGAATCATGCGCGGACTTTGTAAGCGGATCATGCGGCATGATCCAAGTGGCAAAGTTATTAATTACTATGAATTCTGTATTATAGTGTAAATAGCGATAATGTAAGTGTAAGTCAAAATAGTTAATCCTCTATATTATATTGTACCTAAATAATAGTGTAATGAGGTTGAAAATAAAAGACCAAATGTTTTTCTGTAGTTTTATTCCGTCAAAGAAAACTTACCATGGCCTTTTCCACGGAGGAAGGCTCGTCCACGTGTAGAAGAGTCCATGGAAAATACAGTATTTATTTAATTTATATTGCACACAAGAATATCAACCAAAATAACGTATCTCTATACTACACTAACATGGTTCATATAAATATATGATCGGTACACAAGTAACAGGAGCTCTTAACAATATTGATTAAAATACATAGTAGACAGAATAGTTGCATCTTGTAATGCAATGCATACATACTTAAATGGTTAATATAGTAACTCAGATATTACAACCTGTTGTACGTCACTTTTATATATAATCGTTATATATCACTGTCCTAATTCTAACATTGATAAAAAGTTTATTTGAAATTAAAACAACATGGCTATTCCCGCTTATAGATGTATAAGTTTAATTCGTTTATATAATTTTAAAGTAGATATTCCGAGGTATGAGTTTATGACGAGCGATGATGACACATACTTGGAATGTTATAGTTAATACCTACATATATTTGTTTAGATTCTTTATCATGTTGGGCGATTTAAATTAGAAACAAGAATCAACAATTAATAAAAAGAATAAAATTACAAATAATCTTCTCACTTATCCACTAATAACAGTAATAATAATAACGTAAACATTAAGCCACAGCTTTTACAACAACTCAATCCGACTTCAAACAAACAGACAATACACGTCTCAAGCTATTCGTAGCTGACAGAACGAGATGTGCGGAGAGTATACATAGTGATAAATGTAAAAACTGTGATTTGAGTGCTAAACGGCTAGAAAAGTCAAAAATTGGAAATCAATCTAGTGCCTACACAGTACCTTATTGTGAAGAAACCGTATGGAGGAGAAAAAAATGTGTAAAATGTCTAGGTAAGGTAGTTGCCGTCCCTCACTAGCTAGCGGTCGCGCGGCCTACCTCCCTGCCTACGAGTAGTCTGCCTGCCTAGCTTCAACTAAGCGCAACTTGACACCTACGCATTGAAAAATATCATAGTGAGTAAACACCTCGAAAAAGTGTCAACATGTTGACTGTCTCACACACTCACAAACTATCATTTCATTTATATTTACTGTCGTTCTCAAATGTACCATTTGTCTAAGGTTGAAATCTATAAAGCGTACTTGCGCTCTACTCAAGCAACAAGGAGAACGAATAGAAGACAACTTAAAGAAAATTAAACATTACATTTGCGGATATCAGCCTATAATGTCCCACTACTAGATCTCACAAAAGCCTGATTCCCATCAAGCGCACATCAAAATATCAGGCAAAATTAGTAAGTTGGGTCAGACTACCGTTAAGTAGTACGCTTTACAGATTCCGGACTACGTTATTGGCATTTTTTATCTAGGTATATAATTTTTTCTTCTTAAAATAATATAATATAAAATAACCAGCGTCTAGAAAAAAATAAAGTACTTATAATAAAAAAGTCTAAAAAGCTTTTTATCTAACTCAAATGGTACATTTAATATGATAGCTAACTCTCTAGAAACGTCATATAAAATTAAACAACCATTTAAAATATTAATCATGTTTAACAGGTTCTTGTATGTAATTTTCGTACAGAAATCCTCTAAACAACTATTTCAAGTGTTTCTTTTTTGTTGAGGTTTAAGTCGGGTGTGTGTATGTATGTGTGTGTGATCGATGAACGATGATTAGGTTAGTTGGTAGAGCTACAGAATATCCGATCAGAAGGAAAGCTAAATTACAAGTATGGCATGAAAGGTACACACTGATAGACAGGAAAAAAAAACTAAGAATGTCAAACTATAATAGTGTTATTTAGTTTTGAATTTTCCTTTGTAACTTTCCTTCTGGACATCTTATATGGTAGTGGTCTGCTATGCAAAGGTCCCGGATTGGATTCCCAGTTAGACAAACAATTCTTTAAAGACAAAGACTTGCTTACACAAACACTTGTTTAAGGAGAAACGTTTGTTTAAAGACAAACGGCAGTCTTTAAACAAACATGTCTTTAAGTGTTTGTCTTTTTAAAGACAAGTTATAAAGATAAAAACTTCTTAAGACAAATGTTTGTCCGAGGTGTGATTAGTTCGCGATCGTCTTTGTGGCACAGGGAATTCTAGTGTAGATCATTGAGTGTGGAATTTTGTTTTTGTGTGTCATAATATAGTAGTAAATACTTACAAGAAGTTACTAGAATCTCCTCTGATTGGAGGCGGGTGCCGCCGTACCCATGTTAGTGAAACCTGAGCCTGTACCGCCGCCGTAGCCGCCACCACTGCCACCTAACAATTTGAAAACCTTTGTACTGACTCCACTATGAAAATACGAAGAAACTTTCTGCCCGACCTATTATTATTATATACGAGTACATATAATTTATTGTTGTCTAAAACTGAAGACAAGGGAGTAGAAAGATTTAGAGAAAGACAGACCGAGGGAGGAATTCATAAGTATGTATTCATTCGATTATTGTATGTCATGATTATTTAAAATCAATTTGAGTGTAGACGACTGGATGAAAAATTACCAGCGTTTATAAATACGTTTTATAGCTGTACGAATGCTACACGATAACTCATTTGATTAACTAATTCTTTACAGTCACCCAACATCATAAAATTGGAAATTTCTTGGTAACACTATTAAGTGCAAGGTCGGCGGCGCGCTCGCATACCCCCTGGTGTTGCAGGTGTCCATGGGCGGCGGTAACAATTACCATCACGTGAGACCGCTTGCTCGTCCGTCCACTAGTCTATAAAAAAAAAGATTAAATAAATAAAATTGAAGATGGAAAGTGCTGTGGCACCAATTCTGTGGCCTTATCTATCGACACACTGCAGGGCAATGTCTCCCCTAGTAAATACGAGGGATTTTTGTGCATATGCCCCACTTTTTTAAATTCTCGCACACGCAATTCCCGCCACGATGTTTTCCATCGCCGCGGAGCTAGGGAAGACTGAAACGTCTTTACTTAAGTAAATTTTCAGTTAATTTTTTATAGGCCGGAGTTTCTTTTCCTTCCATTCTATCGATTTTACGGTCTGACAAAGAAAATATGGAACAAGAAAAATCCGGCAAAATTAAAAAAACTTAGGACCAGATAAATACATGTGATGGCTGTTTAGAATTACTGAGTTGTATTTCATAGGATATGTAGTCTTCTAGCATAATAATATACTACTCTATCTAAGATATAGAACGGTCTTAGAATCGTCTATTTATTCGGGTTTTAGGCTGTTAATGTATGTTAACAGCCTAAGACCCGAATAAATAGACGATTAAATAAATATGTCAGAAAAAATAAACTTGTCTACATTTTAAAATATATGATGAATATATGAAAGTAAGTATGAAACAGAAATATAGATGCAGAAACAAATTGAGATAATAATATTATTATCTAGATATTATAGCATGGTTATTTTAAAGTTTTTAACGCGTCTTAGAACGTGTTTTTTTGTTATTGAACCACTTTATTTTTTTTTTCTAAAATTTTCTATAATTCAATTTCTGATAAAATATTCCGTAATTTATAACTTAATTTCAATAAATAATCAACGTTTATTATGCGATCCGTGCATCGGCATACCTATACAATCATTAGATACATAAACAAGATATTTATAGTATACCTACTTTAAATTGAACTTACTTTCAAAAATGTTGCCGCGTAAAAAAATTCGATTGTACCGCTCTGTATGGTTTCGTCTACTAGACTTTAAATAAATGTTTTATTAAAATAATTTCACTTTGTTTTTTTTTTTTGGTTATTCAACACTATTTCAATGTCACTACAAAGAAATTTCTATTTTTGAGTTTTTATTTTATTTTTAATTTAATGTACATATTTTTATGCGTCGCTTCCATCCGAACATCGCTTCAGCTGAAAATCAACGCAGGTTTCCGACATATTGCCGAGCTGAACACCATATCAATGCGGCACAGGCGTTGAGTCACGTGAAATTACTATTTAAAATTAATGTGTTATTTTCTTTCCTTGTCTTGTCGAATAATTCTTGTAGGCACTGTGTTCAAATAAATGCTCTTTCTTTGAGTATTCTTTCTGATTCATCTCCCTTTTCAACGTCACTACGAAGTATTTTTTAAAAATTACCTGCATTGTAAGGCTGTTGTCTCTGTGTATTATAATTAGACCGAACCGGTCCTCCGCCGTATCCCTGCTGCTGGTACCCGGTGCCAAAGTCATTGGACCCAATGCCCCACCCTTGGTCCCCATAGCCCTGCTCACTCCAATTCCCCTCGGTATTCTGGTCCCATGGGTTCTGGTTGCTCCAGCCTCCTTGTCCATAACCTAACCAAATCAACAGTTATATGAATAATTATTAATTTATTATACACGCCGAATTTTTAATGGTTTTAGAGCTGCGACCCTTTTATTATTAAGGATTAGTAGTATTAATACATAAGGTTATGAGCATAAAAACTTCTCAAAATTTAAAAGAAATAATACGAGGGCAATAGTGAGGACTTGCACATATTACGTGTAGTCGCGTCTTCGGCACGAGCGCTGCGAGAGGAGCTCCCCCCGCAGCCCGCGCAACACCCCGCGTACTCAGCTACTACGTGATCTAGTTCACTAAAAATATATTAATGTTTTACCCACCTTTATTTTACCTTGTATATCTTTCTTGACCCTACGTATTGATATTAGGTACTTCCTTATTAGAGTAATTGCGTTACCGACTGTGAAACCATTAAAATTTCAGCGTGTATAAAATGTACATGTGACGATATGTGAGATATGTGATATATTTGACCTTATTGTCTGTATGGATTTAACGAAATAAGATTTTCTAACTTAAAATTTCAGTTTTAACATTTTATTCAAATAGATACTGGTTTCAGTCGTCGTCGATAAGCTACAGGAAAGTAGGCTACGCTGGTTTGGGCAAATCAAACGAAGACATCCTGAATAAATAGGAAATAGAGTGTTGCATATATCCAGTGGCCGGATGGTATCCACCGGCTTTAGAGGAGCACCACAACATCTCTTTCCGCGGTATAGTAAAAGGCGACTAAGAGATAACAAAGTGGCTACAATAAGTCCTGAGGAACTACACCACCTCTAAAAGAGTGGACTCGCCAACTCGCTTGGCCAGCGTGCCGTTTTAAGGCCATACATCCCTCACGCACGAGACACTCCGTATAGGTGGCCCATGTCCAGCAGGGAACGATAAAAGGGCTGGTTACGGTTGTGTATCCACACCTGCACATTATTGCTCTCGTGTTTTTGGTCAAGTTTGAATTATTTTCCAGCTTTGGCAAACATATGGCTTTACAAGACACTTTGCAATGTGCTTTATATGTTTTCGTTATATGTTACTAATATTCTGAAAATGAAGCAAAAACAAATATAAGTGAATGCAAATAGTACTTACGCAATATCACGCGCGGCATCTCCAGGCATCCCCACGTACGTAAAATAGGTACTTACCTCAGCGGGAGCGCAACGTACATGTACCCGCCTAGAGCCTCTGCGGCGCACTGGGATTAGCCAGAAGCGCGAAAACGTAGTTTGTCAATTTAAAAAAATACACCTAGAAAATGACGCGAGTCTGCTTAGACCCCGCCCGTGTCCATAAAGGTTAAAATAAACGATTTGCTTGATTGTTTATTTGACAAGCAGTTGGTGAAAATCGGACTTAAGATCAGGTGGATAGATGTAGTTACTAAAGATATGTGGCATCCGCACTTGCTTGATAGGCGGCAATTGCGTACTGTTCGGGCTACTAGACATTTTATACCGTGGACCTGAGGTTTGTGAAAAGACCTATCACCCAAAGTTTTTCCCCTGCGTTATGATATGGGAGCTTCGAGGTGTAAATAGATATTGGCAGGATAGGCAGCGCGTCTGAAATCCTCCTGGTATTATAAAAAAATGGCAGTATATTGTCTCAGTGAGGGAGAGGAATGAGGAAACCTTACCCCACTATTATTTATGGAAAGAAGGCGGCAGATGAGCTGACAGTCCACCTGAGGGTAAGTGGATACTGTCGCCCATGATCGTCAGCGATACATGCCAACATCAGTCCAGACTTAAGACTGACAAACGTTGGCACGCCCCCAAATGCGCTGCCTACCTTTGGAGATTTAGAGAAATTTATTTGGAGGAAGGATTGGGAAAATGGGGTGGGATAGGATGGGATGGGAATGGGCTCTGGCATATCTCACTCGCTACCGAAACACGTACTTACATTGGGGAAGTTGGTTAAGTGCTAAATGTGGTACATTGTGAGAGAGGGGTAACATAGCCAGTCGAGTACGTCCAGTGGTTGTGGGATTCAGTATGCACCCCCCTCCCCCCCTTCTAAAGTATGGAGGAAAGTAAGAGAATGAATGACTGTTAAACCGTAATAGCAACAATTTGATATTATAATAGTGCATCTTTAACCTGTGTTGTCCCAGTCCTGTCCCTGCTGGCGGCCACCCCAGCCTCCGGCGCCACCGCCACGGCCCCCGCGCCGCGCGCCTCCCGTCGCGCCACCCGCTGCCATCTCACTCTTAGACAAGGCTTTCTTTACGTCCAGCCGATGACCATTTATCTTGTGATGGTTACTGGGTTCTACTGTTAACAAATGTTTATGTATTGACCAATCAAGCATTGGTTGGCACAATAGCCACTAATACAAATAAGACCAACTCAAAGTCTAAGGCCTAGATAAATAGACATTTCTCAATCTAAGAATTAGTCAGTAGTAGGTAACTTATTTAGTCTGGTTATCTTAAGCACTCGATCTAATTCTGGTCGTAGAATCGTCTATTTATCTGGGAAAATGATCATATTACTTAATAAGATAAAGGAGTCTTAAATGCTTACTATGTTTATTTATTTTTGTTTTGAGAAATATTAGGTCGGGGAAAAGTTTCTTCGTATTTTATATACAAATTCAAGACATTTTTTTTAAAAGTTTAATTACATTTAATTATAATATATATGTGCCGTTTTGTTCTATAACTTGTTGCCATATTGTAGGTAGTGACATAATCCCGTTGCTGTAGAAATTTTGGGATTTTTGGTCAAAAAAGTGCGACAAGTAGTTTTGACAGTCCTCTCTCGATGTTAACCTTACACTACCTAAAGAATTCTGAAGAGGCCGAAACAAGTGGAAATCTGAGGGCGCAAGGTCAGGGCTATATGGTGGATGCATCAACACTTCCCAACCAAGCTCTCTCAATTTTTGCTGAGTGGCCAAAGATGTGTGTGGTCTGTCGTTATCATGATGAAAGACTACACCCTTTCTGTTGATCAATTCCGGGCGTTTTTTCTCAATTTCTTGCTTTAGTCTCATCAGCTGTTGTCAGTAGACATCCGAATCGATGGTTTTGCCCGGCGGTAAAAGCTCATAATGAACGATGCTCTTCCAATCCCATCATACACACAACATCACCTTATTGCGCATTAATCCGGGTTTCGCCACAGTCTGTGGGGCTTGGCCGCACTTAGACCATGATCTTTTCCGCACGTTCTTGTCGTAAATGATCCACTTCTGATTGTGATCAATCTTTTTAAAAATGGTTCGGTTTCATTGCGTTTTAATAGAGAATCGCAAACGAGTACACGGTTCATTAGGTTTCTTTCAGTGAGCTCGTGTGGTACCCAAATATCGAGCTTTTTTGTGAATCCAGATTTTTTCAAATGAGTCAAAACTGTTTTGTGGTCAATGCAGAGTTCATCAGCAATGTCGTAACTACTTATATGCCAATCTTGCTGCACTTTTTCACAAATGGCATCAACTTTATCGGTAACAGGGCGACCGAAGCGAACTGCATATTCAACATTAAGACTTCCTGACTGAAAACGCTTAAACCATCGACCTTTCGATGGCTTAAACCAACTTTGTGCTACTCTTACTGACACTGCATTAGGTCCATAAACGGCACAAATTTTTTTCGCGGCTTGTGTCGCATTTTTCCCTTTTTTGTAATTAAATTTTAAAATATTTTAAAATGTAGTGTTAGATTCACTCATTTTCTTGGACAGAAAAACAATTGAAAAATGGCGGGACAGTTTTTTTTTTTTTTTTTTATTAAATGTTACCTTTTTAATGGTATCATAACTAGCCAGGTACAAACAGTTCAATCAAAGATATTGGACCACAACTTCATACATACAAAATACGAAAAGACTTTCTACCCGACCTATTAAACAAGCAACAGAAAATACTGAATGAGCAGCTAATCGATGGTAGCTAATTTAAAGGTGAGGTACGTTTAGGTTTACTGGGGAGAATTATAAATTATAGTCCTGGCCTTCATCAACTTGAGGGCGTCATTCTTAGTAACTTAAAATTATTGTCTGTAGTTATTCAAAGCAGTTTATTTTGTTAGCCATGACTTGTTCCTCATTTGGTATTTTTTTGCTGTTGTTTAAATATAACACTTTTCTTCAAATTTCTTTGTACCCCACAAAAAATACCATGAATTTTCTGAATATGGTTCGCTTCAGAGACATTCGCTGTCTTCCTTTATACAGCAGGGGAGCACAAACGGTCGATCGTGAAAAAAAATTTAAATATAGGTATCAATACAGCAACACTTGTAAATAATAATTATGCATTACGGACGCCGAAATTTCTAGTCTAGATTAAATGTGTAATACTTAATCTAATAATAGTTTCAATTCGGGTTGAGACCTGTCATTCATTACGCATTGTGCGCACTATATCGAAAGCATTGTTCTCTAGAGAACACTGGACCGCATCACGCTGCGCTCTGATTGGTCAGAATATTCCAGACATCGAGACCGCGAGACGTTCGGCGCACTGATTGACTAGAATTTTACAGATTCTTCGTAGAATTTGTTTGTTTCATGTAAAAAGCAAACGCATTATCTCATTCATTCAGTGTTGTTATTGATACGGCAATTGCCGTAATATACGGCATTTCATTATTTATATTTTTAGAATATACGGTATACGGCAAGCTTTTTATTGCCGTATCCTGTATTAAGGCATTTAGCTTTGTGCAAACGACTTTCGGCCTTAGAAATCGGCACATGGAAAGCGTATGAATTTTGGGAGAAAGTTCATGATCTTACCGATTGCAAAACGTTAGCGAAGTTTGCTCTAGACGTATTATGTCTACCGCATAGTAACGCAGATTGCAAAATATTTTTTTAGTGGTTTTTTTTTTACTATTTTTTCTTACAAAGTTGAGAAATAAATTAATAACATCTACTATAAAAGAAGCAGTTAAAAATCAAGGAGGTTGCCTAAAATTTCAGGTGTCACGCGATATGTGTAACAAAATGAAAAGTAAATATTCATTAGATTGACATAGTGACGTTGTAGACTCCATTCGAAACCTGTGGTGAAGACATTACCGAAGAGTAAAAAATAGTTTTATGTGATTTGCAAATGTACGTGTTTTAAATAAAAATTACGATAATACGGCAATTTAAATTTTTAAATACGGCACTCAGATTTTTACAATAACAACACTGCATTCATTACTAAGTTATTAGAGTACTTGTACGTAGGATTTGCAACATAAAATGATTGCGGCGAAAAAAGTAAAACCTGCCATTTTAATAGCGATTACCCATTGAGAGGAAGAATTCTTGTGTGTTATGAACAAAGATAAGTGTGTTGCCTCGTTTGTCGATCTTCGGTGGCATTGACTAAACGCGGGCACTTAGAAAGGCATAATAAAACCGTGCATAAAAACTATGAAAATGATTTTCCCCATAAGAGTGAGTTAAGAAGACGAAAAGTAGTTTGAAAGTAGAGCAATGCATGTTCACTAAACCAGCTAAACCATGATAAGCAACAATGGAGTCTTTTAAAATTTTCTACATACAGGCAAAACACAAGAAACCTTTCGAAGATGGAACGGTATTAAAAGGAGCATTTATTGAAGCGACAGATGTATAGTTTAATGACTTCAAAAATAAAACAGAGATTATATCTGCCATCAAGGAGGTCTAGTTATCACGTCCAACTATTACTAGACGTGTCGAGATCATGAGCAGTGATTTGGAGACCAAACTGGACAGGTGATATCATGGAATGTACATACTTTTCTTTGCAGTTTGATGAGTCCACCGATATGACTGATACTGCCCAGTTATGTATTTTCATTTGAATGGTATTTTCTGATATGTCGGCTAAAGAAGAATTGTTAAAAACTACTACTAGTAGTAGTTAAAAACTACTTCAGTGCTACCACTGAAAGAAGAAACTCGCAGAAAAGATATTTACAATACTTTTCTGAATTTTGTAAAAAAGTATGAGCTACCGATTTACAAGCTCGTGTGCATTACAACAGATGGAGCACCATCCATAAATAAATAAAAATAAAAATAGGTTTGTTGCATTGTGCAGAGCTAATGATGACTTCCTATCGTTTTTCTCATTCCATTGCATCATCCATCAGCAAGTTCTATGTTCAAAAATACTAAATATGAAAGATGTCACGGACATTGCCATGAAGATGGTGAATTCCATCCGTGCGCGAAGATTGTAAATACGCCTCTTCAAAGTGCATTTGAAAGCTAGCGTATCTGCTGAGCACACTGATTTACTTCTTTTTTTTATGTACGATAAGAAATAAGATAAAGGGGCCGTTTCAAGTATTACGTAACCACCAAAGGGGGGTGGGGGGGGTGTCTTTGCTTTGCTTATTTTTGATGACATGGGGGACGGGGGTTCTGGATGGCGATTACGTCAGCATTATTTATTTATTTTCGTATTTTTTTTTGCAAAATTTAGTAGATTCTGATTAAATAAATAACAATAAAACTTGAACAGATTTTGTAAAAATTATAACCAATGATTACATAAGCATGAGGGGGGGGGGGGGTAAGAGCTTTGCTTACTCTTGCTGACAAGAGGGGGGGGACAACTTTAAAATGACTAAAGTTCTGCTTACGTAATACTTAAATGGCCCCAATGTGGAAAATGCAATACATATCAAGGTAGTCTACTGTGAGAGAGGGGTAACGTGGCCAGTTGAGCGCGCCCAGCGGCTGTTGGATTGCAGCTTGCACTCTCCCCCTCAAACTTCTTTTACCTCTTTATACACAGACGTGAGGTGGTTGGGCGCCATAAAATTTCCAAGAATTACTACCTGAAGTCATTTATTTTCTAGATGAACGCGATGACGACACTGAGATACTTAAAAACCAGTGATTTGATTTAGCTTTCTTATCAAATGTGACAAATAATTAGATTTTTTTTTAAATATAGAACGGCGGACGAGCTAGCAGTCCCACGTAATGATAAGTGTTACCGCCGCCCATGGACACCTGCAACACCAGGGGGCATGCGGATGCTACAGCCACAGTGTAAAAATCCATAAATTATCACATGATCAACACAATAAACTCTTTTAAAAACAAATTGAAGTTATTGATTAATCAACTGAACAAAAAGGGTCTCAAAAATTTTCTAGGTTTGAAAGCAAGTGCAAGTTCTCACTTAACTACGATAATTACGAGACAGGGCTAAGAAACATTCTGAGCAAGTTTGAAAGATGTTTCTCTGATTTCGAGAAACTGATAGATATTGGATTGGATCTTGTGAAGGTGTTGAAAAATCTACTACTGAAATATCAAACACTTTCAATTTGTTGTGTCCAAAATGAGGTATTGCCGATAATTTCAGATATAATTTCAAGGTCGGCGGCGCGCCCGTATACCCCCCTGCTGTTGCAGGTGTCCGTGGGCGGCGGTTACCATCACGTGGGACTGCTTGCTCGTCCGCCCTCGTCTATAAAAAATAAAAAAAAATTACATCTCAAAGTCAGAGCAACTGATACCAGATTTTGGTCTTTGATACCAAAAGACAAAATTAAATATCCGTTTGAAACAAATACCTCTTCTGTTAACAGAATTGTTCGTATCAACTTACTTGTGCAAGTCTGCATTTTCAGAAATGAAAATAATTTAATCAAAATATCACAATCAGTTTACTGATGCTTGTCATCATGCTTGCGGTTGGTACTTAGTAATTATGTGCCATCCTTTGAAAAGCACATGGATGATATGCAGTGTCATGCATCAACATCCAGACAAAATTAAGACTATGATTTGAGATTATGTTACAATTATGTACGGAACCTATTATATATACTTTATATCTCTAAATATATGCAATAAGCTTTTATCTATTTTCAGAAATGTATGCTTTTTCTTTAGTAAATATGTCTTAGCCTAGTCCTAGTAGTCGGCAGTCGATATCTTGTCACCTAAATATTATGTGATTGATTGCAGGCACTACAAGTCTGAGCACCCCAGCTATACAGTAACATCATTCTAAATAAAAAGAAATTATCTCATTACTTACGACATATTCTATCCACGGGATCATAGTCATCAAACTCTACAAAGCCGAAACCCCGCTTCTTGCCAGTATCCTTTTCTGTGACGAGACTCACTGAGACAATGTCTCCATAAGTGCTGAAGTACTGCCTCAGGTCCTCTTCCTCAATATCCTGTTTAAGACCCCCAACAAACAGCTTCTTGACAGTGGCACTTGCATCAGGTCTTTTGATCTCTTCTCTTGGCACAGCTCTCTTTGGCTCAACAACTCTGTAAAGAGCATTGTTTTAATAGACTAGTTGACAGCAGTTGAAACTAATGTTTTATTATTTATTGGACAACTGAAGTAGAAAACAAACCAATATTAAAAACTGGTTTAAAATTTCATCAAAAGTAGTGGTTGTATGCAGGTAACTATTGTATACAAAAATTAGATTGTAGATAGTAGATAGTTGTTAGTTAAATGGTGATCTCTGCTTATTTGGTTATATGAGATGCAGACATTATAAGAGCTTTCAAAATTCATTAAAAACAAATAGATTTGGGTTTGTGCATATATTTATATTACAGCTATTTGTCATCTACTATGTGAGTAATAGTGTAGTTATAATAATACTGTGTTAGTGATGTTATAATTTATGAGAAATTGAAATGAAAAAATCAAAAGCATAGGTAATGACTTGAGTTTACATGTAACAAGTTAGAAAAAACATTCAGACTAGTGTGTGGACACACTACGGCTACAAAAAGATTGCATCATCAATAGTGTGATGTTTTTGTAACTAAAAGTCCTATACATATGTCTGTAGTAGAAATGTGTAACACTGCACTGCGCCGCGCAATTGGGCCAATTCAGTTCATTGTGCTGGATGTGTTGTCGCCACAATTCAAACTTTTTTGAAATGTATTGGCGCACAGCGTACCTAAACTCAAACGTTATTAGGGACTTTTTCTGGTGTTGCAGGAATCTTTAACTAATATTTCATTTTTCTAAACTTCAAATTATAAAAATATGAAATATAAAAGTAGTGCTATATAACCTGTAAACTATTAACACAGTGACACTTCTTTCTTAGTCGTATATATATTTATTAAGTCATCTATTTTCATGATATACTCGTAATAGTCACTCGGCGCATTCCAATTTGCTACGCCATGGTGCAATTTTGAGTTAACTCGAAAGAACCGGAGCAGTGAACTGCGCCTGAGTTAATGTGTTGATGCAAGGAATTTTGCTGAGTTACCCATGTCTAGTCTGTAGTTTTGATTTTGATTTCACAGATTGATTTCTAGTAGTTATTTACATAATTATCTAAAACAGGTCAAATACTTTATTTCAATTGGAAATCACACCGTAAAGAACTTTTTAAGTGGGACTACAGTAAATTTAATATCCCTAATTGTTTTATAATATGAAACCTTTCCAAAGGTACTTGATATAATTGCATGTATTGTTCATTTACCTTCCATCAATCTTGTGAGGCCTATTATTTTGGGCATCATCAACCATGTGAGCGCGAGAGTAAGTGATGAAGCCAAACCCTCTGGACCTCTTCGTTTGCGGATCCTTCATAACAACAACATCGACAATTTCCCCCCATTGCTCATAGAACTCTTTTAGTGACGAATCAGAAGTTCGATAATCAAGACCACCGATAAATAATTTTCGCATATGCTCCGGTTCCTCCTGTAATTCAAAAGTGAAATGAAAATAGAATTATTATTGAATCGAAAATGTTAATTAAATAATCCATTAGTCCATGAACATGTTAAATATGATAGAATTTATCTTCTAAACATTAATTAACTGATTTTAAGAGTTACTCACGTATCCATCTCCATCTCCGGTGGGTTTCATTTTCAAGGAGTTATTCTTTTCTTGAAAACTAACTTAATTATTCAGAGGAATTCCAATAAAATAAAGTATTTGTACAATATCAATGTGTTTTGTTATCAGTTTATATCACTCAGCGAAAACAAAATGAATATTATCAAATGCACTATGCTCTGTACTGAAACTCTGTACTCTGTGGTCAAATGTCACGTCACTTCTTTTTTCGACTGGATCACAGTAGGCTTGTTGAAAAAGTATCGATATATCGATGTATCGACATTTTTAATTCGATATATCGATATTTTTGGCCGATATATATTGATCCGATATATCGATTTATCGATACAAAATATCCAATATCGAAAATTGTATCAAAAACGATATTTTTTTATTTATTTATGTAACTAAAGTCGCTAGAATCCAAAACCGTAAAAGATAGGAACGAACGAATAAAAAATAACTGTATTGTCTATGTTTTGTTAGTTAGTTAGAAGATAGCTTTTTAGTTTTTGATATTTTTGTAATTTTGCCTAATAAAAAGGAATATTGATAAAAATACCTTCGTTTTTATTGCGATTTTTGTATATTAAAATAATATACATTTTGTTTAAAAATGACAATTGATATTATTGAGTTAGGCTGAACTAAGTACATTATTATTTTAAAACCGCAATTTTTTTTGAAAATTTGACCGATATATCGATATTTTTTCCTCGAGATATCGACGTCGATATTGATATTTTAATAAATATCGATACATCGATATATCGATATTTTTTTTCACTTCCGACATCCCTAGATCACAGACGAATAGTAATATTATTATGTTTATCCAGTCACGATGTGACTACATGCGATAGAAAATGAGATACATAGACACATATTATTATAATCACTTTTACATGATGTATTATATAGTGTTGCCTCGTACTCTGGATTTCCTTAAACTTGGGTAAAATTAATGACATTTCGTGTAGCGGACTACGAGAATTGGAATGGTCGCTGTCTGATGTAAATGAATATTATATAATTTCATTTCTTGTTACAACAAAATAAATGAATTGGAATAATACATCGGCACTGGATAATGGTGAACACACACTTGTCTGGCGTCATCAATTTACGTGTTTAATCTATTTAATCTATTTATTGTTTAATCAATTTAATCTATCTTATTTCCCTAATGTACGTACGTGTTTCGGTAGTGAGTGAGATATGCCAGAGCCCATTCCCATCCCATTCTCTCCCTCCCCATTTTCCTAATCCATTCCTTAATCTGCAAAGGTAAGCAACGCAACAAGGTGCGTGCCGACGTTTGTCATTCTGGACTGATATTGGCATGTATCGCTGATGTCTATGGACCACAGTATCCAGTTACCATAAGGTGGACTGTATGCTCGTCTACAGCCTTTTTTCTATAAAAAAAGTTTAACTTTCAATGGCCACTAAGTTAGGTAGGTAATAGGTATTAAAAGTCTGTGCAGCTAATTTTACTTTCATTATTTGTTTTGTAAAATTGATACAATGTTAGCCTGTAAGGGAATTAGTCAAATATAGACCTTCATTTTCCTGTAATTCGTGTAACTACAAAATATGTTTCCTGTGGAACGAACTGCCTCAATAGGTCCTCAATGCCATTAATCTACGATATGGGGTTCTTCAAGAAAGCTGTGAATAGGATTTTGCAAGGTCGGCGGCGCGCCCGCATATGCCTTGGTGTTGCATTGCAGATGTCAATGGGCGGCAGTAACATTTACCATAACGTGGGACTGCCTGCTTGTCTCCCCACTTGTCTATAAAAAATAATCATTTTGTACAATAAACACCTACTATGTTTTTAATATTTATATATTAGTTTTAAGTTATTTTACAAATAAGTTGATTAGTTAGAATTAATTTGTAGGCCGAAAATGTTCGTTCCACGTCGACCGACATGTCTGTAAAATTTTAAATTTTGTACCATGTCCGCATTCCGCAGAAATAAAGTCAGGCAAGCTTTGACCTTTGGCATTAATGTATGCATTTATTTGTGTAATTACGTCAAGACTTGGATTTTTAACCAGAATGGCTCCGCTCCGCCAACGACCCTCTCCCGACATCCAATAAAATCCAATCCCGACAAATCCCGACATCTATCGTTGTATTTTAAATTGACGCGTTTTTATCTGGTATTATGCAATATATAAAAATCATAGAAATACACACTAGAGTGAAAACCGAGAAAAATGCATTTTGCATGTCCAAATATATACAAAGCTAAGTCTAGTAATTATTACTCTATAATCATATATTTTATGACTTTACTTAGCAATTAACTGTGGAAGAAAAGGATATTAATAGGACTGTTCTAAAATTGATGTAAACATTATAAGTACCTACAGTATATATTTTTTAAATTTCTTATAATAGAAAGAGATGCAGCATTAAATATAATAATAATTTATAGCGTTGTCAACCTTTTTGATTCTTGCACGTTTTGGAACGCACATTAATTACGTCACACCCGCCGTCCCCGTCAAGATCAATAAAAAATCTCCATTCTCCATTCCTTTTTGGCGTGGCGTCGGTACCGACCACTTGTTTCTTAGGTGTTAGTGTGTTGCGTCTAAAAAGTTTTATTTAGTGTCTATTTTCAAATATCTTCCTGAATAACACCAGCATATTAATCTTATTTAATTTTGTTAATTATTTAGTAATTTGAGTAAACAAAATGAGACCGCAGCAAAACGGTGATGACGGATTCGTAAGTATAAATTTTAAATTTTTACTTTCGGTACCTATATTATTGTAGAAATATTACTTTTTGAATGTGATTTCCTAATTCTAATGATATTTACTTTAAATTGAAAATATTTTGTATTGGTGGCGTGGGAGACAAACTACGCAACGCCGCTTTCCGCCATTTTGTTGACGTTATGATATGACTAAGCGCGCCCTACTTACAGGATGAGCCCGAGGTACACCGTAAAATCTTCATCGGTGGCCTAAATTATCGCACCACAGACGATTCGTTGAAAGCGCATTTCGAAAAATGGGGGGAAATAGTGGACGTGGTTGTGATGAAAGATCCGAAAACCAAGCGTTCTCGCGGATTTGGCTTCATCACATATTCAAAAGCTCACATGGTTGATGACGCACAAAACAACAGGCCGCATCGCATCGATGGCCGGTGAGTGACCTAATTTTTTTTTATATATAATTGTTTTAATCCTGCAGTTCAGCTAGCCATATGAAAACTTTACTTCTTTTTCATATCTTTTTGCGCTGCAGAAATTGTAAGACACTGCTTGGTGAATGTCTCGTGGATTTATACACGTGTCATTTTCTGTGGGATCGACATTCTATTTTTTGATCACGAAATTAGATACATATTTCAAAAAAATATTTATCTTTTTTTGTTAGAGAGATTAGAATACGACCATTGAAAAGAATACTAATATGGCAATGATATTGTGTTAAATGACGTTCGTATTTTTTTTAGTGTTGTTGAGACAAAGCGTGCTGTGGCGAGACAAGACATAAAAAATCCAGAGGCTGGTGCAACAGTCAAGAAATTGTTCATTGGAGGCATCAAGGATGATCATGATGAAGAGCAACTTAGAGAGTACTTCTCGAACTATGGCATTGTGCAAAATGTTAGTGTTGTCACAGATAAAGCCACTGGGAAAAAGAGAGGTTTTGGATTTGTTGAATTTGATGACTATGACCCTGTTGATAAAGTATGCTGTAAGTTTTTTATTTACTGGTTTTTTTACTTTTTTCTTTTAATTATCCCACAGTTTTGCCCCAGGCTGGAAGTTCTGTGTCCAAATCTGGCTTCTCTTGACTGTGCAGATCAATTATTGATTTAAGCTATACCTGTCTACCTTGTGGGAGATCTGGTACGCAAGTCAATATACAGAAATTTCAAAAGTAACGTGTTTAGAGTATTTGTAATTAAAATGCATTACAATTATAATTTTTATTTGAAAAAAAAATGAACTGACAAAAGACATCAGACTATCAAATAGAGTGGTTGAACTCTTAGTGTGTTCAGATGTTTCTTTTTTCACTCTTCATTTGTTCAGAATAAGGTGGTTGACTGGGGTAGAAACTGTTCAACTATTCTAAAAGTTGATAAAATTTAACTAAGATCATCCAAACATTTCCAACTGGTTGAACAAAATGTTGAACATATTGGGACTACACCAACCTGTATTACTAGTACTGTAACATCATGTTACATTTTAAACATGTGACACTATGCATGAATGAATATGTGGTATTATCTTAACAGTGAATGCTCCTCACAAAATTAATGGCAAACAATTGGATGTCAAGAAAGCTCTTCCAAAGGATGGCTCTGACCAAAGAGGAGGACGCCAAGGAGGGCCTGGTGGCCGAAATGATAATTGGGGTGGCAATAGTGGTAAGTATAAATATAGGTTACACTGCTAAATGTTTCAGTAAATGTGAAATTAAAGGACATTATTCTTTCTTTTCTACTTTCCTAGTTGGTGGTAGATTTTTTTTAATCCTTTTATTTTATACAATCTGCTACTCTTGGACATTCAGTGATAATGTCAACTAATTGTTGAAGTCTTGCATGGTGTGCAACTATAGTCTCATGTCACATTAAACTTTTTGTTTTGTGATACCCACATTACTATGGCCGTGATTAGATGTGGCCCTGTGGTTTCCTGTCTTTTCAAAGGTCTATTGAGAAGTTTAAATTCATTAGATGATTCGCCACTATGTTAGGAAGATGGCAAATTCTCTTATTGTAAAATCCAATTCAGTTGTTAGGGTTATTGAGTTTTCAACCGTCTTTGACTAGTTTTCTGGTGTATGGCCTCTCTTACACTTATTCCTATTTCAGCCAGTTGGCTTAAGTTATTGCCCACTGCTCTCATATCCTTCTTCCACCGTATTTGTGCTCTTATAGCCTTTCCATGGTCTTCAATCCAGCATTGATCCACACCATGAGTGCACTCTGACTATTGCTTAAAGGGCTACTTAACTCCAGTAAAATCTTTAAATAATACAATCTTTGCTTATTTTAAAAATCAGATGTTAGACAGACCATGTTTCTATTTATACAAATTGTGAAACAATTAAATTTTAAATTAGAAAATCTTAACTAAAGAAATTAGTTCTTAATGCTGATAATTTAAGTACCTTCCCTCACAATATTCAACATTGACGGGGTCATATACATTACACCTCATATACATTACACCGTTGGATTTTGGTACATTACAATTTAATAGGCAATTGAACTTATTATGATTAAAGTTATTACACCCCTAAATTTCGTAATATTACAGGTGGCTATGGACAGAATCAGGGTGGGTGGAATAATGCAAATCCTTGGGATAGCCAGGGAGGTTGGGGAGCTGGTAACCAGGGGGGTGGTGGTTACGGGGGTGGTAACCAGAGGGGCGGAGGTGGTGGTGGTGGTGGCGGCGGCTGGGGGGGAAGCCAAGATTTTGGTAGCTACAGCCAGCAGGGGTACAGTGGGGGACCTACTAGGAACCAACAGTATGCCAGCAACAATAGAACTACCCCTTACAATATGAATCAAGGGGGCAGCGGTGGATACGGGGGCGGAAACTACGGCGGGGGCAACCAGGCCCGAGGGGGACGCTTTTAATAACGGTACGTATACTTCCACTTTTAATTCATAAAGTACGGGTATTTAAATAAAGCTTGTTGACCATTTTTGTATTCCGAACAACCAAGTGTTTACAGCTAAAAACTATTTTCAGAATTCATGTTACATTGTAACAACCACTTAATGGTATGTAAATCTCTTAGAGGTCGGTTACAATCGGAAATACGAAGACGGCTGACCGGCATTACTTACTCTAAACTCGCATCATTACAGTTCATACATTCCCATTACTAAAAAATAGGATCATTTTTGAGTATCCCTTTAGGAGTTGCTATTTTAGGCTTTTTTAGCTACATAGCATTAATTGAGCATAGGAAATGATACATAGTAACAGTTTCTACCAATGTCCAATGGATAGTTGTGTGATTAATGCTATGAAGATGGCCTTTAGTTTGAACTATTCCTAAAGAAATTTTTTTCCAATACCTACGTTTCGTTCTAAACTAATAAAAAACGCTAAAAATAATTTATATTGATTTAGACTATTAGCTACATAGCATTAATTGAGCAAGGGAAAAAAGAACACAATATTTACTGCTGATAGTTCTGCCAATGTATATGGATAGTTTTATAATTAATCCTATGAAGGTAGCCATTAGCGTCGCACCATTATTATGACAACATTGAAAAATTTCAATTTCTAGGTTTTGTGCTAGTAGAAATCCCTAAAAATTGAAATTAACTTTAGAGTTGCTATTTTAGGCTTTTAGCTACATAGCATTAATTGGGCATAGGAAAAGTGATATATACTGCTGATAGTTTCTACCAATGAATAGATCCCATGAATAGTTGTATAATTAATGCTATGAAGGTAGCCCTTAGTGTTGAACTATTTGTATGACATGACTTATGAAACATTTTTTCAATCTCTAGGTTTCGTGCTAAGTACACTAGTAAAGCAGAGTATACCGTGCTAGTGTAGGCAGTACGCTCCGGAGCTCTAGTTACACCCGGTCCACATGCAGACCACCTAGGAGACACCGTCAGGATATCTGTTTAGATCTAGCTCAAGTTTATTCTCTTTAACTTTAGACACATTGAGAAATTTCAATTCGGGTAATGGACAAATCACTACTTTTCAGGGGCAAAAAACAATTTTTTATATAAAACTAGCTTTTTTGCCAATTGATACTAAAACCTTCCAGAAGAAATAACCTACAAAATCGTCTCTATCGTGAAAACCACTGGTCCTTTTCTTTTGTTTAGTCATTACTTTGGTTCTTCATGTTGCAAACAGACTAGACACAGATAGATTTTGCATTTTTAAATATAGATATTCTTTGCAACTTTATCAGTGTTACAACTATTGTTTTGACTTTTACTTTTAGAGTAAGACTTTAATTCTATGTAATAAAATTATGGGATTTTTTTTTATAAAATTTTGTTTTCTGTCCCTCTGTGAAAATTGTGTGTTGTCTTTTACACCAATTGGAATTTCCACGGTCGATACGAATAGTTTATGTACTGATTTTTGTAAGTTTCTTTCTATTTATTGTAGTACTTGAGTACTTACCGTGACATACTTTTAAGGAATATAGTTGTGTAAAAGTGAAATTAGAGTTACATTTTTTACGGATAATATAGTACAATTTAGGATACACTTGTAAGAATTCCCTCGAAGTAGATGCTAGGTACAGATAGATTAGAATGAACTAAATCATGATTTTTCTTTCTCAATTCAGTATTAAATTCGCAAATAACCGATGTTTATGGAAGTATAGGTGTAGAATTATTGACAAGAATATGAATTAGGTTAATTTAATTAATGTAAAAATAAAATTTAAAAAAAAATCTGTAGGTTTATTTATTTAGATCTGTAAATAATCCTTTTCAGTTATTTGTCAGCACAAAACTGTTTTGTGCTTTTACTTGTCATGGTTAATGAAGCCACAAACATGAGCTGTCAGTTATATGCACGTGTTGCATTTCTTTTGTACGATAGAATATTATGCCATTAAATGAGGGATAGATAAATAAATTATAATTATTTACAAACTTAATTCTCGTTTAGATCACGTATTTTTTGTCCTTTGTCTTTTATTCCTTTAACTACCTACGTTCCACAATATTTTACCACTTACAATAATTTAGAAAGTATACATCAACGAAATTGTCCTCGAGAATAAAGAAACATTTAGTCTCCATTAAAATGTGGCACACTAAAATCGACGTTATACCGTTATTTGACCCTCTTGCAACAGCTCCATACTAACAGTATAGCGTAACGTTTTGGTGACAGCTATAAAACTACAAATATATAGTGTAGAACAACTAGTGTAGGTGTCATACAGACCAAAAGTACCGACTAGTTTTGTGATGGAAGATCATAATTTTCTCTGAAGGGTAATAGGTAGTATAATAGAGATTATATGGCTTTAGATAAAAGTAAATTAATTAATTTTGAAATGATTTTTCCCGAAATCACCGCCTCATTTCCACCAGTGGATATTTAAATATTCGAAATACATACTAGTTTTTCTCGCTGCAAAAGGCAAGCAGCGGTTTATCTTCAAAATCCTCCCTAAACTGACAAAATGAAACCAATAGTCCAATATAGTTTCATGTAAATAGTTTTGTTTATTTAAAGAATTAAAATTGCCATCATTCTCGGTAACGCAATAAAAAGTTGAAATATACAGTCCTTTTAATTGTTTCATTCTAGTAATGTAATAATAGAGTTTAAATATACGAGTATAATTATTATTTATGGATATTTGATAATATTCTAGCAATCGAGAGGTACATAAAAACTAGATACTTGTAGTGATACATATTTATTATGTGTATTGTGTATTATAATTATTAGAATATTAAAAATATACAAAAGTTATATCACAATCTGTATGTACATTCATCCATCACAGTAAACCTTAGTGCCTACGTTGTAGAAGTAGAAGTTAGGTAACAAAATCGTACGTACAGTAAAATTACAGATTGTATGTGTACATTTTTTTTATATTAATAAAAAACATTGATCAGTCTTAAATCTTACCACCCATAAGTGATTCAAATTAATATTGTGATTTTCAGAAATTTTAATGCAAAGAATGAGGATGCAAAATTCACCCCATTACAATAGGAAAATTATACAAATATGAGTTAAAAATAAAATAATTCTTTATTTTACGTTAATCAACATTGTATATCCAAATCCTTTCTTTCGCCCGTCACATTGTCACATCCACAACTTGTTTTTATTTCTCAAATGTATTTGTAAACAAACCAAAACTACACAATTTTACTCAGTGACTGGCAACATCCAGTGTTACCACCCTCCCACCTTAATTTATCCCTTTTAAAGCAGAAATGTTGCCTATCTAAAAAATATCCTAACAAAATCAAGTAATCACTAATTTTTCATAAACTAAAATCTCGGATTTTATGTACAATCACGATAAAAATCTTACTACTTACATAATAAATAATATAAGTAGTAAAAATATAACTTATTAGTTAGCTAATTACTTATATATGTAAGTAGTAAGATTTATATTGTGATCAATGTACATAAAATCTGTCATTTTAGTTTAAAAAAAATCAAAGTGCTCCAACGCTGGTGAAACGGGCTACTACAATTAGGTGCTGAAAATCTTGGCTGCCGCATCCAGCCTACCTATTGCGTTGCTGACCTAAAATGGAGTGTGTCTGTAAACAGTAGGTAGTTGTAAAATAATGTTAAAGAAGAATGGGCACGAAGTATGGACAAAAAACTCAGCGAGTAGAAAGATGAATTGTGTCGCAAATAGTCGTCTAGAATGTGTAGTATAAGGCTACACAGTGCGCGGTTCTGTGTCTAGTTTTTGTGATATGGATCTACTTATATGTGCTCTACACTAAGAGTTCATTATTTATTGCTGTTGCAGTTTCGGAAAACATTTATAAATTGTCCCAACCATTGTTTTATGCTTTTTCATTTAGGTACTTATTTAAATATTGGTGAAGTTCGGTGTTAGGTAAATAGAAAAACAGGATCTTTTATATTTTTGTATTTAACTTGGGTATTGGGTAATGTATACAAGAACAATGTTTCCAAAATACCCTTTCGTCCATTTAAATCCCCCGTATAGTATATATATATAATGTGTTCTAACAATCACCAGAGATAAGGAGTAGGAATCACGAAATCAAAACTAAATTGCGTTGCTCTGGAAAGAGGTTATTTTAATTAATTCCAATGTGGATACAATTAATACATTCGACATCAATTTAACACTTACAATAAAAATCTTACCGGGAAAGAGAAACAACGTTAAAGCCATTGATTTCTATTTAATTATCTCCAGGAAGATTATTGAGACACAAGTAACCTTTGTTGTATTCAGTCACTAGATTAAACTGTCAAACGTCCATATAGCCACGATTGAACTGTCAAACGTCCATATAGCCACCACCATCGAGTCACCACAGACTGGCACAAAGTCCATATAGCCACCACCATGGTGAATTCGGTGAATGACCATTTACATATATATATAAGTATAAGTCTTGACCTACATAATATGACGCGATTGAATGCGTCCTCTTATTAATATATTAGCGTATTTCCATAGTTATTTATTCTAATACGTCCGGCATTTCCAAATAATTTGATTTCGTATACCCCACTATTTCCCATATGCTCATAGCAATATGATTTCGCTATTCTTAAATGGTAGGTCCCGAGCGCAAATAATATCAATGCCTCTGTTGTTAGACGTGGAAAATCTATATAATCTACGTGATTCCCTTCCATTCTTTGAAAAGTTGCCCTACATCTGTTTGAATTATTTTCTTCTACTTAATCACCTAATTTACATTTACTAATTCTATAAAAGATGTTGCATACTGATTGTCCCCATACGCTTCTTGAAACGTATTTGTAAGCGCAGCTGCAACCCTAAAATCAGTAAACATGTTGGGTAGTGCTGTATTAAAATAATGATTTCTAGATATTTTAAAATCACGTCTTATTCTACCATCAATGGCTTCTACTACCTAATGACACATTGTGATTAATCTAGATTTATTAGCGTCACCTGTGCTCAGCTGCGCTTCATTGTTTCCGGACGGTGACATACTCGTATGTGCCTGATATCCACATCCCATTAGATTCTAAAAAAAAAACTAATAGGGCGTTTAACTACACATTGTAAGATAACATTTGGAATTTATTTGGTTTCCTTACGAAAACTGCCTGCTAGAGATATCCCGCAGTGGTTTCGTATCTACTAATGAAAATGACCCCATATCTACCTACCTAAAGGCTTTTGGCCAAGTGGAACATCTTAAAGAAAAAAATAAAAGACGTTTTGGGAAGCCCGAACTAGACATGGGAAATCAAAAGTACAGTTTGGGAATCAAAGTTGTCAATTTGGGAAGTGGACGTTTTGGCTTTTACCCGTTCTGACAAAAAAAATGTTACTTTTTCTTTAATCCTATAACGTAAGAAAAGATTTAGACTGATCAATGGTGCCTAACGTGATTTAGCTTTGAATATTTTTAGTACATATTGTAATAATTACAATACGCTAATTAAATATGTAATATCACTACAAGTATCAAGTGTTTATTCATTTATAAAGGGACCTTTCGATTGCTACAATATTATCAAGTAATATACACGTTATTATTTCATTACTGCAATGAAAAATTAAATCACTTTCTTGTTTCGTTCCCGTCGATGACGGGAATTGAATTTTGTGTCGAATCACCTTTTTCCCATCCGACCCTTTTCGTGACGGGCCACGGCCAACGATGGGAGTAAATACTGAAATCGACATTAAAATTCGTTTGCCTTTGTTGGACGGTAAATATTGCAATCTCTGACGTGACCCGTGATGACCGGGATATCTATAAAATTCAAACTAAGCGTATACAGCAGTCTTTCACTACATTATAAATTCTTTTTAAATTTGTTTCTTCACAATCACAACCATACACAGTCAGGTGTCAAGAGAACCGCCGGCCTGTAACTTCAATAAAAATATATAATTATAGCATACATATATGTGTATGTATTGTATCACGTTATGCTTTTATGTTCATTTCATTATTTTAAAATTATCATTTATTATGTGTAGTTTTACAGAATGATTTCTTAAACACCCAAGGGCGTAGTCAGAATGATGCAGGGTGGGGCAAAAGCTTACAATTTTATCCAGGTTGGGGCAAAGCAAACAATTTTCTTATAATTTAAAGTTATCTAATGATCTGCAATTGTTCTTCCAAAATCTCTTAATTGTAAGTTGTAACTCTCTTAATTGTTCTTCTCTATGCGTTTTAGGCAATCGCCCCGACCTGCCCTACCGTCCCCACGCCTATGTTAAACACAGTATACCTAACACAGTATGTATACCTAATAAGAGAAGTATACCTAATCAATCTGGTATCTTGTAACTTTATTCTGGGAAGGCTCCATTTTTTATACTATAGCTTTAGAATAATTACAAAATGAGACTGGGATAGCGATGACCTGTACATATATTTTTCAATGGAGGTGTTTATGTATCATCTGTGTAGTATGATACATAAACACCTCCATTGAACAATATATGTACAGGTCATTGCTAAACTGATTTGACCTGTTAAAGAATCCGTTGTTTTTCAATAAATTATTGCACGTATCAGAATAATGTGATTGCTTTTGTTCTGAACTTTTGCCAGGACAGTGAAACATTAGAAGTGGGTTGGCTATTTTACAAAAAAAAAAGTCCAAAGCACAATTTGTAAAACAATTTATTATGCTGAACAAATTGCTATTTCGTTTCTCAAAATAAATACCGAGATGCATCGTATACGCTGTAGATATATTATTGATTAATATACTTATTAATTAAATTCTTAATTTTGTCAAGTAATGGGAAAATTAAACACTCCACGTCCCCTTTTTCATTTCATTTATTTTTATTTCTAATCTCCAAAATTTATTTTCCATGGCGAACTTCGGGGAAGCGGGTCTTATCGAACTGCCAAGTCCCTTTCAACCACAGGTAAGTCATTGTGTTTTATTTCGTATTATATAAAAATCTATACTATTTTGTAAATAAATATCTATTTTGTATCTATAATGCGTCTTTTTCCGTTTTAATAAAGTTTTATGAAAAAGTGTTTCTTTTATTTACCTTTTCTTTTAAATCACATTGTATACTACCTCCTTTTAAAGTACCTACACTCAGAGTATGAAAATAAGCAGAGCATATTATTACCAGATCAGCATCTGAAGATAATTCACTGCAGACTGAAATCTTGAGAAAATTTATAGGTTCTAAATTTCTTAATAACTAATGGGGAATGCTGAAGATATTTCCGGCGATATTACCTTTCTAATATTATGGCTTTAGAGGTGGCGGATAAATTATCCAGGCCCATTACTTCAACACGAGGACATTCTTACCTAATTTGTAATTGTCGGGGTCATTACTGAGCCCACTATTGACAGGAACATCTCTGACAGCTGACAAATCTTAACATGAATATTCAACGTATAAAAATCATTTTACAACTATTTCTGAAGAATATTTTTTTCTATTTTATTGTCTTAAATGAGTATGAGTAGTAGTGTATGATTTAAGAACGAAACTGTATTTACTTAATCAAGGGCTTAAATCAGCGGTACTCAAACCGCGTGCCTCATATGCGGCCCGTAGACTATATTTGTGCGGCCCGCGCCACGTATGCGGGTGTCGGCCCTAATTGGAAAATATACAAATATATTGGAGGCCGGAGGGTAGGAATTAGGAAAATAAAAAACGAAAAATATTTTAATTTTTTTTATTAGTTAATGAGATGAAATTCAGAGATATTCTTAACTATTTTGTTAAGGCTTCTTACTGCATGATATTCTCAAAATATCGTTGAGATGTTCGTCAGTCAAGCGACTTCTGTATAGGGGAATTGTGCTTAAGATGACATACTTTTTGTTTTGAGGCAAATATTTGAAAATTCAAAGGTTATAAAAAATAAATGTAAGGCTACACATTTAAAACGTTTATTTACGACGCACGAAAATTAATCTTGACGCTATAGAAAACTTAATAATTGAAATAAAATAAAAAAACACCAATCATGTCCATGTGGGTAAGATGACACACGTCAGTCTAAGTTGACATACCTAATTATCGGTGTACATTTCACTTTTGAAAACCTTAGTTCTTGGTGCAACGCCAGCACATAGTGTAACACCATCGCTTACATAATTGGCAGCATACCCAATGCTCTCCTGGCTTTCATTTGCTATATAATTCGTTACAATAAAGGCATGCAGCATCGGAGTCATCAACATCATCAGCGTCCTGATTAAAATCTTCCATAGATCCGGCCATCTGAGTCATCCTGAAGGATAGTACGCTTCACCTGCTTTCGAGCTCTAACGCTCTTGCGATTTTCCTTCTCTTTTTTATTTTGGACTTGGGCTTTAACTTCGTCCATAAAAGGAGTGCCTGTCAAAACCCGAGAGCCAGTGATTTTCCTCTTCGTGCTTCTTGCTTGCCCCGTAGACATTGATTTCGGAAATGGAGAAATTTCTATTTGGTATCTCCTGGGTGGTAGACTATCCAGCAATGACTTGGCAATCACGCTGAACTGGACCGACTGATGTAGGATTTTTAGTGCTCTTTGAGAAAGAAGGTCCACCAACGATTTGGCTAGCACGCTGAACTAGATCGACTGTTGCAGGATCTATCGTATCAATCAAACAATAACAATGTTAACTATCAAATAAATACTATAAGAAAACTTAAATAATAAAATCTACTCAAACAAAGACTTAAAACTATTGTCGCATCGGTCGTCCCGAACAAAAATAAAACAGGATTTTAAAGTATTCATAAACGCAAGAACTTCAGGGTAAGATGACATACTATGTCATCTTAAGCCGACCGTTGCTATGTCATCTTACCCTACGAGGTAAAAAATATTTGCCACCTTTTGCGACCTAAAAAACTTTAAAGTTACTTTAATTATTCTTCAATATTCATAACCCATATTAACCACAGTTCATATCAAAGTAGTCAAACACAACTAAAAACTTACCTGAACATATTTATTGGCACAAACACTTTCAACAAAATAATATTTTCGAGTGTCGAAATCAAAACAATCCACACCACATCCAAACAACGCAAGCGGTCGCTCACAAAAGTTTTGAGTGGTGACGCTATCTGTGAGCCGATGTGTGATCGTCGTTTAGGCGTTTCTGGCGCGTATATTTGAACGGATATAGGCACTATGTCATCTTACCTGAGTATGTCATCTTAAGCACAATTCCCCTATATGTTTCATATAAGTACTTCATTTTCGAATAAGAAGCTTCGCAAAGAAATGTTGAAGGGAAAATGGTTAAAATGAATAACGCACAGTTTCTAATTGTTTTGTACTTGTCAGACAATAATATCCAAAATTGAACATATGCTTTTTCATCTCTTCATAAAATATTGCTCGCAAATTGGAATCATTCCTCAGCTCGATAATCTCATCAAATAAACGAGAATATTGAAATCCCAATTTGGTCAAGCCACCAACGATAGGTACTGTTTCTTAAAAAAAGTATATGCCACGGGTTCTCGACTAATCCGAATAAATCTTCAAGTGATCCTATGTCAGAAAATCTGCTGAAATTAATTAATTATTTTAAGTAGTCTTTCATTGAATTACATGTTTCTGTTTTATTACGAAAAGAGTCCATGATTTAGTTATATTCTCAGTCATAATCACACGCTTTGGAACAGTTCTTTCGTTTCGTTCTTTTATTTTTAGCTTTCATTCCTTCTCAGAGTTCTGAAATACAACAATAATTTCATTTATTACAAATAATTTTTGAAAATATGTCCCTCATATAACCCATTCCATGCGGCCGATCGGCCTGTTTTAATACCTACTAGCATACTAGTCTGGCACACGAAAGTTAAGCTTGAAAAAACGCGACAAATTAAAAAATATTCATAGGGTAGGTATCACCAAGTTTACTAGGAGAAAATTATTTTGATACTAGAATAATATAAATTACAAGTATGTACGATTGCTGATAAAATATGAATGAACGTAATTTTAATAACGAGAACCTTGAGAAAAATTTTGTAAAAGAAAGGTAGGAAAAATAGTGATGTAGGAAAAAGGTACTTAAATTGAAATATAAAAATTTTAGGAAATTTATTAGAAAATGTGTCATAATCAAAATCCAAATCTAAAAATATTTCCAGTGAGGCATCCGAATCACTGCTACTTTCACCTAAATTTATTATGTACTAGCGCCCCTAACCGAAGCGAAGCGAAGCGAAAAAAAAATAAGATTTTTTTTTTCAAAATTTCAACATAAAATATAGACATTTTATTTTGAGGGATCCCTAATTTTTTCTAGTAATAAATATAGCCTATGTTACTCAGGGATAATGTAGCATTCTAATGGTGAAAGAATCTTTGAAATCGGGCCAGTAGTTTTTGAGTTTATTCATTACAAACATACAAATCTTTCCTCTTTATAATATTAGTGTAGATATCTATTTCTTCGGTGACTGTATTTCTTTATTTATATGTATTTTCTATGTGCATAACATGATCAGTCTTTTTTTTTCAATCCTGTAGAATTACACTTTCAAAGAATTCTGTTATAACTCTTTCCATTTCGACTGAAGATAACATTTTTACTTGCAATTTTGCATTTTACCAGACTCCTGAGCTCTATTGCATTTAAGTCGCAATGGTAAAGAGGCAATCTGAGTACCTCGTGAACATGCTGCTTAAGAAGCTCATCAGCTTCATAAATTGGTTCTGGTTTGTGTTTAATTACTAGACAGCAATTCAGCCTTTGCGCAATTGCCTTCGAACAGAATGCCATTTGTTGTAAGCCAATGCTGTATTCCGCTTTTGCCATTTTGTCGTAAGCGGCTTAATTATATGTACTGCGTGATAACTTGCATTATCCATGACAGTAATACTTGTTCATTCACATTAGGTACAAGTTTATCCACTAGCCAATAGTTAAAAATTTTGGAAATTCATATCATGATGGTAGTCGGCCATTTTGGATTTTGTGCTATACACTAAAAGTGCATTTGACACAAAGCCTCCTGAACCGGCATGAACAATTATGTACCTTTTTCCTGCAGATATATTTTCTATGACGCCACTTGTTAAAGCTTCCTGTCATGATGATCAACATAAATTATTGGCTTCCTGTCAGCGGGTTTAGAAGAAACAGTTCTTAAAAATCTGTCTCCAAGTTGCAAGGTAAAATCTTTGTTTAAGTAAGGTACGTTTTTTTGAAAATTTATATCCATTCGCATGTAACGTGCTACGCAAAGTTTCACGGAAGCCAGTGAATTCAATAGATTCTCTCAAATCAGTCTAGAAGGCGCCACAATGTGTTACACAATTTTTATAATTTTATTTACATTTTCAATTCAAAGTTATAGGGACTCGATATCTAGCGGAACGCGCAAGCAGCTTAGTTATATGTTATGTTCAATTTATTTTTACCTAACTTGTTAAGAATTGGAACCGCGGGTTTAAACTGTAACGCCAAACTTATCGCGTAACTAAAGACCACCCACATATTGTCTCTAACGTCGAACGTGTAACGTATAGTTACACATTTTTGTTTTATAGAAAGTTGATGGCAGACGAGAATACATTTCTATGAGTGGTAAGTGAATTGATACATATAATACAGTGATTTCATCTTTGCAAGAAAGCTGTGAATAGGATTTTGCAAGGTCGGCGGCGCACCCGCATACCTCCTGCTGTGCTATTCTGTAAAACACCAATTCGTCGCTGTGCTCGACGACGAGCTCGTCGACGAGGCAGCCTCGAGATCGACTGTGAGCGCAGCGCTGCGCGAAACGGTATTCACGAACACGTTTATCCTCGTCGACGAACTGTAGGCTGCATCAACTCGACGCTGTTTCAAAGACGAGTTAAGGTTTGCCGCAAATGTCTTCACATCTTAACCGATATTTCCTAGACTTCATTTTTATCGGTTTAAAATTATTGCTATAATAGAATTATCAATTTATTTGGTAAAATAGAGTGAAAATATAATTTTACATACATAATTTAAGCCTCATTACATTTTTTTAAACTTATTCTTTTGGCTGAATGTTAATTCCTTTGCCATAGTCGTCATAAAAAAATTACCGGCCGACTGACTGACGCGAATGTGATGTGAAATGTGAATAAACAAAACACTTCAAAACATTTTATTTCAACTTGCAAGTTCAAGAGATTATTTACCACGTGGTTGCAGCGTTATTATTGTGGCTTGAAGTTGAAACAGCCCGGCAAGATATAGCTGTCAAGCTGAACAGTGATGGGCGAGGCTGCATTAAAACGTGGCAGCAATGATCTAAGGTTTGTTTACATTTTTGTAAGTATTTATCTAGCTTTGTTTTAGTACCAGTTTTATTACCGGTTATACTTTTTAACGGTGCTAATTTTTCAGTATTGGAAAGATAAAAAGTCTGCGATAAAGAAGAAAGCTAGCCAAATGCGGATGGCTGGACAACTAACTGGTGGCGGTGCAGCAGAGGCAGTCTCTCTCTGCAATAGAAGAGAGAATACTGGCAGTTATGGGAGGAGAGGGGTTTGCTGTTGGTGATAGGGATCTGGAAATTAACCCTTTTCATGTATGTTTCTTTTGCAACTGCTTTATATTTTTCTTTGATTTTTTCAATACCTATTTTTTTTTTATTGTTAAAGTTAATAAATTTATTTTTCCATTTGTAGCAATCAACAGATGAAACGGAACCAATGGCTCAGGATCAGGATGAAACAAAAATGCAAGATGCTGTTGAATTGGTATGTATTAGGTAACAGTTTCTACATTATTTCACCTATCAAAATGAGTAAATTTATTTCAATTACTTTACAGAACTTACAAGATGTTGAAGTGGAGGTAATTACTGCTAGTAATTACATTTCTATTTTAATGATCATTACACCATATACATACACACAAAATATTGTGTACAATTTTCTCATAACAATTTTTATTTCTAGGCTCATGTGGAACCAATGACAGTGGAGCCGGGAACCGCAGGACTTATATCTGTTCCTGAAACTGAACAGTCAACACCCTCTTTACTTGTGAGTTCACACTAATAATTTATTTTTTAGATTGTAATATTTAATTGGATACTGCAAATGACTACATATAATAATTATTTCGGTAGGATCCAGCCAGGCCCATCACAACATAGGCATGATTACAGAGTAGAGAATGAGCCCCATTCACATGAAGACCAACAATTGATGAGGAACTAAAGTGCTATAGCCATATAGTATGCTGTAGGTAGACTTATTATAATAACTTAGATTTTTTTTAATTACAGAACAAGTTTATATCAAACCCTACAAGCTGCTGCATGCACCTCCTGCGATTAACACTCCTAGTGCTACATCAAGTAACATCATTTATTATCATCTTCATTTTTCACCATTATCACCATTTTTATTATAACATCGAACAATGTCACAGGCAAAAGATAGTTTACTATATTATATATGTGCTAACTGTTTCATTTCTTTATAGCTCCACATCGTCGTCGTTTGGTAATACGACGACGTGTGATCCGACGCCCACCACCAGCACAAAGGCAGTCCCAGATGACAATCCTAATGGAGCATCTCATCGCCATCGAAGAAAGGAGTGTCGACACTGAGCACATGTTGGCAGAAAATCAACAGTCTATGATTCACGTTTTACGTGAAATGAGTGAGGCGTGGTCAAGACAAAGTCAAGCCTTACTCAAACCTTATAAAGCCTTATAAACATGTTAAACAAATAAAATTTTATTTTTACAACCACTAATTTTATTTTTTTATTTCCAATCTAAAAAAAAGTTTTATTTTACAAAATAGCCTTAGCATGCCCTTGTAAAACGTAAGTGATTATTTTGTCTATATTGTAAGTTGTAAATACAAATATCAGTTACTATACATGTACATATATAAAAAGACATTTCCTGACTGACTGACACATCATCGGCTAGCTTAATCCTAAATTTAAATGTGACAGAACTTGTAAATTGAGTAGGTACATTTTCCAGCCTAAATAGACCATTAGACTCTTTACAACAACATAGAAGTCATGGATTTTGCACTAGAGTCCTTAATGATGTGCACGCCATAACTGGTTCACTAGTGACTGCCTACTTAACCATCCACTTGCTAAGCTATCTTGGGATGTTTGCTGCTGTCTCAGTGTTCTCAATAATCTGTTCTCTTCTTCCAAATCTCTTGGGGCTAATGAAGGAGCAGGTAGCCCAGCACGAGTCACTTTCTAACATATTAATTAAGTCCTCAGATAATCTATAGTGACTAATGAACTCTACATCGCGTGAAATAGTTCGTATGTTTCTCAGTTATTGTGCCTGTCGATGCTTCTTAAAGTTGTCACTTTTTTAACCCTCTTCCAATAAATATAGCATTGTAAACAAACGAGCAGCCTTTATTTTTTATCAAACGGACACGAAACACTTCAAATTTAAATAAAACTATAAAATAATGTATTGTCCATTCAAATCAGTCTCAATTATTGTAGCTTTTGGATTTGACAGTTAAAATCGTGGCTGTGGTCGAGGCTGTAGACGAGCTCGACGCTGTTTTTTGTTACAGAATACCAAAATGTATGAAGAAATGTCAAACTGTTCGACTTTCAGTAGTTCTAGTTCACGCCGTCCTCGTCGTAGAGCGCTAGTGTCGCTTTAAACGATTTTGTGAATACCGTAACGTGTCTCGTCGCTGTTTCATCGTTGCCGCAGCGTCGAGTTCAAGATATTTAACTAACAGAATAGCACAGCTGGTGTTGCAGGTGTCCATGGGCGGCGGTAACACTTATCACGTGGGACCGCTTGCTCGTCCGCCCACTTCCATATAAAAAAAAAACGAGTAAATATTCTTTTTACTAACGGAGTGAATTATATCATGTGTATTCTGTGACCATAGTTGGTACCTAACTTTCATAAAGAAAATAAATAATAAGTACTAAGTACGTAATTTATTTACCACTTTAATAATCGGGATTAAAGTAAGTTCCTAGAATTTTGATCACTGTGTTTTTCAGAACCAGCTATATTTTTAAAATTGCTGAATTGATTTTGTTGCTGGATGGATGGGCTATGCTATAAGTTTCTATGTTTGACATAATCCAAAACAAAGAAATTTGTCGAAGTAGATACTAAGTTGCCTACATTACAAGAATCAGCAAGCTTAAGTGGCAGCGGTTAGGCAATATCTGTCACAGGACCGATAACCGATGGAGTAAACGAGTGGAGCAGTGGAGATATGAAAAGTTGATGGTATATGGTATGGATAGATTTTAATAAAAAAATATCCTTAACCATAATAAACACACTATACAGTAGTAAAAGTATTTGAATTTATCGTGAATATAAAGACGATGTTTTATAACAAGACGACATTTTATAACTAGTACGTACTTAATTGTTACATGAGGCATGTTGTCCTCATCTTACTATATGTCGAAGCCGGTTCGTTTGATTTACCTCACGATTACGTATCGGGCGGAGTCACGTTGCGCGTTAAACGCGTGTTGCGGAAATGCTAGTTACTTGATTTCACTTTCTTATTATCAGTGTGGAAAATCCAGCGCCATCCGGAGACTTGCTTACTTCCCACTATATTTACCTACTGTCTTAGTCGAAGTACCTATATTGTTACTTGTTGTAAAACAGAAAAACGTACGCGTGATACTGTCTTATTTCTATATAAATATTAGAAAAAACCTGCAATCAAAATATCAGGATCCAAATATGAACACTTCGGAGGCTGGGGTCTTGTATGAATACTCATTAACTACATAGGTATTATACCTACAGCATTTATGACAAAGTTTGTAGGAAAAAATAACTTTTTTTTGAAAAATTTACATTTATTGAAATAAATGTTACTTGCATAATTTAATTTTATATCACATAGCAAACAAAATAGTGTTGCAATAATACCTACCGAATAGTATAATAAATAGTATAATGAAATTGAGTGCTAGACAATCTAGGGCTAGACAAATATTTAAAAAGATACCCCCAAGAAGGCATACAATTACTAGAACATTATCACAAATGAAAATTTTATTTTTTTATAATATTATCTATTTTATAAATTGATAAACATAAAATTGAATCACAATCAATGCAATCAGGGGTCAGAGAAATGGAAAAAGAATAGTAGGTATATGACGCGACACTGTTAGATCAGGGAACGGAAAAATAAATGGAACAGTTTTTAGTTCTTTTTCGTCTGGTGGTAAGATGAAGCATGGGTTGCAGTTTAAATCCTGCTCGCCCATGTTTTGAACACTTAATTAGGTCATTATTACTGTGTGCCGTATTATTTATAATATAGTTATGGTATGGTATGTAACTATGGTACAATTATCACTATATTTATGCTAAAATTATCGATACGAGTATTCTCATATCGAAGATCTTTAGACTCCAGGTTAAAGGGTGGATATGATGGTAAGATAAAAGAGAACAGACTGAACAGACTATTTTTGTTTTGAGCTTAAATATAATTAAAATTTGCACTTAACAGTGCAAGTATTCAAGTTGGTGCCGCCACTTCCGCTGGTGGTGTACACGCGGTGGGGCGCTAGATGTCGGCGTGAAGCTGGTGAGAGAAAGTACGGGAGGAGGTGGCTGGAGCCCTCCGTGGCTACGACGCCACTCGGCGGACTCCGCGCCGCCGCGGCCGACACTCGGCCGGCGAACTGTTTGCGAAATAATGCCATCGAATCGCTGACGCCGAATTGGACAGTAAACGCGCCGTGCGCGGAGATGCAGCGCAAATAAATAGTGGTGCGGAGCAATATTGAGATCGCGCTCTCGTTCTCGGACCCTTGCGACAATGTGCCAATGGAGAATAGTGACCATACTTCTTGTGATCATTGTATTGAATTCCGTTGGAGCCAGAGAACTAATTTCGTCTGATCCCGCTAAGCTTGATAATCACGTGAGTAAGGCATATTTATATAACGAATGCAGGCGAACGCAAAGCGATACGTTTATCAGTATCGCAGTGTCAGTCAGAACTTGCACTTACATTGAGTCGGTGCATTGACTTCGAACATGCACTTTTACTTTCCGTAGAACGCATTTGTCTCCTGCCGCTGCTGGCGTTGTTAAAGTAAGTAGGTAGGTATTTATATACATACGTTCTACGATTTTACCAGTGTTACTTCATCTTTTCTTTGTATTATTATTGGGCGAAAAATGTATACCTAAATATACGAGTAAAATACTGAGTATATTAGGTATATTATAAGACAAGACAGTACAAGACTATATACTAGGTACCTGCCTTACATTAAGTATTAGGTGCTACATTTATAGGATTTTTCATAAAAGTGGTCAAAATATTATAAAAAATCAAGAGGTTCTAAACAAAATAAAAATCTCAAAATTTACTATTTGGATAAATTATAGGTATTTTGTTCAAATTCGTATTTACCTATATGAATATAATAATTTAATAATTATTTATAATTTTATTTTACCAAAAATATCGTATAAAGTTGTTAAATGCAACGACCAAAAAAATTTGTATTTTACAAAAAATAATTAACTCAGAATCCAAGACTTTGGGAAAAGTTCGGAAACATACATTGATACAGTACATTTATATCTATAATAAAATCGTAACAAAGCCGTGTCTGTATACGTGATATTCAAAAAATAAATCATTGTAGTTTTACTTAACAAACGATACAGAACCCAAATCAGCCACATTTAGAATTTTTATCTGAACGCGCATTAAGCAAAATCCACTGGATAGAACTTAATGAAACTTGGTATTTATGGCTTATAACCTGGATTAGCATTTAGGGTACATTTTATCGAGATCCGTTTTAAAGTTCCCGAGGGAATTACCATTAAGTACGCACGTACAATGTCAGCCGTTACATAAAAAACACTGAATGGATTTTAATGAAACTGCAATGACAGTTTATGTCCTGGTTCAAGTCATAGGATACTTTTTATCCCGAACTATTACAAGTTTTCTCAGGAATTATTCATAATTCACAATTTATTTGCTAAAACATGGTAATAATAAAATGAAAAAAAAAATAACAGAAGTTCTACATTTTTGTCATAAAAATGACACAAAATTTAAATGTAACGCATAAAAGAATTAAACATAATAGGACAATTTGCATAATAGGTAAGAGTTACATAATAATTAACATAAGTTATAATACCTATATTATAAGTTAACACAAAAAAAAAACTACTGAATACATTGTCGCAATGCGTCACTTGATAAAATCTAATAGCAATATGTGTATGCAAGGAGGAATTATAATCATAACAGGCGTCGTTGATTTTTTAATTTGGATCATTAGCATTTAAATACAGTGGCGTGAGATCCCCAGTGAATTAAGCAACGACATATACAGCAGAATATAAAAATAAAGTAAAAATAAAAGATAGTAATAGGTGATAGTAAATACATAGTAAATAAAAGATAGTGTTGCCTCCATCACCCGAATTTCTCTCTTATTCATTGCTACAAATTTGTGGAAGGGCCAAAGCCTGTTGAGATATACTATCAGGGCTATATTTACTGGAATTTACTGGAATTTTATAATATTTACTGGAAGTTTTGTCTCGCTATATGTTTGAGCTTTACTTACAGATAGGCTAGGCCTTATGAAGGCGTTTAATTTTGAGTCGAGTAGGTATAGTATATAGAAGGGACAGCCCAAGTAACTTAAGGTACGAAAAAGATAGCTACGGTCCAATCCAGCAGAATATAATCAAAAGTCCACGCGAGCGAAATCACGGGCACCGCTAGTTTTAGTATAGAATAGTGTGACAGTTTAATCAACCATAGATGAAACTAATGATTTCGTAGAAAAATGCTTATTATCGCACTTTCTCGAATATTCAATGTTTAGGTACATACAGATTCGATAGCACAAAAACAATATGTTTATTAATTATTATTTTTATTGTTTTTCTTTAGCTCACATCGCAAATTGCCATCTTTGAAAAGAACATGATTCGGTGATAATATTATCCCTACTTTCACATGTCTATTCCTACCATTTCTATGCAGACGATTTACAAATTTATACACAGCCACTTTGGATAACCTCAACAATGCAGTCGACGTAATTAACATTGATTTGACTCGCATCCTTGAATGCATATCTCATAGATTGCGGGGTAATCCTACAAAGAGTTAAGTTATTATCGTCAGTAGTTCTAAGTACATTAAGTGAGTAAAAAATCTAGGCATACTTATAGATCGAAAAAACTCTGTCTGCGGGGCCTCAAATGGATGAAGTGAACAGGAGGATATTTGCTACGACATGCTCCTTGAAACGTTTACGAGAATTCCTTCCGACAGACACTAAAATTACGTTAGTTCAATCTCTACTTATTACTACCCTTTACTTGACTATGCTGATACCTGTTATCTTGACCTCACAAAAGACCAACTCAACAAACTTAAGCGCCTCCAGACTTTACATCCGGTTCATATGTGCACTGCGTAAATATGACCATGTTTCCGAATTTCGTAATAAGCTCAAATGGCTTCCAATCTGACTTCGCAGGAATACACATATACTTTCACTTCTGTACTTGTTAACCCCTTGACCCCACAATATTTGAAGGAGTGTTTTGAATTCTTTACTTCACAATCCAAGTACTTACGTTCTTCTGAAATCCATTCTTCAAATTTCTTTAGTAACTGTGCATGCTGTTAGGCTTTGGAATTCCTTACCAGTTGTTATTAGACGTGCTCAGTTGCTGTCTAGTTTTAAAAGGCAAGTTAGAAATCATTATTCTGTTAGTTAGTTCCTTTAGTTTTCTATTTTATTTCTTTACCAAATAATTTCCTCTCGCTACCATTTTGTTTAGTTCATGTTCATAACTTGGTCTATTTCATCCCTTGGAAAATACAATTCCCTCTCATTTTTCTTTCCTTGTCAACTTTGATTCTTGTTTACAAATTAATATTGAATGCAGATGCTGAATATTAAATTATTTATTATTATAAGTATGTATTATATTATATTTATTATCGATATAGTCTGTAGGCATATATTGAACGTAATTCATTCTGTAAATTTCAATCATTTTGCACTACCTATATCCCTTTTATTTTTCTCTATCTCAAGGTTGCCTGGAAGAGATCGCCTCAGCGATAAGGTCGCCTGTTGTATTCTGTTATTTATTATTTGTGCACATGTAATAATTATTTGTATGCAATAAAGAGTATTTATTATTAGGTATTATTATTATTTTATTTTTAGAAGTTTATTTGTAAGTTCATGGTGGTTTATTATCTTAAGTATAACTTTCAATGTAACTGACAAAACAATATTGGGTCTTATTCTCATGTAAGTATGAAGAATTAATAATGTTGTCATTGTGCTATCGAATGTATGTAAACATTTAATATTCGCCAAAGTGCGATAGTAGACATTTTGCTACGAAATCAAACTAATTACTAAATCACCGAAGAATGGAAAATTACAAGTTAATAAGTTAGGGAAATAATTATGATGAATAAGCGGATGTGCACCACTTTCACCTATTGCGTGTTGAATTATATAACAACTATTTTGTTCTTACTGAACATCTATAAATAATGTATCATATTCAGTTATTTTGCTGATCGTACTAAGTAGGTTTTAAATACCTCATATACATTGAATAATTTAAAGCTTATGTCACTAAAAATGTATAGTAGGTACTTATTATTTATTATAAAGAAATACATACTCTTTTTTGTTTGTTTATATGTAAGAAGTAAACTCAAAAACTACTAGATTGATTTATAAAAATTCTATGACTGTTAGGGCTTGTGCACATTATAGCCGCGTCGCGTCGCACTGCCAAACTGCGACAACGCACATTACAGACGCGGCGGGCCGCAGGTCAGCGCAATAATTTAAGTCGGCTAGCTGTTGACACTATTCTTCACGTGGTCGCATACCGCCCACGCCGCGTCTTTAAAGTGCGTTGTCGCAGTTTTGCAGTGCGACTCGACGTGCCTGCAATAATAATAATAATATAATTTTTATTACAAGCAACTAAGACATAACCAAAATTAAAAATTAAATTACAATATTAAGAAGTAAAATACCAATCATTATAGGTACCTAGTCAAAAAACTTCGCGGCCTTTTTGAACGCATGATTTAGCGTGCTATATTTCTGGCAACACGGATCACTGGCGGGAAAGTGATACACCGTTTGACAGCTAACGTTCTTGTAATGGCGGCAAATTTAAATTACAATTTAAAAGTTATATCTGTTTATTGTTTTTTAATAATTTTAAAATTAAAGTTAATAAGGAGAAAATTAGATACAATTTTTTTTCGTTAAGGGAATGAATGCTTCTAGTGCTCGAAAAGAGATTTGTGTCGTTTACGAAGACGACACTTTATCTAAAACTACTGCAAAAAATGGTTCAGTCGATTCAGATCTGGTGATTTTGATGTGAGTGATGTTCCACGCTGTGGTCGTCCTATTATGGTAAATGTTGATGTTATCATTGAAAAAATTGAATCAGATCGACACAAGCAGTCATCAAATTTACCACTTAGCATTTACCACTCAACAGTTTTGGATCACTTGGATACACTGAATTTTGTAAAAAAGCTCGATGTTTGGGTGCCGCATGATTTAAATGACAGAAACTTGATGAATAGAATTTACATATGCGAGATGTTGCTAAAACGAAATGAAATCGATCCATTTATGAAGAGTTTGGTAACATGCGATGAGAAGTGGATCACCTACGATAACAATGTTCGAAAACGATCATGATGTAAGCGAGGTGAGCCATCACAAATAGTCCCAAAGCCAGTCCTCACTCCGAACAAAGTCATGTTATGTGTATGTTGGAACTGGAAAGGCATTATATATTACGAGCTTTTGCTACTTTGCCAAACCATTAATTCTGATTTCTACTGTCAGAAATAAGTAAAATTTAAACAAGCACGAAGAAAAACGCCCAGAATTAATTAATGAAAAGGTGTAGTTTTCAATCACAACAATGCTCGACCGCATACATCTTTGATGACAACAAAAATTGATGGACCTTGACTGAGAAGTTTTAATACATCCTCCACACAGTCCAGACATAGCACCTTCGGATTATGATTTCTTTCACTTTAAAAAAAATTCTAAATGAAGTAAAATTACATTTAAGAGAATCCTATATGTACCGTTTAAATCAGTTAGGATAATGTTATATATATTTATAATATCAATAAATATATATGTAATACAAAAAAGTCTTTATTATTTTCACTATAAAAAGGCCGCGAACTTAAACGACTACCTAACATTTATCAATATAATATTATATATAAGTATATATATATATATATATTATACAATTATGTAACTACAATGTATACATTATTATACACAAATACATATTCTAGGATTTTTTGCCAAGCATAAAAATGCTGCAGTATGGGAGAGTCATACTTGGCAGACAAGGCTGTTAGGATACTGTTGGCGCTGCACCGTGTCCTGTGCAACAGGGAGGCCACTTTCTTGCGTCTGATCGCTTGAAATCCATCAGTTCTCGCCTCGGCAAACATCTCTGATGCACTACAGTAGCGGGGCAGCGCCAACAGCATCCTGAAAGCGTTGTTATATTGGATACGGAGCGCGCTGTAAACCGTGGTAACAATGTGTGATAGCAATGTGCGCGATTCTTAAGGAAGCTAAAGTAATGTAGATGGACAGGCGGTGTTTGCGTTCGCTAGGAGGTCATTATGCCACCTAAATGAAGTCAGACCCAGACTAGCGTAAGTAATAAAGCATTATTATCATCATCATTATTATCACAGTAGGTTCTTATCTTTTTTATAGAAAAAAATGCTGCAGACGAACACACAGTCCACCTGATGGCTGTCGTCCATAGACAGAATGATATCAGTCCAGAATGACAAACATTGGCACGTGCTCGGATGCGCTGCCTACCTTTGCACATTAAGGAATGGATTGGGAAAATGGGAAGGGATAGGATGGGAATGGGCTCTGGCATATTTGACTCACTACCGAAACACGTACGTGCATTGGGGAAATACGATGAAGTGGGAAATGCAGTATGCAGTATCCAAAAATTTCAAGGTAGTCTTCTATGAGAGAGGGGTAACGTGGCCAGTCGAATGCGCCCAGCGGCTGTGGGAATGCAGCATGCACTATCTCCCTGTTTTCTCTTCTCTTATCTTCTCTCTTTCACGCCCTTATCTCTCTCTGTCTTGTGCCAGTTACATCCAGATCTCATTTGCCATCTGTTATGTCATCGACCCTGTTCGCTACTGGAAGGCTTACTTACCTACACTTTCCAATTTGAGGCCCCCATTAAGCCACGGTTTTGCTCTGTCTACCATTACCATGTCTGGCTACAAGTCCTCACCACTAACCGTGAACAGCCCTTTTATCGTCCACTGCTGGACATCGGCCTCTTCACCTACTGTCTTGTTGAGAGATGTATTGCCTTATAACTCACGCTGGCCAAGTGGGTTTTATAGAGGTGGTGTAATTCGTCAGTGCTTGTGGTAGCGGCTTTTAGTCGCCTTTTACGATGAGATGAGAAGTGAGATGAGATGGAAAAGATGAGATGGTGGTATTCTAAAACCGGCCGACAACATACGGCCGATTTACTGTGTAGCATTTGGTTATGTAGCAACGAGTAAATTACAAAGCTATTGTCGCTTGCCGCACTCATATTTCTTCGTCAATTTGCGGCGCCATAGATTCTACGTCACTTTCTTGCAGTTGATAAACGATTCGGGATAACAAAAACGAGAGCAGCTCTACAATTACCGCGTGAAAGGCGCCGCGGAAATTGTACTTTGGAAAGTGGTTTATTGTTGACCTTACAAATTGTTATAGGTTCGCTGATTAAAAGCGAATCCGGAGAAAATAAACTAAATGAATCGTAGCTGTATTGTTCAATCGCAAACTATAGTAACAACTACTCCTTTTTTGTCAAACCCTGAAACAATCAAACAAAACACAATTCAAAAGAGATATTATCTTTACAAATAACCTCATTGTATGCATGGCATGTTTGGCAACAAAGTTATCGCATTGTTTTTACTCGCATTGTCGATTGCTTGCTTGTCGCCCATGACTCTACGGCATTGAACTTCAGACGGAGCGATGATCAAATAGATTAAAGTTGAATGCAGCCAGGGTCAGTTACGAAATCTATTGAAAACTAATCAGGTCATGGTACAATATTTTAACGATAGATGAGCTCTATGATTTCTAGGTTTTATCGACTTTTAGTTTTTTAATAGAGAACCTTGATTTTCAATACGTTTTTATAAATAAAATGCGGTTTATAAAGGTAAACTCTATTTTAGAATCATTAAATTTTAGTTTTATCCCAAAACCATTTAAATATGTAACTGTAGAATGACAAACACGAGTTAATGTCAACCTTAGCCTCATTATATGATTATGTCATACCTACACAACTGTTAGCCAACAACAGCGACAGTCCGCATTATCTATTTCGTCATATGTGTTACGTGAGTTGGTCACAGGGGAAAGCGCATGAATATTGCATATCAGTCAACGCTGCCGTCTTAAATGCATGTAGCATCTACACTGGAGACGTTTAACAAGACGTGTGAGTTGTTTATTGGTAATTTTTTACTTACTTTTATGCCAAATGGAGGTTCTCTGAACCTGGGGAAAATCTGGCATTGAGAATGTTTCCTATGAACACCCATGAGTGATTTCACAATATAGAGCCATTTAGAACTAAGTGCAAAGGATATACTTAATTATATAAAGTGGCCTTAATTGAATATAATTTACAGACAATAAATGAGACTATACCATTAAAAAATATTGAAAATAAATATAAATACGAGAAAAAAAAAGAAGGCTGCGGAACAAAATATTGTTAATACTCTCATGTAATTAATTAATTGGTTTTGATAATGAATTTTTTTTTGTTCGGTTTGCTAATGATAGGTACCTATATTTGCCAGTGCTGTTAATAAAAATATTTACGACCATACTCATAGGTACATTTATACTTAATAAATAAAATTTTTGTGTTCAGACAATCGTAACGATAAAATGAGAAAGTATAGCGACATCCAAACCAACAAAAAGATAATATCAGACCGGAACATGCTGGTATAAGATTGTGAAAGCAACATTGACATTACCAGTCAATTAAGTTCTAGGTATTGCGTAACAGCGAGGCCGCAGTGGTCGTCGCAGTCGCGAAAGTCAACTGCCATTCTGAACTTACGGATAAACAAACCTTATGTAAGTGCATTTCCGAATGAAAAATGTACACGCAAGTGATGTAACATACATTTGCAGCTAAAATGTATTTATATGCCACGTTGCGTACTGCCGACCACATTTGTTCTTGCTTGGATGCACCACGCAAGGGATGTTACGGGTCTTTAGCGGTGTTGCGATATAGGGAGGATTGCGATACGATGAAATAATACATTTCTATTTAATTTTATTTATACCAATCTCAACCGCCAGTGGCACTTCGAAAGAACACTTGAACTCTTGGACTAACACGCTGCAACATCAGAGTGCGATCATTTGTGAATGTGATTGAGGTAAGGAGATTGGTGACTCTTACAAAGCTAGATTGCGAATTTATCTATTGGTGCTTGTAAAGCCTTAATAAGAACAAAACACAGTTACTTTTAAGACTGAGTCTAGTCGAACAAGTTGGTAGCAAGATCCATAAAACTGCCGTACTGTAACTGCCGACTTGTCCATTCCATGTTCAATAAATCTAAAAGTGAGTATGCTCTTAGAATTGGTTCTTTCCTCCAATTATAATTGAAAGTTGGCAAATATCATTTGCATTTTTTGGAAAATGTTGGAAAGTATGTAAAAACTTTAAGAGATCCATAGTCCTCTTCACATTTTATTCTTTCAAAAATACATACTTATATACAGTGTAATACATATATAGAATGTTGGTAAAATGATTTTCAGGTATCATCAAGCAACAGATCTCAGCGGTTCTTGTTCGATGCTATATTCGGTCTCGAGGTGCCCATATTGGACGAGCAGAGCGTGGAAGAAGATGACGATGACTCCACCGTTAAGAACTGCTCATGTGGTAGGTGTTTAACACATAATAAACAGCAAATGATTATATACATGAGTATTATATTTATACATAAGCGAAACTTGTTGGTAGAAAGAACTTATTTTCTTAGCACTATGTTCCACATCTGTGAGAGGGCTTCAGAAATAATATCAACTACTTATACACTTTTTATATATAATATTATTTTATGATAATTTGGGTGTTAAAGGAACTTAAAGGAATTTGGTTTTATCTTAACACTTGTACCTATCTTTAATAGTTACTTATAGAATACTAAGTTTGGTTTTTCGCAAATATTACTTTTGCATTCAATTGGTTTGGATTTAAAAGTATTACTTTTAACCATGGCCAATGAAAGTGTTTAATAAGTTTCTATACTTATGACATAGAGTTTGACTTCCTCGCATCGCTTAGTTGATCACTAACTGCGATTATTAAGAAGATACTTGATTATGTCCTGCTATTTCAACACTGTGATAATTCTTCTTATTCACATTCACGTTTTAGAATGCGGCAGAGCAAACCCACTGCCTAGAAAGATGGGTAAGTTATATATGTACAGCACGAGTAGCTCTGTGTAGTCCCTGAGTAGTTTTGTTTCTGTAATTATTACCAACACATAATAATTATATTTGTGTATTTATAATATTAATAACGTTTTGTTTAACAGTACGCAAAAAGGTTTGTGTTTGTACAGTGCATGTTCATCATTCGATATCATTTACCCATAAGTGTACGGTCTATTTGTTTCATTACACTTACATAAATATTTAATACGAATATACGTAGGTTTAAAATATTTTTTTAACAGAACTTTAATATATTGTATCTAAACCCTCAAAATTGCATGCATTATCCGATTTGTAAGTAAGCTTGCTCTGTAAGTTTATTCGTAGGTACCTATGTATCATATGCACACCAAAGTTTTGTATTGCTTTCATACTTGTAATTAGCATTTAACTGTCTCTAGATTACCCGCAACATGTGGAATAGTAGAGTGAGATTGTCTCCACTTACACGAATGCAAAAAGTAACGAGAACAATGATTATAAAGTCATTACTAAAGAAGCTCTTCAAATCTCTATTAGCGCTTTGTAAAAAATGCAACATTGACAGTTGTCGAACTGTGCACTGAACTGTGGAAGCAGACGGTGAAAGTGAAAGATTTCCTCCTTCATCGTACGCAACCGGGACCGCAAAACTTGTCTATGCAATAACTACTTCCTACATTGCAAAATAACATTTAGGGAATGCACTATATCACAAAAAGTGATATTGAAGGTATATTACACATTTTATATCACAGTATTAAAGTATCTGTGATCACAACACAATGATATCACTAAATTTAAAACGTTTGGAGTCACAATAACCGTATAATTCGCTAATATCCAAACTGCGCCAAATCCTGCCTGTGTACCTGTACCTGTGTACACAGACATAATTTTTTTACAAGGATCATTATTATTATGTTGTGCTAGTTGGATTGCCTATTAAGAATTATAATACTTAATAAATAGAAAAAGTTATGTTAGTAAGTAAAAAAAGGATCCAGAGAGATTATTTCGGTGTAGATTTTGGTTAAGATTTTGTTTAAACAGAAACGTGTTCTAACATTTGATTTTTAAGATAAGTACCTAAGTACCTAATAAAAAAATGAGTAAGCATGTAATTTCTTTTGGGAATTTTTCTAAAATCTTAGTATTTGGGAATAATAAGGTCCCTAAGGTCTAACAATAGGTATCTTTTCTCCACATAAGTACCTACCACATAAGTACCTACCACACAAGAACAGGTACTTAGATGACAGACAGTCTCTTTGATAGGTAAGTATTTTCGTTCAATAAATACGGTTGAGTTCCATATTAAATTTTTAATACTAAGAAATATAAGTATTGTTTTATTAAAAATATCTCAATGCACGGAAATTATTCTGTCAAGTTCTGTCGTTAGCAGTGTAATTATTTAGAAAAAAGAATAATATTTTCTACCGAAGATTTTCGAATATTAAAAATCTATCCTATACTACGATTAAAACATCTGATCTGTATAAATTACACCTCAGAGCCTATAAGTAACTTCAAAGTTATGTTTCCATAATGGTTCAGTAACCTCGCTTTCGCGCGTGTCGACAGAGTGTGGCGGATCGAACCAGGAGAACCGCATCGTGGGCGGCATGCCGGCGGGCGCCAACCGCTACCCGTGGATGGCCAGGATCGTGTACGACGGACAATTCCACTGTGGCGCCTCGCTCCTCACCAAGGAATATGTACTGACAGCCGCACATTGTGTTAGGAAGTGAGTCCTTAAGATTTATATTGCTTATACCTATAGCCTGTCTGTCAATTTTTCTATCAAGCAGCTCGCTCTGTATTTGTGTAGGGTGGAGGTGACTTCTTTGACCAGTCAAGCGTGTTTACTAATACAAAAGAAAATGTGTTTACATAACATGGTTACTAATACAAAAGATAGTAATTGAATGTCAAAGGTCATATTTCTTGATACGTTACTTAGACGAAACCGTAGACGAAATTTGGACAATTTGTAAAGCTAATAATATGGGCATATTTAAAGCAAATCCGGTTACAGTCTTAAAATGCCTTGCTTTATTTTGTACTAAATATTATGAGGGACCAAATAACCGAGCGACTGGTGCTTGGTTTGTCTATTGTTAGGTAAGAGTTCTGGAATCTAGAAGGGCGCTGTTTAAACATCGTGTGCATTATGGACACGTGTTCGTATTATGAAATTGCAAGTCGGTTCTTTCCACGGTGAAAAGTGAAAGTGAATAAGGTCATAACGAGGTTCAAGTTGACACATTATCTACTGAGGTTCCGTTGTAAAACTCATGTTTGTTACTAGCTACAGGGCGATACAGATGATTATAATATGTACCTACCTATTGTATTAGGCGTATCTACAGAAAATTACTTCTCACCAGAGGGGAGTCCCGCTCTATACAACGTGTTCCATAAAAAATTGTCCGCCTTTAAAATAGGCACTCCGCAAAGTGATTTAACTCAAAATATTTGTCAAGTTATTTCACCAAATTTATGTCGGTAATCGGTATGGACTTATTTGACTTTATTGTCGTTACGCTGTTGACGCTATGGACTGTTTATGTATTTATTTGAATCAACGGCTTATCAAATATATATTATAGTATACAATTATAATTAACTAGTAACTAGACTTGAAGAGGTTAGGTACTAAGCGCTGAGATAAACTAGCGACAAATGTGAATTGCTATTTTGCTTAGTTACAATTTAGCATGTACGAGTACATATCCAATTGCGAATAATTTTACGAGTATGTGTATAGCTGGTATATATGTGGATAGTATGTATTCAATTAAAAGGCATACTACTGTTAGTCTGGGATAAACTCTAATGGTTCTACTCTATATATTGATATGGTTACATACAAATCTTGTCATAGCGCTTAAGGAAAACGGTGTGGGAAAACTCGCAAGTTTTCAAAGCACGTAGAACCGGTTAACGGCTCTGTGGTCTACACATTCCCTGAATACAAAACTAGACCATTTGTAAATTCATTGAGCTAATTATTTCAGCGGATAAATTTCCTGAATAGTTCATAAGTATCTGTATAATCTATTAGTTGTTGCAAGAGCCCACGGCTCCGCCCGCTTTTTTCCGTACAAGACACTCCGTTTCCCCCCTTTGGTGGTTCAATTACGAGAAACTCCTTCTTAGTAAGTCTTTACGTCATAAAAGGAAGCTACTCTCCATATTACATGTTTCTATTTGAAACGGTTTCGGCTCGGCGTTAATGAGTCAGTTAGTCAGTCAGTCAAATATTGTTCTGGCTTGTTTACCTACTCGTATATGATAAATGAATTTGTTTAGGATCATGGATCTCCTTGATTTAGTGGTACTAGGAACTCTAATATTTTTATTCAGTTGAACTGCCAATACAAAACGAGAGAAGACTGATTTATAGACAGGTTATAAATTACGTTGTCATGTTAACGTGCGTGTGTCTCTCGTATTTGGTACGCGTGGATGCACATTTGTATCAAAATACGGACATACGTAGTCGTTCCGGATTATTTTCATTAATTTATGCCTCCAATGAACCGGCTCCCATGTTATTATGTATGTTAGTTAGTAATTATCTAATGTAGGTAATTCTTATATTATTGGAAATAGAAATTTATTCTCGGAAATACTTTCAACGATGTTTATTATTGTTATGTCGATATTTTTTATACGAGCTTATTACTAATAAGTACCTACATTTGTATCATACGTTACTTTGGAGGACGTTACACTACGGTCTTTAAAGAGCTTACGCTATTATTCATCTGCTCTTTTAAAGGCTCTTTAACTTACGCTACTTTAGAAATTTGAGCGTGTACTATGTTGTATATAAATTAAGTGTTGCATCTAAGTATATCAAAAATGTTCTCGGTTAATTAAATGACAAACGTCTTCTAATATATTATACTAACTTTATGCATGATTAAATGTGCACTACATAGGTGCGCGCAAGACGATTGGCAACTGCCACGAAATCGTTCCTACTAAAAGGCTTAATAAATCAAATACCGTGTCGTCCTATGGTACATCATCTCCCTCTCATTTCACTCCCGAGAACTTCCTCTCATTTTGAACCATCATAAAGCATTTACCAAGCTAGTCTGACCACTGCACCGTCCGTTTTAATTGAGTCCACCATTTTGCCTTGCGCCCTCGTCACTTAAGGCTCATTTACACAAGGAGAGTTTTCCGAACGGTTCGGGCGAGAATATTGTAAGCTATTCTCGTATGCCACCAAACATACAATTCTCGCCTACAACTGTTCACATGATGATAAAAGCTCGACGATAACAGAGATATCAGTGATCAGATGATGATAACAGTTGTTTATACTATCTTTTGACCGATGTTAGAGAAACTAGCATTCGAGAAATTCTCCTTGAGACTTCGTGCTATCCCCAACTCTGTTCCTACTGCATATCAATGATCTGTTGCAAATTGGTGACATATGTGACATCCTCCGAGTCGAAGTGGAAGAGAATCGCGTCAGGTTTGTGTCTGAAATCGAAGACGCTTTAGATCGAGTCTCGATTTGGGGTTCTGTAAACCTCAACCCCAGTAAGACGCAAGACGTAAGTGCATTTACCGCTCAAAAAGCCCTTTTTGTCGTAGCACCTCCCTTTTAGAGCATACCTCTTAAGATCTCGGAGAGTATCGGGATCCTCGGTGTCGACATTTCCAGCAAAGTCGAATTTAGGGGTCATCTGGAAAATAAAGCCAAAATAGCCCCCAAAAAGCTCGGTGTGCTGAACAGAGCGAAGCGGTATTTCACTCCGGTACAACTCCTAACGCTCTACAAAGCTCAGGTTAGGCCCCATATGGAGTACTGCTGACATCTCTATGCGGGCCGGCGCGGCGCACCGAAATATCATTGGATCCATTTAACTCCATCTAACGACGTGCTGTTCGAATTGTCGACGATCTCACTCTCACGGGCGGTTTAGAACCTCTCAGCGTTCGGAGAGACGTTGCGTCTCTCTGTGTTCTACCGCCTGTTGAATGGGGAATGCTCTGAACAATCGTATATAACCGTTCTATAACCGCACCTCCCGTCACAGAAGTGCGGTCCATCCGCATTTCCTCGATACAGAGGTGTCGCGTACTGTTAGGTCCAAAAATCATTTTATACCGCGAACCCGTAGGCTGTGGAATCACTGCCTCAAGAGGTCTTTCCATTACGCTACGATATGGGGTTCTTCAAGAAAGCTGTAATAGGATTTTGCAAGGTCGGCCTCGCACTCGCATATCCCCTGGTGTTGCAGGTGTCCATGGGAGGTGGTAACACTTACCATCATGTGGAACCGCTTGCTCGTCCGCCTACTTGTATATATAAAAAAAAACTATATCACTCTCATTAAACATTTGCTGTTCAGCGTGTCTCTTTTCTTAAGCTCTAAAATTATAAATCTTTCTAATTTTATTTAGATATTTATTTCAGTAGGCTTGTTAAGTCTTACTACAGACCGCAATATTTCGTCAACATTTCAGACTGAAGCGTTCCAAGATACGCGTGATCCTCGGTGACCACGACCAGACGTTAACGACTGAAAGTGCAGCCATCATGCGCGCGGTCACGTCCATCGTCCGTCACCGCAGCTTCGACGCCGACTCATACAACAACGACATCGCTTTGCTTAAGCTACGAAAACCTGTCACCTTCTCGAAGATTATTAAGCCAGTCTGTCTACCGCCATCAAGTAAGTCCCGCCACTATTCTGCATATTTCATTACCACCAGTAGTCATGAAAGTTCATTCTTTTTTGTCATGAAAGCAGAACTATTTTTTCATATATATTTTTTCATTCATTGAGGAAACATTCAAAATAATAAACCGTCCAACAGACAAAATATGTTTCTTACTTAAATTAAAATAACAAATGATCTCGACAATTAACACAAATATTGGAATGCGTGTGTGGCTATGAGTGTTTCTATTAATAATCACTTTAATTTATTTTTTACTTTGAGACAGAAAAAAATACACTAAAGAGCAACTATAAAATTAATAAAAAGATTGATTTGAAAGCTTCACATGTGTACACATGTATCTTACGAATTGTAGGACATTAAACGGTTTTGATAGGTGAAGTATAATCCAATCAAAATAGACGTCACACGTCGGAATAATTACCATGAATCTATTTTTTTTTCATGAGCTTTCAAACTACTATTTTAAATGAAATGTTAAAAGTCTCCCATCAATCATTGTTGCTAAACATTATACAGTGTACAAAGGAAAACAAAACTGTTTTGCGAATATCTCTTATATGGTTAATCTTAAAAATATTTATTATCAAATAACTCATGAAATTTCCCACAAAATGTTTTTATTACTTTTTTCATACGAATGACCGTTGATGAGATATGATGTTAAAAAAACTAATTTTCATATTTTTCAACAATGCACTCTTTCCACACCACCTTCGAGGTGGATTACTTGGTGCGTATTTTTTAACGTGGTATGTCCCGGTAGGCCTTATTAACGATCTGTTCTGTATCTTGTTTTGATCATGTTGAAATTATTTTGTTCAAATTCCATTTCTAAGTTTATATTTTCTTCTTCTCTTTCTTGTTCTTCTACTTTTTCTTCTGCATCCGCAAATTGCTCCAAGAAACTATCTTACTGCCAATACTGCTTACCTAATTTGAAAACCAATGTACAGCGTCGCAGCTAGGGTCATGTGTGCCCAGGGCAAAATAGAATTTTGCGCTCTGAAAAAAATACGTATTTTATTGAAAAGAAAACAACTGAAATTAGTGATTTGAGACATGTTAAAAAATACTTTTTTAATATGTCTGGAGCCATTTTATCAGTAACACTTTTAACCATACCCGTGCTGTATATACAGGAGCGCAGTCTAAACTTAATTCGCCGCCTCGCAAAATATTTCCTTAAAATTCGAAAATTACAAACACAAAATCCCTAATAGTTTTATATTTAGTATAGATTATAAGAACATTTTTGACTAATTATTTTTGATAGGTTTGCTAGGAAAGAGAGTCGAAATTTGCGCAGCTACCAAAGCACCAAAGCACGCTACTGACTGATGAGACGTTAACGTTTGTTTGTAGATATCGAGCCGTCCGGCAAGGAGGGCATCGTGGTTGGGTGGGGGCGCACGTCCGAAGGCGGTCAACTACCCGCTGTTGTGCAGGAGGTGCGCGTGCCCATACTGTCGCTGGCGCAGTGCCGCGGCATGAAATACCGGGCTTCGCGTATCACTAATAACATGGTGCGTAGAGCATGCTCACACAGGACAAGGGACGAGACGATAAGAAAGAAAAACATTTACTTGTACACACAAAACACTATAAATACATAAAATATTACGTTTCCTTACTTTTAAAATTTCCTTGTTACGTCACTAAGGCCGAAAGAATTGAACGTATTCAACGATCTTTCACACGTCACCTGGATTATAAAGTCACAAACTTTAGTAATACGTGTGCGTAAGACGAGCTTCGTCACTTCGGAATGGACACATTATATTTTCGTAGGCGTGTAGCGGATCTTACGGTCTTGTATAAGGTGTTGCATGAAAACTTGAATTGTACCGAAATTGAAAATCAAATCTGTTTTCGAGTTCCTCGACCTATTTCCCGTAATAATCGTACAGACCTCTTCATTGTACCCTCAAGGCGTACCACTCTGTACATGCATTCTCCGATACCTCGAATGCTCAAGAGCTACAATTTTCTACGCGCAAAAGACCGTGGTATCGCTATTTTTTATGACAACATTAGAATGTTTAAAAGTAAAATTCTACAAGCGTGGACATCCCATCCCATCCCTTGCCTAACTTTTCATAATTCTTTATCTTTTCTTATATATTAAGTTTTTAATTTTCTTTTTGTATTTGCACGTAGAAATGAACGACGAGTGCACCTGTCAGTAAAGTGCATATCTGACGTCATGTTATTTATTCCTTGTACTTTGTTCGTGTACGTAATAAATAAATAAATTTTACATATAGCACGGATAAGAAATAGTGCGCTGTAATTGTCGACAAAAACGTCTGTAGCTCAGCATATGCTGCAACAACGAAGAGGGTTACAGCGCAGGTTTTCAGCTACATCCTGGGGCTTAGGATGATCTGATGGGTGTAAAATACCTACCAGCTAAAAGAGACAGAATAATATAAGTAATCGCATTGCACTGATAAGAGAAAATCCTAATTTATTACGTGACTGACGCGGTTTTATAACACTGTTCAAGAAATTGCTAAATTCGGTCCAAGGCCTCAATAAAGTCTACTCGGTCACGTAATAATGGTTTTTAGTTGGCACCACAGACCCATATTACCTGCCTCGAATCCATCTTTTTAGTACTTTTGCGACGCTAGAACCTGTTTTTTATGGAAGAAGGCGGCAGTCTAGCATACAGTCCTCCTGATGGTAAGTGGATACTGTAGTCCATCCGCGATACATGCCAATATTGGTCCAAAATGACAAATGTTGCCACGCCCCCGGATGCGCTCTCAACTCATGGAGATAAAGGAATGTATTTGGAGTAAGGGTCAGGAAAATGGGGAGAGATAGGATCGGATGGGATAGGTTATGAGTTTTAGCCTCCTCCTAGTTTTGTAAAAATTAACTCCAAGTGTTTGAGCGCTAAGTCAGCACTAATGAGCCTTAAGAAGCATAATCTTAATCGTGTTAGACTGAGTTTAAGACTAAATTGGTTAACAATTAACATATGTTAAAAAATTGGACTATAACGCTCACGAGATAACGTCTTGTATGCAGCGCCGGCTCTAGCCCATGTAGCGCCCGGGTGCAATCAATACCCTGGCGCCCTCTAGTAGACTCTTTGGAGGCGTCGCGAGCGGCGCTCGGCGCCCCCTAACACCCTGCGCCCCTGTGCGCCGCACACCCTGCACCATAAGTAAATACCATAAGTGCCCGCGCGCCCATTTCAAATGAACTTACACTCTATTGACTTAGAGATCATTTTGCTACCGGGCGGCAACGTGTCAAACGTACATACATACACTGTCTTTGGATTAGAGATTTTGCCGCGCGCGTGTTGTATTAAATAAAATTGTTATTTGTGTAGTGTAGTAATGCGGTATGACAAGCGCCGAAAGCGTAATAAAAGTAAAAAAAATATTATTGTTAATGACTATTTTTTTTTTGCTTGCGCATACATATTTGTCGTAAGTAACAAGTATATAAAACTGTGCAATGGCGTTAAGTTCAATGAAATATCCAAAAATTCAGCGCTCGACAGGCGCCCCCGGGCGCTCCGCGCCCGGGTGCACCGCACCCCTTGCACCCCCTGGTAAAGACGGCCCTGCTTGTATGTTCATCAGCATTCACTCAGCGTTCGAGCGTATAATGCTCAGCGCTAATTTTTACAGCATTATCTCCTCTAAAATCCTCCTAAAATTCGTTCTATACCCGGAATATTAGTAGACTAGCTACACATATAATAAAACGTAACAGAGCCGCGACTGTACATGATATATTTAAAAAAAGTCATTGCAGTGTAAAAGTACAAGTAGCTCAGAACAACAATTTCTGGAATTTTTGTCTCTCTGTCTGTTTGAACGCTCATCACGTAAAAACCGCTTGACGAATTTTAATGAAACTTTTTCACATTTATGACTTATATACTGGGTTAATGTTTGAGGTATTTTCTATCAAGATTAATTATGAAGATTTCACGGGAATCACAAGTTCACCCAAACGAAGTCGCTGGCATCACTAGTTAATGAACAAGTACGCTTCTCCTGTATCTTTCTAAGTTTGTTTATGAACTTTTTGATGGGAACTCGAGAAGTGAAGTTTGTTAGTTGTTTATTAAACTTCATAGTGTCATGTTTGTGATAATCAAATAAAGCATAGGACTGCGTTTACTGTGGGTTTACTGAGAGTTGGATTCCTTGGAAGGACGCGAAAGACGCAGTCTTATGCTTTTATTTTATTATAACAAATATGACACTTTGAACTTTAAAAAACTGTCGCTATTTTAATAAACCACAAAGTCCATAATACATAATTTTTATAGCAATAATTTATAGCAAACAATGATAGCCGCAGCCCTCGCGCCAATGAATCCCTTTATTTTATTTGTCAGATGTGCGCCGGCCGCGCGTCCACAGACTCGTGCCAGGGCGACAGCGGCGGGCCGCTGCTCGTACAACAGGGGGACAAGTTCCAGATTGTAGGTAAGGATCAAACAAACTTTACATAAAAGCAACGACACTTCTGTTTATACAGAGGACCTTGGTTTGGCCTTGGAGGGGGAGGGTGCACGCTGGATCCCACAGCCGCTGGGTGCACTCGTTACCCCTCTCTCACAAAAGGCTACATTGAAATGTACTATATTTAACACTTTAACCAACTTCCCCAATGAAATCAAGTGTTTCGGTAGTGAGTGAGATATACCAGAGCCCATTCCCTTCACATCCTATCCTATCCCACCCCATTTTCCCAACCCTTCCTCCAGAGACTATTCCAAGGAATGGTCCTTTAAATCTCCAAAGGTATGCGCGTCCAGGGGCGTGCCAATGTTTGTCAGTCTGTACTGTAGTTGGCATGTACCCGACATGTTCATGGGTGACAGTATCCACTTACCATCTGGTGGACTGTCAACATGTTTCCATTCCCTTTTCCATGATTAAAAACCCCGAAAACAATTTAAAAAAATAGTAATACTTGAAAAAAATAGCAACCCTTTATACAATGTGTCATCGATATAACGCAAAACCTGAAACATGTCAATCAATTTAAAATATCATACCATACCACCAGTCTCTCCACTGTCTCTGCACCGCTCGATATAGGCAATTCGCCATTCGCCATGGATATTCGCCAAAGAACTAAAGTCACCGAAATAGCTGGTAGAATCGGCATACTGAAATGGCAGTGGGCAGATCATATTTGCCGCAGGACCGACAACCGATGGGGTAGACGAGTCCTCGAGTGGTGGCCAGGTACCGAGAAGCGCAGTGTGGGAATTTAAAATATATAGAACCATTCTTGCGAAAAATAAAGTTATATTTAAGGAATAAATCATAGTTACAAACATGTTAGGTTTGTTGTCCTGTCTAAAACGTTCTTTGTAGCGCTAATTTCTCTGACTTTATTGTCTTCATCCAAACATTGTTTATAACAAAACTACTGAAATTGCAAATTTGAAATTTGAAATTTCACTACTACTGAATTTGAATTTGAAACTACTGATTTGAAATTGCCGTTTTATATGGAAAGTTCAAATATTTTTTTGTATGAAAATTATATATAGATACTATATTTAATTAATCGAAGTATTGTCCTTTATTATCAATGTACTTTTGTTATTTTAATGGAAGTTGATTGATGTCTCTGCTATAGAAGTCACGGGGACGGGAATCGATGAACTTTCTGAAGGCGTTTATCACTGCCTCATCAGAGTTGAATTTTTTCTCCTGCCAAAGTCCGAAAAAAATGGAAATCAGTAGTGGCGAGGTATGGGCTATTGCGGTGGGTAACGCTCCTGTAAACTTGAGACTGTCGTGCAGTGTGTGAGCGAGCGTTATCGCGGAGACGTTTGGGACATTGTTTGCCTGTGGCTCCTGAGTTCAACCATATAACCACGTTCAGTTCGAAAATAACGCGAATTTTTACCTTTTTCCATAGTCACAAACACAAACGATATCTTTATTGTAAGCAAAAAGTCGTTTGACGGAAAAACAGGTGAATAACTGATTTTGAAAAAGAATGCCATAGTTTTAAATTGAAATTAATTTGAACTTTGAATTCCAAACCAAACGCAAGAGAACTAAGTTCAAAGTGGCCACTATGAACAAACTGCAATTTCATAAGTAAGGCCCGAATAAATACTGCCGGACATGGGCCACCTCATGGACATTGTTTTGTGCATAAAGGATGTATGACTTCATAATCCCACGCTGGCCAAGCGGGTTGGCGAGTCCACTCTTTTGAGGTGGTGTAGTTCCTCAGGGCTAGTGGTTGTGGCTTTGTCGTCCCTTAGTCGCCTTTTACGACACCCGCGGGAAGAGATGGGATGGTTCTGTTCTATAGCCGGCCACACGGTATATTTAGAAATCATGGAAAAAACCTATTGTAGAAGAATTGATAGAATTGATTCGACTGTCGATACTGGACAACCTGTTTTCAATTTTTGCGTTATTTCAGTAACACATTGTATACGTACGAATATGCTTTTGCGTAGACAGACAGACAAAAATTACAAAAAATATGATTTTGGACTCTGTATTACTTTTCTTAATGACTTTTAAAAAATATTCTATTAAGAGTCACGACTGTATGATGATTTTATTATACGTATAGATAAGGTAATCGAATACCTGTGTAGATGACTATACTCGTATAGTGAGTGAGCATTTTATTCTGATGGTCAAAAGAAAATGGTAACGACACCTTCTTTTTTAATTTTCGTTGACAAATTATCTAATTTGATAAATAATATATATGATGATAAACATTTCAGGTATAGTATCATGGGGCGTGGGCTGTGGTCGTCCAGGGTACCCCGGAGTGTATACGCGGGTTACGCGCTATCTACCGTGGCTAAAAGCCAACCTGAGGGACTCCTGCCTCTGCGCCAACTGATAATCCCTCTCTACATCAACGGGTATCATTTATGTGAAAGATCTTTTTGACTGATAAAAAAATATGTACTTACATCACTTACACACAAACATAACGGACAAACACATCGTAACGTTTCATTTACATCGATGGATAAAATGAAAGGCTCTGATTACAGTAAAGAGTTAAGTATCTGTTCAATAATTCCCTTTGCAAGAATCTGTCATACATGAGTTCGTATTTTTTTTTAAATTGACGTGATGTAGTAACCGTGTTACGCAAATAAATACATTTAAATTTGAATTTTAATGAAATGTAATTATGTAGAAATCAATTAAAGAAATATTTATAAAACAGAATAGTGAATTGTGAATGCCAGTATTTTTTTCCTGTAAATATCCAAGATACAAGATGATATGCTCAGAACTGGTTAGTTTAAAAAGTTATACAATGAATGGACGTATACTAATAATTGTATAACTTAATTATACCGACATTTGCCAAAAGAGAATTTCCAGAGGATTAATTTTATTTAAAATATAGTAACAATTGGATTTTGTTGACAGATTGTTTGTATGTTACAAACGTGGTAATTTTTTGTAATTATTTGATTACAAATATATGTATATATATATATATATATATATATATATATATATATATATATATATATATATATATACACATACACACACACATATATATGTATAAAATTAACGATATATGCTTTGTTAGTAAATTATTATTACATAATAAAGGTACTAACAACCATTCAAATAGAAATAATAATACTGTAACAAGTTGTGTACATCCTCGTAATTAATAGTTTTGTGCCAAGTCGGAGCGTGTCATAACAAAATTAATAGTTTCTGTGCATAATATTTACAAATAATAATATGGATTCCATAATCTCCAAAATACTCATAGTTAATACGATATTGTTTTGTACTTTTGTATTTTTGATAAGTATCTTCTGTTACGTCGTTTTTATACGTCGGTACATTTTGACGATCTTTTTCGTTATTATTTTTAGTAACTTTATCTTTAATTTCGCGTATTCCACTTTATACCTTTGCATAATTCTATGCCAATATGCGTTTGAAATTTAGTTTTTAGCTCTACTATTACTAATAACATTATTGACTTTTATTATTGTTAGGTATTTACTTAGGTATCAAATTACTGTTTGATCTTCGATTTCATCTAATTCGCTTCATATCTTTGCATGTCTGTTTATTTAGAAACCAAGCCTTATTTTTTAATATTCATTTCATTGTTGCTATAATTTTCTTCTTTTTCTTTTTACTCTCAGAGTATTTCAATTGTTATTCGCATCTGTGTCACTTGTTATCAATCTCGTTCTAATACTGATAAATCTTATGTTGTTATAATTGAAATAATTATTGATTTTAAGTTACAGTGAGGCCGGTGGTGCAGATTACCATTTATTAATGTAAATTATTAAAAGTAAGATGTTGTATTGACTACCTAAGTGTTCATTCAGTTGTACATACTTATAATTAAATGACTAATTTATTATGTTTCATTATAATAATTATTATGTTAAACATCTTTAGTGTAGGATCGTCATTAAATATTTTCATATTTAAATAAAGCTTTGTGGAAGGAACGTAACATGAATAAATAACATCCAATGCTGTGTATTATATTTTACGGTTTCTCGACTTAATAATAATAATATTATTTTAGGTGCTTATTTAAAAATACTTATAATTATTTCGCTAGATGTAATCGTTGGACTAAGAAAACAATCAACGCTCTTTAGGCTGTACCTGTGATCCTTATTATCGCGATGAAATAAGCGTGTTTTTGCTTTTAAGTCGTTGTTTTATTGTTAAGTTTTATATTTTAAAATCATCGGCATATAAGAATATTTTGACACGTTGTCAATCAGATTGAGATAAATAGAACTATGATAAGATTCTTATATCACAATTTCTATTTATCATAATCAAATCTTCAGAATTTTGTTAGAAATAAGATTCTGATTACAAACATTTATCGATGCATGATGTCCACAATGTATGGTAGGGACGCCAACTATGTTGCTATCCGAATTTCAAATTTTGAATGAATGTTTGAATTTCAAATATAATTTATTTGAATAATAATTGTAATGTGTTATTATACTTATAATAATTGTAGACCTCATTTTATTTAAAGTTTATTGTTATTTTTTTAAATTAATGTTTATGTTTTTAGAGTTTATTCGTGTTTTATATGATTTTTTGTATTTGCCAATAAATTATTATAATTAAAATTTTTGTTTTTATCATTGTCTATGGTTTTTCAGGAATGTTACGGACCTATAATAAATCATAATATATTATTTTAAAGTTTCATCAATCTTTGTCTGTTGGTAGCTTGCTGTATCGAACTCGTTCCCAACGCTTTGACGACATCGTCGCGCCCACCTGCCCACCCTGGTCTGCCCACCCTTCTTCGGCCAATACATGGTTGCCATTCCAGAAGCTACGACTCCAACGTCCGTCCTCTACGACATACGTGACCTGCCCAATTCCACTTCAGCATAACGAGCTTCTCTAAAAAGAATTTTAAAGATTAGCCCTTTCCTATTATAATATAAAGTAAAACTACTTTAAAAGTTTGTCCAGTCACGGTGGAGCCCTCATAGATACTTGAGTAGGGAGACTACCGAAAAATACTAGTATTAGTATTATACGAGTATATTTAGTAGGAAGATGTATCTACGGAACTAATACTTTACATATAATACATATACGAAACTACATGTATGTGTATGTAAATAGTGAATGTTGAGGCATTGTGGCCGCCGTTCGAAAGCGTCACTTTCGACCACTTCGACTCACTGAACCGGTCGCACTAAAAGGATGCTATCGACATCACACCTGTCTTATTGATTGTTATGTTGCTAATAATTGCATTAAATAACAATGTTGTCTCTCTAACCGTTAAATTAATGATCCTTATCATAGTGGAATCTAGACATTAAAGAGGGATAAAAGCGCCTTTTTGCCTCTCGATGGGAGAAAATTGAGGGAGAACAGTTTCTTTTTTTTAATTACTTTTTACACAAAGAGAATTTCTCGAACGGCTCAGGCGAGAATATTGTATATGGTTCTCGTATGCGACTAAACTACATACAATTCTTGACTACAACTATTCACATTATGATAAAAACTCGATGATAACAGAGATAGCAGTGATCAAATGATGATAACAGTTGTTTATACTAGCTTTTGACCGATGTTTGAGAAACTCTCCTTGTGTAAATGAGACATTATTGTTGGTTGCACTTAGACCAGCCACTCTCTCCAGATCTGGGGCTGAATATAATACTTTGTAATTTTGTAAAAATAAAATCCTATTTTGGATAATTTGAAGAAACTATTCAGACTATAGAATGGTAATTTTATCACCGATCTACAAGTTTCTTAATTTTTCCGTAAATTAGCTTCTGTACGAGTGGGACACGAAAATTCCACGGCCAAGATGGCGCTTCTTAGTAAGAAGTAAGTACGTGTTTACTTGTGTTTACTTGGCAGTATGTGTCTTTATTAAAAATATATAGACACTGAGAGTAGACCAAAATAATGCGCTGTCTAAGATTAAGTTAGCAAGAGACATCATTGATTCCTTGGTATTTAGCTTTAAACCCAATGAGTATATTAGGCCATTTTGATTAACCGGAAACGAATGGTAACTAAGCAAATACTGTAACTATCTACTGTAAATTCTAAGGTTCATATCGTGTTATAATGATGTGTCACATTGTAACACACAAATGGTCGTTGTGTCTTTAAAATACACCGCTACACCACAGATGGAAAGAAACTGCCCTTCAATGTATCTTTTCTCTGTCTGCATCGTCTCGTCTCTGATGAATTACAACGATTTGTCGGCTGTCTGTGGTGTTGTACCCAAATCACGTCCGTTGTCCGTGTGACCACGTCGCGGACCGAACCCATCTCAGTGTGTGACGGTTTGTGAATGCGCGCGCTAACTTCAAAAAGCGATGCGCAAGCTGGCCGTAGAAATTTGATTTGATATTTATTTTTCTTCTTTCTTAATTGTTTTGAATCGGATTCGTAATGTGGAGGTGCCTTTTTGTCCTAGTGTTGACGGTTTGGACTTTCACTTGTTCCAAGGTTGGTGTCCATTTTTATTTTATTTGTTTTTGTTAAGTTTAAATTTATTGATTAGGTACTTCTATTAATTTTATGACTCAATAGCCACCCCGCCTATGTTTAGCTTAGGAAAACCAAACATAGTTTATGTTTAGCATTAGTTTAGCTTCCTAAAACTAAACGAATTTTGAAAATCCGTAGATAAATAAATTTATCCGAATTTTGAATTTTATGTATAAATAAACCTATTTTTTTTTATAATAATGGTGTAAATGAGCTATATAACAAAAGTATATTTCAATAAGTAAATATGAATAAAAACAGGCTTAAAGAAATTTCTTTATTCATAACTTTGAATATTATTAGGTACTTTTAAATAATATAAAACTAAGTTAAGAAAAGTTTTAAAAATATTCCTATAATAGAAATTAAGACAGACGGACGGATAGATGCAAGAATATGACAAAACGAACATATAAAATAACGACCTAAGGGTTTCTAGTTGCTACGGAACTATACAAACAAATTTGTTGGTGGGGTTTTACGAGGAAGAATCTATAATCTCGCTTTGTTTTTATCGGCTATATTTTCAAAAGCACTAATCTGAAAAAAGAAATTCACACTAAAATATTATATAACAAACACTCTCTACACGATGGTGTAGAGACATATTTAGATCCGTATTCTAATAGATTAGCACCTACACACATAGACAATCATGGATGTTGCACCTTAGGTACGAATACTACCATATCGACTCAAAGAAAGTAATAAGTATTTAAATTTTATCTTATTCGGCATTTTATATATACAAAGACACTACACAAAGACCTACTACAAAGACAAATTCGACTATGCCCGACTTTATAATTTTATCAAGCACAAACCGCTGAATATAAAGCCAGTGAACAGTGCGCGGAAATGTTTTGAAAAAAAATTGATGTTTATTTTTCTACTACTTATGCAGGGTGACGTCGTGCGCGATGCTCGTGGCGTCTTCACTAAGAACTTCTTCGGTGGAGTGTGGGGCAACCGGCCGCCGCTCATGGAGGTTAACATGCCGAGAACTACCTGTACATGTAGTTAGTATTTATTTTCAGTTTTACCTATTTTACAGATAAATACGGAACATATTATTATAAAAACTAGCGACCTGTCCTAACGTCGCTCACGTGGCATAAAGATTTCCTAGGAAACTCAAACATGTCTATGTCTTGTTGCATTAATTTAACTTCCTAAAACTGAAAGAAATTTACAAAATTGTTTCAGTAGTTTTTGACTTTACCTTTTAGATATAAAAATTTCTGTACCACAAACCACAAAAAGGCTTAAAATTTAAAAACAGGTTTTATACCGAGAGAAGGTGTAGGGCGAGCATATAGTCACATGGTATAGATGGATTCTGCCGCCAGTGCATGTCCACGGGATACATGTTTACATCAGCCCAGAACGGTATAAGTAGGCACATCTCCGGCAGCAGTGCCTACTTTTGAAGATTTAAAAGAATGTATTTGGAGGAAAAGTTGGGAAAATGGGGAGGGATGCGATAGGATGAGACGGGAATAGTGTCTGATACGTCGCACTCACTACCGAAACACGTACGTATATTGGATAAATAAGATAAAGTGACCATATTGATTAAATTTTATATGAACATGAAGTTTTAAAATTTCACGGTAGTCTTCTATGAGAGACGGGTAACATGGCCAGTCGAGTGTGTCCAGCGGCATGCACCCTCTAACTCTGAAAAATCCTTAAATAACAGATAAGAATAAAAAGAAACCAAGTCTAATGTCGTCAGAAAATCTGTCATTTTAGATAAATAAAATAAATAATAATTACCGTCATACTCAATGTCTAGGATTCTGTGTCGTTGGTCCATAGATGGACAAATATAGATACATCAACCAGAGCCGAACGTACCTACATTAGTCTTTAAACAAATAAATGTTTGAGGGGGAGAGTGCACGCTGCAATCCAACAGCCGCTGGGCGCGCTCGACTGGCCATGTTACCCCTCTCTCACAGAAGACTACTTTGAAATGTACTGCATTTCCTACTTTATCGTATTTCCCCAATGTACTTACGTGTTTCGGTAGTGAGTGAGATGTGCCAGAGCCCATTCCCATCCTGTCCCTCCCCATTTTACCAATCCTTTCTCTAAATCCATTCCTATATCTCCAAAGGTAGGCAGCGCATCCGGGGGCGTGCTAACGTTTGTCATTTTGGACTAATGTTGGCATGTATCTAGGATGTCTATGGGCGACAGTATCCACTTACCATCAGGTGGACTGTATGCTCGTCCGCCGCCTTAGTACATAAAAAAAAATGTCTGGCCGGGAATAGAATCCGGGACCTTTCACACAACAGGTAGGATCAGTACCAACTGAGCTAATCGGTCGTCAAATCTATGTTTTAAAAACAGGTATATGATAGTTTTACAACTTTTTTGCCCGTTGCAACTTTTTAAAGATGGTACTATTATTATTACACTGCGACTTGAAAGATCTATTACAACCCCTCGAATTACAGCTCACTCCCAAGGCCCACATCTTCCATGAACTGGACAATAGTCATGGGTGCAGCCAGCACCTCTTTAAAGTGCACATCTTTAAAGTGCCAGTAAAGAATACTACATATTAATTTAGTGGTGACTGTGTATTGCATACACAATTAGAAAAATGTTCAGCGGAATCTGTTTCATTTCCAAAATCGATTACTTGCTTAACATAAACACCGTCATTGTATATTATTATAGGAAATAAAACAATTCTCACCCAATTTCAGTCTGAAATAAGATTAATAAAGAAATACAATATAGTTATGTTTTTACTATTCCAGAATGCGGTGAAAGGAACGAGGTGTCCCGCATAGTGGGCGGCGAGGAAGCAGGTACCAACGAGTTCCCGTGGATGGCTCGTCTAACGTACTTTAAGCGGTTCTATTGTGGTGGAATGCTCATCAACGACAGATACGTGCTGACTGCTGCGCATTGTGTTAAAGGGTATGTAGGTACTATCTTGGCTGCTCTCTAACTAAACTTTCCTGAGAAAATTGGAAAATAGGCGTTGAAGGTTTATAAAGAGGTTAAACTTACGATTAAAGTTGGATATCATCTTAAACTTTGAAAGACAAGACTGTTAAAGTCAAATAAAGACATAAAATTCTCTTGTGTGCATGATTTGTAATAATAACGTGCGTGACAGCCTTGTAAGACACATTTAGACAGGATGCCCGCCCTCTCCGATTAGTTGAAAACATATTCCATTTATTTATTTATTCTTTATTGCACAAAGTTACGAAAGGCGAACTTAATGAGCAATCTCCCAGTCAAGCTTTAGGCTATACAGAGGTGGTGCATTTGATATTTTGATCTCTTTCTCGGTTACGATTTGAAGTCACGGTTCCATCTTGTTTTTATCTTCTAATAAATTATGGATAAAAATATGGATACAGATAAAAAATAATAAATTTATGGACAGCACACAGACAGCAAGCACTATCCGCTTTCACAATCAAAAAAATTTTGAAATCATGAAAAAACATGGCAAATAAAATAAGTGTGCCCATATCCAGGGGTCTGCCCTAAGATCATATCTTCGTGTCTGATCGTGTGCATGTGATTACAGAACGTGTAAACGAGAGGTGTCGAAGTGTTTGAACAAAGCTGTTGAGAGTTTGTTGACACGTCACGACAACCTTCCATTTCACTCACAATTTACAACCATTAAGCTTGATGTTAAAGAGATACAATAGAGAGTCTTTTAATAACGTCAACACTTAAGCGGTTTCATTAAGTGGTAAAATTTGCATTACAATATAGGTATGTTATCATTTTCTAGATTTGTGGCTTTGAAGTAATTCTTCAAGAGCGATCTTTCAAATTCAGTCTGTATCTTTCACTATAAAGCATATATTTTTGGTGGACTGATGGAGTAGAGGATAAAATATGTGCTTTGTTCTACAATTAATGCTATTGACGTACCTGCTTCCGTCAAAATTAAGGCTAATAGGTCCCAAGTCAGTCAAAAGCAATTAACTTTTAAAGGGGTTAATGATAAATACGTGGTTTTGTGGAAAATCTCTGTGATGTTTATTACTTTCGGGTAGTAGATACCTACTACTCGAAAGTAATAAACATCACAAACAATTTTGTGCCTAAAACTTACAAAATTTTAGGACTAAATCGTATCTAAAACGACTAAGACATAAATTATGGAATTCAAATGCGCAGTATATTCTGACAATATAAGGATTGGCAAACAAGTTGAAGAGTCAAAATAAATTCTTGGTCCGATTTGTGAATTCCGAAGAGTAGGCAGGTATCAGTGCGTTCACCTTTAGGTAAACCGGACCAGGAGCAGGTCCCAAACTTATAAGTTCAATATCCTCATATGTATAATTTGGCACCTTTGTGGAGGCTTCTTTGTTTACCCAATCATCAAATCTTTGCGGTTTACCTACTAATGACAAATTGATTTATATCATTAAAATTTACTAAGTAGGTACCTATCGATAATGACGTGGTTAGACGAGACGTCGTTTTCCTTATTTATTCATAAAATATGTAACTAGACTAAGCTGACTAGTTATTATCTCTTATGCCTGCATCCAACTACAGATGCATTTATGTTTATATAATGTTGTTTAACAATAAATGTCGTATCCAAAAATATATTTAATAATCTCTGTACAACTACTTAAGAGTGCTTTTAAGTGAAAACGACCAAAACAATTGAAATAAATACCTACAGGTGACACTTGAATGCAGTTAGTGAAAGCGTAAATGAGGAGGCATTAATAGTAGGTAGGTATTCATGCCGGTGGTCTGCCGAAAAATGCGTGTCACTTTCGCCCAATGCCAATACAAAACGATTTTGTTGGTAACAATTAGTATCGAAATGGTTGCAAAGTTACATAAGCAACAGATATACTTTAGGAAGAGAAATCTGTTAAGTACAACCTCCAGGTACAACAAAAACAAATAATCGCTAGATCAATGTTTGAATATTTGGAATATAACATAATTATAATACATAAACAACCTATCAAGTATTATTATTACCTTTGACACGCTCCTACGTCTTAGAAAACGGTGAGACTAGATATTTGTTAAAGATAAAAATCTAATGCGAAGACTTCTGGTAGGTACTTTTATTCTTTATAAAAGGCATTGAGCTACTCCGTGGTACGACAAGACAAGAGATGAGGGTGTCTATATTTTATTATTAGAGATAAAATTGGCATACGATGAGTAAAATACCCATGCATGTCCTAAAAGCCTCTTTATTGTGGATTAATATGCGGGTTTTAAGCATTTGTGAATAACAACCATAATATCTGTTTAATCTACTTAACAGTCAGTCCTTTACGGGTCATTCAGTGAGACTACGGAATAATTAATTTCCACTACATATTAAACGTGCTCAGTTGCTTGTTACTTTCAAAATACTCTTAAAATTTAATTTTCTTTCTTTATTTATTTTTTATAATACCAGTTTTTCCTTCTACTGTCTTTACTTCGTCTGTATGTTTGTATGTATGTACATACAAGCATACAGATGTTGGTAATGCTATACAATATTTATATTGCATTATTATTATTATCTTATATTAGAATTGTTTTGGATTACTTTATTACTTATTACAGTTATTACATAGGCTACCTCTTTCTCTGCCTGGTTGTTGCCTGGAAGAGATCGCTTTTAGCGATAAGGCCGCCTATTGCTTTGATATATTTTAGATCAAAAGTCGTTAGTAGATTAAGTTAAAACAAGAACGCAATAAAGAATTTTCATTCATTCACAATAGTTAACCAATTTCTGTCTTCATTTTCTGATACAATGGATAGATGGACTATATAATTGTAGGTCACCTACAACACCAGGATAAATAGGCGCTACAGAATTTGTTAAGTTAACTGTTCATACATATTGAAGTACTTAAAATAACAATAAGGAGTTCTACATAATTTTTAATGTTGGTAATGATATTTCAGACATTCTGTTCCAGATTCATGTGGTTCATGATCAAGGTGACGTTCGGTGAACACAACCGGTGCAACGCGACGCAGCGGCCTGAGACACGATTCGTGATCAGAGCTACCGTGAACAAATTCAGTCTCACTAACTTCGACAACGACATCGCCCTGCTGCGACTGAACGAGCGCGTGCCCATCTCTGAAGCGATTAAGCCGATCTGCTTGCCCACTAACGATAGTAAGCACCTATGATAAAATCTCTGCTGCAATATTTTATGAATAGAACCAGCTGATGTTTACTGACTTGATGCACAAATGTAACACTAGTTTTCAAAATAGTTTCAGAAACGCTGGTAATCAAAGATTTCATGTAAAAACCTTGAAAACTTGCATTTTGCATCTTTTTTATTTCTTTCGCCCTCTTATTTTTATAATTACTAAATAATAAATAAAATAAATAAAAAAGTTTATTTATTTATTCATGCTTTATTCCTGATAAATATGATACAAAATGCGGACTTAATGCATTATGGCATTTTCTACCAGTCAATCTTTTATTTTTTACCTTATATAACTACAAGGCTTTTTTGTTTACCTTTTTTATTTTCGGGCTTGGTCACGAGCTGACGCAGCCCAAGCCATTGAGCAAGATTATAACACAAAGCCCTTTATTTATAACAAAACTGAATATATTTACAGATAACCTATTTGTGGGAGTGAAGGCAGTGGCAGCGGGGTGGGGCACACTCACCGAGGAGGGCAAAGTCTCCTGCACCCTCCAAGAGGTGGAGGTGCCCGTCATAAGCAACCAGGAGTGCCGCAACACGAAGTACACATCCGCTATGATCACTGACAACATGCTGTGCGCTGGATATCCCAAGTCCGGACAGAAAGATTCTTGTCAAGTAAGAAAACTGTCGTATTTGTAATTTTCTTAATTTATTTCGGATACTTTTGATATCTGTCCACAACGTCATACTGTATACGTGCCGTTACAATCACACGGAGATTACGGGCTATGCACAAGACCCACCATGCGGATATAGTGCGATTTGGTAGAAATTATACAGGTCCAAATTTTTTAAAATTCTCACACGTGGGTTTCCTCACAATGTTTTCCTTAGTCGCCAAGCTAGTGATATTTGGAAGAATAGTACTTAATTTGTCCTTTTCATTATTTACTACCAACAGATTTACAAAAAACACTCGGGTTTGTCTAGAACTAGTTGCATAGATACATACATACATAGGACAAATACATAAAATATTATAAGTTACATATGGATACATAAAATACAGTTAAAACTATTTGAATGATTTGAGTAAAAACAACAACATGACAGTTTATCATTTACTTATATACTTAATTCAATTTTGAATTATACTTCAGATTCTTCTTTCGGGAATTTCTGTTTTTGAATTTCATGTCCAAGTCGATAATTAATCTGGTTATTAGGCAAAAGTAGGCATGTGCTATCATCGCGAATATCCAAGGGCGACAATATCAACTAACCATCAGATGGACTGGACTGTTTGCTGGTCTTCTTTCTATAAAAAAACGTAAAACTCAAAACTTAGTACGGTAGTCAAAACCCAAGATTCAACTGCATAGACTACCATCATGTTTTTTGATGACTTTTGATATTAATTTTCTAAAAATGACTTCTATTTCAGGGTGATAGCGGTGGTCCGCTTATTACAGAGAGAAAGCACGACAAACGCTACGAACTAATAGGTAATGAATATTAATGGTTTGTTTATATTAAATCTGCTAGTGACCCGTTAGTCCTTTCCCAAACAATGCCTTTCACTCATTACAACACAATGTTATGTGAAAGATTTTAATGACTTCTGGTAAAATCACTTAGGGGAATTGTGCTTAAGATGACATACTTTTTGTTTTGAGGCAAATATTTGAAAATTCAAAGGTTATAAAAAATAAATGTAAGGCTACACATTTAAAACGTTTATTTACGACGCACGAAAATTAATCTTGACGCTATAGAAAACTTAATAATTGAAATAAAATAAAAAAACACCAATCATGTCCATGTGGGTAAGATGACACACGTCAGTCTAAGTTGACATACCTAATTATCGGTGTACATTTCACTTTTGAAAACCTTAGTTCTTGGTGCAACGCCAGCACATAGTGTAACACCATCGCTTACATAATTGGCAGCATACCCAATGCTCTCCTGGCTTCCATTTGCTATATAATTCGTTACAATAAAGGCATGCAGCATCGGAGTCATCAACATCATCAGCGTCCTGATTAAAATCTTCCATAGATCCGGCCATCTGAGTCATCCTGAAGGATAGTACGCTTCACCTGCTTTCGAGCTCTAACGCTCTTGCGATTTTCCTTCTCTTTTTTATTTTGGACTTGGGCTTTAACTTCGTCCATAAAAGGAGTGCCTGTCAAAACCCGAGAGCCAGTGATTTTCCTCTTCGTGCTTCTTGCTTGCCCCGTAGACATTGATTTCGGAAATGGAGAAATTTCTATTTGGTATCTCCTGGGTGGTAGACTATCCAGCAATGACTTGGCAATCACGCTGAACTGGACCGACTGATGTAGGATTTTTAGTGCTCTTTGAGAAAGAAGGTCCACCAACGATTTGGCTAGCACGCTGAACTAGATCGACTGTTGCAGGATCTATCGTATCAATCAAACAATAACAATGTTAACTATCAAATAAATACTATAAGAAAACTTAAATAATAAAATCTACTCAAACAAAGACTTAAAACTATTGTCGCATCGGTCGTCCCGAACAAAAATAAAACAGGATTTTAAAGTATTCATAAACGCAAGAACTTCAGGGTAAGATGACATACTATGTCATCTTAAGCCGACCGTTGCTATGTCATCTTACCCTACGAGGTAAAAAATATTTGCCACCTTTTGCGACCTAAAAAACTTTAAAGTTACTTTAATTATTCTTCAATATTCATAACCCATATTAACCACAGTTCATATCAAAGTAGTCAAACACAACTAAAAACTTACCTGAACATATTTATTGGCACAAACACTTTCAACAAAATAATATTTTCGAGTGTCGAAATCAAAACAATCCACACCACATCCAAACAACGCAAGCGGTCGCTCACAAAAGTTTTGAGTGGTGACGCTATCTGTGAGCCGATGTGTGATCGTCGTTTAGGCGTTTCTGGCGCGTATATTTGAACGGATATAGGCACTATGTCATCTTACCTGAGTATGTCATCTTAAGCACAATTCCCCTACAAGATATCAAATGATAGGATTTTGATCATTACTTCTTAAAAAGTCAGGTTGTGAGAGTTTTTTGTTATTTTTATGTAAGAGGTAAATTTTAAAAACTATTGGACCGTTTTTGAAAATTATTTTAGTTTTAGGAAGTAAAGCTAATGAAGATAGCTAGTGGCTATCGACATTGACGAGTATGTTTCGGTTCCCTAGGATATCGCAAGACAGCGACCCGAGCCTTTTATTCCACTGACCGTAGCCAAGCCAAGACGTGTAAGGACACGTCTAACTTAATTAACTAAGGAGTTAGCTTATAATTTAAAATGTATAATAATAATTGTCATATAAGTTAATTAACAGTTTGCTACCAAACTTAATTACTCAGTGATTATTCACTGATTTCTTACAGATAAAAAGCAAACTAAATTTCTCATTTATAATTATTATTAAAATAGTTAGTTCTTTTTAAATAGTATTAAAATAGTATTAAATAGTAAAAGAGCGCATTTGTATCCGGATCCGAAATGGCTTTTTAGATTTTTAGATTAGACAATGAAACGAGCAGATGCTAAAGTTAGTTTTTACTCGTCTTTCTCAGTGAAAACGGTGAACGCTGTGCGCCGTGTATGCGGATGCAATGTCTCTCTTTTGAAATATTTTTAAGAATGGTTTATTGAAAAATAACTTATGGAGAATATAACAGGATGAAGAGTTTTATCACCCCATTACACTAGTTGGGATTGGATTAGATAGGATGGGATGGGTATCAAGATTAATATTGGAATTTCCTCACCGCGACAGAACTATCGCGCTTTATGTCGTTTGCCTTCGAAGAAGTAAGTGCACAACGCCAGGCTGCCGCCACACTGTCTCTGTCACAGTGACGCTTGCCTTGCCAGTAACGTTTCCAATAAGCGCTCCGTAGCGCCATCATTTGCTTAAATTACTTTACTTTTATACTCTTTTTCGTTTAGTACCGATTACAATATAATTAATTATCTATATAGGAGTATTCTTTTATGAGATAAGTCTGTAACGCCCAATACAAATGGCTCTCTACCACCGTCCAGTCCATAAACGTAACTTGAGATCAACAGCAATTTTAATGAATTTTAACTCAGTCAGTTGAACAATAAGAAATACGACATTGGAGTCTCATTAGGGTCTTAATAAACAATATTCTGGAGATAATGCTTCTCCTCGTGCGAATGTCATATTCGATAGTACTCGTACATTAATCTGCTTCTTGTCGCCTATTAAAAAAGAAAGATAGGCATATTAAAAGGTAAACGATTGCAGCGCTTTCCGTAATTTCCTTTGTTACAATTATTATACTAGCTGCTGATCGCATTTGTTATTTTTCATGAAAATGATTTAAAGACTGCTACTACTGAGCTAGGCAATTTTGAGAGGCTAATATTGTTGTGGGTTCTTGTGGAAGTTGGTGTTGTGGCGGAAGCAAAAGGTTCTTCAATTAAATGTGCAAATACTTATGTATTAAATTTGTTTCCATCAGGTGTGGTGTCGTGGGGTAACGGCTGCGCAAGAGTTGGCTATCCGGGAGTCTACACGAGGGTCACCAACTACATAAATTGGATAAACGAGAACACGCAAGATGCTTGCTACTGTACTAAATAATTTATTTGCTAACCGAGCATTCTCACAAATACAAACTTTCTTTGCATATGTAAACATGTTATGTTGGTGATATTAAAGTTCATATTCGTTGCTCTAATTGAATAAATATTTATTTTCTACAACATTACATTTGCGGTTGGCGTTGGTTAATTAACTGGTTGGTTGCTTATTGAATAAGTTGATAATGAGTTTCAAAGGAATTTGTATTTGTGCGAACGCTCGATTGACCGTTACTTAGGAGGATTTGAGCGCGACTGGGTAGTCGCGCTCAAATCCTCCTAAGTATCAAGCTCCTAAGCTCAAATCCTCCTAACAAGAGAAGTTCGCACGCCATGACGTATGTTAGGTTTTAAGAAAACTTTCAAATAATTATATTTCCTCATGAGGGCAGTAGTGTCTAAATGATTAACGATGATATTTAAGACTTAAATGCATTTATAATTTTATTTATCAGCATTACAGTAAGAGTAGGTTAAAGGCCTTTCTTACCACCTGATACTTCATCAGAAGGTATCAGAAAGTCAGTATAAGCTAGATTGAATTGGCAGATATTTTATCTATCTTATTGTTAACGGTTACATTGTCAGGAGGTGGTGGGAAAGGCTCCGAATGTTATAAAGCTCGTCTCGGACATAAAATACAATAATGTTGATTGATGATGATCAGATTACTATCACTTTAAGCGTTAGTAGAAGATTAATTATACAAGGTGTAACAGAAACATTTAAAAATTCTAAAACCCATGGTTCTGCTCATGATTGTAAGTGAATATATATTATTACACTATATTTGTAAAAATAAAAAAAATAACTTGGTATTTAGTAAATTTGTGACGAAAAATTTGGTATAAAACTAAAAAAAATCTTTTTTGCAAAAAAAAAACATTTGCCAAGTATTAAATGTCAATAAATTCAAAATAATGTATGAAATCCATGATTGTTTGGCTTCGCGAAAGTTTCGGAAACAGCCTGTATTGATAAGAAAGTTACTTTTCGCGTATACGAACACCGATCCACAAATTAGAATTTGTTTGGTGTAACAAAGGGTTTATAATTTAATTAAATCCTTAACGAAATTTAGTTGCCACATTGTTTAAGTATCTAATATTTGTAATCTATGTTGTACCTATTTATGTAAATATTTAATACCTACTTTTATAAACGTCGGCCATTAGGAAGAGACTATCGGCTAGCTTCGGTTTTGTAGAGCGTCGTCTCTGTCGTGTGCCGTTACGACTGAGACGACGCTTTACAAAACCGAGCTAGGCGATTATAGTTGATGTGTATTACTTTCGGCCGGGATGTGTACAATACTTACGTCAATAAAGTATACTACAATTTTCCTAATGTACTTTTTATTTTATTTATCCTGTGCTCTTCATAAGTACACATACGAGTAAACATTGCGTTTATAGCAGATGAACTACCAATCTAAACAAATTAATGAAACATATATTTGTAAATACCATTTCATATCATCCAGCTTGTGGCAAGAGCTTGCCGTTTAACTGCTATACCTATGTACTGTGCCGGCTTTACCTATGGTGCAGGGTGTGGGGCGCACACAGGGCGCAGGGGTGTTAGGGGGCGCCGAGCGTCGCTCGCGACGCCTCCAAAGAGCCTACTAGAGGGCGCCAGGATATTGATTGCACCCGGGCGCTACATGGGCTAGAGTACATTTGTGAGGCAGTATGAAGTTTAATAAATTATCACCGTTCAACCACTAAACACACAATACACAATTTTTATAATAATAAACCAAAAACTCGACTTCATTTCACGAGTTACTGTTAATAATTTATTTCGTCTTCTTTCTAGTAAATAATTGGTCTAGGTCCAGTGATAGGCAACTTACTGCCCGCAGGCCAAATACGTCCCTTGGGCTACTGGTCCGCCATAAATTTTCATTTTTCAATTCGGCCTGCCACTGAAAAAGCTTGCCCAGCCTTGTACGGCCCGCACAGGCCAAATACGTCCCTTAGGCTACTGGCCCGCCATAAATTTTCATTTTTCAATTCGGCCTGCCACTGAAAAAGCTTGCCCTGCCTAGCCTTGCTATTGGTCTATTGTTGAATACAAAAATATATTGTGAAAATAGTTTGAGCCATAAAGACGTGTGCAACATATAAATAATGATAAATATACCTTTACCAGTTTTTCAATAACAGTTGTCATTTACGTTAACATATTGAGCTAACATTATTATGGGTAGGTTCATGAATTACCTATTTGTATAAAAAATTGCTTGCAACTGTTGTTAGAACAGTGCATACTAAGTTCATATACTTTAAAAAAAACTCCTAATCTGGAATTTTCTTATTTTACTATTTATAAATTGTATTTTACTATTCACATGCAATTTGCTTAAAATATACAGATATAGAAGTAGAGATGCATCCTATATGATTTATTTTGGCAAGTGCATGTAACGAATTCATTCAAAAATCACCTTTAACTGGAATATATAAGATCGAAATTTAAAGTTTCCAAATTCGTTATAGAAATAGCTTTGGCGAGTTCAATGATCTGCGAGGTCATTGCCAAATAACGCGTCTTACAGCCTCTAGAGCGCCGCTAAAACTGTGCTTTTTACTTTCCAAAAATATAGGGAAACTTCACTAAAGTTGCTAAAGAATAATACACTGGATCGCAAAAATTCCGGTTCGCTAATAAATGGCGTGATAGTTTCTTAAATACATAAGACTAATTTGCGAAACTATAGTATATTGTTGATGACTGATTAATATATATAAAAAATGTGTAACACGTTCTGTACACTATATAACTTTAATTAAATACTAAAAAATAAGAAAATTTCGCTTCTAACTTATGACAACAAAAATACACTTCGCAGTAAATCTTAAAAAATAAAAGTTTTTTTGTCAATTTAATATTTTGTATTTCCTCCACGAGCCCGTATCACTTCAATAAGACGATGTGGCATGCTGTAAACCAAATTTTTAATACGGTTTTGGTCTATGTTTGCCCATTCTTCCACTAGCGCATTCTTTAACTCGTGTAAGGTAACGGGAGCAGGAGAGCGTTGTCTCACGCATCTCCCGAGCTCGTCCCATGCATGTTCTATGGGATTTAAGTCTGGGCTGCGAGCTGGCCACTCCATGCAGGTAATACCGACGTCTTGAATATACATATTGACCAAATGAGCAGTATGTGGTCGCGCATTATCGTGCTTATGAATGGAAATTGCACCCATATTCACTAAGAATGGACCAGCATGCTCATTTAAAATCTCCTACGTATCTGACAGCAGTCAGAGAACCGTTTTCTATGATCACTAACTCCGTGCGATCCTCTGAAGATATCCCAGCCCAAACCATTATTGATCCTCCACCGAATGGCACCTTTTCTTCAAAACACGCTTGATGATACCGTTCTCCTGACCGTCTAAATACTCTTCGTCTCCCGTCGTGCGTAAATAAACAAAATCTGGACTCATCGGAAAACATAACCTTGGACCAATCTTCATCTGTCCATCGGGTGTGTTCTCGAGCAAACCGTAACCTGGCAACTCGATGTTCTCTGAGCAGTTTGAGGCCGTTTGCTGGTCTATGAGGCTTTATATCAGCTTCACGAAGACGTCGCAGAATCGTATTAGAGCTCACATTGTTGTGGTGAATTTCTTGAAGACTGTTTCGGACCTGAACAGCCGTGAGATGTCGATTTCTTAACATAGTGCTCACGATGAATCGGTCTTCTCGTGTAGTTGTGCACCTTGGCCTGCCATTTCCTGGTCTCCTGATGTTCATGCCGGTCTCTTGAAATCGCTGGAGTACTCTTTGGACCGTTGATAAAGATACTCCTACTGTTCTAGCAGTGCTACGCTGACTTCTTCCTTCTTGTACCATGGTAATAATCCGTGTACATTCTTCAGGTGATAACGATATGATATTGCATTGAATACTCTGATCAATCCAAGGAACCATTTATAAAGACAGCTCCGTTTGAAACAAAAGCAGAAAAAATATTCTTTTCCTAATTTTAAATTTTGAAATTTTTCAAATTGCAGAATAATTTTTTTTAAATCTGTAACTTGTACAAATGAAACCTCTTTAGAGATTTAGAACAAGCATTAGTAACCTCCTTACTACATATTATTTATTCGAGCGATCTAGGTATATAATTTATGGAGATATCACGGTTTTTATTAGCGACCCGGAATTTTTGCGATCCAGTTTATTATTGTATAAATCTCGATGCATTTAATTAATAAATAATTAAATCAAACGCTATCATTTTGCATGTTTTCAACATATTTATTTGCACATTGAATTGTACTTTTTTGTCAGCAACATTTTAATTGCCCTTTACTCATCAACATGTTGAGATCCAAAATGTAAGAGTTAGTGTATCGAAAACTTTGAACTCCAAGCACACGATCGCGAGACAGTGTGGTAGTAGACACATAACTTCTTCAATTAATTATCTCATTAATAATTTTGATATTCACGTGAATCGTTAGTTACAAATATGTTGCGGTATTTAGTGTCAATCTTTTTATTAACTACATTAATATCTGTCGGAGACGCATTTTATAAGGTAAAGGAGGAATGATTAAGACCGGGTAGGTGTAAACGAGTTGTCACAACTAAAAACCCGCATTTTTATTTTTAAAGGATAGTTTGAAAATTTCTGAAAGTTCGTTCCTGGGACACCTACCCTATGAGTACTTCCCACAGAAACAACTGAAGCCTTGTGAAGATTGCAGTAAGTAGATCATTTTTCAAATTATTCAAATAAGATCATTTCTTTTAGATTTCTGCTTTATATAGGTTTAACAAGTACGTAGTCATGTCTGAGTCATGTAGGAGGAGAGCGCACACTGCATTCCCACAGCCACTGGGCGCGCTCGACTGGCCACGTTACCCTTCTCTTACAGAAGGCTTCCTTGAATTGTACTGCATTTCCTACTTTATCATATTTCTCCAATGTACCAAGGTACGGGTATTTACATGGGTACATACCCGTACCTACACATGTGGTGAGCAGTTTCCGTTCCGATATTACTGCGCCTCTTACGTGATGTCTACTACAAGTGTTTCGATTCCGGAACCTCGCTCGTCAACCGTACGGTAGTGAGTGAGATATACCAAACCCCATTCTCATTCCATCCTATCCCTCCCCATTTTCCTAACCCTTTCTCCAAATCCATTCCTATATTTTCAAAGGCGTATCTACTATCAATCAAATCTTTCAAATTCGGGGGCGTACTAACGTATGTGGATTGAAATTGGCATGTATTGCCTATGTCCATGGGCGAAGGTTGAGTTACCACTAGGTGGACTGTCTGCTATCTTTTTACAGAAAAAAATCAAGCACAGATTTGTCATATGTTTCTGTAGATAATTTTGTTTCCATCAGGTTGCGGTGAGCGCAATGAAGAGCCCCGCGTGGTGGGTGGACTCGGCTCCGATATGAACGCGTTCCCTTGGCTCGCACGCCTCATCTACCACAATTCTTTCGGTTGCGGGGCCTCGCTCATTAACGACAGATACGTCGTCTCCGCTGCTCATTGTATCAAAGGGTATGTTTGTAAAATAATTTAATCAGACCCCTTTTCTCTATTTGTCTTTATTGTAGTGATAATATAAGCACTTCTGTATTGGGAAACGTAGTGTGGGATGGCCTCCGACGAGATGGAAATGTGACTTTAAGAAAATTTTAGATAGTGCCTGGATGAGAAGAGGGGAGAACGAGTGTGATGGTGAGAAGAAGAGGAGGAGGAGATTTTGGAAATGACTATAACCATTAGTGGACGGACACAGGCTTGATGGTAGTAATTCATTGAAAGCATTTGCAAAGTTGATTCGAAAAACTCTCTAGAACGCACCTTCTCTGCTTCTTTCACTGTCATCGTTTACCTACAGTTTTTAAAGTTAGATAAATTACTGACTTCAATCTCTATTGGTATTGTCAAATTGGTTTTCTACTCTTCTCATCCAGCCACTAGGTATCTGCGACTTTCTTCAAGAAATTCACATGGACGGAGAGCATCCCATGCTGCATGTGTCTAATCTCATGGTGTTTTGTCTAAACTAAAAAAATAACTTACAAACACATCGACGAAGTACACAGAATGTCGACCCGCACCCTCTATTGTGTTGTAAAGGACGGACGGCGGTAGCCATTTGCAACCATGTGTGCTACATGACCGACTGCTTTCTTTTCTATCTGATCATAAATAATTTAGTTTCTTTTGAAATATGACAACTAACTTTAACAATTTTTATTTTTCAGTTTCATGTGGTTCATGTTCCGCGTGACTTTCGGTGAGCATAATCGCTGCGATCGCTCGAGGAGACCCGAGACCCGGTATGTCGTGAAAGTGATCGGCCATAACTTCACTCTGACAGATCTTAGCAACGACATCGCACTGCTGCAGCTCAATGAGCCTGTGTTCTATTCGCATGCCATCAGGCCTGTATGCATACCAAGGTCTGAAGGTAAGGAAGGTGTTGGCGTTTACTTTATTTTTGTATTTATTTCTGGTGGTGGTATTTGTGTAATGTGACATTATGTTATATAGTTACTCATTTCACTACACTTCATCTTTATCCACTACATTCGTGAGGTCTTAATTTTGTACATCAGCCCGTGGAATTGAATTTTTACTTCTGTATGTAGCATGAGCAAACCTTTAAATTGGAACTTCATAGACTAATATAATATTGAATCCGTTATTGGGTTGCAACGAACTGATTAATGATTTCGAAATGAAGTCCAGCCCCTTTGAAAGACGAGCACATTAATATAATTATAAAAAAGGAATGTTCTGATTGTTTTACAAAAAGAAATATTGTCTTTTTTAAGACGACATTAAATTTATAGTTCTGCATTTCACGTCTTCAAAACAAATTGTGTTCGTCTCGAATGTAGCAATAAAGTTTGATCACAAGCCACATTGGTGGCAATTGAGCAATATTTTTCGGATTTTAATTGGCGTAAGGTTTTAAATATTATGCTGCACGTGTAAAACCTTTTTTGATATCAGCCAATAACGTCGCAGTGCGGGGCACTAACCTCTCCTAGTAAATAATTAGGGGGCTTCGGGTTATAAATCACCACGCGGGCCCAGTGCGGATTGGTGGATATAAATACATGGATACATGATTTTTATTCATTCCAAAACATGCAACTTTCCTCAAGGTTTTTTTTTCACCTTTGTGCTAGGTGATAATTGAAATATGTAATAATAAAATTAATGAAAATATTACTCAAAAATATTTATCCGCATTTGATTATAAATATGTCATACCTAAATATAAATATGAATAACGAATAGTTACCATAATAAAATTAAATACTTATCTCTCCAATACTGTGCATAATTTTAGAAAATTTAATGTAAGCGCATGATTTGTTGAAGTTCTATTTATTTAAGTCATCGACACCTAGAGAGATGTTTTCGTTCCGAAAAAAATATGTTGCGAGGTTATATTCAACATATTCCAGACAAGACCTACGAGGGTGCCCTAGCAACAGTGGCTGGATGGGGAGCAACCAACGAGAATGGAAACTGGTCCTGCTCGCTCCTAGAGGCTCAGCTGCCTGTCCTCACGAACGAGGCTTGCAAGAACACCAAGTATAACGCGACCAAAATCAAGGAGGTCATGCTGTGCGCGGGCTACCCTGGAACTGCGCATAAAGATGCTTGCACAGTAAGATTACTGTTTTTAATTTTGTTTAACTTATTAATTATCAGAATTAGTTTGGTTTATTTGGTGACACTAAAGAAATAGGCGTCTCCGTACACATGGAAATTACATTCTTAGTAATTTTAAAATTAAATATTCACTTAAATTATTTAAAAAAATATTTTCTTTATCACGATTTGACGCACATTTAGTTTCTTTTTGCTGCTCATTGAGTTCTTATCGTGCAAGCCGTTAATTTACAATACCTATTCAATTAATATTTGACGTAATATTTATTTAATTTAAATATCTGCAATAAGGCGAGATTTTTAGGTATAATTATATTATAGTGATATGAAAGCTTCAAATAAAATTACTTTTAAAAATGCTTCTGGGTATCTCTTGACCACTCATATCCAGTGGTTTAGTTAGTTGGTCTTTCTTTATCCTCTCTTATATCGTATCATCTTTTCATATATCGTATCAATTATTAATTAGTAGGTACAAGAATTGGATAAAGAGCCTATTAGCTCACTCGGTAGTATCGTGTGTTGTTTACGGAAGACCATCATTTCTTTACAGAAAAGACAAGTTAGTTCTAGATAGTCTGTGTTTGTCTTTGTACATATTTGAACCCGTCACATAGGTCATAGGGAGCTCCAGTGAAGGTCATAGAAAAAAAGTCATACTTGAAAAAAAAAAAGAATATTTTTGTGCATTTAATTATTTATACTTTATTCCACACAAACACTGTACAAAAGGCGGACTTAATGCTTTATGTCATTCTCCACTAGTCAAACTTTGGATAAACGGAGAAACAAAAGGGGCGTATTAAACAATAATAAAATACAAGGATATTAGAGGAAATTTAATAATATAAAAATATATACCTACATATAACACTAAATAAAATAACAAGTCAATAAATACCTACATTTGCATAAATATGTATATTATATACCTACATATTCATAATAAATATATTAAAATCAAATAAAAGCTAGTACTTAATAAGGAAGCGCCATTGACAAAATGCGGAGCATTCTAGGTTAAGAACACTAGAAGTTTAAAAGTAATAGACTCTATGAATTTAAGTCCATTTAAATTTTCAGGGAGACAGTGGAGGCCCTTTGATAACAGAAAACGAAAACCACGCATATGAATTAATAGGTAAGAATTACGACACAATCTGAGTATCGACTTTTTTATGGAAAGAAGGCGGCAAACGAGCATGCAATCCACCCGATGGTAAATGAATACCGTCGTCTATAGATATTTGGCGAACATCAGTCCAGAATAACAAACGTTGGTACGCCCCCTTATGAGAGCGCCCACCTTTTGAGATTTAGAAATGTATTTGGAGATAGAGGTGGGTAAATGGGAAGACATAGGATAGGAGGGGATGGGAATAGGATCTGGCATATCTCACCCACTACCGAAACACGTTCTTACATTCGGAAAATAGGTTAAAATGGCAAATGCAGTACATTTCAAGTCAGTCTCCTGTGAGAGCCGAGGTAACGAGGTAACGAGGCCAGTCGAGTGCGTCCAGCGGTTTTTGGATTGCAGCGTTCAAAAATAAAATTAAATAAAATAAAAAATACAAAAAAAATATATTAATAAAATAAAATAATGAATTAATTATATAAAATGAATCTCAATTTTGTTTTAGGTGTAGTGTCTTGGGGATTTGGATGCGCAAGGAAAGGTTACCCAGGCGTATACGCACGGGTCACTAAATATTTAGACTGGATTAGAGATAATACCGACGACGCGTGCTATTGCAAGTATTAAAATACAATATTAATATCTAATAAAACATTTGTATCTGATTTATATTGATGCATAAACATGCAATCATTTCAAATTGATAGAAATTATGTGTTACGTTATGTTATCAAAGTATTTGAAGCATGTAGTGATAGGTAAATATATTATTATAATAATGTTGGTGTCCTAAAAATCGTGATATTATTCAATAAAATACTTTAGTATTTCTATTTTGTTTTTACTAAATCTCAAAAATATCAATTGGTATGTATTGTAGGTATGTTGAAAATACTGTTACATGCCCTTGTTCGACGCACTTGTCTTCCATAGAATTGTTAGATGTTCTATGAAAGACATGTATTTAGTACATTGTTTTGTTTTTCTTTCAATAACCTTTGTCTGCGGCTTCGTACGCTTGGGGTCGGATTTTTAAATCAATTTGTCAGTATATCTACATAGGTACCAATATCTAGATGACTTTATTATATTATTACCATACCATCTTGTAAATAAATCACCGTGATGATCTCTACCCATAATTTTCAACTACTAAAGAGAGTTTGATTAAAAGTATGGTAATCTATAATATTCTGGGGACTGGGATAAACAGGCTTATACATCAGTGAGTCACGATGACATGATCTTATTATGCAATGCAATGCAACCAGCCATTTCAGTATCCACTGCTGGACATGCATGCATTAAAATGCCACGTTGGCCTAGCAGGTTGGCGAGTCCACTCTTTTAGAGGTGATGTAGTTCTTCAGGTCTTGTGGTAGCCGCTTTGTTATCCCTTGTGCCGTGTAGTGTCGGCCGGCTATAGAAATAGTGTCGGCAGAAATACAAATATTTTTTTTAGTTTTTACCAAATATTTCATACAAATTTGATAATTACCATTCCCAAAAAAAAAATAGGTAAAAAATACATATCATTATATATCAATTAACTCAAAATCATGAGTTTTCAATGGTCTAAGGCATCGAGAAAGATTAGGTTAGACTCTCTATATATTCAATATACACGTACCTACGTGTAGAAGATTTACGTTCACAATTTGTTTAGAAAAGTACTTATGTATATTAAAAGCTAATGAATCCAACAAACTAAGTTCATAAATAAGCATCGAACATATATTCTCTTTAGAAGCCCGCCTTTACAGTTTATTTCTTAAACAATAATGCAAATAGACGACTTGCATAGTAATACATCGTCGAGTGCAACGGCCTCACTCCTGGCCACAGCCTCCCGTTGGTTCACTCGTGTATAGATTTCGAGTAGAGCTCCTTATTCAACTCTAAAATTACTCAATTGTATTGTTTTGGGAAAAATTTGAACGGTGCTAAAATGTTTAAGTTATTTTGTGTGATTGTTTTCATTGTGTGTTCTTTGAATTATTCTGTAAGTACTCATTATATATTAATTCTGGATTAGTAAATCTAATAAGTTTATAGTATAATGAATGTTAAAAAATATGTTCTTTAGGTAAAGGCAGAGGACGATAATATGTCAGTGGAAGGTGACCTTAATTATGAAGAAAGACGAAAATGCAATTGTCGTAAGTATGCATTATGTAGATTTAATTAGTTTGAAATATACATTATCGACGACTGCTAAAGTATTTAAACTGCAAAATGTAATTAATTTACATTGTTTTACATATGGCGTCGTTGTATATGGGCAGACCATATATATATATATGCCGTAGGACTGATTACCAACCAGGGAAACCAGGGAACCAGGGAAAGCGTATATGGAAATGCTTCCAGTATTCAGAACCACGACAGTGGTTCTGAATACTGGAAGCAATCTGAGATGCTTTCTAGTGTTGTTCCAAGAAATAATTGCCTAAATTCTTTCACTACTCAGATCTAGGAACGATCTGGACTCTGGTAATTTAAAAGCTCCCCGGCTCCAGACCGCATGCGGCACGTACCAACTTGTGACTATATAACGTTACACATAAATTACAATAACGTTACCAGGGATAGCAATAATGATTTCATTGTTTCCATAAAATTGTCTCGGTTATTTACGAAATCTATATGAAAGTGCAGACGCGGATGAATCCACAACACTAATATTTATACACACGGTGCGTTTTATATAAATGTAACATTTTGCATAATAAAGTTATCTTTTACTTGTTTACTACGTTTGTCACATATATGTATGATCATAATTATGACTCGCATGTTTCGTATAATGAGGGTGTGGCGAGCGAAACGAAGCCTCCCGCATATACGGCGGCACTGAGACAGCTGTGCATGAGTTTCCGTGGGTGGCGCGCCTCTCCTGCTACAACACATTCTACTGTGGAGGGATTCTTGTCAATAACAGATACGTACTCACCGCTGCGCATTGTGTTAAAGGGTATGACTATTTTATATCTATTGACGTCACGAGTCTCTCTAACATTTATAGTTATTGCAACTCACAAGCGCGCGTTTGACTTGCTTGTAGTGGTGTGTCGTTACGTGTAAAAAGAGACCTTATATATTTCGCAATATACCTTTAAATACATTGATGCGAAAGTTACTTTTCGCGTATAAAGTCGTTTATCCACAAGCAAAAATTACGCGCGCTCGTGAGTCGGAAGAACTATAAAAAGCTTAATATTGGAAAGAGTTCTATTTTGTAAAGTTACACTTATAATCTCTAATGTTGTTATTGTGTGACTATGCTGTAAAGCTGTGAATAAGGTCTTATAAGGTTAGCAGCGCACCCTGGTATTGTAGGTGTTCATGGACCACGGTAGCCGTCTACTGCCGTCTACTGCCGTCTTTAGCCCCATGTGCATACCGTCAAATAAGTATGGGGAATTTTGAAAAAGAATGACCGCGTAAAATGCCTGCGTAAGAATATATTGCTGTTAGGTTGGCACTATTGTAGCTAATTTTCGTGTAGTTTTGACGCGATTTGTCAAATAGTGGTTTGAAAATTTTCATGTTTGCTAGACGACCTCGAGTGTACTGTTAGAATTTTACAGTGGACAAAAATATCGATTAAAGAATTTGCCTCAAATTTTGTGTTGCCAACAATATTTCTTTTGCGGAATCATTGAAAATGTTAGAGAAGGCCTACGGTGAGTCGACTCCATCAAAAACAAGAGCATATGAATGGTACAAAGCATTCAAAGAAGACAGAGAAGTGGTTGAAGACTTGCCTTGTTCTGGTCGATCTTCAACGTCTTCAACTGAAAAAATATCAACAAGTAAAAAGACAAAATTAAACTAAGTAATTAATTAATGAAAGTAAGAAAGAAAAATAGATTTATTTGACATTTATTAGACATTTTACCTATCGGGGGTTTTATCATTTTTTTTTAATTTTGTCTGATTTTTTCAATTATAAAATTGCTATGATAAAGATAGCGATTTCATTTTTAAATTGTTATAACAGTACCTAGGTACCGTACTGTTCACAAGTTGTTTTACTCGCCTTACAGATGCATGTGGTTTATGATAAAGGTGACACTCGGCGAGCATGATCGCTGTGATGATAGTCGTCCCCCGGAGACGCGTTTCGTGGTTCACGCACTTACACATAACTTCTCATTCGCCACCATCAAAAACGACATCGCGTTGTTAAAGTTGAATGAGCCCGTCAACATAACTCAGACCATCAAGCCCGTTTGCCTACCGCATAATGACGGTAAAGTCAATAATTTTCAGTAGTCCTAAGATTTAAAAAGTTTGGATCTTGATTTCTAAAATGTTCCAGTTTTTGTTTTCATTAATCTAAAATGTTTTATTTAAAATCTGTGCTTAGAGACTCTTTATTACGATTTGTATTGAAACGAGTAGGAAAAAAAATACTAAATGAATTTAATCATGATCAATAAACATACTGTTTTTTAATCATTGAAATACCTAAATGGTTATAAATTACTAAGAATGTAATCACAAAGTCTTTATTTGAGTTTCTTTATTGTCGCAAGCAAAAAAGGTTTAGGTTTAGGTTAATCTAAACCTTTTTTGCTGCCATTGATTTTAGTACAGCCCTACTAACAGTAGTAGCTTTTTTGCTTGCTAACAGCTCGTTTAGTATTTTCTGCTGCTTTAATTATTTCTCTTTTATTATTTAGTAAATTTAGAATTTAGTTATTTAGAATTAAATAAATAAACAAAGCCTTTATTTCCAAACAGTGAAGTTACAGACAAAAAATTTCAAAATCGTCTTTTTGTATTCTGATACTCTTCCTTCATCGCCCCCAATCAGTTTTTAGTAAATATATTCAATTTACAGACACGCTGGTTTTTATTCTATGTATAGATTACTTACTGGTTACTTATTATTAATTTATTCTTTGTTATTACTAATTGATTATTTATTATTAATAATTCATTTTAATATTCTTTTTTTGTTATTGTTCGATTTCATTTCTTTGGTCACCTATTCCATGGTTGTTTGGTAATAGGCCTTCTCCATGTTCTGCCTATTCCATCGGTCTCACGTCCCACATATTTTATCAATATTGCCTTGTTATTAGATAATACTTACGAGAATATAACGGCCATAGCCGCTGGTTGGGGTTTCGTCGACGGGCAAAAGATTCGATCATGCAGACTGATGTTTGTGGAGTTACCTGTTTTAAGCAATGAGAAATGCAGGAATACCAAACATGAGTCGTCCATGATAACTGATGATATGCTTTGCGCTGGACACATGGAAGGGAAAAAAGATTCTTGCCGTGTAAGTACAATGATAGGCTTTGAGAAAATGACTGAACAATTTTCGCGTATTGGTTTGCATCCTGATTAACGTTCCAACAAATTGTTTCTAGAAGTCATACTTAGCTTATAAACCAACCTAATATGACAGGAAGAATCTGGTCAGTCCAGTAATTTGCCATTTTATTACTTTTAAATCTCGTGTGTTTGTAAACACTCGGAAATTTCTTTTTACTGATATCTTAAATATTTCACTTTCAGGGTGACAGTGGAGGACCGTTGGTAGCGGAGAGAGGAGACAAGAGATACGAACTTTTAGGTAACTGTATTTCAATCTTACATGTGATTTACAAGAACTTATTTATACAGTTGTATAAATGTTTTTGGCGTTTATAGTCTGAACGTAACCGTAATAAAGTAAGAAATAAGCAGGCCGAAGTGATAATGGCCAGATGACATGATACGCCGTAAACAATTCTACGGCGTATATAAAAGTTGAGTGGAGACCATGGTAGTGCAAAGGGGTACTAGGACGTCTTCCGACTAGATTCACCGATGACCCAAAAGGGTGGCGGGAGGCGGCTGGATGGGGAAGGTGAATGATTAAAAATTGTGCCCTATATTAGGAGAGGAGTACATCAGCAGTGGTTACACACAGGCTGATGAAGTCAAGATGAAAGAAAGAAAAACAAATCAAATCGTTTTATTGTGGATCATAGGTTTACAACATTTTTATGTTTAAAATTTAAATGCCCCGGTTTAAAATTATACACTAATAAGAAGTACAGTTTTTAATGCAATAAAAAGTAACAAATCTTACTCCTGTACTAAGATATTTATTAAATTTCTATAATTTTTTCAACTTTTGTCCCGACTAACATATACTTTCGAAGATGTGGTCTGTTACTATAGTAAATTATAAAACAATTAACAGATGACGTTAAATATTTGGCTTGGATTAGTTCAACCTGGTGTAATTGTCAATTGCAAGTGTAATAGCAAACCTTAATATAAAAGAATAGTTACTTGTGGTAACATACTTGTTAGTTTTTTGTACTCTTGTCTATAAAATCCCGCATTAAAACATAATTAAAGTGGTATAATGATGATTCTGATTAAGGAGTCATGATGACGGAAATTCAAGGACAAAATTTATTATTGAAATATCCTAATTTTTGTTTTCTCATTATATGCATTCAAAAGTAGAATTATCCAAAAAAGTAAACAATTTTCTTACATCTAGTTTTATAAAAATATTTTTTTTTCTGTTTATTTTGTTTTTTTATGTACGAAGCCGGCAGACGAGCATACAGTCCACCTGATGGTAAGTGGATACCGTCGCACATAGATACATGACATATATTGTCGCGATACATGACAATATATGTACGTATGTATATATATGTTTTATATGTACTTATACATGTGTTTATTATAATTTAGGTATTACTATTTAGTTAGTGTATCCTTATCTATTTATTACTTCATCACTCAAATAGGCATTTAGGGTATAAGAACATTCAACAAGACAAATTAGAACAACAGGGATCACAAATTACTATTCGGATACACTATGCTTGTGGCTTTTTATTTGAAAAACTAGCTGTGCCCGGCCACGCGTTGCTGTGGCTGCCCAACAGATGGCGCTAAGGGTGGACAACCCTTATCACTAAGGGGTATGAAAAATAGATGTTGGCCGATTCTCAGACCTACTCAATATGCTCACAAAATTTCATGAGAATCGGTCAAGCCGTTTCGGAGGAGTACGGGAACGAACATTGTGACACGAGAATTTTATATATATAGAGAAGATAGAGATAGAGAAGAAGATTAGATAGTATCGCGGCGAAAGTTCATTTTTTATTCTTTTATCACTTACATTGTTATGTTGGATGGTATAATACATGTCTGTAACCATTGTTGTTTTGAACGATCGGTCATACCTATGTGTTCAATACAGTGTATAAGGATAGTAATCAATAGTATTCCATAATTATATTGGTTTTGTTCTAGGAGTGGTGTCCTGGGGAGTGGATTGTGGTGTCGCGGGCTATCCAGGAGTATATACGAGAGTTACTAAATTCTTGTACTGGATCAGACACAACGCACGAGACGGCTGTTTTTGCGCGGATTGAGTTTACATATTTATTACACACCATTTGTTGTTCTATTTTGTGTAGTATTTATTTTAAAGGCGGAAAATGCCAGTAGAGATGCAGAGGGAATACAAATATATCAATAAACTGTAGTCTGGATTTTATAATATTACGCTATTATAATAATTATGGTAATGTTCTATAGAGCTATGGAATTAAACGGTATTAGTTAGATAAACATATTATTATATTACCTTACTAGCGAACCGCCCTTGCTTCGCTTCGGTTTCGTTAAAACAATATTACAGTATACGTATAAACCTTCCTCTTGAATCACTCTATCTATTGATGAACCGCATTAAAATCCGTTGCGTACTTTAAAAGATCTAAGCGTACATACAGAGGGACAGACGGCGGGAAGCGACTTTGTTTTATACTATAATATGTAAAGATTATTCGCAGGTATTTCGTAGGGAATACTTAAATATATATATATAAAATTCTTTAACCGTGTACAATTTAAATGACACGTACAAAACCAATGTCAAAACATATAGAGGTACTCTTTGGTGAACAGCAATTTATACAATTTTAAGCATTTAAATAACTATTAAATCGATTCGTTTGAGAATGCTTTCCATCAGAGCATTCGTTATGAAATAAGATGCAATAGAAAATATTTTAAATATATTTAACAATTCCAGCAAACCTTAATGGCCACCTTAACTTTAGGCATCTAAAATTCGGTAGGCATTTGTTCTTAAATTTTCTTTCTTCCTTTAAATTTATATAATTTTACAAAATAGTTCGTAATTTGAGAAATTATGACGTTAACTATTGTAGAAAACAGTTTATTTAAATTTTCTTTTCTAGATAATTTGAAATTTAATTTATCGGTACCAATGTAATTAAAAGGCCCGCATATTTGAGGAAAACATTTTGTCGAATTTTACCTAAAATCTAAATGGCTTTAACGAGCTACATTATAATCAAGCCCCTGTTTTATTCGAACGTCATGTTTGTTCTACATTTTTTTTTTTACATTTATTTCGTACAATTTTCGGTGAGGAGCAGTGTTTATATAATTACTTAAGAGTATATTTATTATCTACTAACTGTGCCTGGCATGCGTTGCAATGCGTTAGATTTTTTTTGTCAGAAACCTTCACGGGCGCAACTCACAACAACTCACTAAAGTTTCATCGAAATCGGATGAATGGTTTAGGAAAGCATAGAAGACGAACAGACAAACAAACAAACATTAGTTTGTATATAATTAGATTTACTGTGTACGAGTGTAAGTTCATTTAAGTGTGGTGTGATAGCGGTGATGGCTGGATGAGAAGAGAGGAAGATTGTGGTGGCGAACTTCAGAAAAGACTATATTGAGCAGTGGAGAGACAAAGATGATGGTATGGTACCTACCTTCTATTGAATACTTACTTAACATTTTACAAATAGAAAAAGCAGAAGATATATTATTAGCAGCGCAGTGAGAGATACAAAGCAAGGCATAGTATACGAGTAAGTATAATTTATCTATACAGGCTGTGCCAAAATTCAACGTCAAGTGGGAACCAGGGAGTGGACCACCTTATGACTACCCCGAGACAAATAAATTTTTTTTTGTGATGTAAGCATATTATTGAAAAACATTAAAAAAATACCTCCTGTGCAACATTTTTAGATGCTACGATTACAAATTAGCAGATATGACTCTGATTTTTTTTGTGTTAATAGCCTGGATAACTCTGCTATCAATTACAATCCAAAATAAAACCAGAACGGGTGCAGTTTTTTTTTAAAAAAACATTTAAATCGAATATTTTTTTTTAATTTTGAGGTTATTATTTTCAGTTAATTTTGACACTTCATGTTGTAAAAAAATGTACTTACACTAACATGGCAAGTTATCACAAAAGTTGGTGCAACTAATCAAGATTTCAATCTTTACAAATTTTGGGACAGACTGTATATATAAAAGAGGATGTTGGTATATCTGATGTTAATAGACTTCGACACCGTTTGACCGATCACCATGAAAGTTAGCACGTATATGTATTTTTCATGAAGATGGTTTCTATGCTATCAACTTTGTTGTAACTCGCCGCCGGATGGCACTGCAGCACATCAACTTCTATACTGTTCAACCAATCGCCATGAAAATTGGTATACATAGGTATTTGAGCACGGAGAATATTTTCGAGCTATCGACTTTGTTATAACTCGCCACTAGATGACGCCGCAGCACATCAACTTCTATGGCAGGACAACGTCTGCGGGGTTTTGCTAGTCATATATAAAAAAGATATATATTTAAGTAATACATTAGTGTATTCTGTTACATTACAGTCAGCTTTCTATAATACTGGTTCAAGTGGATTATTTGGGTTTGTGTTTGGATTCCAGAAGCTGTGCTTTTGTCGTAAGTATGAAATTAAATACTTAGTCATAGTTTATTTAGTAAACTGTTAAAAAGTAATTACCTACGTTATGGACTTAATAGCAAGGGTATTTTAAGGATATTTTTTGTAAATCAATTTGATGAAATTGATCAAAATGCAATTAAATTTTGGTTATTCATTAATTAGTTATGGTTTAAAGAAAGGACCCATATCGAGTAAGTGATATTATTTTATTGTATATTTGTTAATTATGTATCCTACAGTGTAGGCAGGATAATTGATAAAAATAGGCAGACGTTAGAATTAATTTATAAATATTAAAACATTTTCAGGGTGTGGCATAGCTCACAAACAAAGACTAGATAACGTGAGGAGTGGTCGTCTGCTGGGTGGTGAGACGATTTCTCCTCACCAATTTCCATGGCTAACCGTGGTGACCATCGACTCTCAAACGTTTGGAGGTTCGCTAATATCTGACAAGCACGTAGTCACTGCCGCTTCACCATTGTATGGGTAAGAACTTTACAAATAATGCAGCATGTTTGTAAAGTATTATTTCTTTCACACATGGCTAAAAATTTACATGTCTTTTAAATTTACCACTAGTGTTGTAAAAATGTCCCAACATCAGTCCAGAATAATAAACATGGCAGGCCCCCGGATGCGCTGCAGCGTTTGAATTGGAGAAAGAGATGGTAAAATAAGGAGAGATATGATGAAATGGGAGTGGGCTCTGGCATATCTCCCTCATTATAGAAACGCGTAAGTACATTGGGTGAATAGGATATAATAGAAAATGCGGTATATTTTATGGTAGGTCCTGTGAGACGGGTAAATTGGCCAGTCGAGTGTGCTCATTGGCTATAGGGTTTTTGATGAAATAATGTAATGTACTTAAGGCTAATTGCATGTATTTAGACATTACCACCCAGTTACCCCATACCTACGCTGAACTATAAATACTCTCTTCGTGCTAAACCAAGCTAAATTATAGGGTGCAGAATAAATATCACATAATTGATTTGCTACATTGTTTAATTTAATTATTCTTTAGATATTATAAAGATTTGTTTCGATTGCAGCAATTAATAAATAAAAAAAACACAATAATGCCTTAATATTAAAAACATATGGGTAAAATAGAAATTGAAATGCGGTTCCAAATAATCCGAACTGTCGAAACCTATGAACTTTGGCGAAGACATTAAAACGATTTTTGTTATTGTATTATAGAATATCAGCCGGTCGCATATCGGTGACATTGGGGTCGCATGACCGATGTGGCATTGGTGGCGATCCAGCACTCAACAGCAGCGTGGAAGCGGTGCTCATGCACCCGGCGTACTCTCGGACGAATATGGACAATGACATCGCCTTGCTAAGGCTAAGGCACGTGGTAGCTTTCAGCCAGTTTGTCTCGCCGATTTGTATGCCATTTTACGGTTCGTAATGATTTCTGTATCGATAAGATTGATATTACGATTGCAATATAAGTAGAGTTTCTCTTAGCATACAACATAATATGACAACTATTCAAAACACCCGAACGCGTCCATCCACGTCTATGAATTACCGTACTTCTAATTGCATACTTTATTAAGAGATACTTTATTGCATAGAGGTGAATGACGCGTTCGGGTGTTTCAGGTTAGCAGATGGCCAATGTTTTCGTAATGTATCTGTACATGATATACCAAATCTTTCTCGAAACCTGAAATCGTGGATTTTGTTCATTATCCCAAGTTATTTTTTTGAAACAAATATAAGTATGTTTTGTATATAGAAAATTAAAAAAAATATCCGAAATAAAAAAAAGTTCTATTGAAAAAAAAACATTTGTAAAAATTTCAGGCTCCAGGAAAGGTGCGGACGCATGTTAATATACCTATGGGAGGAAACGGCAGCTCTGCAAAGACTAATATTCAAACAATCATTATCTTCATAATCATTCAAAGCTATTCGTTCAAAGCCTTTGATTGCAATCGATTTTGTAGCAATAGTTTATTTATAATAATACATCAAGCTGCTTGATGACGTCTCTTGTCTTATGTTAAAGTCATTGATAATTTAGACATAGAAGAAACAGGTAGTCTTAAGTATTTATATCGCTTATCAGGGCACAACGACGCAGAGAAAGTGGCATGGACAGCCGCTTGGGTAGAAAATTCAACAGACACCTGCGTTCCCCGTGTCGCCACTCTTCCTGTACTGCCTTTACGAGCGTGTTTAAAAGGAGCCCTAGATTCCAAGCTAGTAACACATGACAAGGGATGCTTAGGACCTCTCGGTGCTAAGAGTGTGATTTGCAAGGTACGACCTAACAAACATTGGCAACGGTTGGTGTGTTAAATTAACACCGTTAAAATGTCTTTTGAAAGGTATAACAACTTATTTATTTATTATCTGAGTAGGTAGGCTCTACCTACAGTGTTGTCCACCAATTCGCCTACTCAGGACCCCCTTATATTTGTAAAACGAAACAGACCATCATTAAACGGAAATAACTACAGAATAGTTATTTCCGAACTAATGAAACTAGGCATAGTTATAGCTGACATACCGGGTTAACATTTAGAGTAGGTACTTTTTATCCAGATCAATTATAAGATTCCCACGGGAATAATGTTTAATGTTAACACACGGTAACATTAACACGTCTACTGCATACAAAGTCGCGGGCACTGCTAGTTCACAATATTTTTTATGATAAATACCCAAAAATATATGATCTGTGTGAATACAATTATTTGCTAAAGTATAGCAATACTTAAAGAGTTATCTACACTTATTTTCAAATCTTGACGTGTCGGACAAATGAAAGAAAAGAGATTAAAACTGTGTCCCTTACTATTACTTCATAACAAGTTACTACTAAAAGATGAAAATACGGAATATTGAGAAAAGGAGAAATATGTAATTTATCTTATAAATCATAACATTAACATGCTGGATAATAATTTAAGTCTGATACATTTTTAAATAAAAAAAAAACAATGTTTTTTCGTTCAATCTGCTTTCCTGTAAAATTACATTTTTGTATATCGTTTTTACTTTGCTGCTGTCGACTTGTATTATAAAGATTTTAAACGCAGACGTTTTGAAACAGTAATTATTGTGTATTTTGCAGACGGATGTGGGAGCTCCCGTAATGGTTCGCTGGGCTTCAAAGTTCAGACTGATCGGCGTAGTGACACAGGCGACAACGTGCGATCAACAAGTGACGCCACTCTTCACAAAAATCGTCGACCACGCTGCTTGGATCCATGATCATATACGCGCTGATTGTCAATGTTTTTAACTAACTTGTAATGCATTGATCTTTTTTTTGTTATTCTATGTGTTAATCCGTCAAACGAATAAAACGTATGCCTTTAGTAGCAAATCGTTGATTTGTTGCAGATTTATTAGGTAATAAACAAACAAACTTTTGGGTTTATAACATCAATTAAGATTCAAATCTAAGCAATATTTGCTTTCAAGATATTGTTACTTTAAGATCAATGTCAGGTCAATGTAACATATTGTTTAGTGGTCGTATAATTCAGTTTGTTTACCAATTCAATTGTTTCAATTACTTTCGCAATTAATTTTATTTAGGGTACTGAATTGTATGTAAATTAAAAACAGAAAAATAAAGAAATGATTGTATAATCAATTGAATATAACTAGCAACAAGGACAATAATATTAAAATATGTAATAATAATTACATAGTTTATTTGTAATCATAGGTACGTACAAATAGAAAAGATCTTAAAAGTTTTGATATTAGTCCGGCCCTGATTCATCAACCTTTTGGGTATACAAATCTTTAGTTTCCATTTATATACTTGACATCATATTTACCTTTACATTACACTTTATAACATACAATACAATTACTATATATATTATATAACAATCCTCAGCTTAAAACCAAACAATTACAATTGTCAAATAAGTAATAAGTATCTAAATCAGTATAAGTAAAAGTATATAAACGTCTGTCTACTTTTAATAATGACTGATTTATGGTCATGTTTACATCTAGTGAGTTATTTATTTAACAAAAATCACAGATTTATTTATAACTAAGCAGATTGCGCTTTTCTATTTCTGAGGTTATTATCCTCAACAAAGACATCTTTTTCGTGGAAAAGAGGTAGTCCTTCTTGTTTGAGGGTAGCTTCAGGTGCTTTAAACGTGGTATTGTAGGTAGGATTGAGGGGATGGAGTGGGCCGGTAGCTGTCACTTGATTTCTGGCTTCGTCATTGCCTAACTCAAAGTGTGTTCCGTCACCTTTACGAGTGATCCTGTTTTTCACCTGAAATTTTAATGAAAGTTAAAAACATTTAAGCAATAAATTACACGATGAATTGCTTCGCTTACAGGCGATAAACACATCACTGACATTAACTTCTGCAATTTTAAAGTATGCAATTTTGTATATAAATACTCACCTTTTCTGTAATTTTAAAAATAAATTGGTCATTAACCAATATATCAATCACTCTTTAAAATATTGATTAACAAGAAATCAATGTTTTTAATGAGTACGGTCAAAATGGTATAAGATTTTGATTTTATTTTAAAAGACTTTATCTTAGGAGATTTCCTTACCATTTCTGGAGATGCAGTTTTTAAGTCATATGCTAATCCAATCTTTTCGAAGAATCTGATAAAGCTAGCTGATTGGTTAAAGTGCATAGTGAGTTCAGCGGCCTTGTAATCCCAGGGGAACGCGTGGTGGTAGTTGTGCCAGCCTTCTCCCAAGCTTATGAACGATACGAACCAGGACTCCACAGGCTGTAAGCTCCTATGAGAAAAATTAGTTAACGATAATAATTTATACTTTGTTACAACACAGGATTTTAGTTTTGGAGTACACGAAAAATAACTTATGGAAAATTTGATTTAAGTATTTTGTGGTTCATATGGGTACTTCATTAAAAATATTAGAATTCTTTCGTTCTCAGCTAATTTATCTGATCAATTCACGGAGTTGTAAAGACTTGTTACAGATTCTCAACCAAGTGTGAGAGATCACCAGCAACATAGAACGTTAAACATGGGACAAGGAACGATAACCCAGTTCTGTAATACTTACTCATCATAAGGTCTGGTACCGTAAAGATGAGCAGCACTATTAACCAGCCAGGTGCCGTTGAGTTGGAATATATATCGAAACACGTAGACTACCACAAGGGACTTCAGCAGCGGCTCCCCGAAATAGTGCACAGGCACCCACACCGGGATCAAGATGGCGAATACAAAATATAAATAGTAGTAGTATCTGTAAATAAATAGGCAGATAAATATGGAATAGAGTGTGGTAGGTTCATCAGCATTCATATATAATTTTTAAAAACAAAAATATTAAGAATTAGCCACATCAAGGCGCATCAATTAGTCAAACCTAGGAAAGTTTAATCTCAACTATAATTATTAAGTGCCGAGTTTTAAAACAGTAACCGTAATTAACCCTTTTATCGTCCAATGCTCGTCATGGACCTCCTCGTGCACAAGACAATTGTATGGCCTTAAAACTCAACGCTGACCAAGCGGATAGTGGTAGCGGATTAGTTATCCCGTAATCGTCTTTTACGACACCCACGTTAAGAGTTGAGGCGGTACTAATCTAAGTCGCTGGATACCACATGGTACATAGCAGATTATATAAAACAGTATTATGTTACATTTTTTGGTGATAGCATTGAAAAATTTTTTATTTTTTTCCCGGCAATTAGAAACTAAATTTTATTTGTAACCGAATGACATTAACATTGAAAGTATTAGTTTTCATGTACTCACTTCTTTTGAAACATGACCATCCAGTCGGCCTGCAAATCGCTCATATCAATTTTCCTACCAAGATCGATGACGTAGGGATGCTTCTTGGACATTAGCCAGCCGATGTGGCAGAAGAAGAATCCGCGTTTAGAGTTGTGGGGATCACCGTCCGTGTCCGAGTATCTGTGGTGGAGACGGTGGTCCCTGCACCAGATGAACATAGAATTCTGGAAATAATTTTAACAATGTTATATAGAATAAGTACAATGTGAGATGTAAAGTTCTTTTTTTCTTTTCTTATATGACAATAGCTCAATTAGCACATTGTGCCCGTTTCAAGTTTTCTTCGTAATTATTCATTTCAAAGTCTAAAACGTATCCTGTCTATGTGCAGTCCAGTCGAAATAAGTTAAGCATCGCTCAGTAAAGTGTTAGTGGATTTACTGAAGACTCCTTGAAAGCACACGAAAAGCTCAATCGTATTGTTTTATATTATATTACAAACGTTACTCACAAAAAATATTTTAATGTTTAATAAACTTCAAAATGTTTCAAAACCACACTATACACCATTTTTATAATAATTAAAACTCAATTTCACTTCTTGAGTTTTCGACAAAAAGTCCAGTGTAAAGTTTTTTTTTTAAAATTCTGTCTAAAAAAAAAGAGCGTCAGTATTTTCATAAGTAGCCGAGGAGGCTGGGAAACCTTTGTAAGCAATAAATAAATAATAAGGCACATATTTGATTACCTAATTGTTTAATGACTAAAATATGGGAAATAATATTTCTTTACCTGTCCAGCCATAGTTTGTGCTATTAACAGTAAAGCTTTGAGAGGCAGTGTTCCTTTAAACGATCTGTGTGCGTAAAATCTATGAGCTCCTATTGTAACACCTTCTGAACTGAACAAAGCGACGAATACAGCTGTAAGAGAAACAACAATATTATAATACACCTCTTGTATTGATACTCAAAAAAGTACCAATATTACTTACTCCATAAAACTGTTTTCCAGCTAACACCTCCCGTCACTACAATAAATAAACCCCATATGGCAAGCACATGGAGTACTAAAAATCCAATCGCATTTTTCCATACAATTTCATGTTTATATGTATAATCTGTTCCTATATATTTAGCGAGTATGACAGAGTCCATTTTATCAAGAATCTTCTCTTTTGTATCTTCTATTTTATGGAATTCAGGCTTGCTGTCACCTGCTAGATTGTCGGCGCAGCGATTTTCCGTAATAGTCATTTTGTTATTTTTCAGCTTCCTGTGTTTATCCTGTACGCTGGACGTGAGTACTGATAAATTTTATGACGTACGTCTCCTTTTAAAGTATTTTGATATGTTGAAATATTTAGTAATTCATTCGTGTTTGTGCCATTGAACTATTGATATTGTATGTACTTCAAATTGTTACAAATAGTCAATTGTTTTCAGTAAAATACAAAGGTGTACTACTTAATTAATTCTCAAGATCAAAAGCGCTTATGAATATGAATATTCGTTTAATATTTATATAACGTTTAATTATATATAATATATATTTAATATTTATGATTATCGCAAATCACAATAATACGGTCATTATAATAATAGGACTATCGCATTTGAATTTTCTTGACCGTTCATAATATTTTATTATGAATCAAGGTCATAATTGTTTGCATGAAGAAGTAAGCCTTACATTAATTGTATTATATTATATTAATTGTATCAATTGTTAGTTTGTTATAGTTGTTACGTGTTACGTTATTTGGTCCAAATGTTCGTCACGTATTTTATACGTAACTAAAATCAAGGGAATCCAAAAACATTTACGCATGAATAGAAATGAATATAAAATTTAATTAAAATTCTTGGAGTTCCGCCTAAAAGAAAATTTTAGAATGAAAATTTTCACCCGAATGTAATAACTTTATTTACTTTCGGTAGATATTTATGGATTCCCAGTGATACGAAAACGTTCTTCAGATTTCATATTCGTATCTGTTAAAATAGTTATTTATGTACAAAAATAGTAGTTTGTGGAAGATTTTGAACAATAATTCAATGCAGTTATCAGACCAAGTGAATTAATTCTTACGAGGATAGTGATAAAGTTTTATTATAAACAATTTTATTTTTCATTTTCAATAACGTCTCCCTCGATTCGGATGCATTTTTAGATTTTTCAAATTTTCTGTGACGGAATCCTTGTAATCTGTACGACATACACTTTGCAGAATTTTCTCGTTTAGTTTTTATTGGCAAAGAAGTTATTGCAATCATGCTGTTCTTATTAAAAAGTTTCCCAAACATATACCTCATGTTATGCCAACTTTTATAATATGAAATATCTACGTTTCGTATTTTGTCTGCAAATCATATTGGTGAGTGGTAAGAATAATTAAAAGTGCAAGGGTATTACTCATAATATGTATGTGTACGTCATTAGAAGACACAAAAGATTAAATGCCAGTGATTTAAGAAAAAATCAATTCTAACAAGTTGTGAGGGGGAGAGTGCACGCTGCAATCCAACAGCCGCTGGGCGCGCTCGACTGGACACGTTACCCCTCTCTCACAGAAGACTACCTTGAAATGTACTGCATTTCCCACTTTATCGTATTTCCCGAATGTACGTACATGTTTCGGTAGTGAGTGAGATGTGCCAGAGCCCATTCCCATCCCATCCTATCCCTCTCCATTTTCCTAACCCTTTCTCCAAATCCATTCCTATATCTCCAAAGGTAGGCAGCGCATCCGGGGGCGTGCCAACATTTGTCATTTTGGACTAATGTTGGCATGTATCGCGGATGTCTATGGGCGACTGTATCCACTTACCATCAGGTGGACTGTATGCTCGTCTGCCGCCTTCGTACATAAAAAAAAAAAAAAAAAAAAAAAAAGTTACACGATAGCTTTTGTTATTTTTTTAAAAAAGATGGCATACGAGCAAAATAATTCGCGTGATGGTGAGTTAATATTGTCGCTTATAGAAATCTTCTATTTATATTATATGCAAAATTCAGTCAAAAATAATGAACCTCGACAAAGACACGCATCTGCTGCCAACCAGTGGAGGTTTAGGAATATAAATTTTGAAATTTGGGCGGGAAGTGTCGGGAATATTTATATTCGGAAATGTGACGAGATGGCATGGAATTCAAAGGAACGAGATAGAAAAGAAAAGGTATCGGATTCTGGAAAATCTCATTCATTTCCGAAACACGAATTATGAAAGAGTATAGCTTCCATTATTATGAACTTTAATTTTACTAAGCGTTAAGAAATTAAAGTATTTCTTTAATTAAAGTATTCCTTTAATACATACGTATAACTATTTAGATATGTTATTTATTTAACAAATAATATAAATTTTGTTACAGATTCATGGGGATAATGTTAATAAATCATGTGGTAAAGTAATACTTACTTTTTTTTATAAATGAGAGCAATGAAAAATGCCATAATATATTTGTAGCAAATAATGAGAGCCAGTTTTCGATTGGAATAAATAGTTTCTGTCTATATCTAGGTTAAGTTCAGTAGTTTCAAATTCGTTCAGTAAATTCCAAAATTGTGACGGGTATTTTAAATATAAAAAAATGACGCCTGTATGTACAAAACCCTTTAATTCCTACGTAAATATTTGAGGGAGCGGTTTGAATTTTTATACTTCACAATCCTTGTACTTACGTTCTTCTGAAAATCTACTAGGTACATACTTACATAAATTTCCCAGCCATTTTTCAAATTTTTACAAACTCTCACCGTACAGCTGTTAAGGCTTTGGAATTCATTACCATTTGTTATCAGACGTGCTCAGTCGCTGTCTAGTTTTAAAAGGCAAGTTAGAAATCATTATCTTACCCTTCCTTAGTCTTCTATTTCCTTTCATTCGGGGCCACATAATTTCCTCTCACTAGTATATTGCTAATTTGCTCTATTTCATTCTAGCTTCATTTTCAGTCCTTGTCAACTTTGATTCTTACTTACAAATTGATATTGAATGCAGATATAAATATGTATGTATGTATATTTCAATCGTTTTGCACTACCTATATCAGTTTTATTTTTCTCCGTCCCAAGGTTGCCCGTAAAAGACCTCCTTGGCGATAAAGTCACCTATTGTATTCTGGCATTTAATGATATGTGAACATGTAATAACCATTTGTATCTAATCAACATTGCCGTGTGGTTGTCAGTCTACTTTCCAATATCATCACCCTATTATTTAAAGTGGATGTCGTAAAGGCGACTAAGGGATAAAAATTCGTTACTACAAGCCCTAAGGAGCTACACCACAAGACAATTTGCAAGAGAAGGCGCATGTCCAACATTGGACGATAAAAGGACTGGATAAGATTAAGGTAATCAATAAAGAGTACTTATTATCATTATTATTTAAGTAGTTTAGGTACATATTTTGTGATATTATTGTAATCAGTGAAAATGAGAAGCTTTTGTAAATCAATTTGTATGTTTGATGAAGTTTCGGATTTCTATGGAGAATCATCTAAAATATCGACATTTTATATCAGTTACATGAGGTCGTTTATGAAAACTCTATTTATATGTAACTTAATCATTACTCATAATTATTTGTCACTTTTAAACTTATTTGAAGTTCCAATTATTGGAAAATGACGTTCTAAGCAATTGTTAAATTTAAATAGCGATAATGAGCGATGGTGGTAGAATTAATAACGCTTCTTCGTACTACATGCTGTTGCAAACTAGTGCTTCGCTGCGAGCATAAACCTTCACTGAGAAACACTTTCGGGTCATAATTCACTGCGCTGGCTCAGATATATCCATAGATTGATCGGACATGCTGTCCATGGTTGTTCTCGGGCATGTGACTAATATTTAATGCATTTCAACTGATGGCAACGAAAATAAAACACAGTATAGGTAATTTAATGATTGAATTATAACTAGAATGTGGCATCGCTGGTAAGAACCGTCGCATCGTGGGTGGTACAACAACAGAACCCCACGCATATCCATGGCTAGTAGCACTCATGCTGGGTCCCAAGTTGCACTGTGGAGGAGCCATTATCACCGATCTGCACATCCTCACCGCCGGACACTGCATAACTTTTGGGTTAGTATCCTTTTGAAATACTGAATGCCTGTTTGGGTGTCGTTCATAGTAATACTGTATGATGGACCCAACACGAGAAATTATCTCAATTATTTCCCACGAACTAAGTCATACTTTTTTTTTGTTTGTTGTCGCCAGTATTTTTCAAAGGTAGCTGACGAGAAGACGAGTTTATGTGTTGTTAAGGTTACAATATTCGTTCGTCTTCGACACGGGTCAATATTATTAAAAAACAACGAATGTCAACACGTAGAAAACATTTAGGATCTAGTTTTGGAAAAAGGTTTTTTTTTATTGATTAAAGGGCGACAGACGGGCATACAGTCCACCTGATGGTAAATGGATACTGTCGTCAGTCCAGAATGACAAACGTCGGCGCGCCCCCAGATGCGCTGCCCACCTTTACAGATTCAGGAATGGATTATGAGAAAGGGTTGGGTAGTAAATGGGGAGGGATAGGATGGGATGGGAATGGTCTCTGGCATATCTCACTCACTACGGAAACACGTACGTGTATTGGTTGGAAAGGGTGAAGATTAGGGAGGATAATAGGATGAAGGAAACTGACAGAATAGGTGCAACAGACAGACAGAATGCAAAAATAAAAGACAGATTTGGCACGTCTCACGTATACGAATACGTTGATACATTTCATGGTAGTCTTCCGTGAGTTACTTTTGACAAAGAGTAAGACTTGTGTCTTGTGAGATCCTGATGATTGTGTACAATATATAAAAGTATTGAGAAGATATTTAGATGCATCTATCATGCCTTATTTCCATGCCCGTAAGACATACGAGGATCAGTAAATATTCCAGATGCATCATGTTGACGCTCATAATATTGATAACAATAAATTTCCCTCCTGTTCCTAAATAGAAAATGAAAAACCAATTGTTCGGTTGTATTTCTCAGATTTTTGTCTTTAATTTGTAGCGTTCATTATGGAGACCTTACTGTGAACGTTGGGATGCATGATCGTCTGGACAATAAGTTTGATGTAGTGGGTGTAAAACACGCTGTGATGCATCCGCATTTTACATCGAATGCCGTAAGAGATATCAACGATATTGCAGTGTTAACACTGAACAAGCGGTTGAAGTTCTCCGACAAAGTTCGCTCAATTTGCTTGCCGGATCCAAGTACGAATTTTCCTGACCCTAAACATAAATCACGTTCTCATTATATGCTTTTTAAAATTGCTTTCTGAAAATTATCTAAATTATTTGTTTTGCTCAATGAGAAAAATAAAAAAGAAACCTATGTTTTTACAGAAATGGACTTTGAAAATGTACCACTAACAGTAGCTGGATGGGGCAAAACGAAACAGGGAGCATTGACATCGTCGAGGTACTTATTGGAAACCAAAGTGAAAAGAGTGAGCAGTGAAAGATGTCGGAAAACTTCAATTTACCGAGACAACCTCGTCAAGGACACCATGATGTGTGCCTACAGCCTTGGAGCGGACGCTTGTCAGGTATTTACACTTCCTATTCACTCGTCATACTAGAGTTAGTGCCTGTAAGGGCAGTAATAAGTCAGATCTTATTGACGATGAAAAAACACCTTCTGACCAAATGACCTTCACTTTGCCATAGTCCTACCAACCTTACGATAATTAAGGCTGCATCGCGGTAGAAGGGCACCGTATTTGCGTAGGGTCTTTCTAACGCGCTCTTACTTGGCCACAAATTTTTATCCTATCCCTTTTTTCCTTTTTGGGCACAAATGAACTGTTGAACTGAGAGCCTTCGGTAGTTGTGGTTAATATGGAAGGTTAGTCCATATACGTACTCCGATTAGCCGCTTCTGTGTCTAACCACATGGCCGGCTTTGTCCAATTTTGTGCTAAAATTGAAGAGTGGTTAGACATGCATTCCGTCGTCTCCTAAGGGCGTCTCCTATGCCTTTACCCCTTAATGAAATAATAAAACATTCGTGTACCGGCAATGTTTTTATTTAATACAATAGCTTCTGCCTGCGGCTTCGCAGCGTGGACTAAGCAGCTGTAAAAGATTTTTAACACATGTAAAAGCACCTACATGATGGATTTCACGGATGAAAATCCATCCCGCAATTTTGACTAATTTTATTAAGTCATTTTTTATTTTCCTCTATAACAACTTCCTAGTATTATATGAAGATGACATATATACCAGTTTTCCTTCTGAATACTCCAGACCCGATAAAAATCCGTTCAGTGGTTTTTATGTGATGCTTAAATAAACAGCCATACAGACAACCAGCCATACAGGCAAACTGACAAACATACAATCAAAAATTTATAAAACTACTGTTTTGGGTTCTGTAGCCTCTAAAGATACCTCCCATTTTTTTTAAAATTAAGTCAATGTACAGACAACCCGTTTACAGTATTATTATATGTATAGATAATCGTTTTGTATTTTTCATTACAGGGTGACAGCGGAGGGCCATTATTCGCCACTAACACAAGAACTCGTAATAAAATATGGTACCACGTCGGTACGAAAATTTGTTTTATTATAATTTATATTTATTTAGGGTTTACTTGCTTTAAAAAGATGAATTTATCGTGGAATAGACTTTCTCATTAGTTTTTTTTCTTACTTTTATCAGTGAGTTAGTCTGTCAGACATAATACGTATAATATGTAGCTGGCAAACATTGAAATCAGACATATCAAACGTTTTAGAGTGGTTGTCTGCGGTGCCGGCGCGGCGGCGGCCGTGTCAGTAATAGATGTAACCATAGACTTTACTTCTAAATAGTCTGTGGTCGTAAATCGGAAATAATTGAATAATTATTTATCTGCGACCAAATCCGGCCCAGAAACACCCTAGTGATTTACTAGGGAAGGCCTGCGATATGCCGATACAATACATTGAAAACTTTTGAAAATATTTTACATTTAAATATTTAGGCCTAGAAATATGTTAGACACATGCCTTCTTACCTTACACATTGCCTTCTTCTAAGTAAACAAAGTTATGAAACAATTTTAAACAGATTTTACATCTATCGTTTCAAATTACAGGTATTGTCTCATGGGGCATAGACTGTGCGAAACCAGATTATCCAGGTACATTTCCTGTACATTTTAATTATAAATAATTATTGCGCATAAAATTTCTTTAATGCATTTTTAATAAATTTTATAATTTGCAGGTGTTTATACCATAGTCTCAAAATATGTTGGATGGATCAAACAAGAAACAAAAGACGGGACGTATTGTTATAGTGGTTCATAAATCTTAATTACTTTACTGTGGTATCTACTTAATCTGTACCTACTGATATTATTAAAGTAATTAATTAATTAAGTAATTGAAGTTTATTGAAGTAAAAGTGGAGTACACACTGCATATACTGTAATACTGTAATATATTACTGTAACACAACAATAACTGTATCACAAGATGTAATTTTTTTACAAGGTTTCCTCTATTTTGTTCGAAAATTCAAAGTGAGAAATAAAAACATATCAAATAACTCCATTACGGTAGTGTTTTAAAAAAATTGCAATTCATCGCGCTGTATGTCTTCTAGTCTTCTGCCTGTTTTAAATATAGCTAATATAGTTTATTGTATAGCGATTTTATGAATATTATACTAAAATTCTGCAAATAGCTTATGTATTCTTCTCTTTTTATTATATATTATTATGTTATTATTATATGAATTTCGTTTCAGCCGTTTTTAGTAAAAAGGTCGAAATAATGTAATAATTTGATTTATAAGTATAATAAAAAAAATAGTGAAGTTCTATCATTTAGCTTTAAATTTCTTTATTCTCATTATTCTTTATTACTCATTCTCAGACAATTATTAAAACTTATATGAGAACTTACAGCTATATAATATAAAGTTAACAGTCCATTCAACAGAGCAAAAAGAAAATTAACAAATTCATACAATTCAATATTTTAAAATTTGTATGTAAATAAACTATTTAATTATATTAGGTTTTTTTATTTATTATACTCCTGTCTGTTTGTCTGTATGTATGTTTTCTGATAGGTATAATAATGCTAATGTTAATATTGTAGGAAATCTGCATAATTCATTTTAGAAGAGAGAAGTCTTGAATGTTACGTTTGGATAGTCGAGACTTGAAGACACCAAATGCTTTGACATTTTTGATATCTAAGGATAATTTATTAAAGAGTTGTGCTCCTTTCTTATCATAATTAGTTCGAGTCTTTCCATTTTTCCATTATACAATTTTTCCATTTTTCCCTTTTTCAATTTCCATTTTCTTATCATTTATTATGATGATTTCTTTTAATAATGGATCTTGGGGGTTAGTTTATAGGGTCAATATCTACTATACACGCTTCGAAATTTCATTTTGGTATACAATTTTCGAGACCAAAAAAATTGATTATTTTTGGCTACTCCACAAAATAGGAATTGCCTCAAGAGGTCTTTCCATTAAGCTACGATATGGGGTTCTTCAAGAGAGCTGTGAATAGGATTTAGCAAGGTCGGCGGCGCGCCCGCATACCCCCTGGTGTTGCAGGTGTCCATGGGCGGCGGTAACACTTACCATCACGTGGGACCGCTTGCACGTCCGCCCACTAGTAAAAAAAAATAAAAATAGGACTAGCTAGTTTTATCTCTGATTGTATCCATTATACTTCAGTGCATACATTATAGTATTATACAAAGGAATAGTAGAAATACCTGATATACATATATGTATAATGGTTAATACGGAATTATGGGGTTTCTTATCAATTAGGTACAGTACTGTAATAAAAATTTGTTCAAGCGTATCATTGCTGATATCCTCTGAACTTTGATTTACAACATTTAATACTTCTATGTCTACGCATGTATAGGATTATATATGGTTTATTATATAAATGAAAATAAATAGGTTTTCATATATTTTTTAATATTTCTAAAGAACACAACTGCACATTATTTTTTTTTTCATTTCCGTATTTCTGCGATTTGGTAAGAAACTTTATTACTTAGGTACATACGTATAGCGATAACGACACCCAACAATACGAAATATAACTTCATATAGTAATGACAATTTGAACAAGTCACATTAGTATTTTTATAGAGAAGATTTGTAACGCTTGCTTCTAATAAATAATGAAATGGAACTAATAGTTTCTTACTGGAATAACTATGTATATGGTATATAGCGTAATCAATTTACAAGGATTTTATCGCGTGAATAATTCACCTTTCTATAGCAGTGAAAACTGTTTACCTACGTGCCTATTGCGTGAATAACCAATACAGTTTGAAATTGGTGGCTATAAGTGGGTGCAGTGTCACCAAATACATTATGCACAAATTATTATGTGAATTTTATCTATTATTTCTTACATTACTCCAGGTTCGTACCTCCCTTTATAGGTTTTAATTGAATTTGTAACTACTTATTGTTTTTAAGAACAATTAGTGATGCCTTAGAGTTTGTTTTAGGCGAACTTGATCCAACCAGTACAGCCAATACTATGCGGTGGGTAATAAATTATGTTTATACTTTTTTGTAGGTATACAGTTCAAAAATATACCATAATCATATAAGATCATTATAAGATTAACTTATAACATACGTTATTGAGCAGAAAACGCCGTACGTTAATTGCTACTTGCTAAAGTAATTAACGCTTTTAATATTAGGTATCCTATTGTAATTCCATGTTTGAATTTTTCTCAAAGATCAATAATAAATAACTGGGAAAAGAAATTTTATTTTTACTTGACATTGGCTTAATGCACAAAGAAGTGCCTTTGCTACAAAAATAAAAAAAATCTAGATATAGAATGAATCTCTGTAATACATCTGTATCAATTTCGTTTGTGTCCTAACTACACTTTACGGTTTGCAGTAGCATGAAGCACATTAGTTTATAATTATGCTACATCCCATTATTTATTCAATTCCCTCAAAATCAAGACCCAAAAAATCTTACAGTTACGGTTATGAATGATAAGACTATAGTGGAGAGTGGAATGTAGTGGAATGTTCCACTATAGTCGCAAACATGAGTTGGAGAAACATTACTTATTCTTATAGTCATTAAGAGTAAGCAATTAGTTGAATTCATCAAATGTATAAGGTTAAGTAGGAGTGAACACATTTGCAATTAGTTGCAATGTGATTTGTCGACAAATTTTTAAAATGCAAGCTCACGCAATTTTAGTGCAATTTAGTTATATTTGTTTAGTTATACTATATTGCAATTTTAGTTATATTATTATATATTTGCACTAATCTTTTTCCATACTAAAGTAGCTTGTGCCCACATTAGGTAGGTACCTACTCGATATTATAAACCTCGTTGTATGTTATCTTTGTATGTAATCGCAGACCATAAATTATCAAGTAAATTGTTGAAATCTTTCCATATTCATACGGAAATATCTGAAAACTTATCGGGGTAAGTTCTTAAATCAGAGTATAAAATCTCTTTCGGCAAGTAGTGGATAAACCCAGTTTTTTTGTTCCTTTTTCGTCATCTTGCTAAAAGCACACAAACCTCGGCTATGTCAACGGAATCCATGCGTGAATGATGCGCAAGTGTGGATGTGTCTGCAAAAGATGTACCTACCTACGTTATATTTACTTCTTTGTTGGTTGACGACTTTAATTAAACTTGGTAAGTTACACAACAGTAATGTTGTCTGAGTTAAGGAACTTTATTGTCGGTATGGACTTTTACGTTTGGTTAAGATTTTCTAACTTAAAATCTCATTAATTCAAGTTTCTCTTTAAATATAAACGTTGTGGATGTCTTGTCTATAGGTATGTGGTAGTCTTGAAGGGTAAGTGTGAGAAGGCGGATCTTCACTCAAGACGAGCCAGAGCAAGAAGGTCCATTTATTATGCAAACAAATCGCAAGAAATCACGAGTGTACGTCATAGGTCGTCGACCGGCATAACATGCTTACCGTTTGATTTCTAATTAAGATAAAGCAGTAAAAATCATGTCGTTTTTTAATTCCACTATAATTTAGATATCTGGGTAATTAAAACTCAATTAATGTCACTCAAAAAAGCTGGTTTAATCAACTGCAATACCTAAGGGCGTATTGAAGTAAAGAGGAAAAGTACAATGAATCAATTTGTGTTTTAACTTATTATATGTAGAATGTGGGAAGCCATCAGACGCAATAGTATCGATGCGGATAGTCGGAGGGCGCCGAGCCGAGCCCCATTCTTACCCATGGACGGTGGCCATCCAGAAGAACGACCACATGCATTGTGGGGGCGCCGTCATAACAGACAGACATGTACTCAGCGCGGGACACTGTTTCAAATGGTGTGTATTTTAACTGCAGAGGATTGTACAGTTATAATATCTACAAATAATCATGACCAGTCGTCTACTTCGTCTACTTATTATTTTCGTCTACTGCTGGACATGCACCTGTGCATGAGGGATGTGTAGCCTTAAAACGTAGGACGTTTGGCCGTGTGGTGTCGGCCGGCTTTAGATTAGCACCACTCCATTTTTCCTCGTGGATGGCGGATGGCGAGGTCTATGAAAACAGACAATACAGCCTCCATGCCCCCACTGACTAGACCGAACGGTCCTCCCGCATTTGACGATGCAGAGAAGGCCGAATGCCTGGCTGATAGCCTAGAGGCCCAGTGCTCCCCTAGCCGCCAGCCGGTTGACGAGTCCCATGTCGACCTGGTTGACGGAGAGGTGAGCCATCGAGCCTCCATCCCTCCCTCAGACTCCCTTCTACCGGTTACGGTTTCAGAAATCCAGGAGATTATTCAAAATCTTAAATCTCCTGGTATCGACGGAATACCCAACAGGGTGTTCAAAAGTCTTCCGATCTAATTGATCGCCCTCCTCGCGGCCATCTACAATGTCGCCATACGGAATCATCTCTTTCCAGCCGCCTGGAAAGAAGCCGTCGTCATCCTTCGTTGCAACACACACTTTTTCTCCTGGCTGAGCGCCTTCTGCGCTCGCCCTAATCTAAACAAGTCCGGTGACTCTTGAAAGGCCAATAGGGCCACAAGAATTTAGTCCTTCCGAAAAAAAAAAAAAAAAAAATGTAAAAGAGAACTAAGGGATAACAAACCCGCAACCACGAGCCCTGAGCAGCTGCACGTCCTCTAAACGAGTGAACTCGACGACCCGCTTGGCCACCGTGGCGTTTTAAAGTCATACATATCTACCAATAACGTGTGTATTTATTATTTATCAATTAGCTAATAAATTTTAATTTAAATAGTCATGATGACCTAATTTTCAATCGCAAATTTTCTTTAATAATGAACAGGAGCGGTGATAGCCTGGGGATATCTGTTCTCAAGTTTCCTTTCATGAGTTCAAATCCTCGGCCCGCACCACCGGGTTTCTCCTTAAGTATGGATCTTTTTAAATGATCACCAGCTCGCAGGTTCCAGACCTTCATTCGACAGTCATACCACAGTTAGATAGTATTATATTTTCTTTCCCTAGTCTTACCATCACAAACTTGTCTTGTTCAATGTGTGGTAAAGGTAAGGCAGAAGTAGATTTTATATCGAAACAAAAACGTTTTCTATCAACACAATGACTTAAAGTCACAGAATACGAATACACATTCTCGGCAATACACACTTTGTTGATATTCATAATATTATATCAAATCACATTAGATTTACAATTATTCACACCAGGGACAACTTCAAAACGATGGAAGTTCTAATAGGCCTAGACAACTTGGATGAGCTGACCGACGTTGAGAAGAGGAATATATCCCAAGTGGTCATTCACGAGCATTTCACTTCAACAGCCATGCGAGATGAAAACGACATTGCGATAGCTACATTGGATAAACCTGTTCCATTTGGATTTACTATTACGCCTATATGTTTGCCCAAGGCAGGTAAGTTACAGTGTATGACATAAAAGTCAGAAACCTTAATATATAATAATTATTATAGGCCAAAATTGGGTTTCGTTAGGTGAAGTATTAATGCCAGCAAATATGTATGAAGAAAGTCACAGACGAGTAGATTGCCACTTCCACCCACTGCCATAAATGGATAATGTCGAGGAGTAAAATTAGGACGGATCGGATTAAATCGGGATAGTGTTTTTATTCATTAAATAATCACCAACACACATACATTTGTCACTGTTAAATCACTTAAATCCTCCCCGTTGTGTGTGTGATTTATTTTTCTCCATTTCCACTTACGTTTCTGTCCATTTACCGCCTTACGAGTTCCGAAGTTTAATAAATATTATTTTATAAAAGAAATTATTTGGGAACCCTATCCTGGTTGGGAACCCGACTCACAGCCCTGTTTATTAATTATACAGATAGCAAGTTGCAATAAAATAATCCTAAAAATACTTCCTAATATATATTCTACGTTCTCTATTACCTAATGCGTACATTACTGTGAATTCTTTAATGCTTATTTAGGGGACAGCTACGGTCACTGGGCTGCTACCATAGTGGGTTGGGGACGCCAGGGTGTAGAGGTAGCTCCCTCGAGAGTTCTACTAAAGGCCAGTCTGCGTATTCTATCAAATGAAGAGTGTATGAGTTCTAAGTTATCGCAGCACCTAAAACCAACTATGATGTGTGCATTTTCGAAGGGGAAAGATGGATGTCAGGTACGTTTAATTACCTTTAATTTGTCGCGGTAGGTAGGTTACTAACGGTAAGGATACGGTTAGGTATATTACTAACCGTAAAATCAAGCGTAAACAATGAATTAATCTTATGATAATAATATCAATATGGGAGATTAGTTGATTGTAATGTAGCATTGTGTTACGATTTTTAAAAAATGCATTTTTCTAAATATAGATTGCAATATGACTTTTGATACTACCGATGTTTTTTTAGGTTAAACAAAATGATCGTGAGCAAAATTTCAAACCGTTCTGTAACCAGGAAATTCCTTGTTATTTTGGTGTTATACGAGGATGATTGAACTTTGATTGAAGGAATCCTTTGACATGATGCAATATAATAAAGTATAATAATTACAATAAAGTGTATAATAAATAAATAAACAGTCAATTATATCGATACAAGAAAATCGTTCTGTAACCGGGATTTGAATTTCGTTCCTTCGCCAACATTCTTTCTCTCCTCCATATAATCTCAACGAACTTTTTAAGTTTACGAATTCATTATTTGTATGTTGCTCTGAAGAAATAAATAAATGGGTTTGTAAAATAAACCGGTTTTCAACCTTGGTAGGTACTGCAAAAATTTCGATGTAAAAATATTCACCGATGAAGTTTCATGATTATTAGCTAAGTGGTACCTACTCGAGTTAAACGAAGAAAAATATGATATGAAGATTCTACATGATTTCTTCTGAAAGGAATATTTGAAATAGAATAAGTTGGGTACTTACTTAATAATTGTTTAATAATTAGTTAGATAGGTACTATTTTTTTAAATTTTAGCTGTAATTTTTTTATACTCTTTGCAGGGTGACAGCGGTGGACCTTTGATCGTTTATGAGCCAAGCGGAAAATATATACAAGCTGGTACTTTTATTTTAAAAACATAAATTAACACATCTTTAAAATTATTAACTGATGCCAACATCAGTCTAAAATTAAAACCTTTGAGGATCCCGGAATCGAGATTTGGATAAAGGATTTTTTGCATTAGGGAACGGATTGGATTTTTTTAATAATAAAATAGGTGGACGATGAACATATAGTCGTAAGTGGATACTGTCGTCTATAGGACATACGCGATACATGCCAACATCAGTCCAGAATGACAAATGTGGGCACGCCCCGGATGCACTGCCTACCTTTGTAGACTGGACTAGGAGAAAGGGTTGGGAAAATGGAGGGGGTACGATGGGATCGAAATGCGCTCTGGCATATCTCCTGAACACACTGAAACACGAAGGTACTCGCACATTGGGGAAATATGATAAAGAAGGAAATGCAGTACATTTCAAGGTCGTCTTCTGTGAGAGAGGAGTAAAGTCGCCCATCGAGTGCGCTCAGCGGCTGTGGGAATGCAGCGTGCATTATGCCCCTACAATGGCATGGGTCTGAATGTATCCCATGCTGCATATCCCTTTCACTAGATGAGGGAAATAGGACGGGATGTGATGAGACTAGATCAAATGTGAAGGGAGAGAAAGGAGCTTTGGCAAACCATTATTGACTCCCGAAACATGCTGACACGGTTCACGGCAGTCGCAGTAGGAATTAGTAGCATAATTTGGGCAATCAGATGCATCTTAAGCTTTGGCCAGCCGTCCACTCGTACGATTACAAAAAATTTTGGGTTCGTAAACGACTTACAACAGTAATTTTACAGTTCATATTCGTTGCTCCAACTGAATGAATAGATTTGTTTTACAACGTTACATTTGCCGTTGGCGCTACCTAACTGCTTATTGAATAAGCTGCGAAGGAGTTTGTATTTGTTAGAAAGATCGATTGGACAATGCAGTAGTCTGTTATGACTATTGCATTATCCTATGTGCATTTTTGAATTGCAACTCACTAATCGCATTATAAACACAATTCTTACGTCTACCTATCGAGCTACATATCACACATGTCTACACGAGTGTCATGTCTAGGTTACTATAATTTGACAACAAAATGTGTAATTTCTTTTAAATTCATTTTTACTAGCCAGCTCTCCATTTGAGTATTTTTTTGCAGGAATTGTGTCATGGGGCATTGGATGCGCAGATCCTAGATATCCTGGTTAGTTTTGCTACTGTGTTATAGCTAATTGACTTTAGCAAACGATAGACAAACTCTTACTAACTCATGTATTTTCCAGTTTCCAAATTTTTACTGAAACAAAGCTTTGTGAAACAAGAGTAGATCTAGAAAAAAGGGCGAAGTGTAAATTTATTTTTCCTGTCATCTGCATACGTAACTACTAGACTATCCACAAACATACTTAATCCACACTTCAACTTAATTTTATAAACCCGAAAGTGCCTTTGTCTGTATGTTTGTTACTTTTTCACGACTGAGAACTACTGAACCGATTTTGATGTATTTTCGCCATTCGCCCTTAATGTTTCGGTCGATCAAAGCATTTTTATGTAATGTATCTATATATAATGTCCGGTGAATGATAGGTAGGTACAGAAGTAATAAAATTTTTCCATCGTCCGATATTAGAAAGAAGTTCAAGATTATTACAAGTAAATTATTGCTCTAGTTTGAGTACGCGTTATAATTTACTGCATGTTATTCTAGTAGGTACATACTCCACCAATTTGCATTAGTAAACCTATGTGTTGCAAGGGGACCCTCGCCCTGCGGTGGGACGTTATAGACTGCTATCAATAAGTACCTACTGTAACCCATCAAATCCCGAAACCAGAAAGTAATATAAAATGTTAAGTACTTTTTGCAACAATACATCTTTGAAGTTTGTACGAGTAGTATTTACTAAAGAATGTATGAAAAATTGAACGAAATTTCAAAAGAATACATTGCTTTTTGCAAATAAAGATTCTTTAAATTTTCATTCCTTCTGCTTCCGGAATGGATTGGTTGCTTCCATTATATAGTTGTATTTTACAATTTTATTATTTTATATTATATAGCGATACAGTGATTCTTATTAGCTGACGTGCCTAATATTTTTCAGGGGTATACACCAGAGTCAGTGACTATATTGATTGGATCAACAAACACTCAGCTGATGGAGTTACGTGCGATGCCTAAATACATGATATTTTGCAATTTAAAACATTCCTGCTTAAGTACTTATTATTGTTACCTTCCTAATTCCCACATAAGCATGAACTATGAATATAAATTCTGTTTCAAATCTCATTCATTCGTTAACTACCTACAATCAGAAATAGATCTACATTCTTAATTTATGACTAATAACGAACAAGGACTTTAATAGAATTGAACAATTCGGGGTATACCGTTGCTGACTATTACGTAATTTAGGTAGGTACATAATAATAATAGCGTTTTACCTTTCAATAAAACGCTTATCAATCAACTTACCTCATTCAAAGTCTATAAATGGGAGAGCGATTCTATTTTGCTACCTTGTGACGCTATTTACGTGAGTTTACCCACCTTTCAGTGATTTCTCCCCCGTTCCCCACTAGGTAGCAAGCGGCCATCGCAACGGACGACGCAGACTGCCTCATTGCGGCTCATTTCACCTGGCAAATTGACAGCTTATTATGATTATTTTATAATACCTACTTATGTAATTGAGCACTACCTTTTGGGTAGGCCAAATGGAATATAGGAATATTCTAATAAAGATCATCGTCTCTACATAGTAACATCTGATTTACCTACTTGTAATTGCATAATGTTCAGACCAAACAGTACCTAAGGTTAGGATAAAATAAAGATTTTATTTTATTATTATTTAAAAATGCATTGAAACACTTGGGTGCACAAAAATCTTGCACACGGTTTATTGGACATAATATTTTTCTTTTCTTTTTTTAGTCGTTTTGTAGATATCTACCTATATTTTTTTTCATTCCCCACGTTGTTTTTTTCATTCTCCTATCATAAAATACCATGATTTTAAAAATTTAACGCGCGATTTTCTTAAAGTACGAGATCTAAATAAGTGCTTCCTATGTGAATCGATACGATATTTGATAAATATTTTATGTGAAAAGAGACTAGATAAAGCAAATAAATGTTCATTCTTCAAAAATCAACAATTGGTGTTCGAAGATGAGAATGACTACATACTCGTACCTACTTGTAATTATAGGTAGGTATTATAATTAAAGTGACCCAAACTTTTACCTAGTCATATATTGAATTTCTTTACTTTTTATAGAATTATTATATCTTTTTAATATGTAGGTAGACCTAGGTAGTGGAATAATGGTGGAAAAACAGGATAATCGTCTATATAATACCTAATAAAAAAAATATCTGGCCGTAGTGAGTAAAATATAATTTCCGAACGTATAAAATGTAATAAAATCAAGTGAGAGTGCGTGAAATCGTATGCCAAAATTTTTGTCTTTTTCAGTTATATATACCTACTTTATAATACGATTGTACAAAAAGGAGTATGAATTCCGGAGAATGTGGCGTACTCTTAAATTAGTGGTATAATTACCACTTTAGGCTGTGTTCCAAAACATTTAAAATTTGCAATTTGACATATTGCTTCTCTTACTATTATAGCTAAATAGTTGTATTGTCAACTAGCGAATTTTGTAATTTTTGGAACGCATTCTTATTTGTGCGACAAGCGAATAGGGATGTAATTCTTTTTGAATTAAATCGATCTTCTAATCGATTCGGATCGAAGGCCAATGAATCGAGTGTTGATTAAATCTGTGCCCTTGTAATCGATCTTCGATATAGCGATTTGTTTGCATTTTATTAGTATGCACTTGAAAAGTTGTAAAAATCAGAGAAACGAGTATATTGGTGGAATATATACTATATACATTGGAATAATTAAAATACAAAATCAAACGCATCTTTTTACAACTACTACTTTGCTAACTAATTTTTATAATTTTATAATGAATACTTACTAGTTACAATTTACAATTTAACTTAAAATAAATAAATTTAACTTAAAATTTAACAATTTAACTGAAAATAAAGGAAGTGTTCCAATATCTACGATTTGTCATTTAAAAAAATCGATTCGATTTATCAATTCACTGCGTGAGATCGAGGCAAGTAATTAATTTTAGTCAAAATAATCGTTTTTTCGATTATTCTACATTGCTTAGAGACGAACGGACAACTTGGGACAAGGAACAAATAAATCGCGGTCGTTCACTTTTGGTATGTCCTACTTGACGTTGCGTTGGTGTTTTAGATTAACTTTTCATTGTAACAAATGTAGTTTAACATTCATATTCAATTAAATTTTACTGATATGAAATAGCGAACAGTGTAAAAAATGCCTAGCATAAGGAAATACCGACGCGACACAAGCGAAGTCAGCTGTTGTTTGAAATATGTTATTTTTGGTGTAAATGTTTTGTTCTGGGTAAGTTTTCTTTCATATCCTGTCACGCTAATTTATCATAGTTATTGCTATATGATGATTTTGCTAATATGGTATTATTTAAATAGTGCAACAACTTGTATATTTTCTAGAGATTTCTTTGTCTTGAAGTAGTGCGTGGAAAGTTCAAGGTTTTAGAGGAGAAGGTAACTTGTGTGGCGTGTACTTACACTAAGTAAAACTGGATGTCCGATTTGCTATGTATTCAGTTCATTAAAATGTTTCTTACAGATTTTGGAGTTCAGTAATTGCTTTTTGAATTGAGGTCTCTCTACATTTGTTTTACATATTATTCTATTCATTTGATTAATGACTTGTCTGGTATATTGTCAAGATTTGAATTTAGTTGAGTGTGCATCATTCTTGCCTTATTCAATGACTAGAAAAGAAAATAATCTAACTTTTTTTTAATACAGAATTTTTTTTTTTTTTTATGTACTAAGGCGGCAGACGAGCATACAGTCCTCCTGATGGTAAGTGGATACTGTCGCCCATAGACATCCGGGATACATGCCAACATTAGTCCAAAATGACAAATGATGGCACGCCCCCGGATGCGCTGCCTACCTTTGGAGATATAGGAATGGATTTGGAGAAAGGGTTGGGAAAATGAGGAGGGATAGGATGGGATGGGAATGGGCTCTGGCACATCTCACTCACTACCGAAACACGTACGTACATTGGGGAAATACGATAAAGTGGGAAATGCAGTACATTTCAAGGTAGTCTTCTGTGAGAAAGGGGTAACGTGGCCAGTCGAGCGCGCCCAACGGCTGTTGGATTGCAGCGTGCACTCTCCCCGCTCATTTATTTTTTTTAATTAATCTGTATTAAAAATATTTTTGTAATTCACTACAAACTTGGGCAGATATAAGCTTGAGAATATTTAAGAATATTAAATATATATAATTTGCTTTTCTAAACTATTTTAATATTTTACACTACACATATTTAATCTAAAATAGTGTAAGATATTCAGCACTTTAATCAAATACTTTACGCATAATTAAAATTATACTCGCTTATATGCAAGTTATAAAAGGCCAACCATGTTTCTAAAAATAAATAGTATTTTTTATAGGATTTTATTTTAATAGGAAGATGGCGGCAGACATGCAGGTGAGCCACATGATGGTAAGTGGTCACAGCCACCCTTGGACACCTACAACACCATGGGGCTTGCTGGTGCATTGTTGACCTTTCACAATCCTGTTTACAGCTCTTGAAGAGCCCCATACTGTAGCGTAATGGAAAAACCTTAATTCCTAGAAAACAGGAAATTCCCTAAATATTTACAGTATTAGTTTACTTTATTACCATTATTACAGCATCTAAGGTTTTTTATGGGTAAATAAATACATATTATTTCTTTTGTTAATGGATTTCCCAGATGAAATCTCAATGAAAATAAAAAATGAATTTGAAATATGATAAAAGGTCTGTGATAATATAATAAAATAATATATTCATTTCTCACAGTTAAATTAACATTATCAAAATTAAAATTTCTGCGAAGTGACCACAGCATCACAATACACAAGCTAATTTCTGTCTAATCCTTGCAATTACACAGATCAGATCACATTACACATTTATACAATCTATGATAATTTGTATTGCATACATTTCCAGTTCCTTGGCCTCATAGTGTTGGCAGTGGGCATTTGGGCATGGACTGAGAAGGACACATTCAACAATCTATCCAGATTGACAAACATTGCTTTAGATCCTGCTTTCATATTGATATGTGTAGGTGAGTCTCTAAACAAGTTTTTGTTTACAATTTTCTGAATTTTATTTTTTTGCCTATAAATACATCTATATCTGCCATAATCCATAGCCTATGGTTAATTATGTTTCTGCTTAAAACTTTTGTACCTATGGTAAGCATTTCTTAAACAACATTTAAAGTTTATCTTTGTAATATATTTTTAAATGTTTTTTCATCTCTTGTAAAATTTATTGATCAACCTGTGCTTATGTTTTTTTTATTTTGTTTATTTATTTAACAACTTAACATTATAAAATACAGGTTACAATGGGTGGTGTTTTCATTGGGCGGCCACAATCACACATAGTTACGTATAATATAGTTACTTTGGAATAATATAGTAACTAATAAAAAAACAGAGATCTTACAGATCTTTAAATAATTTCATTTACCTGGTATCATACAAAAGACCTATTATAATAAATGCGACTGACTGATTGTGAGTAAAGTGTGTATCGTCGGTGTGAACTTATCACTTTGATTAAGATTTTCTAACTTAAAATTTTGCTGTTTCGAGATATTGATTTAAATAGAAACATGCTCTAACATGCTTTTTTAAAAGTAAAGCAATAAGAAATTGTTATTTTTTTAAGGTTTTCACTATAGTCTTAATATACCACTATATCCAAGATACTTGAACATTATTTAATTTTGTAGATATCATAAAAGGTAATAATGGATGAGAATGGATGAAAGTCATGTATAATGTCGAGTAGGAGGGGCCTGTATTTAGCAGTAGACGTAAACAGGTGTATGGTAATGTATTTATAACGGTTAATGCATGTTAGGTTCGAAATCTGCAAAAATCTCAATTTTATAGTTATAATACTAACAATATTCATCTATATCGGTGAGATATTTATAAAATTTCCACAATGTCTGTATCCAAACCCAAATGGTGGTTGACGGTGCTGCAATATGCAGGTTTTTAATGAATGTGCAGAAATGTAATGTGTTGTATGTTATTGCAGGGACAATTACGTTTATAATTGGTTTCACGGGTTGCGTCGGTGCCTTGCGTGAGAACACATGCTTGCTGGCTTGCGTGAGTAGTTGAGTACTAATTACATAGCATTATTTTCTTTGTAATATTTATTGGAACATTGGTACGCATTGCGGCAGTGACACATTAATAAAGTATGTAATAAAAACTATACATATAGTAAAATCTAAACAAAGCCGCGTCTGTACATAAAATATTTATAAAAAGTGATTGCTGTAAAAAGTACGAATGATATAAGTTAAAAAAAAAATGGAATTTTTGTCTGTCTGTCTGAAAGCATATCGTGCAAAAACTATGGACGGATTTTAATTAAACTTATAGCATAGTTTATAGATCATGTGTCAGGTTAACATTTAGGGTTATGTTATCTACACTGCTAGATGATAATATAATAATAAAATCATCTATACCGGCATGATACACTGATAAATCGACTATGGTCCGGTTCTTATAGGAAGAGATAACATAAATCTTTAACATGGAGTAAAAATCATATTACAATTCAATGGCCGAATTTTTTTTTCTATTTATTTGAGTTATGTTATAACAAGAAAGACTGTATTTACATAAAATGATTTAAATACGGAACTGTCAGTGCTTTTCCTATGCTAACCGGACCATAGTAATCTGGTTCTGATTAAGTGAAGTCATGGGAGAGGGTCAAGTTACTACATAAAATCGTTTTATATTCACCTATTTACTATCAAATATAACGATAAGTCACTTTCCATCAGGTAGGCTGACCTTGTTACTACCTACTTCCAACACGATTAAAGGTTTGTGTACATTTTTACAGTATGCAGTATTTCTTGCGTTACTTCTGTTGGCCGAGATGACTGCGGGAATACTGTTCTTCGTCTTCAAAGACTGGGTAGGTCATGTTGTCAACTGCATTATCATAACCCCATTTCATTCCTGTAGCTAGTAATATAATCACGGATTTTGTCATAATGACTGTAATTAAGGCTTATTTCTGTAGTTTTACACACAAAATGATCCATAGTCTAGGGGGAGGATGTGGGGATTCAACTCTCAAATTCTCCCGAAATATTGTGGTATATAAATGTGTTGCGTATTGTTCGTTTTTTTCGGTTTTCCACCTCACTAATTACACTACTGTTTATTTATCATTTTTGTTATCTTTTCACTTTCCTTTTATCTGCAATCTTAATAAAACATTGCAAAATCATACCAGCTTATAATTTTTTTTTGTGTATATATGGCAATGGTGCAATTAGCACATACTGCCAGTGTCAAGGACTCCTCGTAATAAACAATTACAAAGTCCAAAACGTATTAAGTAAGCCAGTTCACTTCTCAAGTTCCCGCCAATAACCCAATAAATACTCTTTATTGCTTAAAAACAGTTATTACATGTGCAGTACTGTACACATATCTTTAAATAAATAATAGAATACAATAGGCGACCTTATCGCTAAGGCGATCTCTTCCAGGCAACCTTACGATATAGAAAAATAAAATAATTTATCTTTTACACTGTTTTATACCTGCTTAATATTTCAATGTAAATTAAAAAATAAAATGGGAACAAAAAATTGACGCAATTTTATTTCATTGGTCATTAAAACAATTCCACCACCTCACAAATTTCCTGATAAGGATTATTGATTATTCGATTTATTATTGACAATATCAGTGAAATTCTGTTGACGTGGGTGGAGCTTTGGCCACAAACAGCCAATTAGCGCACGAGTTGTTGTCTCAGAGACCACGATCGGTTATTGCGATTTGCGTGCATCTTTTTAAATTGTTTTCCGTTAACATAGTTGTGTTTTTCATTTTTCTATTCCCCGTTGATTTATTTGGCGTCACCATGGAGCCTCACTTTGTCTCAATGTCAGGTACAAGCTGAAGTGAATGTACACTTCCATATTTCAAACTGATAGCGACATAAGTAAAAAAAAGAAGAAATATAAAATCCATATAAAACCCTATAAAAGCGTGACTATATCAAATATAATCATAAAAACAGTAATCAATTGTTGTCGAACATATTTTTCCTTTTGTATTGCTTTTACTTGCGGTTTACTAATTATTTTAAAGATGATCAAAAAATATTATGTGCAGTTCAAACTATAGGTATCTATCAAAAGTATTTGGAGTCCTAAGAATGTTTTTTTTATAAGAAGGCGGCAGACGAGCATACTGTTCACCTGGTGATAAGTGCATACTGTCGCGCAGGGATATTTTGTTAATCGTTTTAATTTATATCAATTTATAATAAAAATAAGAACTGTTCGTTTCCGCTTTATCCGCTGATCACATATCGCTGATCAATTAATCATTTTCACTTATCAATCTATAATTTTCTCTGATCGAACCTCAAATGAAATACTGATCTGTTAAATGGTACCCAAATAAGATTAGATATACTGAGGATGGGATTTAGAAGATTGTTTAAAGCTGATAATATACCATACTTGATTAGTTTTAAACTATCAAAATAGAATAGTTATGAGTACAAATAAAATTTGTATAATTGGGTGAAAAATAACTAAAGTCCTTCCGAGAACACTATCAAAACTTGTCATCGTGTTATCAGTAGATAAGTATTGTTTATAAGGATAGTATGGTATTTACCCATTTATGTTCTTACAGATAAAACAACAAGCAACAAGTGGGTTCCAGACTTTCATTACGCACTATAGAGAAGATCCCGATCAGCAGAATTTAATTGACTGGATTCAAGAAGACTGGGTAAGTAGTGCTTAATTTTTGTAATGCTTGGTTTTATTTTCATTAATGAGAATAAATGGTTAAATGTGAAAAACTATTACTTATTATCCACGGCTCTATAGTCTTTCATGGGCTTTAGCCTGGTTCAGTATCCTCTTCCATTAGAATCTGTTGGTTGCGTATGGTATACTCTTGTTTTCTTTTCATATATGGCAATGGTGCAAATAGCACTTACTGCCAGTGTCAAATTTTCTTCGTAATTAAAGTCAAAACAATTACATCACATTTTCTCAATCTCCAGTCACGTCGAAGGAGTTGCTCAATAAAATGATGTAGTTTTACTAAGGACAGAGATGGACTTCTCAGAAACACGAAAATGCATTCTCATGCTTTTATTTGATTATCACAAACATGCACAAATACTAGGCACTTGAGGTTTAATAAACTATCACTATTAAACTATAAAGCCTTTAATATATATTTTTTACATTAATCAAATATAAACTTAACCATCACTTCTCGAGTTTCCGCCAAAAAGTCCGGTATGCGCAATTGAAAATGCTTCTTCTACTGGCAGGTTTTCGCACTTAGTAGAGCTCGGTGACCCGACCATTGTACGTGTCCGTTTACTCCCAATATGGATGTTCGGCGATTGCAGCAACACCGGCCATCCCAGCTCCCTCCAGCTCTGTTTTCTTTAAGTTTTCCGTAAACTGAGAAACGCTGGTTTATTTCTCCAAACAGTATACTGTAGAATTTATTAGACAAATGATGAAACATCAGTTTTAAAAATATTAATACATTTCCAGCTACAATGCTGCGGTGTGGAGGGTCCGCGCGACTGGGATAGTAACGCTTACTTTAACTGTTCGAGCGGAGCCGTGGGCTCGCGCGAGGCTTGCGGCGTGCCATTCAGCTGCTGCCGGAGCAAGCCCACTGACGTGATCCGCAACAAGCAGTGCGGGTACGACGTGAGGAAACCCAGTTATGTAAGTAATGTACTTCTAAATATAAATTGAATATAACCAGCATGCTAATCCCTCAATTTTCAGTGCCATGGACGTGTTCAAGGATTGCGTTGTGCTCTTCATTTGCTGTTGGAGCAAGCCTTCGTGGCCTGACGAACAGTGTGAATATGAGGAAAGCCATGTATATGAGTATTGTGCCTATTCGGATCGTAATATTTGATCAAACAGCGCTATAAGCTCGTGCATGACTTCTAGCAGTGTGTCATTCGAGTGAGCAAGACTTGTAACATCAGCAAGTGACCGAGTGCATATGATATGTAGTACAGTTATTTTTTTATTAGTTCTTGCCGTGTTTCGATTAAGGACAATAATGTAGTTAGATTATTATAACTTTGTACATTTTTCTTTGTAAAGTTATTATGCTCGTGGGGTGGTCGGTGGGATGCGTTGTCCATGAATAAATAAATGAATCTTTCTATTATAGAATAAAACTATCGGAATAAATAAATGAATCTTTCTATTATAGAATAAAACTATCGAATTGTATCTGTTTACAACTACAACTGTCACATCATAAAAACAAGCGAGATATGCGAAGGAACCGTAGCGTGTGATACTGCATTATGCTCAAAATAAATTCATGATTGCTATCACAGTCGGACATGAGTGTAGTATTGTTTTTGTCATTTGTTTCAAATTGTGTGTGTGCTAATCGGAACATTATAGATCTAATATGTACAACGTGACAAATGTGTGAGAGACCTTTGTTTATAATAGCGATTTAGTGATTGACACGCACACTTAAACTTGTTTTTATTATCTGAGGATCAGCATACCATACCATTAATATATGTCTTTCCACTGCTGGATATAGGCCTCTCTCGAATCTCGCCACCACACACGATCTTCAGCTCGTCTCATCCAACCACCACTGGTGAACTTCTTCAAGTCGTCCACATGTTCAAATTGCGCTTCCCGGCACGTAGCATCCATTTTTTTTTTATAGAAGTGTCAGACGAGCGGGCAGCCCACGAGATGGTAGTGGTCACCGCCGCATATGGATAACTGCTACACCAGGCGGGATGCGGGTGCGCTTGCAGAATCCCGTTCACAGCCCGTTTGAAGAGCCCCATGTCGTAATTAAGTGGAGAAATCTCAGTAGGCAGTTCATCCCATAACTTTTGGGTTTGCGACCGCACTGTGCGCAGTAACTCTTTGTCGGGGAACTCATTCGAGGAGTTCGTTTCGGTACTGAGGGGTCAGCGTAGTATGTAATATTGTGTGACACCAGCAAGTGAGCGAGCGCGTGATCCACGAGCGCGGCTGCGTGCCCGCGGCCGAGGACTGGCTGCAGCGGCACACGGCGCCCGTCGCCGCCGCCCTACTCGCGCCCGCCGCGCTAAAGGTCACATCCAACACTACGACACGATGCTTATTTTATTGTTATTAATTTATTTTAGATAGATAAATAGAAATTTTATAAATAGTTATACACACAATGATCGACTGATCGCATACAATTCTTAAATGCCTTAAATATACAGAAATGAAAGCAAACAAAAGACATAAATTAAACAAGGCAGTAAAACTGCGCGTCGAAAGGACATCCGTCTCGGCACAAGCCGTATACCAGGATATTGGCGCTGATTTTCACACAAAACGGAATTTTATAATTTTATTCTTTAGTTGTAAAAAAAAATGAGCTAGTGCCGTAAAAATTAGTACTGAACGCTTGAGCGCTTAGTGCTTACAACACTAGGCAACACTAGTCAACATTTTTACAACACTAGTCGCGTTCATTTACACTCTTGTCGTACTGTATTTTGCTATCTGCTCTTCTCTGTAGTAGTTAATGGGTTTGCGACGTCACTTTACCATCATAACTTCAGCTCATGTATTTTACAAAAACGTAAAACATGTCAAAATATCATTGAGCTTATTATTACACGTCATGTAAATGTATTTCTATCATTTATAGTTATTTCATTAGTTATTTGTTCATTAGATTGTATTACAAAATGGTTCAACAATGAAACGAATTGCATTTAACTTTGAAACTGTATATTTCACTTACTCTTAAGGAAAATGAGAACTTGTAAATTAGTTTCTTTGTTGAGCCGCGTTGTAGAAGCACACATTTTCATACCTTTTTTTTCTTTTTGTTCTAGAACTTTGACGTAGCTAAAATAATATATGACAAAGGCTGCTTAGAGGCCGCAGAGGAGTGGTTTGACCACAACTTATTGATCGTAGCTACATCCGCTGTTTGTACCGCTTTTGCACAAGTAAGTTTCATTTTGTAGACGCACCTTTATTATTTTGTTAATGGTCTTTATATGTAAAATTGTCATTAAATTGATGTTTAAGTATGATTTATAATTATCGGTATTTATGTAGAAGTAAATAATTTAAACAGCAATTAATTACTTGCAGAAGTGCGATTGAATTCAATGTTACAGTAGCCACTGGTTCGAATATGACTGTTCTTGCTTGCAGACATTATTTTCATATTTGCGTCAAGTGTTTTCTTTATTTTCTATTCCCTTTAACCGAACCTTTGCCGATGACGCACTAGGCGCGTTATCAATATCTTTCAGGCGTGCTAAAGACGTGCCTGGCGCGGCAATATCATAGTTGTGAGAAATGTCACTATATGTAATGTCCCAGGTGTCCCAGATTGAGCGCCATTTTTTTGTTTGGCGGTTGGCAACTGGTTTGTTTATAGATGTCACATATGACAGTTGCAATTAGTCAACATGGGACGCTACCGAAAGAGCAACGCAGTATGAATTTTAGAGCAGTATGAAGTGGACCAATTGTTTTGGCAAAAAATCATCATTAGTGACGAGGCCCATTTCCACCTTGACGGATATGTCGTTATACAATTTGACGTAAATGCTTTGTTTTGCAACATTATTTGCATTCCTAACATTAGAAATAAAATTGTACTAGACAAGCCATTTAAATTGAAGGTTAATATTAGTTTATCTACATATTTCGCAATGAAAAAATTGGTATTGTTATCATCGTAAAAATCGCATTTATGACTCGGCTTCCTTCGTCAGATCATTATTTGGATTCGGGGATGACTCGCCACCTTAATAAATTGGACACTCATTAACTCGTCCCCTCGACACTTTATTTATCTGGATACTATCGCTAAGTAATAATTACTTTCGCTACTTTGATACAATCATTTTTACAAAACAAAAGTTCCATTTAATATTTTATTCATATGACAATGCGGGATATGCTAAATAAAGTTTATTTTATTGAATTTATTAATAATAAGAAAGTTAAATAAATGTCTCGTGTGGTGATTGCCGGCTATAGAATATCACCATCTCTTTCCGCATAGTGTCGTAAAATGCGATTGAGGGACAACAAAGAGGCTACCACAAATCCCCGAGAAAATACACCACCTCTAGAAGAGAACTCGTCTACGCGTTTGGCCAGTATGTCATTTTAAGACCTTACATCCCTCGTGCACAAGATAATGTACATGAGGAGGCCCATGTCCATCACTGAATACTGAAAGGGCTGCTTGCAGTTGCAGCTGTATTTGTTTGCACTTTATACTATTATGAAATATTTATTTATGATATGATTCAGGTATTCCTGTACTTGGAGTGTCGAATTACTGAAAAGTAGCGAGTCTAAGAAAGTAACTACTCAGGGAGAGTGTCCAGATAAAGAAAGTGTTGAATGAGGGAAAGTTATGAGTCAAATAAATGAAAGTGGGCGAGTCATCGCAGAATACCATTTTTTATTTACTTCAAACAATTGCAGATCCTCGGCATATGCTTCGCTCAGAACTTGCGCGCAGATATATTCGCGCAAAAAGCAAAGTGGCACTGACAATCAGCCTCTCCCGCGGCGGTGTGACGCGCACGCGTCACGCGCCCTCGACCCGTGACGCGCCGCCCGCGTCACACTACGCACGTGACCACAGAACGGTAGTGACAGAATGTGACGCAACGCAGTTCCTGTTACAGTAAGTTAGCAGTTGGTTGATGTGTGAAAGAGAACGGGGAAATAATAGCAGTGATAGCCTACGGGTACCTATCTATACTCCGCTCACATTAATATGATCGTGAGTTCAAATCCTCGCCCTGTACCACTGAGTTTCTACTTAGATCGATTTTTAAAAATTGTCATTAGCTCGGTGGTGAGCGAAAACATCAGGAAACCCGTAATAATCTAGAAATACATATATCCCAGAAATAAAAAAAATTATATGTATGCACTAATCCACATTGGGCCCGCGTAGTGAATTACGGCCCGAAACCCCCCAGTGATTCACTAGGGGAGGCCTGTGCCCTGCAGTGGGACAATTAAAGGCTGATATAGTAGAATTATTCAACGTACAATGTTCTCACTTTTACTGTAGTTCGTGCTGAATGGGGTTCGCTTTTGATATCACATTATAAAAATTAAGGAGATGATCTATTTATATCTATCCATTTGCGTTAAATCTAATTAATATTAATTTTGACCCCATTACAATTTTCTTAGTTATTTTCATTCGTTGACTCAGCCAAAAAATGGTTTCATTAAAGACCTTTTAGCGGATCTCATAAAAATTATTTTCCATTTATTTTAACATTCGATAGTAAAATGACAAAATTTTCTCCATTTTTAGAAAATTTCTAGAAGGTACCGAAAAACAGAAAACGTCGCTTTATGATAATATACTAACCGTTATAATTTTTATTTACCGTTCAAATCAAACAATTCAATATTTAACATTTATTACGCCACATACCCCGATAGTATAAATAAAAGATCCGAAGGCTGTATTATCAGGCCATTAGGCCCGCGTTACTTATTATGGTCCAAAGGCTCCCTCTGAATTTCAAGGGCAGACTTGTGTTCAGTCGAACGTTCTTTTTCACACATCGACAGTCGGTATAGCGCATAGTGAAAAAGTGTTGTTAAAAACATGCATTTATTTACACAAATGTTTATATGATACGTGTTTCAGCTTGTTACATAATATAAAGGTACATATACATACCACAAGTAATTCATGTTTCCTTTTCATCTTACCATCACATGGCTTCACGACTATTCTTCTCACATTTTTGAAATTCAATGATTTAAATCATAAACAAATCTTGATTATATGAAATTTCCAAATGATTATTTCATTTTTTTTATTTGAATTTACATATTGCCAAACCCACTCTAATTCCAATGGTAGGCGATGCAGCCGGAGGCGGGTCAACATTCGTCATTATTGATTGATGTTGACGAATGTTGGCACACCCTCACGATACTACCAGGTGAACTGTCTGCTCGTTTGCCATCTTTCTATACATAAAAATACAATTAGTATAGAAATATAAAGGCTTTATAAAGGAATGTTGGTTATATCTAAATTATAGTCTTATTTATGAAAGTCGTGCATACTTTAAGAAATAGGAGGACTAAGACAGGTTTTGTTAAGACAAGAGAATCAAGTCTTAATAACTTATTGACACTTATGTTATAACTTAAATCATTGTAAAAATCCTTTATCACTTCCTACCTTGGCATTTCTTCGAATCTCTTCCAAGTTCCCTTTATACTTTGGACAATTCTTCTAACTACTTATATCGCAAATATTTATAAATTGTTGACAAATGTTTATAATAATTGTTAGAATTATCCATTGTGTAATGTCATTGTGTAAAGTCAGTTTCAATACAACTCGACGCACTGCAGCCCAAAATGTTCATCAAGTAGGAGCCTTACGAAATATCTTACAATATGTATAAATGTATAGTCTCGGCAGAATGACACTTAAAAGTGATTCCAAGCGCTTGTTTACGCTTTGTAGCCCAGTAAAATTAGGATTGAATAAAATAAAAATTGCTCTAAAGCCGCCATAAACTTTTTATTGTACAATTTTGATAATAATAATAATTTTCCCGGAAAGCTAATAGTTTTCGGGAATGGCGAAGAAGCTGAAGATTAAAATTTTTGCAAGTAGACAACAGACGTCTATATCTCAGAATTGGTTTATTACATGAAAAACCTAATAGGCATTTTTTTATATCAAATTTCAAGTCCTGCATTATAATAATAAATATTTTCTCCCAAGAACTAATATTTCTTTGAGAAAATGCCCAAAAGCTAATCGTTCCACGACAATTTTTTTCCTGATATTTATAATTACACTTCACACACTAAAATCCCCCTTTACGGCAATTTTTATTATATTCAAAGCTAATTATGTTTTATTTACTGGGCAATAGTTATTTGATATAAGTTTTCTTTGAAGCTGACTGTACTCTAGCAATGTGTTCAAATATTGGCCAATTACTAGCCTTAACGGGAGCTGTGAGATGAATTTAGTATTGTACAAAAGACTATAAATATGCAAAAATGAATCATTGGTAACTGCAGTTAACATAACACTTTCGTACATACCTGTAGTATGTTCATTCAAACATTCGACGCGTATTTGCTTCCAATTAAAGAGAAAATTTAAAGCAGTATTGATAATAAATAAATGTTGTGAGAGTATTTTGAATGTTATACAATTTAAATATAGTATTTGCTTTATGCCAAGAAATGTTAAACGTCAAATTCGATCTCATATATCAAACATACGCTAAACGTCGAGCAACTACAAACTGGTTAGGTTCGGGCGCGGATACAGGATTTCGCAAGGGGAGGGGGAGGGGGGGGGGCAGGTGGTTCAATTTCTTTGTAATTTTACCTATCAGAAAATTTGTTCTAAGGGAAGAAAACTTTTTAATTTATTTGTTAAAATTTATGATAGTGCTTTACTCTCGGGGCAATTGCACCCATTGCCTCCCACCTAAATTCGCGCCTGTTTGCGTCCGTGATAGAGTTATTGTAGTGATTTTAACGTTGTATTCTAACCGAAAGAATAAGATTGTTCTGCAAAAAATATATTTGTGGTTGGTGCCAACTAACCGCTCGTGGAATATTTTAATAATGAGCTGCAAGTGAGTTTATATTTGAACTTTCTATTGGGCGAATAGTATGCGTTCGTTGATAGAAGTCACTGAAAGTTGGCATTTAATTTTTTAAATGTCGCATCGCAACCAACACGGTATAAAATGATTGTTTAAATTTATAATTGATTTGTTAGTTTACGAGTTAAAATTCCGGATTTTTTGATCTTGTACAAGTCACTTCTACTAAATGTGTTTGCTAGGATTTTTTTTGCTTTAATCAATCTTACAATTAAGCGTCAACATTCGGGTCGCGAGTAAAGCAGCGGGAGAATAATGGCTAAATAACATTAACTACTTTCTTATACTATTTAATACTATCGATAATTAGTTTATAAGGAATACTCATTGGTTTTATAATTGGCTCTATACTTTTTTTCTTAGACTATAAAAATATGTATTATCGTAATGTTATTGCCAAATTATTTCTATTTGACTCGGTAATTTATTTAATCAGTGTTGTTATTATGCTTTAAAGTTAGAGAGTAATCTCGTTTTTATATATTGCACAAATTTAGCTTAGCTTATTGTAGAGATCTTGTCATTAGTACCTAATAAATCATTGGCCAATCGGCGTTTGCACGATTACAAACATTTTTTGCGTTCGTATACAAGTTATTGTTTGCAATTTAACGTTCATATTTGTCGTACTAACTGAATGAATGTTTGTTCTGCAACGTTATATTTGCGGTTGACTCTACTCGACCGCCTCTTGAATAAATTTATAATGAACCGCAAAGGAGTTTGCATTTATTCGAACGCTCGATCGGACAATACTGTATTTTATATTTTGTACTATCACAATCCACTTTCTAATTACCTAATATTTTTACTTATTAGTTTTTGTATGAGTATTGTTAGTATCTAAAATTTTTTTTTAATATAATCATATTTTACACATTCCCCCGATACTTTGTAATACTTTTAGTCATAATACTTATGTGCCTAAAACTTGAAGAACTCAAAAGGATGTCTCAATTACTTAATTTTGATCTCTAAAAATGGATTTGCTCGATATAATTTTAATGCCGCAATAGCCTTTAAGTTGAAACATAACAATAAAACTGCTGCCTTATTCTGTACAGAAAGATTACGTAATGTTGCTTGTTGATGTGTTTTTTATATGAATCGATGTTTTGAAAATAAATATGACTGGTTTGTGCAACTATTGTAACGGAGTATTCACATTGTTGGGTAATTTCTAAACTCATTCATACAGATTAGTAGATGTACATGTACAATTAGTATAAGTACACAAAATTAGTATAAGTAAGTACAAAATAGATAAGTTTGCAGGCAACTGGCCTTGCTCACTGCGTACAACAGCACCCCCCATGTGTGTGTCACAACTTTTTACAGACGGCTCTCGTAGCTTCCGTAGCTCAGTTGCTTGAGCATCTAATCTGTAAACAAAGTCTTATTGCATGCAAATTTATCCATCTTCTAAGTAAACCGTAAATTGCAAATGTTCGTGCAGACATAGTTGTTACATAAAATTTATACCCATATTCGGACGATTAAATTAAAAATATATTATTTAGTTATAGTGTGTACAAGATTCTCGGTTAAGTTTTATTTACACAGGTAAAAAAAAGTTTATTCTTTTTAATCAATTATGTCGTAAACGTGACGTCATAATGTTTAGTTATTCACTGCGTTATAAATTTGTGAAATATATAAACAACTACTTTGTAGTTTCATAAAGAATAAAATCCACATAGGGTCCGGTTGTCATCGGAAGAGCTCTGCTGTCAGTTCTGTATTTAATTCATTTTAGATAAATACCGTTTCTTTCTTAAGTCATATAACACAATAAAATAGAAAAAACATATTCTCAACGGACTATCGAGTTGTAAAATGATTTTTACTCCATGTTAAAGATTTATGTCAGCTGTCGGATCTCGACCTATAGTAACCGGACCAAAGTGTAAAAGTTTCGTGCACGATTCGGAACGCGTCCTACATTATGTTTGAGGTTTGTCGTGTCAATTCTACAAGTCATTATTTTAGCGCCTTTGTAATGTTAAGTAAATCGAGGCTTTTTTTTATAGAAGAAAGGCAGCAGATGAACGTACAATCCACCTGATGGTAAGTGGATACTGTCACCCAAGGACACCCGCGGTACATGCCAATATCAGTCCACAATGAAAAACGTTGGCACGCCTCGGGACGCACTATCTACCTTTAGAGATGTAGGAATGGATTTGGAGAAATGGTTGGGAAAATACGGAGGGATGGGATGGGAATGGGCTCTACTACAGAAACGTACGTACCTTAGAGAATAGGATAAAGTGGGAAATATAGTACATTTCAAGGTGTAATTAAAAATCATCTGAATGGGGTTTAGGATGCCCTAAGCCTCCGACCTCCCAAGCAGTAAACTAAAAACAGAATTGTCTTAAATTATATACCGCCATCCGCGATTAAATCATTATTAATAGGTATATAATCGTAGGGCCCCGGGCCCATACTACTCTATATCATAAATCTTAATTTCCATTAATTGTAGTTAACTAATAAATGCCACACCATTGCATGTCTCCTGTCCACCGCTGGATGTAGGCATCTCTCAACCCTAATGAGATTTCTATATTTGTTGCTACAATATTTGTAATTCTGATCACTATTCATAAAAGCGTCTGGTACGCAGCGCCCCAGTTAGTGTGAATACTCCTTTATTACAAACGAAAGTATTAATAATTACAATTGAAAGTATTGTGAAAGTTGTAATCTTATTTGTATTTATAGATGTAGTGTAGAGATTTATGATATTATTTTTAAAATGACTTATTGTAATCTAAAAATTAATATTTTATACTCAAATATAGAACTTATGAAGAATTTAGCCTTTGTGCTTTATTTTTACACCTTTTAAAAGCGGGATCGCCTAAAGCCCGCTTCCCACTAACCGTACGCTACAGCAGTGGCGTGACGTGTGATTGATTATGTGTATTATGTCTGTCTATACACTATTTCAATGCAATTTAAAAATGTAAACAAACATTGCGGCTTGAGATAATTAACTAATTTATTATAACAATGAAATTACATGAATTAATCTATATACTCAAGGTAAGTGACTTCGCTATATATTGGATGCGAACTGCCGCCATCAGTGCGTAGCCTCAGGGAGCAGGATCGGTGGTTTAGTCGGTTCAAGTTGGAATATTCCATTGAGGTCACGTGGACATGCGGTGCTACCGTGTGCACTGTTGTGCTACGTCTGCAGTTTCCCCGTAGGCGTGCCGCGTAACACGGCCTGAAATTAAATAGTGAGGTGATAATTGTTTGCATATTCATATTTTGATTCATCCAAACTGTAAGTTTGGCCTAGATTTAAATGTTGCGATATTTCAATGATGAGGTTTTGTTTTCGGCAGATTGGATTGGAACGGACTATTAAATTATTACGTAAGTCCATCTTCAGCAAAGAGGCCGACAGACATTCAACTTCGCTGGCCAGCATTCGGGAAGATGTGGCTGCTAATTTTTTGATTCATATCACAATGCCTCAAATCAATACCCACGAAACGACCGATTAGCCCAGTTGGTAGTAACGGTACTTGCTTCGCAAAAGGTCCAGGTTACGATTCCCGGTTGATTTTTTAGTCATGTTGTTCGGATCTGAGTGGTGTGTTCTTCATTATATGTGTCTCTGGACCCACGACACAGGGAATCCTAATGTGGGCTATTGTGTGGCGTTAGTTATATAAAAAAAGATTGCAATGTATCCGGCCAGTTATGACGTACGGTGCCGAAACGCGGGCTTCTACAGTAGACCTGATCCATGTTTAAAGTCGCTCAGCTATACTCTGAAGTTTCTTTGCGGTACAGTACGAGCTCTACACAGGACCAATATCTAGTTACTAACAGAAAGTAGTAGATACACAGTACAAAGTTGTTAGACACGTAGCCGACGTAAACTGTAATAAGTCTGACAGAAATGGTGCATTACTTTCACTTAGGCCAACCGTACCAAATGGACTCGGACGCAACGAATTGCGAGTTATAGGTCCAATACAAACCTAGACTAGATAACAATGCACACGTTTATCTTCAGTCTTCATGTATCTTTTGTTATTAAAAAAATGGTTATTAAGTGAAAATGTGGCCCGAATCAATGATACGTGCTGCCCTCGGCCATCCGTCATCACCTAGGTAGGTGATCATCACATTTTGTAGCTGAGCTGACTTGGTAGCCATCCTAGCAACAGAAACTGATTATGAGCTCGATTTAGTTATATCGAATATATTTATATATACCTATATAGACTAGGTAGTCTAGCCATAAATATTATTACAAAGTTTTTTTTTTATATTATCATTTTATTAGAAGAATTTGTGTTACTTTAGAAATACATTGGTAAGCATTTTGAAACGTTTATTCGAAATGATCACCATTTGCTTTTAACAATCTTTCAAGCGTTGTGGCCAGTTATCGATTGAAACACACCTTTTCCATGGGAAAATTGGCAACTGCCACCATTATGGAATGTTTTAGGGATTTCATGTTAACATGGCGTTTAGAGCATGCCATGCTCTCTAATTTATGCAGACCATAAATCATAATCGAACGGGCTGAAGCAATGCACTGTAATTGAATTTGTGTAATGCAATTCAGCAATACGGTTTTCGTTGTCACCGCACTCCTTTTTAATATTATTGCATTATTTAATAATGATTGGCGCCAAAATGAGAAAAACCATTTTTCACGCGACAATGACAGATCCCCAAATTCAAATGTATTTTTTGTCTTTATTGTGCCCAACAGTTTTTATGGGCCGACTAAGTAGGTATTAATTACATTAATTTACGCCTCGCAGACTTTAGGGAAGGAATGTACCCTATGCCCTTTTCGTGACACCAGGAAGGACGGTGTGAAATTCGCCACGATTCGTTGATGTGTGAAAGAGTTTCAAACCAACAACTTAATTACTTTTTTTACATATTAGGAACGATAAGGATCTATACGGCCCGAGGTGTCTCCCTCATTGTCTCTATTGGCCCTTGATCAGAAAAGTATGACGACAACTGGTTTATACAACTTCTTTGCATCTCGTTATCAACCTATTCATAGGCTAATTGCTAATACAACGTTGTAAGTCATGTTTGTAGTTGCGGAAGAAACCTGTTTATTTAGTTAGAGCCACAAAAAGATTTGTAAAAGTGTGTAAATAATGCAACTAAATAAATAAATAATTTAATTATTGGGTAAAGTTTTTCAATAATAAGTAGGTAACTATCTTCAGTAGTAGGTACCCAAACATGTATAGTTCTTAAAAACCCTTGAAGGTGTTACGTGGGTACTAGATACTTAATAATATCTAAATTAGGTTATCATAAATGCGATATTCAGTTTTATTTCACTCTATTTTTCAGACATTGTATCAGCGTTGAAGTTGAAAAATTGTCTCACGATGAGATGGCAGGCAATAAATAAGAGATCCTTCACTGACACGTTCCAATTCGATTAGAGTCGCATCGAATTCGCGTCGACATCAGCGATGTCACGTTGGATATGTAGCGCGGCGCGAAGTCGGTGACGTCGCTAACCTGATTTAGTGGCAAGCATTGCTGTTGGCGATTTATCTCGCTGTTAGGATCTAGCTAGGCTCTGATGATGTTTTGTGATGTGAGCAGTTTTGTTAAAACGAGCGCTGAACGTTAGAGCGCTCGAGCGCTTGCGCCTAGTGCTATTGAACCTGAACCTTAACTGTTTTAGACTCAAACCATCAAATATACAAAAAATTGGACTATAACGCTCACTAGCTTTTAACACTGAATTCTCAAAGGATTCTGCACTCACCACTCGAGCGTTCAACGCTCGATTCTACAACTTGAGAGTTGGGCTGAGCAGGTGGAGTAAAGTGTCCTCTACATTGTCTACAGTTTGTTACAGTTTTGTTTTTTTCTCAACTATTATACATATTACGATAATCAACCGACATAACATTACGTGACAGATAAAAGGCGACAAGAAACATAAACGTAGACAACGATGTACCTGATATTTACATTTCAACAAGTACAAAATTCATTACAGAGTTCTGAGTGGGCGCCGTCAACAGAATTCTTGCCGTAGATGCTTTGAAGAAGTTTGTACTTTGTAGCACAGTACTCCTTATTACACTATTATCTTTCTATGTATAGTCATTAAATATTCAATGTATTTGAATCCTGTTCAATCGTTAGAATTGAAAATGCTTATGCGTAATATCAAGTGTGTTTCAATTGTTTGACGCCTATTCTATCTTATTTATTCACTTTTATCTCAAAATCCATCTAATCTTGCCATGAAGTTATTTGTCAGTGGTAAACAAGATCGCGGTTTGATTCAGCAGTGGGTCACAGCCTACGGGGCGTCACGGGGGTCATTTGTCACAAGGCCCTAGACGCGATTACGTGCTCGCACAATCTGTCCCTGGACAGTGTCACTCTTGCAAGAGAGAAAAAATTCTGTCATAAATCTGACGAGCTTTTATTATCATATAAATAGCAAAAGAAATTACTTTTTGATTTGTAGGTAGGTAATGTATTTTACCAATAGTTAAGGAATAGTGCTACAAATAGTGCTACAATAGTGCTACAATCTCAATAGTGCTACAACGTTAGACACAACGCCGAATATTGAACGGTGACAACCCTACGAGCTACGCAGCTGTTGCCACAAACCATGGGATTTAAAAAACCTACACAACAACCTGTCTTGAAAATTTACCAAGAACAAACTCTAATTCTACATTCACGCCTTCGAACGAAGCGTTTAATCTAACGGATCGTTTAATGTATCTTTGGTCTAATTCCGTCGCGCACAAAATGTTGATTGATTGAATGTTGATTGTTGTCGTTGATTGAATGTCGATTGATTGAATGTCAAAATGTTGATATGTAAATGATCACATTTTCGATAATGAGGCAGTCTACATACAGTGCGACAGTGTATATAGTAATCAAAACGTGATGTTAGAGTTTCAGGAATATGTAATATAGGCAAATTAATTTATTATTCTCGTAGTACGTTGTACGTAGGTTTTATTACAGTGTGTACGTACGTATGTAGTTCAAAACGGGCCACCACTCTGAATCTAAAATAATGCAGGTACATTCGTAACCATTATTGGGATTTTAGAAACTAATATATTGCCATTTCTGAAAAAAAAATTTTTTCGAGTTGCTGTGGTTAACAACACTGGTTACAAAATGCGAAGTGTGAATAGCGTGTTTGTAGTTCAATCAAATTTCCTTTGATTCGGACGTCAAACCGACAACAAACTCCTATAGAGCTTTTTCAGCCGGTACGATTCTGTCCGGTTCAGATTCTTTAATAAAATGTATAACCCAGTTTCAGCTGTAAATAGACATATAATAAAATCGTACAGACCCGTGTCAGTAGACGAAATATGTTTTGAAAAAATCATTGGAGTGTTCTCTACCAACGATATAGAGCCCAAACCAACCATTTTTAGAATTTAGTCTATCTGAACGTGCATCACGCAAAAACTACAGGCCGGATTTTAATGAAACTTAACTTAGTTGGGTCCTTTTTCTCCAGATCCTTTATTCCCGCGGGAATCATTCTAAAGTTCACGCGAACGAAGTCGCTGTTACCGCTAGTCGTAAATACAGCTAGTTTGTAAATATGTCATAGGTATATGTGTTATAATGTATGGGGTAAATATGTCTCTTGTAGAGTTTGGATGATATTTCAAAAGGGTTCAGTACTAAACTATATTTTATGTTTATCGGTTCCACCTTTGTACTGTACCGACCGTATTTCATTGGGGACACACGTGGGGACAGTTTTACAATAATCTTTACCTCAACATGTCCATCGAAATACAGTGTTAGCAATAAAGTATATTTAATTTTGAATTCTATGAGCTATCTCATAGATTTCAAATTTAATCTCATAATATCTCATTAAGATTTCTATCTCATGATATCTATATATAGGCTTGAGCCTAATTAAAATGTAATACCGAAACGAGCTCTTTTATCGTCCGGTACTGGACTTCCGCTTCCTCGTGAGACATGTATGGCCTTAAAACGCCACGCTGCCGGAGCGAGTTGATCAGTCAACTGTCATAGATGTGGTGTAGTTCCGGACTTGTGGTCGCAGCTTTGTTATCCCTTAGTTGCTTTGTTACGACCATGACCACGGGAAAAAAAGGGGTGGTGCTAGTCTAAAGCCACACGATTCCACACGGCCACACGATGCGGCCATAAAGAGCACACAGGCTTGTATCTTGTATTTACCCAAAAGGCACCTAACCTAAAAAGAAATAAATATACTTTTTAAATTTCTAAAATGTATATTTAGTTGTATGTCTAATTATTTTTGTGAAGAATTTTTTGTCGAAGGATGTTAACATAGGCATTTACGTCTTTAAATCGTCCTTTTCCGGATCTTTACAGGTGGTACATCTTTAATATTCAGCTAGATACAATATCTGCAAATGAGTAATTTATTAAATATTTTTTTTGTAAATAACCTTTAGTATGTAGATACTTCTATATAATATTTTAAATTACTACTACACACATTTAAAACTAAAATTAATGAAATAATAATTAATTCTTTAAAGAATAAGCGACGTCGAATGAGAATAGAGCTAAACGAAAGTTATCGAAGTATTGATTGATTACGTAGCCCTTTGAAACATAGATTTCGCTGACGTAAGTACTAATCGATCATTCTTGCTATAATGCCCTTTTATGAGAAACAGAAGATTGTACATAAAATGAGATCGGCGGTCGGCAAAGGGTACAAAAGAACGAGGACAGTGGCCGGCGGCGGTCCGGGACTGGGGGCCGCTCCGATATAAATCACTTGCTCCCGACGTCAACGATAATGACATATTAACATCACACCGAATAAATATAATTAACAATAAAAATTAATAAATGTCGATATACATTACGACGCGATCCACGTTATTTAAGTACCTACCTAAGTACCTATATTTCCATTAAAGGTAAGACTAATGTTAAGGTATCTTAAAATATTATTGTCACCCGATTCAAGGACATAGAATGAATAAATGGAATGATGAAAAGACGTCAGAAAATGTTATAAAATTATATGTAACATTTTTATGTAATACCTAACTAGGTACCTTAAAGGTAGTGTAGTTTATTTTTAGGTAGTCTAAAAAATTGTAACGTGCTTATTTTGATATGTGTCAGTAAATTCTGTTCAACGAGAATTTGTAATGTGAAAATTTGGATAAGCTGAATGGAGAAACAATTAAAATAAACTCTAAACTGTAGTGTTTTGGGTTGAAAATAAATAATATTCAATTCGAGTGCTTGTGCGATAAACCGCTTCATTGTAACTTGAAGCAACTTTTTAATAACCGGTGCATGCTATTTCAGAAAGCATATAACGAGAGCGCGAGATCATTAAAATCAAGAGTAAATTTTAAAAAAAGAATGTCCGTCTGCCTCGTCTCATAAAAAAGCGTAAACTGCAATGACTATTATCAAACTGCCTCGTGCAGAAATATGCAACGGAGTGCTATGGATTTTACTATAAACGATGCCAGTTTAAAGAGAGCCGTGGTGTGACATTGGAGCTTGTTGTCTGAGTATTTTTGTGGGAAACAGTGCAGATCATGTTAAGGTGGTTGGTGTTTACGACTCGAGAACGTGAGAAGGGCCTCTTTGTCCGCGTTGCAACGAGAGCTGCAAGGGCCGCGTCGCTCATTTGCTGAAAGCCTCCGCCTCAAGTGTCGTCAAAAATCTAGCCATTTTCGTTTCATTCCACATTTAAAATTGAAATGTTTTAAATTTGTAAATTATTTCTCTTGAGATCATTTTTGTCGAAGGCTGTTAGATAGCGCTCACGTTTTTAAATGGGTCCTTCTGTAATTTGTTTAAAATATAACATATTATGTACAAAAACAAAATTTACGCCTATAGTTGACTACAACAGAATTTATACGGCTTATACTTCTACGGTATCACCTGATACCTAAGCTTGAGCATCAGCTCAATTTTCTTATATTTGCATAGCTGCTGATGATTATGCTTATCTAAATTTAAAATTTTTAAAATTTTCTTTTTTAAATTTGCTTTTCTCTACATGTTCATCGATTTGAGAAAAAGAAAAGATATATATCCGAAGACTTAGTATTATAAACTAACGTATAGAGGAGACCTTACAGTGTCGTATGTACACATTATGTCGGGCACACTATAAGTTTCGCATAACTTATAAATAAAACAGTTCGAGTATAGTAACATATTTATTGTTTTTCAAAATATTTCCGTTGCATTTTAAACACTTTTTTATTCGGTTAAACCATTTTTCAAAACATGACCACTGATCTGAGGGCATGTTCGTCGAAAGCTGTTACAGCCTCTTCTGGCCCCGTAAATGGCATACTTCTCATTAAATCTTTGATTTTTGTGAAAACAAATAAGTCACATGGTGCGAGGTCCGTACTGTGTGCAGGAGGTCACGAGCTCCACCTTTTTTTTTTTTTATTTTATGTACGTAGGCGGCAGACGAGCATACAGTCCACCTGATGGTAAGTGGATACTGTCGCCCATAGACATCCGCGATACATGCCAACATTAGTCCAAAATGATAAATGTTGGCACGCCCCCGGATGCGCTGCCTACCTTTGGAGATATAGGAATGGATTTGGAGAAAGGGTTGGGAAAATGGGCAGGGATAGGATGGGATGGGAATGGGCTCTGGCACATCTCACTCACTACCGAAACATGTACGTACATTGGGGAAATACGATAAAGTGGGAAATGCAGTACATTTCAAGGTAGTCTTCTGTGAGAGAGGGGTAACGTGGCCAGTCGAGCGCGCCCAGCGGCTGTTGGATTGCAGCGTGCACTCTCCCCCTATTCTGAAGCCAAAAATGACTTCGCCTTGTTCGCGGTGTGCGGAGCATCATTGTCAACTTGGCATCATTGGCATCATTGCGGAGCGGTGCAAGAGGATGCAACTTCTCGGCCGTTTCTCTTTAACTTTTACAAGAACACTGGGCAAACAAATGGTGGTGTACCACTCAGAATTAACTGTTCTTCAAGTGGGATTTTGCAGACAGGACCAGTCTTGGAAAAAAACGCAATCATTTTTTACCTACGCTTCTCACCTGTCTCAATTTTGTTGATCTGCTGTCGCCTTCGAGCACCCAATCACAAGATTGCTGCTTTCTTTCTGGATCATAACAACAAATCCTCGTTTCGTCTCCTGTCACACTGTCAAACAGCATTTGAGCGTCCGTGATCGTACTTTAGCAACATTTTTTTGCACCAATCAACACGATCCCGTTTCTGTTATGAGGCGAGTTCATGAGGAATCCAGTGTTTTTCCTCAGTGGTCGCAGTTGAGGGCCAACCTTTACGAATCTCATCATAGAATGAAACACGGCCACGATCAAATTCAGCATACCAACGTCTCACGGTGCTCAGATTTTGAAGATGTGCAGCGCAATCTTGCGGAGAAAGGAAACTTTTAAAATAATAAAAAATCATCGCCCTAAAATCTTTTTGCGTTAATTCCATTTTCGCTACGGACTAAGAACTTCAATTTGTGATAAAAACAATTGACAAGCGATTTTAGTCAATAAATGAGGTTTTATATTTTTTTTAAATAACATTCGAAATTCAAACGTTTATAAAGAGCCAGGAGTGCAAAACTCAGTGTGCCCTAGGTATATGCGTAGGTAGGTATATCAATGTGCACCAAATTAATTAATAGGTATTTTATTATATAATTGTTTAATAGTTTTAATACAAACACTTCAATTTTTTTATATACTTATATGCGCTATATGTAGGTAATTATATACATTTTATTATTATATCCACCAATTCGCACTAGATTATGGCCCGGAATCGTCTAGTGATTTACTAAGGGAGGCCTGTGCCAGAGCAGTGTGACGTTAAAAATCGTCGAATAAAGAAACATTTATTTTACATACTCTTATACGATTGCAACTAAATGCTCGTCGCTAAAATTATTCATATACGAGTACGCTGTGTAGTGACGTCATTGATTCATATCTCCGTATAAAGGTCACCAATGATAATATACGAGTATTTATCTTATCCGTAATAGTCAAAAGAACACCCATTGTTAAAATATCGCGCAACTCTTGCCCGTCATTTGCATAAGATCGTCCCGCGCTGGCGAGGACTGCCCGCTGGGCCGTGTTTCGCAAAGACTGGAGGGTTGTATGGGACTATACTGAAGGAGTCTTTTTATGACACCACTCCGACGGTTTATAGTTAGTCATTTCCTTAGGTAGCTTCACTTCACGGTTCCTTGATTTTATGATGTTACTTTCCGGTGTTCAATTTTGTTGTGTAAGTTGCACGACAACATGTTTTTGTTGGTAGCTTCTATTATACATAAAGACTTCTGCATATATTATTTATAAAAATCTAGTTTTGCTCATAAAATCAAGAAAAAGTGAGATCAGTCTCCGCCAGTGAATCTTAAGTGGGTGAAATCGCCCTTCAGGGGGCGCTGGGTTCATTAAGGGGGGGTTACCATCCTCAGATGCAATTGAGGGACATCGAATGGAAAAAGTGGCGGTAGCAATATAAAGGAAAATACAAAAAAAAAGTAAACAACAACATGGTAGCTAGTAGCTAGTAGGCACGATGCCTTTGTGTAACACAAAATCATCGGTTGGCCGGTGAGCGCCCCACGATGTGCGTCCTCGTACTCTTTCGCCATTCAAGAACTCATCTACTCCATTGGCTGCGGCAGATATGGCCTCTGTATTGCCACTTCAGCTTAATTTTGTGAGCTATATCGGTGACTCATTCTTCGTTTCGGATTTTACCCCGCAAGATGCACGAGTATCCATCTAGACATTTTATTATTACTATTTGCTATCGCTATTGACAATATCTGTTCTGTACTGTGCAGAGTAATATACGTATATATTTATTAACATAAAATTGTGTTGTTTTCTAGCAGATTTTCTAAGTGTTTCAAAACAGCTGCTAAAGATGGTCATCCAGCTGGATAGAAAGGAACACAATTATATCCACATAGTGTTTAATATGTATATCGATACGTAAATACGAGTATTAAATAAAATGAATAACAGTAAAAGTAGGAACCAATTTTATAATATTACTATGAGTGTATGTACAACATTGCAGAAAAAGGAAACTTTTGTATTAGGCATTTTAATAAATGTATGATTATTCAACAAAAAACTGCAAGTTGACTTTCTACTACGATCATACCATAGTACCATAGTACACGACTCTACATAAACAGAAGTAACATTAATTACGTGTGCTTATTTTTTGTATATGTATAAACAAAAATATATATATACCTAACTATATTTTAATTTTCATATTTTTCAAAGAAAAGTAATTAAATAAACAGCAGAAAATATTGAAATAATGTGCAGTAAATCAATGATAGCAAATTAAAAGGTGGTTTAGGTTTAGGTACTCTGGTGACAAAGAAATAGTAATCGGACTCTGTCGACTTGGTAATGACATTCATATAGTAGGTACGTAATTTAAAATTCAGTTATTCAAAAATAGGTTGTTAAATAATACAAACCTTTGGCTTTTATAAAACCTACTAAAGTTTGAACTCTGTTTATTAGGCCAACTAAAAAAGTGTTATGCCTTTGCAAAAATTATTTTTTTTAACCCTTAGGCTCATTACTAACGGTCGTTTCATCTGTGAAAACCAAAAACCGTCAATTCATTTATGTTTAACATTGAAACCAAACCATACCGCGATGTAGCTATGTGTACACCACCATCTATTGACGAATTTTGGTACTAAATGAATTCACTCTATTCCACACATTGTCACGAGAAGGGAAGGAATAAATTTGAGCAACAATTATGCAACATGAAGCAGTATTTTTTTAAATTTTCAACGGTTGTCTTTTCTCCATTATTTAAAACAATGAAACAGTAAGGTTTTGTAACTGTTTCAGAATAATACTTTGAATTTTTCTCGAAACTCGAAATTTAAACGAAATTGGTCCAGTACATAGTTTAAATGGCAAATAGCAGGAGTCAACAAAGTTATTTTATATAAATGAACGTATTGATATTAGCCTAATAAGTAACACTATTTCCTTGTAGTCACTTCCTAGTGACTACGTCAAAACCTCCTGTTTTGAACCATAATAATAATTTATTGTACATACATAACATGAAATAAGTAAAGAGGTAGAAAAAGAGAAAGATGTACAAAAGATAAGTTTATTTCCCTTCTTTTATTTCTTCCAGCAGACCCACCTACATCTAATATTTTTCTTAAGCAACTGAATGTTCTCGATATTTGAGACAACTTGATATTTAATTTTGCAGTAATTCTTATTTCGATTGTTCTCTTTCAAACAATGCTCTTGGTTTCAACAACATTGGTTTCTTTTTATTATAACCTGAGGTATTTTCAATAAAAGTGTCCGAGCCAACATTGAAAGCTGTAAACATTCTGTGCGAATATCCGAGTCGCTATCAGTCATAGACAAATTAAGAGTTAAGTAGGGATTTAAGAAAAAATGTAACCTTTAGGGTACGATGGGGCTAACATACCTACACGAAAGTGTAAAAGACCCTAAATAAAATAAAGAACAAAAAAATTTTTTTTAGAAAATATCCGTATGAGTAGGTTCAGGCCTATGAATTTTAGGTATACAGATAATAAATAAAAGATGCGACTTAATTGTAAAGGCATGGGCAGACTGAAAATCAATTGAGCAGGCTCTGAACTTATATATACCTAGTATTAATTTAAATTTAAACATATTTATTAACTGGAAAACCAACCCGGAATCGAACTTTGTCTTTCCGCCCTCTATGCTTTCAGCCACAATCCTTACCGGCGGAAGTTATAAAAAGAGGAGATGCGGCTTATTCCGTCAGTGCTCCCCTCACCGGCGATAAATCCCTACCGATCCCGTGCCATGTCCGCTTGCTAGCTCATTAGTCTTAATAAAACTCGGCACAAAAGTCGGAGCAAAATGCGGCACGCATTTATATCAATTCTTGTGATACTGGCGCTCTCGGCGCCTCGCGCTATGAGTTCCGACATCGGCAGAGACGGCTTTAACTTCTACAAAGGTAGATCTTGTTTTGAATAGTCTCAGCTTATTTTTATTGCGTTAAATATTGTTGGTTTCAGTTTATTGTAACAGTTTTTGTGTAAAACATAAATAGTGTTAGTTATTAGATCTATTAGGCACCGTTTGTGTTTTACGCTTATAATTTCGCTTTACTGAATTATGAATAAAATAGGATATAGGTAGGTACTTAACAATAAAATAATATGAATAACACAAAAATGTTTTAGAAAATGTCTGAATATAGATAAGTACATAAATGGGCAAATAAAAATATTGTTCGATATTATTTGAAGAATTACAGTTGGAAGATTTTCAACATTTATTCAGTCTGCTTTAGTGAGTATATACTAGTTACCTATCGTTATTTAAAAAAAAAAGTAACATATATCAATTTTTAAAACATGAGATCTAGGTAAACAGTATATGAAACAACACAACGTTAGTATTCTATGTATAAACTATGAAAACAGTTTAAGAATCTATTCTCTCACATAAATTGTTCTAGAAACTCAATCTTGTTCGTTAAGATATACCGGCCTTCAGCCAAGACTCCTATTAGGTATTGATACGTACCTGGGCGCTTCTCATGGTTTCACGATCCCGCGCTGCCCTCCCATAGCAACGCCATAAGTCGAGGTCCGTTCTTTCTACCGGTTAACCAGAATGGCAGCTGCTAGGCTCGTTGCACCACAAATGAAAATTGTGGTTGAGCGCCTTCTGCGCTTGTCCTAAACCAAACTTGTCCGGAGCCTCTTGAACGGCCTACAGGTCCACAAGAATTTGGCCATTCCAAAAATCTATATTTTTTTATTTGTCTCAATCGGATGATTACATCTGTCGAGACTATTTTATATTCTACTGAATCTTGGTCGTTTGGTTGCAGATTACCTGCGCGGACGCTCTGATGAAGTCATATTGGAAGAACCCGAGGAGGATGAACAAGTGCTGTGTTAGTAAATGTCATTGTTCTGCTTATTTATTAAGTTTTGGAATTTTTAGGCTTCTGAAGAAATATTCTGGTACTATTTTCATATCGATTCGACGAAATATTCTAGAGAAGACGATTTTAACGACTTTTTCAATTTAAAACAAAGAACTCATTTTTTTTCTAAAGTTATTGATTATTTAAAATTCTATAAAAGATGTTAGTAGTTTGGCGGAACGTTATTATAATCTTTCAATTATGTTTCAATATGTATGTGTGAAAAAGAAGTCAGTAAGTATCTCATTATTTTGTAGCGGTTGAAACAATTTTTTTTTATAGAAAACGGAGGCAGACGACCGTACAGTCCACCTGATGGTAATTCTATACTGTCGTCCATAGACATCTGCGATACATGCCAACATCAGTCCAGAATGACAAACGTTGGCATGCCCCCAGATGCGCTGCCTGCCTTTGCAGATTAAGAAATGGAGTGGAACAATAGGGAGGGATAGGATGGGATGGGAATGGGCTCTGGCATATCTCACTCACTACCGAAACACGTACGCACATTGGGGAAATACGATAAAGTAGGAAATGCAGTACATTTCAAGGTAGCCTTCTGTGAGAGAGGGGTAATGTGGCCAGTCGAGTGTGCCCAGCGGCTGTGGGAATGCACAATGCACTCTCCCCCTACAAAACAAAGGTTGAAACAAATGATTAACGCATCAACAATAATTGTTATTGGAGATCCAAATATCGAAAATTATCTACTGATTGAATAATTTATAAATTCGTTTTCACAACGTAATATACGTACCTACCTCCCATATTAATTAATATATTGCAATTATGCTTAGCTATGTAGTTGACTAAGAAATTGATAGTAATATACGGGTTTCCTGTTATATATAGAACAGAGAGCAGACGAGCGAGCGGGCTACATGATGGTAGGTGGTCATCGCTGCCAATGGACACCTGCAACACCAAGGGGCTCGCGGGGGCTGCCGACCTTGCGGAATCCTATTCACAGTTCTCTTGAAGTCTTTTGTGACATTTATTTGTGAAACAGATTTCTACCGTACTCCTGTGCAGCTGCACTCAGGCTTTGTACCGAGATTTGATCAGCAGTATAGGAAAAGGACCAGCAACGCCTATAAGAGTATGTAACCTTTTAATTGTACCTGTCTATTATGGACATTATATTATTAACTTAACACGATCTGGTAGGTATTTTTTTCAAAATTCAATAGTAATTTGAGTTCGGATACATATTTATGATTAGATTATTTTATTCGTCGCTGTTTTCTTGACTGAGTTATGTCTAAAATAAGTTTCTCTCGGCTGAACCAGTCTCCAAGTTCAACTCAATAAGGAGCTTAGTAGCTCTAGCTTAGTTTTATGTAGAATTCTTGTTTTATTTTATTTACCCTTTTAAACTTTAAGAAAGAAAATAAAAGTAATGAAATAAAAAATAAGAAATAGTCCTTACAATCGGGTGAAAAGCAATCGCCCAAAACTACAATACATTCAAGGATTTTACGCCCGTGCTTTTTTTTTTTCAAAATTTCAAAATAAAATATAGCCTATATTAGACACGGATAATGTAGCTTCCTATTTGTGAAAGAATTTTTGAAATCGGTTCAGTAGTTCCAGAGATTACCCTCAACATACAAACACAGAATTTTACCTCTTTATTATATTAGATGTACATCAGCCTATAACGTCCCACTGCAGGGCACAGGCGTCCCCTAGTAAATCACTGGGAGGTTTCGAGCCGTTATCCACCACGCGGACCCAGTGTGGATTGGTGGATCACATACTCCAGACATTTTTTTTATATTTGGAGTTTGCGGGTTTCCTCACAATGTTTTCCCTCACCGCAGAGCTAGTGACATTTAAAAAAATCCGTAGTTAAGTAGAAATTCAGTGGTACGAGCCGAGGATTTGAACTCACAATCACACGAATGTGAATCGAGCATAGATACCCCTATGCTATCGCCGCACTATTTTAAGAAATAACAAATTTCACCATACTTTGAAAGTATACAGTAGGTACTTAGGATTTATTTATTTAAACTTTATTCTGTAATTATATTACAAAAGGCAGCATTATCTACAAAGTAGATAATGCCTTCTGGCATTATCTACCAGTCAACCACTGATTGTCATTGGATTTGATTTTGAAACATAGTTTAATGTTGCAGATTACTTGCTAAGCAAGACAGACGGCGACATTCCCAGGAAACGTACTTCTAAAACCGCGCTCTCGTACATGCTACAGAGCAAGCCAGAATCCTTCACCACGTAAGTTGTTTATACTTCTTAATTTTTGACTATCTACATGGAACACACGAGTAATTATACTTTTTTTTACAAATGTGTGTACTGCTGTTATAGAGCAAGTTAGATATATCGAGCCAAATAGGAACGATAACGACAATCCATTTTCTTCATAATCACACATTAAATATAAAGCATATTGAGATGCGGAAAATGTAAAAATATTTCGATTGACAAATAATATGTTTATGTTAGTTTAAGAAGTAGGTTCATTAGATTAAAATTATAGAGATTTAAAAAAATATTCTAACATTTAGGGTACGATGGGGCGACTATATATTAAATATAATTTGTAATTTTATTATAACTAAATAATCTGCAATTATGAATTTCCACGCCAGAGTCCATTCCTATCTTATCCTATCCCACCCCACCCCATTTTCCCAACCCTTCCTCCAAATCCATTCCCCTAAATCCCCAAAGGTAGGCAGAGCATTCGAGGGCGTGTCAACGTTTGTCAATCTGGACTGATGTTGGCATGTATCGCGGATGTTCGTGGTGATAGTATCCTCTTGCGATCGGGTGCTGTCAGCTCGTCTTCGCATTTAAATAAAAAAAAATTTTTGTTTTTGTCTATCCTCCGTAGGTCTACGTAATTAGTATATTTTTTTATAAAATGTATTTACTATGTTAGCATGATATTTATTTACTACATTTACTATGTAAACTATTACTATGTATTTATTTACTAACTATGGGTGCAGTAATTTTTTATTTAACCATCTATATACTTATTATGTTTTTTGTTTCAGTATAGAGAAAGTGCTGAAGGACAATGCGGATTTGCCTCCAGAAGAGTAGTAATGACAGAGATTTTGCATGTATTTGCATCTATAAGTTATATTTAAATATTTATTACTTAATTTAAATAAAATACTCCAGTAGCCTTTGTAGACTATAGTTATTTGTTGTTAGATTATAAAATAAAATTATAAGTTTACAATTACAATTATTGTGAAATTAAAGATTGCGGCTGGGTAAAGTAGAAGGTTTAAAACGTTTAAAAACTTATGGTTTAATGTTTATTTAAAATGTTAAAAACTTGTTTTTTACATTAAATTAAACATAAATGTAGCTATGTTTGTCAATGTTTTAATTCTACCTCGCTACCTAAAATTAATAGGTATTGAAACAATCCCCTCTCCCGCCACCCCCTCTGTGTGGTTTCGGAAAAGTTAATGCCCCTCCGACAAGAGTGAAGGATAATGTATGGATTCTCTTGAGGAACATACTCCCAGTAGAGGAGGATGTGATGTTACATTATACACGAGCTTACCCATATTATTATCTGATACGCTTCCTTAATTCTTTCTTAATATTTATCTGACAAAAAGACGAAACTATACATACTAACTTTATGGAAAAAGTTTAGCCTAGATTTTTCAACAACAATGGATGTCTCAGAGGACATCGCTGCGGGATCAAACAAACTCTAAATTGAACCGCAAAGCCGCAAACCTATTATATCCTATTGAATACAGTGAAATATGTATTATTAATACTCAACATGATTCGATTAGTATTTTCTTTTTTAAACCATTATATGGGTTTGACGACTTGGGTTTTATATTTTTAGATATTTATGACGTAATTCGTTCATCGATGGCCTATTTGAAGGTAAGGGATATCAGTGCAGTTTTTTTTTTTTTTTTTTTTTTTTCTCCGGAATGTCTAAATTCTTGTGGCCCTATTGGCCTTTCAAGAGTCACCGGACTTGTTTAGTTTAGGGCGAGCGCAGAAGGCGCTCAGCCAATAGCAAAAGTGTGTGTTGCAACGAGCCTAAGGGCTCCCCCGCCGGTAAACCGGCGGAAGGGACAGACCTCGGCTTAGGGCGTTGCATTGGGGGGATACCGCGGGGTCGCGAGTCGGCGAGAAGCGCCCAGGCACGTGTCTATACCTAGTGAAAATGTAGGCTGAGGGCCGGTGTGTGTTAACGGTGTATCGGGGGGGACGTCCACGTCTCCGCCGGCGGGGACGGTGTCTGTGTGCAGTGTTCGAGTGCAGTGTGAGAACCGCATTGGCAGCGGTGATCGGGTATCAGTGCAGTGAAATGCACATAAATACTTCGCGACTTTGCTTAACTAGGAAGATAAAGATGTATAAGGAAAATGTTGAGTATTCGGTCGGATTAGCCTAAGGCCTTTCCCTAAACTTTTATCGCACTTGATTAACTTTTATTCTGAAATCTGATATTCATTATCTATTAAGTGGATAGATTTTTTTATGATATTACAATTTTCTTATGACGCGATTTTTTTTGTGTTCGTAGACGAGTTACTTGGTAACTAACGTTAATATTCGTTGTTATAACTGAATAATTATATAACTTATACTAACAATATTTTTTTAAGTATAAGTAATCTTAGTAGCTAATGGGTAATCTTAGAGATACTTATTATTCTTTATATAAGAGATTGCAATCTCTTCTTAAACACACTAAACTTTGCTACATCTTGAACAACCAAGTCGGCAAACGTTGCGACATAAAACACCTGACTGTTCGCCGAGTCAAACACACTGTTACATGATGGCTTTTAACCCTTCACTATAAAGCTACAGTATACTACATAAACAACGGTAATGTGTGAAACCCATATTAACTCAAATACATAATTGTACAAATTTATTTATAATTACTAAAGATTATTAAATTAACTTATTTGTTCATGAGTCTCAATTAGAAGCTATACACAAAATGTAATCTACTATCAATATTTGTAAATCAATTTAAAGTGTAATCGTAACGTGAGCGCACACGAAGGATTATCCCAGTGCGGGGTCCAATAACTAGGTAAATGTACCTAGTACCTGGGTAATTTTTTTAGTAAATAAAGTATTTGTAAGCTTTAAAGTAGTTCTGATTAAATAACGAGCCTTATAATTTGTATTTGTATTCAATACGACAAGATTACGACAACAACGCGGCCCTCATTCGCGTTTGTCACGCCTAGCCTGTATCAATTTGCTATCTACATATTCATGCTACATTTGCATATCTAACCGAATCATTGAACAAATTAGCAAAGACACCCCAGTAATTCCATGTAACTGTTATGCTATACACATATAAATTTCTACATCAAAATATGGTTATTACTCGTATATACCATAGGTATGATAGTATGTTTATCAGCATGCTAAAGGGCAAATGAACTTTGCCTCAGGACCGATAACCGATGAGGTAAACGAATCCTCGAACAGATATTGTACCTAAGTTACTACTTTAATAGGTACATGTATAAAACATGTATTGAAACAAATGTTTACAAGTGAATACATTGCTTTCTAATAAAATATTGGGAATGAACAAATTTTGACAACAATTTTGAACAAAAAAAATATAACAAAAATACGATTTGAGAAAATTATTTTAAAGTAACCAAAAAAACTTATTGGACTGACTATAATGGATCTAATTGTCTCCAAGAAGTTCTAGAATCCTGCAGAATCAATTTGCATGGAAGAGATACTGAAGTCAGTTCGTAGTCTTGTGTACCGACTTCTACTTGTAGTAAAAACGAACTAATGTTCAGAACATTGCTATTCGAAACTGTTCTCTTATGCATTCAGACTAAACGACAACGTTACAGAACTTTCAATGCTCTTTGAGAAAGTTAAATACATTGAACAAGAACACTATTTGTATTTCAGAAATTGAAATTTTATTCGTAAATTTTCTTTGTATACTAAATATGTGAATTAATACTTTATGTACGAGCGGATTTATTTTGTTATTTAGATCAGTGTTTCACAATGTGTGGCGACTCACAAGGTGAGCCGACATAATATCAAAATGTATGCTAATAAATAAAATAAGCTTACTAAAATTGTGGTATAAGCGACGCATTTTCCCAAATGTCGCCCAGCCGGAGCTCATGCGTCTAGTGACCTCCTCACTAAAGTTGGATTTGCTTAATTGGATGGTTTGTCCAAGGTAGACCGTAATGGTCAACAACTTCCAGTGTCATGCCTTCGATATACCAGTCCCGGAAGATGTTCATTGAACACGATTTTTGTTTTGTCTAAGTTAATTCCGTGACCTACGCATTGTGATGTTGCATTAAAGCCGTTTGGCATCCAGCTCAAACCTTCCAGCGATACTGCCATGATGACTATGTCATCATAAATAAATAAAAATAAAATGAAAAAAAAAATCATTAACATATCCTAGAATAGTTTCGCGTACTTTTATCGAACCGCGGATAAGTGAAACCGTACCGAGTACTGTATCGAATCATTACCGTATACCATTTACCGAAGTGACAGGTTAAATATATTCTCCTTAAAATTTACTAACGTGATGTCGTAGGAAGAGTGGATATGGACTCAAGTCATACGGCTGAATCTGTTGTAAGATATTCGTTCCCTTGATTATTAAATGTAAAGTACTATTTTGAAATTTGCGTTCATTAAAGTGAATTTCTATTACAAACCAACGATCGCTTATAAGCTGCAGGCAATAGATATTTGCACTATCTAAACTGCAGCATGTAGCAATCAGCATCAGAGTAATATTGTGAGTGCCTCGCCAGATCCCGGCAATTTCCTCCCCCGAGATCTTTCACAGACCTTGTCAGCATCGATTTGCTTCCATTTCAACTTATCAGTTGCTTTTTTAAGGAAAAATTCCGACAAGACAAAAAGCGATCACAGAAAAAAGTCCTTTGCCATTCCTAATGAAATTTAAAACAATTTAATCATGGTAAGGGACAGTTAAATGAAACAATAATTTCTTAAAAATGTAGGTGCGTATTCAAATTCGGGCTTCACAGTTAACTTCTCGTATTTAAATCTATTTTGCTGGAAATTAATAAAGGACGTGAGTCGCCTCCAAACTCGCGTCGGCAGCATGACGATTTTCCGTAATTTTGCCGGGTGTTCCCAAATTTATTGTGCCTTATTAATTAATGCGGTTAAATAATTATGGCGGCGAAAGAGAAACTTTTCTTCGGCGTGCCGCTTTTCTTTTGTATTTGCAAATTCCTTTATTATGTAAAGATTTTGGCGTAATTTTCTTTTATCTTTATTTCTTCGTGTTCCTCTTGTTTCTTCAGTTGGATTCATGGATACTAATTTTATTATTATACCGTAGTATGGCTACTAAATAATTTTGCCATTTTTTTTCTCCATATAATAAATAAAAATAATAATACTACACTCAATAGCCCACACTAGAATTCCCTGTGTCCCAGAATTCGTGGCTCCAGAGGCACATACAAAGATGAACACTCTACCCAGACCCGAACAAACATCTGTCTATTGTCACTTTGCACAGCAAGCAGTTGTACTGTCAACTGGACTAATCGGTTGTCTAGATTGATGATATGATTTTGATTTTAGCCCACTATAAAAGTAACTAATGTATGTCAAGGTAATCTTAGAAGTTCATTCATAACACTATATGGTTGTGATTAATTATGCATTAATCGATCTGAAGGATCTAAATTTCACTTCCTTTACTTATTACGTTATGCTGATGTTTTTGTAGTTGTAACTTTTTATTATAGGTATACACTTGTATTAATGTTGAACTATAATATATGATTACAATTTGTTGTAGAAAGTACCAAGTCAGCCTTATTCTTAGAAAGACTAAGTTGCTGTCTAATAAAATACAAACGATATGCCGAGACATTCGTATACCATCTATCTTCATACTCGTACATACAGTGATGCTTTCGAAGAAGAAGCAGATGAAGATAATAACTAATAAAATGTAGGTCCACGGTGTGCGAGTCCAGCGGTACTTAAGTAAATGGGCTTTCATCCAGTATCTTTATTAGAGCGAAATAACGGAAAAGTGCGATTCGCGGAGGCGCCTCACGTTCTCAGTATTAATTTTGGGTTTATTGAATAATACGTGACCTACATGGCCAATCCCTACACTTGATAAGAGATCCGTAAAATTGGGACCACTTAAGGAAATTGGGGCACTCATTGCTGATATGCAACTACATTCTTGAAGGCGAGTAAATTGCATTTTAATTAGGTAATTTTTCATTTTAATTAGGTGCAAAATCGAATCATGAGTTTCTTCTTCACGGTAAAGTATATTTTAGTCTTTACCTATAAGGATGTAACAATGTAAGGATGTAGTATGAATGTAAAAATGGGTCAAATGCGCTAAAAAAATCTGTATTCAGTTAGTGTGATACCCATTTTTTGAGTTTGTTTATTTTGTGGCTTTGATGCAAATGAACAAAAATACGGCTTTTGACTCAGCGGTTGTTTGCTAGGGATCCCTTCCGCAATCGCTTTCAACTCCTCGTCTCTGAACTCGTGTCACTGAATCCTAGTCTTTGAACTTTCCCGACACTTATCCTCGAGGTCACTAGATCGGAAAGCAATTAAATCAATAACGTACAGTGCTTGTCGCTTGTGAAGCGAGATTCGTACATGTTGTTGATATTTCGTACCATATAGACCCTTGACAGAAAATAATGCGAATTTTAAACTTATTTTATGATGATGAATTTGAAAATATCCAAGAAGGAAGATTAAACCAGAGATAACAATTGAAAACTCTAAATCTATAATTAAGTAATTTATGTACAAAAGTTAAAGCATTTTTACCAATCTGTTGACTTTTAAGTTACCTTATATCGTAAAGGTTGGATCGCGACGAACTAATGAGTTTTGTGAGTTAGTTCTTTGCGAAACAAATTCTTTTCATTCATTCGCAATTTATTAAATAAATAATAATAGTATAATAAATTAATTGATACGCTGTACCTATATCCCAGCTCTATTATTATATATGAACGTACTACTCTCAAGGTAACAGTAGGTATGTGACGATAATGCATTAGATAATGCTGAAGAAGTAATTTCATTTTGTAACAGGCCAGCAAGTGCGAGTAATTTTCATGAGGGCCTCGCACTGTCACCTTTAAATAATGACGTTAAGAACCCTCGCGACACGGTTGAAGGCAGTTCCTTAGCGCTCACGTCGAAAATGTATTTATTCAACAACAAGGGCGCTCGGGTTGAGATGAAAAAGTAAATTATGGAGGTATTCGAAGCGGCGCGGCGCGACGTCACCCATTTGCCGGGGGACTTGTGAGAACTCGCAACAAATGAGCGCGACAACCGGATTTAACGAAGTCTGACGGCAATTGACGGCCGGAACGGCGGAACGCTCGGCGATGGTTTCCGACAAACTTTTCAATATTTATAAAGCTGGTGGGGTACGGTGCACGCTGCAATCAAACAGCTGCATTGTGCACACGACTGGCCACGTTAGCCGCCCTCTCTTATAAAAGACTACTTTGAAATGTACTGCATTTCCCACTATATCCTATTCCTATAGTACATACGTGTTTCGGTAGTGAGTGAGACATGCCAGAGCCTATTCCCATCCCATCCTATTCTATCCCCCACCATTTTCCCAACTCTTTCTCCAAATCAATTCCTACATTACAAAATGTAAGCAGCGCATTCGGGGGCGTGCTAACGTTTGTCATTCTGGACTGATGTTGGCATGTATCGCGGATGTCTATGGACGACAGTATCCACTTACCATCGGATGGACTGTATTTTATGTATTTTATACAGGTGGAACTTTTTTTATAGTAAGAGGGCGGCAGACAAGGGTCTGCCGCCCTCTTATAAAAGGTGCTGCTGCATTTAAATTGTACGGTATTCAAAGGCGTCGAGACACTGACACTGTCAATATAGACAATCTCTTCGTTCCAAGGTTCTTCGTTCGTCAATAACGAATGCCACATATGTCACAAACTTAAAGCGATACATATTGTACCTACTCGTAGAGTAATATCTATCGTTTATATTTTGAATAGAACTATGATATCAGGCGATGTTAATTAATCATTAATTAATATGTGCGGATATATAATTAATTGTTAGTTTAATATTTAGCACCTTTTCTCTAATTTTCATGTACAATGTATACTTTAATATATTTTCGATAAATATCACCAGAGGTCGAGATTTTGTTAAGGTTTTAAAGATTCCGTCAATGAACTACGTTATTAGTTTGTTCTTGTCAGTACATATGTTATCGAAAATGCATATAATTCAGGGATTTTATATAGTTCCTAGGAAATATATAAAATGTCAAGCTGATTTAGGAAATATTTAAAATATTGTATTATATCTAGGATATATATGAAGATTCTAAGAGTTTTATAAAATCACTAACTGGTACAAATGTATGAAATTATTTCCGGTTAGGAAGGATTTTCGCGTTGTTTAAAAAAAACTGACCACTAAGTGCGAGGCGATCGCTCCGCTACGCCCTGCGTTCGCCTCACTCTTCTAACTTAAAACAGCCAAATCGTTTCTGGGTAAGAAAGATTTTCACTTTTCCGATTTCCACTTACGAAATATATACAACTCCTAGAAAATATGTCTAGTAAGATTTATTTTATACATCTTCTGACGATTTTAACTATCTATTATATATATACATTTCCTAGGAATTATATATAATGCCGTATTTGATACATATCCGTACACATATACATTCGCATGGTAGTCAGAACCGAAATGAACGTCATCGTGTTGAGTGGATCACGTACACTGTATCAATTTGTGGGACGTGAGCGAGGTGGCAATCGGCACACCCCGAATTAGGATCGTATTCTTACGTGCTCTGATGACTAAGGCGTAATTAAAAAAGTGCGTATTTCATACCCTATTCGGATTTATACATATGTATAAATCCATTTATACATATGTATAAATCCATTTATACATACGTATAAATCCATATGTATATATATACAACATGGTTTGTTGAAATGCCTCTGGATTTTAAAGTGTTCAAACGATTCTGGCCAGGCGGACCGACGAATTGAAGAAGTTGGCCAGTGGTTGTTCGACGAGAAGAGCCGAAGATCTTTTGCGGTGGCGAGCCTTATGACAGGTCTATATCCAGCAGTGAAGAGACAGGCCGATGTTAAGGTATCAAAGCAACAATATTCACTTACCATCATCTGGTATTTTTGCTAGTTTGCCACCTTTTATTCTATAAAAAACGAGATCCTATCTATAGGCTATCCAAAACTGCCATACATATTTTGTTCAAAATATTCTTGAACGTTACAATACGTATGAAGATAAATCGGAAAAAGTTCAATAGGTCGACGAGAACAGTAAACCAACTTAGAGATTGTGGTAGAAATGCTCAAAATAAATCTTTCGTACGTCGTTTGGTGCTTTTGGTGTACAAATTCGTACATTTGTATTACTTTTGAACAAACGTTTCAATACTTGGTGGTTATTGTTAAGAGGTTATTTGTTTGATGCGGCTGTAAACTTAGAGCAGGGAAACTCGTAAAGTGGGAAGTAATGAGATTCCTGTCCTTGATCGTAATATTCTTGCTTGAACAAAAGAGCTCAGATCTGCGGTGGAACAGATAAGAAAGTTGTAACGTAAAGTTTGAAGGCTGTAACGGAGCAGTTGGTAGGAACGGTCACGTGTATGAAAATATGAACGGCGCGGAGCTATTTATATTTCATTTATAGTTAAATATTTAATTCCAAGGAATTCTCACATTTGTCATTTTATGACATTCCTGTTGCTTTAAACCTGTTTTTGTTTGGTTATTTATTTGCTATATATTTTTATTTTTTAATAATTTTGTTTTAAATTCTTTTATCAAACCAATAAGCAAAATGCAAATAATGTACCTACCACTTGGGTTTTTGCAGTTTTTGCTAAATCTATCTATAATTCTAACTATTTATCTATATTGTTTGTTGGAAAGGATAGTTAAGGGAAAAATAATAAAAATATAGGTACTAATAAAAATATTCGAACACTGTATTTTGAACATAATGTCATTATCATCGACATATATAATGGAATTGTAGCGGACACTATCAATTGAATGGCCGAGGTGTTTTTAAAGAATAAATGGCGGATAAGCGGGCGGGCTAATTGGTGGTAAGTTGTCTCCGCCGCCAATGGACACCTGCAACACCAGGGGGAATGCGGGTGCGCTGCCGGCTTTGCAGAATTCCGTTCACAGTTCTCTAGAAGAGCCCTATGTCGTAGCGTAACGGAAAAATCTCAGATGGCAGTTCATTCCACATCTTTCGGGGTCGCGGTTTAATGTGTATTTTTAACTGCACTGTACGCAGCGACTCTATGTCAAGTCTATGTATACCTAATCTACCCTTTTCTTTTATAAGATATGCTGTACAGTCTTATCATGATTATAGCAAAATTGTTCTTATTTTACAAATAAAACTTTTACTTCCATCATCAAATATGTTTTATAATTTCTGGCAACATGATTTTATTTTTTTGATTTTTTTTTTTAAATTTTTTTTAATTATATTCAAATATATCTTATATTCTACATTATTTTCTGTATTGAGGTGAGATCCAGCCACCGTTATATGCAGTTGAAGAAAAAAACAAAAATAATATTTTAATGTATTGCTACAATATAATAATACCATATTTCCTAGAATGATTTTTCTCCGCAACTAATTGTTTCAACATTGATATTTATTTATGTGTTAAACTTACAAATAAAATAACTTTATTATAATTAAGATTTAATTTAAAAAATACGATTTTACATATTTAAATCTTAGAAACAACAGTCAGATATTTTTTATGTTATTGGCAATTAATTTGGAGAGTTTATTTTTATTTCGTGAGTGGATGACACACTTAATTAGGGTTCGTCTATATTGTGACTGAATGATATATCAATGCCCAGACTCAACTACTGGCCCTAAAAATATGACACCATTACGTCACGACAGCAATCGAATCCCCTGAAGCTTGACCTGAAGATTTGAACGAGGCTAACTTATTCTGTAACATCCAACTCGTGTTATGGAAATAAAACCGTAAATACCTCAAGGAAGTAGTACTTTTTGCCGTTGGACTAGTTGCTGGACATGGACTTCCTCGTGTACATTGGCTTGTGCATGGTTTTATAATAGCACTATAATTTTATTTCCCGTGGATGTCGTAAAAGGCGATTAAGGCGATTACACTACCTCAAAAAGAGTCGTTAAGTCACTTAACGAGACTCAACTCTCGTTAAGTCGATTGGCCCGTGTGGTATTTTAAGGCTAAACATTCAAAAATACCAAAAGTTACAAAAATACCTACAGCTTATTGACCACAAATTTTCGGCATATATTAAAATGTTAAGCGGCGATATGAATCTTTACAATGGTGCTTAAAGACACGTCTGCTATGTAGCGCGTGTTACACAAGACGAACGACTTATGGACGGTTTAGACACAAATGAAGGAAGATGGAGATAAATAATTACTTTGCCAGTCAGTATTTAATCTCGTGTTATTACACTTAATTACACCATATTTACTTGTATATTCGGCTATAAATTAACGCCTATCGTATAACGTGTTCATTTATCAAGTGAGCACATCTCGTGTGTAGGAGTTCCAAATAGGAGTACGTGGTAGTTACCGCTAGAGGGTGCAGTTCCCGTCTAAATGTGAATATTTGGCGAAACAAGGTGGCAATTAATATTGCTTTCTGACATCATTCGCATTAATTTAACTCAACAATACAAACTTGGCGTTTCGTGTAAGGAAATGGGCCGAGAGATGGATAAAGTCGGTGTAAGCAAGAAATAATTAATTAATAATTAATTATTTATTTTGAATACGTGCGGAGTTAGCGAATATAATAATGATTTCATAAGTCTAACAGTCATAGTTTCTCACGTCTCACACTGTCTTTTTTAATCTGAGACCCATAGATAAATCTCGGTAGGAATAAGTATAGCATACGGTTGTTATCCTTATATTCAGTAAAATAATCTATAACTTAAGTTATGTGAAAATAAATTTATTCTTATTTATATACGAGCAAGCTCATATTCATATTTAAGTTTTCATATTTCGAGCAAAGCACACCCGTATCGCCCCTAGCGGTACAGATGTCCGTGGGTGGCGGTAACCGTCTTGTAGGTCGTATGACCATCTGGTACAATTTCTATTAAAATAAATAATTTTAAACTGAGCACTCGACGCTCGAGTAATAGATAAGTCTGCGTTAATGAATCTTTAAGATTTAAGCGTTAAACGCCTGTGTAAAACGTTAAACACGAACATATTATAAAATAATATCATAATAAAAGTATCATAATATAATATTATATTAAGATATAATATTATAATATGATACTTTTTTCCAAATGGACACATAAAATGTGTCCCAAACATTGGCACCCGTTTTTTTTTCGAAACGATATATAATCCGATTGCTCAATTGTGAGCTCGTTTACAAAACTAAGTAAGTAACAAATTCAATTTTTACAGTTCCAATAGAGTTTCGAGCAACATAAAACCAGATTTTCGAATTGAACTAGAATCAACGTCCGTATTTTAATGAGGCGCCGTCCGCGAGACCATTCGTGAATTAATTAAAGTCAGTTCATTCGTAGTTTTAGTTTTCTCTGTGCGATGAATTCAAAAATTTCTAGCCTCATTTGCGCATTTTGCTATATTGTATACAGGCTATTGAATTAAATATTCCAAAGAAAATGATTATTTTCTCTTTGCCTCGCATTAAAAACAAAAGTTTGAATTGACTGTTCTCTTTGGTTCGGAGAGATTATATACATACATGCATACACAGTTATAAGTAGTACTTAATTAGTAATAGTAAATATTAGTAATTGACCGAGAGCTATCGACACAAACTATTGGGATGAAACACTGGCATAGACTACAGGGGTAAGACATCATCCACTCCCCGCGTTTCGGGGGGTAGGGTGATGGAAACACTGGCATCGGTGGCAAATCAAAGAACACCATTTTTGTAAAAGCGATAAGTAGGTCCCAGTGTCCGATAAGGCTCCATAAAAAGTGGGGCTCAATTTTGGTCGGCTGGAGCCGACCAAAAGTCGCATTTTGTAGACCATACAGAAATAAGGTATATTGCAAAGGTACACTGCGTATACAATATATCCATAGTCGTATACGTATAGTCGTCCAAAACTTGGTGATTGGACATAAATTACACACACACACACATCGAGAAATTGTAATTCAACACAACATTAAGTTCTGCCTAAAAATGCAATTCGTCAATTGTTTTGCTACCTACAAAAATCTCTTATACATATTTTAGCTAACTGGTGCTAACGTGATTCTGTTAGTAATGAAATCATATGTTGTTAACTAGTACAACTTGAGCTCTAATTATGTATTAACACCACTCAATGTATTCAAAGCGGTGCAGCTCTTAAAGGCTGGTAATGGGACCGCAGGCGAATGCTTGTCTTTTTCTTACAAACTTCATTACGGTCGGTCTTCTAGTTAACTACTAAAAGCATCGCAAAGCGGCACCGGCGCTATGCAATACCGGAACAAGGTCCCTGTGCAATAATGGCAGTGTTAATGAATGTGCAGCAAGAAGCAACTTGGCCCAAGGGAGTCACCAGATACATAAGGAGAACTTAGAGTACGTTGTTACTATTAATTCCAATAAAGAAGTTTCGAAAACTGAATGCCATTAATTTTATTAAACTATGACTTCTCGTGTATTTCTTTTTTGTTTTTCAGTATCAGCTGACACCGTGAGACGGTATTGAAAATTAAAATGCAATGTGAGCATACACATTGGTCTTGTGACTAAAATAACGTGTGATGCTTAGGATGAATTGATGTTTACTTTTTAAATCTAAGATATTTACTTTTTAATTTTACTTTTTAACCTTGTCTTAGAAAGCCTTCTTTTAAAAAACAAATAATGTTTCCTCTCAAATGCAATTACAATAAATTAAGTACACACAGCGGACTTCAAACCTATACACAAAACCACTTCTACACATCGCTCAAACAACAAACACGACCACACTCCGGTATTATAGTTCTAATTTATTTAAATTAATAAAATAAATTTTGTCACACACAATGGCCTACATTAGGGTTTCCCGTGTCGTGGGTCTGAAGACACATACAAAGATAAACACACATCCTGACCCGAACACACATTTATCTTTAAATAGACGAAGTTCGACCGGGAATCGTGCCCAGGACCTTTTGTACAGCAAGTAGGGTCACTACCAACTGAGCCAATCGGTCTTCAATTAATTAGTTTTCATAATATTTGTTCGTAATCAACTCTATACAGAGTGTTGTGTCTATACAGGATCCTGTTATAGTCCTGTTATCAACTATTTACAGGACACTGTATAAGTAGCCTTTAACTTTGTAAATTAATAAAAATCGACTTTTGCGCCACGCTGATAAGGTTATTGAAGATAAGTCATGGCTGATTTTTTGTGAAACGTGATGAGTTCTTTACACCGTCTATCATCTGATTGCAAACGTTCATGTGTTTAACGTATAGGGCTTTAATAATTTTTCCTATCTCCTTTTACTATAAATTTTCCTACCTCCTTTTACTCATATTACAAATTGAAACTCAACACTCGGAAGTGTTCGACTATGATAAGCCAGCGAACAATTTAAGAGTGCAGACAGTTTGGTGAGAGGCGATCTCCAGGGAAATTTGCAACTATTGGATCTCCTCGCGTTCATGTTCTGCAATACCGACGTTTCCTACGCATGTAACGAACTAGCTATCTAATTCTTTCACTTTATTGACGATTATCTAAAATATAAATCGTAATTATTGCGTTCAGTACATAAATTTAATAATTTATATGTTATACTTTGTTATCTGTTATAGCTTGTTTATATCAATTTGTTAATAAAATGTTTTTAATTTATTATAATTAAATCACTGACTAGGCAAAGCAACAAAACGTAAATAAATATTAAATTAGACATATGATTACATAAGTACCATGTAATCATAACTGAAGATAAATACAACTTTCAAATACAAAGTCATTGTCAGCTGTTTTAGAGTTAATATACTTCCAAAAATAGGAAGGATCGTTTTAAATTCGATTTTAATTCGATTGTGAGTTGTGTCTATATAAGAATAATAACATTCTCTCTCCATTTTAAGGGCTCTGGCACGAAGAGTTTGAATATGTTTGATAATCGAGGGGATTTACATATTTTTTCCACCTAACGTGGTATTTTCGATTTCCCTTAGCAATTTCATCAACGGTCGCGTATACCACGGAGCATGATTAGAAGTACTGGAAGTATTGCATGTTGGTACGTGTCCATCGATAATTGATCCAATTCTTTGTGAAGACATGTAACCATAGAGTTTTCGCCGTTATAATGCTTAAAAGAATCGTGCCAATTTATATTTGAGAGTCCGCGGCGAATTTCAACAAAATCAGCTCAATGAAATAGTTTTCTTGAAATATTGTGTTTGAAAGTTGGAGAATTCACGAGTGTTAGTTGGATATCAAGGGCCTAATGGTGTAGGTCTATAGGCGTAAGTCTATTACATGTGATATTACTAAAAATTTAATCCAAAAAACTTTTTTTAATACTCTATATATTGTGATAGGTTAGTTACTTTTAGTGTTTATATTTGGTGTTTCCTTGATCTGTATGTGATTTTCATTTTCGTTCCTAAGTACATAAACAATCAAACGATGGGAAACAAAATATAAGTGGGAGAACGTGTTAATGTGGTAATTATAATTAAGACTACTTTATATATAAGTAATAAATGTTTTTTTTTGTAATAGGAAGCATTTTCATACGAACAAGTAACATAAAACAAGAGCTAAATAAATTAAAATTAAATGGTTTAATATTTTAGTTAATTGTAATTAAACCTTATTTATAATAATAATTGTGTTTGTGTTCATCCGATTTTATTTGATGTTTAATTTTATCGTATTCGCATGCCTTTGTATAGAACTTGTATGCATCTATTAAAGTATTGCTCACAGTATGTTGAATTAATAAGTTTTTATCATTTGTATTTTCGTTGTTTAAATACTGTTGATGTATTTTGTAAAATAAATAAATAAATAAAATTGTCCTGAGATACCTGCAGGCCATTGGCATGGAACTATATGGAACGGGGCGATCACAATGGTCGTAGTAATGAGATTTTATAGACTTATAAACGTTTAATAAAATTGTAACAAAGCCGTGTCTGTATATGAAATATTTTTTAAAGAAAGCAATTTCAATATAAAGTAGGTATGGATTGATACAAACTTAAAAAAAAAAAAATTTTTTTGTGTGTTAAAATGTTAAAAAATTAAAAATGAAAAAACCTTTAAACGGATTTTAATAGAACTTGGCATAGTTGTAGCTTATTTGCCAGGTTAATATTTAGAATATTTTTTATAGAAACCAATTTAAAAATTCCCGCGGGAATCAAACTAACCACATCCACTCTAACGTCTACGCTCGTTCTGAATAAATAAACATAATAGAGAACAAATACAACTGGTACTTACTCGTAAAAAATAAATAATTTTGACTTGTTTAATTTGACTTGTTTTCTGAACATGAATCCAAGTAAATTTTCCGCGTTTCAGCCACGTCTGGTGGCCGCGTCACGTGCTTCAACAAAATTTCTAAATGTAATGAGAATAATAAATTTCTGTCCAAAAAATAAATCATGTCTAGTATCGTGTAAAAAGAGAGTGGGTAAATGCGCGTCGGCGGCCGACGGCACGTACTCCTCAAGAAAGGGATCCACAATATAGAATAATGGCGGTATGGGTCCTAGTCTTTATTACATAGTATAAAACAAAGTCGCTTCCCGCCGTCTGTCCCTCTGTATGTACGCTTAGATCTTTTAAAGTACGCAACGGATTTTAATGCGGTTTTCATCAATAGATAGAGTGATTCAAGAGGAAGGTTTATACGTATAGTTTAATATTGTATTGTGTTAATTTATTGAAATATGACGATAATAGTTCAAGATGTCGGAAAAAATCAAGCCGACTGAGAGCTTTCACCGAAAATGCTGCCTTATTCTTTTGAAATAGAGGAATCACTCCACACTGACACCAATGTAGATTAATATCTACATTGCACCCGTGCGAAGCCGGGGCGGGTCGCTACTATTCAATAATAGTTATATTCATAATATTCAGTATAATATAGATAATATTATATTAATGATATTCAGTAATATTTCAGTCGAAAGTCCGATAGACGCATTCAACTCCGTTGGGGAGCAATTGGGAAAATTCTTCTTGTCGCCTGTACCACAATGTTTGAAGACGAAGACGAATGTCTGCATCGCACGTGATTCGAAAACATTAATTCGATATTTTAAGGTTAATGCAGATAGTTTAAAGAAAATCTAAGAGCAAAAAATTGTGGCCCTATCATTTAGACTCCGGGCCAGTTCCAACAGTATCCCGAAGGCCATAGCCGAGAGATATATATATATATATATATATATAACTGCCTTAATATAACATTTCGTTCAGATGATGATCATGTAAAACTACTACTTGATCGACATCTTGAGCATAAATTAAAATAATTAATTAAGCATAAATTGAAGTTAAAGCACACAAACTGGTGTTACGAACATAGTTCGTAAGGAATTTTTATTACTAGTACTAACACGTCAACAATTTTTCATACCTTCGGATGCCTATCTTTAGAGATTTATGAATAAATTTGAAGAAAGGATTGGGGAGGGATAGGATGGGATGAGTGCTGGTATATCTCACTGAATTCCGAAACACGTACATACAATAGAGGAGTAATATAAAATGAGAAACGTCAAATGAGAAAAGTCAAGTACGCCCAACAGCTGTAGAATTGCAGCGTGCACCCTTCCCTTTTCAATGGATGTTTTTCATGGACCCACCGTTTTTATGGATATTTGCTAAATAAATATATAAGATTCATTACCGCGTCTCTGTATTCTTATTGAATAGAACCGAGTGCGCTCCTTCTGCACCAAAGAACACTTTGAAGTTTTAAAAGCCTGTGACTTTGGGTTCCCCTCTTAATCCACGGGCCGTGCACTCCGCCATTTGCACCGCCTCTGCGGGTCCTGTAAGTGCATGTGTATCTTCGTTACACACAACTTTTGTTCAGAAATTTTCAAGTTCTAAGTAAACTTGACAAATCGCTTTTATAAATGCTGCTTTTAAGGTCTAGTTTATTTATTCTGTATTCTATTCAAAAATATAACAACGTTGATATTCAATTCTTTATATGAATGGATCTGTGGATTTTTAGACTGTTGCTTTGAAATGCCATACATACATACTAGCTGTACATACGAGGAACATCTCTCTCCTCCATTGTTGGATATAGGCCTCTCCTAAGGTCCGCCATCCATCCTGCTTAGTCTGTTCTTCCCATCTAGCCATTATCGGTCTAAGTATATTATTATGAAAAACATTTGATAACTTTTATTAAATTGTTTGACTCAGGCAGCGGGAATAATTATGAAATAAGGATTCATGTATAGATCATTAGTTTGTATGTCACCACATAATAATAAAGTCCTCAAATCGCGACTATACGTATATGTATGCGATATACTGGAAAACTATTCAACGAGTTTTGATTAGTTTACAAAGTTTGAATTCTCTCTGCTGTATAGTTCTCTCTCCATCCTTTTGTGGATAGTCTTTGTATAAGTAATAATACCGATGCATGGTAGCGAAGAAATATCAATATTTATGAAAGAGACCGAAAAAGTCAGCTACCCGAAAACTTTACAGGATCAAGCTGACCAAATGTTAAACTAATTTAATTTTGTAATGTAGATCTTAAATAAGGCGTTCAAGAAACTTTCCGGTTTATAGCTTAGGGACAGCGCATGATCCTATTTATGACCTAGGTATAATTCGATATGTGCGAAGCCTGGATTAGTTGCTACTATCACCATAAGAATGATAAATAATACAAGAATAAATAATACTTGTATTATTTATTCTTATGCTATCACTTATCTATAGTACTTCTGTCTATAGAATATAATATACATCGCGCTTCTTCGGATCTTAGTACATGTCGAGCGGGCCAGGTGACACAGTGCGGTTATGCGCAAACACGGATGCTCTCAGTTATTTTTAAATTAAATTTTTCGCGAATATATAACTCGCGTTGAGGACGCGACGTTCCGCGGAAATCCCCGCGTGGAATGGAGGATTCGGGTTACTCTCCCATAGAAAAGAATTTCATTTAATTCTACGTCTTTTGTATTATCGCACGTTATTTTTCATCAAAACATACTTTAGAAGCTAGCAGGTTAAACTTTAAATTTTGAAATAACTAAGTAGGCCTATCTAAATAAAACTGCGACCCTCATGAATGTCTGGGTCAGTGAAATTATGTCACCTAGCCGTGTGGCAACTGAGAGATAATTTTAAATTCGTAGTTAAATATTTTAGAGCTTAGTTCGTATTCAGTATAATTTGATAAATTGTATTATAAACATTCGAGTTTACTTTCAATTTGTAGAAGGATTCGTATCGGCTAAGCTTTATTATTCCATGCGTGAAGCGCTATAATAAACGGTCGCGGACAGAGGCGAAGTTTTTCATGCGGGGGTGTATTTCCTCGTATTGTTGGCTAGGCGGATATTCTTCCCCATTTATTTCGTCCAGATTTCGTGAGGCATTAAATTGGGTCTCCGGATGGCCGCAGATGTCTTCGCGGCAATATCAGAGGCCGGGGCTCAGGGAGCATACGCCCGGATTTGAATAGAACTGCGCCACTGCCGTTTATTTCTTAAATAATCTTGCGACATTCCGACCGCGCATTTTAGGAGTCCTTTGAGTTAAAATATGATAATTAATTATTTATTCTTTTTTTTTTCATTTTTAAAAAGACAATATAGGTACATGTTTGTATATTAATTAAGTTTATATTTTTAATATTACTTTACAACAATTGGAAGTGTCTGTCTATCGGTCAGTGAAACAATTGATTGAACGGATTTATTTGACAGGATATATTTTTCATAATTGTGTATATAATAAAAACAATTATAAATTATACCTAATAATTATAGATATTTATACCCTATAATTAATCATATATATTTAAAGCTTATAATTATAGATATTTGTATCTTATAATTATAAATATTTATTGGCCGGCTTTAGAATAACATTACCGCATCTCATCCCGTGGGTTTAAAAGGCGTCTAATTGATAACAAAGCCGGCTACCACAAGCGACGAGGAACTAAACCATTTCTAAAACAATTGATTGGACTCGCTAACCCACTTAGCCAGAGTGGAGTTTTAAGGCATACATCCGTCATACAAAATATAATGTGCATACGGAGGCCCATGTCCGCCAGTGGACTATAAAAGGGCTGGTTACGATACGGCTATATACATATAACTTTTGTTCTTAAAATATGAACTCGAAAGCCTTAATATTTTTAATTTTCTTCATTTGTGACCAAAACCCAATACATATACTAAAATGTTTTAACCTATATACATATAATAAAAATGTAACTGATCGCTGTCTGTACATGGAAGATATATGAGAAAAATATTATTAGGGGCCTTTATCAAAGCAATAGAACCCAAAACAATGATTGTTAGAATTTTTGTCTGTTTGTCTGTGCGCGCTAATCTTAGAAACGGCTTAACCGATTTGGGTGCGGTTTTCACTAATGTATTGTGGTAAGCTTCACTTAAAATTTAGTGTTAAAAATAAGCTATAATAAATAATGTGTGTGATCGTTTTTGAAAATACCAAATACCCCTAAGAAGGTAAAGACGGTGTTTATAAACTAAAGTCCACGTAAATGAAGTTGCGGGCAACAGCTAGTATTTAATATGATATTACATGTAGGTACTAAAGCCTTTGTTAAACAACTTTACTTCAGGGTGCAGATAAGAATGTAAATCACGGTTATTTCGGGGCAACTCTTTTACCATTCGGTAATTATTTATATTGTTTTAAAGGAAGATAAATTGCCAGCCGACTTCCTGCCGCGTGTTACCAGCCATTGTTCCGCGTTTATTCCCCGTTGCTCCTGTTATACACTGTGGAAATACATTGTTTTTTGTTTTTCTTCCGCAAAAAATTGACAACGGTTTATCGCTGTGTAGACACGCGTGGGGCAGCATTTATAGGTAGTATAAATAAAAATTCGCAGAATATTCAATGTGTATTTTGGAAGAAATCGCATTAGCGATAACCCGTCGGTTGAAATTTTTAGTTAGTTTGTGTTTTTGCTATATGTATTGCTGGCTAATAAAACATATATCTGAGAATCTATTACTAATTATTAGATTACTAACTATTACTACTATTATTAACTACAATTACTAACTAAAGTATAAATAATCTACGAATAGAAATGATTCTGTCAATCAGTTTGTTCGCATTTTTCTTAGAATCAATTGATTTATGGTTTTTATTACCTATTGAATAGATTTTTTGCGTATATTTTCAAATGTTTTATTGAATTTGTTAAACAAAATAATTGGAAAATATTAATAAACAATTTTAACAATTAATTTAGAGCATTTCTAAATTAACTAAGTCAGGTATTAATATTTGTATAGGTTTTGTGAGATAAAGTCATAAATTTCAACGATTTCTCGAGGGAAATCGGTTTCAAAGTGGGTGAACTCAACTTTTAAAGAATAGCAAAAATAAAATTACAAGGCAACAAATAAAATGTATGTATAGAATGTATAAATAAATAGAGATATAAGAAGAAATTCCGGGTGGTGTCGGCCGGCTATAGATAGCACCAACCCATCTCTTCCCGTGAGTATCGTAAAAGGCGGCTAAGGGATAACAAAGCCTCTCCCACAAGCGCAGAGGAACTGCGCTACATCTAAAAGGGTGGACTCGCCAAACCCTTTCGCTAGTGTGGCTATTTAAGGCCATACACAAGGCAGTGTGCATGAGGAGGCGCATGTCCAGCAGTGGATATTGAAAGGGCTGATTGCAATTGCATGGCAAATGTTTGCATTGATTTTGCATAAGTTGAAGGCGAAATGTTGTGCGGAACCTTACAAGACAAGACTTGAATAAATATTGAGTCAAACATGCGTTCGAATGATGGTATTTTATGTAGTTCGCAAACTATTTGCCTAAGGTAAATAAGGTTTACATTTGGTATTCTAAACTAAAACTAAGATTTTACTACAACGTTGTTTTTGCGGTTCACGTAAACCGTTTATTTTAAATAAGTTCAAGAGATCTATAGGTAACGAGCGCACCCATGGGCGGTCCATGGGTGCGTGTCCATGGGCGGTGTTAACCACGTACCATAACGTGGCCAGCTTTCGCTCGTCTGTTATCTTCGCTATAAAAAAGTTAATAACGAGTTGTATTTGTTAGAAAGGGATTTGTGACTATTCGAATGCTTATCTTAAACTTTCGCTATCCTAAACTTATGACTCATGTACACATGAACATCTTATTTATGGAGTTACAATTTTCCACTAACGTACCTTAATCCACAAATGAACATATTGTATGGTATCGTATCGTACCGCGTAATATCCTATTGTAATGTATTGAGGATTGAGGCCTAACTTAACATCGAGTGAATCGTTTAGCTATCTGTCACTTTTACTATAAAGAAAAATATAGAGACAAGCAAAACAATAAGCCTAGATATAAGTATCTTAACGAGTAACAAGTAAGACCAAAGTAAACAGACGCCTCCCAACTATGTTAGTCTTCTCGGCCAGATAGTGTTGGATGTTTTACTCACACTATTGAGTAAACGAGCAATTTTCAGTATGGAAGTAATTTTTCTCCTCGCAAGCGATATGTTGGATACAATTCGTAAGCTCCACAATTTTGTCATAAGTATTTATTTAAAAAGTGAAACTGCGATTTGTAGATATCTTGGGCAGATATTAAAACAGTATGTTAAGTATAATACGTTTTTATACCGAGCCTATATAAATATGTGCAGGAGTGTCATCCGTTCGTGTTTTCCCGGATTTGTACTGTACGTGAAAGTTCCAGTCGTACAATATCAGCCAATGGAGTGATCGTGCAAATACAAACTCCTTTGCAGCTTATTATCAATTTATTCAATAAGCGGTTAGGTAGCGCTAACTGCAAATGTAACTTTGTGAAACAAATCATTCAGTTACAGCAACGAATATGAACTTTAAAATCACGACGAAAATAGTTTGCAGTTGTGCAAACTCTTGGTTGACCAATGATATAGATGTATTTGAAAAAAATGACCGACTTTCAATCTCAGGAATCTGGGATATTCGAATTCTTTGTGCGGATTTGATGATTTTGCCAATTGCAGCACTATAGTATAAGTATTTGAAAGAGAAATAACTCGGCGTTTTTTTAGTTTAGGTTAGACATAGTATAGATAGACTTTTATGATTCATATATCCTGTTCTTTTATTAAAATGAGGTAGTAGCGTCTCCTCGTCCTACGTCATTCCTTACTCACTTATCCTTATACGAAACGGCGAGTACATCGACCGCCAGGTATTTGAACACGGCGCGGTTCTTAAGTGCCTTCGGAAACGTGCCTCGTCGGTTACAACAAGCATCTGGAATGTTTTCCAACTACCTCTCTTGTCTACGTCAGAGTGGAGCCTTGCCTTGCACTAACATTTTGTGTGTATGAGAAATTATGTTTTAAGTGACGAATAGTTTAAAGTGAATTCCTAGGAAAATTTAAACTATTCTAAACTGGCAGTTACATGTTGTCGGACTATATGTCCGACACTATTTGTTCCATTGGGGTCATGTCGGACTATGTGTCCGACACGACATAAACTTCTTCGGTCGTTTCCTACGGCCTGTCGGACACACTTTCTTGCATCTTGATTACCCCCCGTAGAGTAATAGTAACCGAGTGTCAACTCGACTTTTATCAATATTTCGTTAACAATTTTATGACGTTAAAAACTGAATAAAATGTAATTTCATGGAAATTAAACAATAAACTTTACATGTGGCTTTAAAATAATTAGAAAATACGTTATTTACTTTTGTGTATAATTCGATATTTATTATGTTATTTATTTATTTATTTCGAAGAACTAAAGAAAATTTTTTCCTTGCAAGATGATCAATGTTGTAACAATAGAGGCATGAATATAGTTGATTAGGACAACCCGGGCAAGAGGTACGAGTAATTAAGAGTATTTCCTTGATTTTGTTGAACTTCCTTCTTACCTAAATTCTTCACATTGTTCTTATAACAAGTCTGATAATTTCTCCGTATTATTTTCTAATAAAAATATGATAGTAAGCGAACACAGAGTTCACCTGATGGTTAGTGAATATTGTTGCTCATGAATATCCGCGATACATCCCAACCTCAGTCCAAAATGACAAACCTTGGCACATGCAAATGCTCTGCCCCTACCTTAGGAGGTATGAGAATAGATTTGGAAAAAGAGTTGGGAAGTGGAAAATATGAAGTTTAACGGGACAAGGAGTATTCACATATTCTATTCTCTTGTATTTCTCCCGAGTATTCTCTTCGTATTTCTCATTCCATTACACGTCTCAGTCCTCCTTATTTGGTTTATAGAAAAAAAGGCGGCAGACGAGCATCAGTCCACCTGATGGTAAGTGAATTCTGAATTCTGTCGGCCTGGACGGGATGGGAATGGGCTCTGGCATTCACTCAGTACCGAAGCATGTACGTACATTAGGGAAATACGATAAAGTAGGAATGCAGTAACATTTCAAGGTAGTCTTCTGTGAGAGAGGGGTAATGTGGCCCGTCAAGTGCGCTCAGCGGCTGTGGGATTGCAGCGTGCACCTCCCCTCCCCCTGCCCAACATGTTGTGATCGAAGGGGTCGAAACGTAGGTGTGTCCGACAAAATGACATAATGTTCGACTTAAGTGCGTGGCGTAAATTTAATAATTACGAGTATTCCAATCAGGTCGTGTCAGACTATGTGTCCAACAGTAAATAAAACAGTAAATATGTACACTTATGTATTTGTATATAAGGTTTTAATCAAATGAATATATAATTTTCATGATTATTGATCATTTACAATACTGACCATTTTTTGATTTTTCTCTCCTTTCTCCAAGGAATATTTAATTTATTATTATTTATTTAGTATACTTGTATATTTTAATTACCTATTCCTATTTTCGTTTTTTTTTCTACTATACTTGCATCTACCATAACATCACTATAATAATATTGCCGCAGGGATGGCAGCGAGAAAATGCTTTATAGCACTACGTCGATCCGTCTTTGTTAAAACAATAAACCGTAAATAAATATAATAGATGAAGAAAAAGTATGTATGATAAAACTGAAAAAGATGTTCATAGAACCGGAAGAATATATATTCACGGAATAGGTAATCTGAGGACGCTTGATGTCGTATCTCAAAATTTCCGAGTAAATTTCCGACAATGACTCCGTTCATCGCGTTTAAGCGTATAACGGGTCTTTGTCATCCGGCACCCACTTCCCAACCTCATGGGCTTAATTCAGCGCTATCGCCATCACGACGACAAAAACCGTCTATAATGTTGTTCTCACTCGCTCGGGGAATGCATGAAATGGGCCATTTGACCGGGCGCCGTCGGCAACGTGACAATAACCCCAAGAATGTACCCAATAATGGGAAATCACGATGAGCCCCGACGTTCGTGTATTGATTCCAGAATACGTGCTCCGGAATATGCGAATAGCCGCCGAGTTAATTTCTATTTTCGCTTGGTGAAATGCTTTTTGAACGTGACAGCTGCGGTTACTCTGATTTTCAAAATTGCATTCATGCGGTGCGCACCATTTACGAAGCAGCGGTTTATTAAACAACTGACCCAGTTTGTATAAAAACTATACATATAATTTTATTCTATCTACATACATATAATAAAATAGTAACAGAGCCGTTTGTAAAAGAAATGTATAATGTATAATATACTTGAACGATACACAATCATTTTAGAATTTCTATTCTATCAATCATTTCTATAATGATTGTCTGTCCGAACGCTCATCACTAATCTATTAGACGGATTGTCTGTCCGAACGCTCATCACGCAAAATCTATTAGACGGATTTTAACGAAACTTAGTATAGTTACAGCTTATGTGGCGGGTTAAAATTTAGGCTACTTTTTATCCGGATCAATTATAGAGTTAGCACGGGATTCACAAGTATATGTGAACGAAGTCGCAGGCACCGCTAGTAAAAATAAATAGGCAGTATACTTTATTTGTAACAAGAAAATGAAACTTTTACGATCTTTGATTACAAACCTTTAGATATACGATGATGACGTATCTAAGCGTCTTTATGTTACAGCCCGTGAAATTAGAGTCATGATTTTATAAAATGTCATTACACATTTATTAAAAGCATTACGATTCAGCACTTAAAATTATGTCTCGAGCTCGGTTTAAGCCTCCATTAAATAAAACGTCTTTGATGTAATTTCGTTATAGTTGTTTGGAGAAGCGCTTGTGTAAAAGGGCTATAAAGAGTTCGCTTGTGTACATAATGCGGGCGTACTTTAATTGAGCCCAAATTATGTTTTGTCGGTCTTTTGTTCTATTGTAGAATACGGCGAAGAGGCGAACAATGGTGGTGGAGCTCTCCACCTCTGTCCGCGACTTATCATTGTGTTTGCGGGTACTGCACGCTCGGGATGCTCTGTTTGACTTTGTTCATGCTGATAACCAGTAAAAGTATGTTTGTTATATAAATTAGTTATTTATTTATTCTTTTAATAATTTATTTCGCCTCGGGACTTGCAGAGCTTACCGGACGCACACAGACACATACGAACACACACGCGAAAGCTAGTTCGCATATATACTTACTTGTTTTTATATTTCTATATTTTTATGACATTTACTGTGAAATATATAATTGGCTATCTTATACCACTGTTGTTATCACTTAAATTCTTACTTCAGATAATGGTGTAGATTTCTATATAAATGAATAAGAAAGGAAGAAGAAGAAAAGATATACAAAACCCAAGCTTATCTCCTGCGGAGATTTCTTCCAGCCGACCGGGGAAGGTGAAATAAAGGTTAAGAAAATAAGTAATACGAGTATAATAGTGTAATAATACTAATAAAATACATAAATATGTATTTATATACAATACATATATGCATATACCTAGATAATAAATGTAAGAATAAACATTATAAAATATATTAATATTTAAAATGTTAATTTATTAAATATGGGTATCTAGATTTTAAATTTAAATGGACACTAAAACAAATTAGCGTTCATACATCACCCACATAACAAAAACGTAGCGCTCGTTTGCTCACCCACAAAGTGGGACAATTCCATTTGGAGAATGTCTCTAAAGCGATTTTCCTTACTTTCATTAGGAGCTATAAGCTCCATATGTCAGATAATCGCTGCAGTATTAGCAGCTAAGTGGTTTCGTACAGTTCTCTCGCGATGGGTGTGGTAACGACGTCTGCGACGAACTTCCGCAATACCATTTATTCCCATTTCAGATAAAAGATGTGGCCATTATGTTCTTAATTAAATTTTTATCTCAAAATAAATTAATTTGAAAACACAGGGGCTAATTAAAATGTTTAAATTTCACTTAATGCCGGCAACTAAAGTTCTACTGAGTCTGCTTCACTGTGTAAGCACTTACCACCGTCTTGTATACAAAATCGGGACCAAGTTTCAGGAATTCTGCAATGTTTTTATTTGTATGTAGTGTCTTTTAAATATGACCAATTTGGTGTTTTGTGTATAACAGACTTTTGCATGCAAAGCAAGAATACGGTTGAGTATAATTACTTAGATTTACCATTTAAGTATAGAAGTTAGGTATGGGAATATGTATAATTTATACTTAATATAGGTACCGATGACCGTTCGACCGTCTGGTGTCGGCCGGCTTTAGTCTCTATTGATTGATTAAATTTATTCCTAATGTATGTATCGATGACTAGGCGATTAAGGGATAACAAAGCGGTACCACAAACCTTGAGGAACTACAGCACCTCTAAAAGACTGGACTAGCGAACCCGCTTGGCCAGTGTGGTGTTTTGAGACCACACATCGTTCATTCACAAGATAATGTGCATGAGGAGATCCATGTCCAGTAGTGATGCTAAAAGGGCTGATTACGGTACCGATGACGGGACTGACTTCGCAACATATGTTTTGGTGTCAGCATCCACAAATATAAATATGTATTGCATACATAGTTGTATACTCGTAAATAAGACTATGTCTATTGAGGAAAAACATAACGGGACAAATGTATTGTATCGCGATATTTTGATTACCGATGTTGTGGTAAGATAAATTAAATGGTTCCTTTTGCATCTACGCGATGTTAGTTCGCTGTTACGTCGACTACATTATGACCTTTGCCTTATATAAAATACAACTACGAGCTAATCTATAGAGGATAAGATTTGGGAAAGGGTTATAAATTTCAAAAGGATTAAATACAATAGTAGGTAGCTGTCCGGCCGTCTGTCTTTATTTGGAGCGCAGCGGGCCAATTGTGCTTCATTAAATATGATTTTACATTTTAAGGCTCAACAACAAGGACTTATATATCGTAATAAAGATTATTTTTCTTTTCTTTTTCATAAGGACTAGCTTTATTAATTTACAACGTGCTTATATCGATAGTAAATTCTGTAACAAAAATAAGAAATAAAGATTCTTTAGTCAACATTTTGTTGTGTGGATTTTGTATTCAAAATAATTGTAGATACACATGCGGACAAAATTAATGCGTTCGTTGGCACAACCTTATATGACGGGGGAATGAAATGTGTCAGTTTGTGTCAGTTGACGTTGAACTTTTAACATGAATAAAAGCTGCTTGGTCTGCGGCCGAACGACTACAATAGATGTTATAGGCGCATGATGTATTAACTTTAACTTTAACGCTTCAAATTCTCGAAATATAAAATATTTCGAGAATTTGAAGCGTTAAAGTGTTACATCATGAGCTATTTAGTATATACATTATATAACAGTAGTAAATGTAGTAGGTTATGTTTCAAGTTCAACGTCAAGAGGCATTGTGTTATAATACGTTGGATTTCATTCTCCGTTGAGCAACATTGTGGTGACGAACGTGTTTATTTCATTATATCAGCCCTTTCACGCTAACTGCTAGATATAGACTACTTGAGAAGGCATGAGAGGCATGAGAGAACTAATAGAGGCATGAGAAGCATGCCGCAGAGCACAGTCTTGAGTTATCCTAAATCAACGTTCCCTTGTATTCGGCTGATATCGTCCGATCATCGTGCTGTTGGTATGTCCACTGTTTATTTATAAAACATTGCAGATGCTACCACTCGGCTATTGCCCTTGATCACTGCTGTCGTTCCGCCTGTCCGCGTGTTCTGCTCACCTCCACTTCAGACCAGTTATACTCGTACGTTTCCCGATATCCGTGATCTTTGTTCAGTGTCTGATCTCTACATTACGAATACGATCCCTAAGTTAAATTATCACTCTGAAATATAATATGACTTTACTAATATAAATACACACGTTCCTATTTTCACACTTGAATTATTTCTTCAGAAAAGTCTCTTTATAACAAACGTGTGTTTCGTTTATTAAATAATTTCCCGAGGCAAGTTTAACGTTTTACGGGCAACGGACTTAAAGCGTTTCCCGGTGCCTTGTGTGCGAGACGCTTCATTAGCAGCATTTGTTGAAGTAGTTAAACGTGGCTAGTATGACTATGCACGACTTCCACGGGATATTATATAGCTGCAGAAAATATATATGCACGTTAAAAAATATTTCTTGTTCTCATTACTGCATATCACTTTATTAAACTAAAAGAAAATGTTGGAACTACATATTCTAAGTAGGTACTTAAGACTTATTATTACTTTGTAATGTTAATGAAATTACTGTTTCTTAAAATTTAGGTTAGGTTCGGCCTTCCACAAATTAATTATAAAAAATAAGTTTTTTATTTTTGTTTGTTTTAAACACAAATAGAAAATAGAAAACAATACATAGACGTTACTTGATTCATAATTAATAGTAATTTAAGATGTTAATAAGTAATTTTATTTATGTAGTTCAAATTAACTGAATAAATACCATTGAAACTTTTTAGTTAAGAGACCATATTAAAAAGTTGAATTTTTATGAAATTCGTAAATTATTATTTAAGTTTTTGGAGTGTAGTTTGCCCGAGTAATTCCCTTCTTTGAACCTTCGTGTTAATTGCACTTTAAACAATGAAACGAAATTAGATCGTTGTTGAGCTCTTTGCTGGCTTTGAGCGGGTTTGTAAGTCACTTTGTAAGAGAAAGCAACATTATTAATTGCATGCATGTTTAGAAAATTGCTATTGTGTGCTAAAACTAGTTAAAGTTTGTAATAAAAGTTAGCAAAATTAGATTCATGGGATTAGATTCATGGATTTAACAAATTAAGTAAATTACACTGATGTGTAGGAACATCCGCAAATTGTTGCGTTGGTGTACAAGTCACTGCGGTTTTTCAAATTAAAAAAAAATGCCTTTGCATAATCACATTCCAGCAAAGAGCAACATAGCCTGCGAACGTGAATTCTTCACAAGGGAGAAAATGTGCGGAGCTAACTGTCAAATGGCACACGTTTTACTAGTCGGAGGAGCCCGGAGTCCTGACAAATGTGCATATTACCAAGTGTATTAATACGAGCTGTCACGCACATCATGATAAATCATTTACACGAGTCAGATATTTCCTATGTTGCATCTTCGACATTTTTGTTCAATTATGTGATGTAATTATGTGTTAAATTTATTGTATAAATAGCAGTATTCCATCTCTTTCCGTGAATATCGTAAAAGGCTACCAAGGGATAACAAAGCCGCTACCACAAGCACTGACGAACTAAACAATGTGCATGTCGAGCGGTGGCAAATAAAAGGGCTTAAATTAAAATATCTTCATTTAAAAATAAATTGGGACTTTAAATTACTTACATACCTAAGTATTTACTACTAACTGGTAACACTACGATTTAACTACTTCAATTATAATTGGAGTCACAATAGAAATGTAATCAAAGTGACTTCCAAAATAACCACAGCCATTTGCTTATAAAGCGACTCCACAGTTTATATTAAATGCTTTTAGATTTAGGGATACTTAACGTCGCTTTTGGTCGCCTGGTAGGGACTTAGTTTGTAATGAAGGAGCGCACGGTGGAATATTGTCTACATTGTTTACTGCTGTCTTCGCCTTTATACCGTTGACTCCCGACTATAACTGTTGAGGCTAGCGATAAGTTCACGTATTTACAGGGGATTTAGGCGCTTTAGTATTTCGTTTGTCGAAATTGTTAGCTATTCTGTACGCAGCCCACGCCGGTACTAAATATTGATTTGCAAGCTCAACTGTTCGTAGCGAATTTATTGTGCACACTCGTCGTTATTATAACTAATATTATTGACCTTGTTTTGAATTAACTATATTCAAATAAAGGACCCGCCTTTAATCTTAAATGAAAGGCGGGTACAAATATTTTTAATTAAATCAGTGTCTATAGATATAAAGCCCTTTATATAATCGGTTAAGTGTGAATCACATCCGCTCTTTTGTTCTTATGTTTTATAATTAAAATTATCATTATTTTGTGTAATTTCTACTAGGTATTATGAGATATATTTATTTCATAATATATATCAGCTGATATTATACATAATTTATATAGTATAATTTTTTTTTATGAAAACGTTTATGAGATAAATCAGTTTATTAAAAAATCAAACAATAAAGTCAATAACATTAAGTTTTAAATAATCAGCGGTTTTAAATAATTCTCTTAAAATTATCATACGGACCGGACATATTATACCTAATTTATATGTCCTCATTTTTATCTTTGTTTTATAGCTTTAAAGGTGACGTGACAGGGGATGGGGGGGGGGGGGTACTAATGTATGTTTCAATGTAGGAAAGTTATTTGCATTACAGTTTCGGTTTTGTTGTTGCAAATGTTTCGACAACCAGTTGGTTGTCCAAATAATAAATAAACTCAATAATAATAATAAAATAATAATATGGTCAATAATAATAAAATAAACCTTTATACTTGAGAAATATTCTTTTAATAAGAAGAAAACATGGAATAAATTCATGTAATATTAAAATAGAATTTCCTACAGAATTTAAGAAAAAATCTAAAAGACGATCACCAGTGCAATCTATAAAGGCTTTTATTTCGTAAAAGTGTCTTCTAATGCTCGGCAATGTCGATTGCATGGAATATTTTGATCTTCCCCTCGAGAGGCTTCATGTTGCTTGTTTTTTGAGCATTTTCGTCGCATGGTATAGAGCAAAAAGTAGTACATATACGTGTCATTGAAATAACAATATGTACATTTCTGCTACATCTGTTATTCTATGCGCAGTTGCTGCATTCAACGCGCATCGCTCGCGCGGCGCCCGGTCACTAGCCTTTATTGCGTTACGAATGTTTTAGATAGAACAACAAACTTTACGTTTGGAACTTTTGATTTATTCCTTAAAAGAATTTCAGCATACATTTTCAGTTGATTTCGTTTTGCGTTATTTCAGTGACTTCTTGAATATTTATTTTATTTATTTATTTTAAAAAAATATTTGCACAAATATTTACATTTAATCGTACAAAAGGCGAGCTTAAGGCCTGAAGGCGTTGTCAACCAACCAACTCTTAGGTTGAACAAAGATGCGTGTTAGGATAAATATACGAATGTGAGAATATATTTATGAATTATGAAATGTATAAATATAACGTAAATGACGAGGTCTTTCCATTGAACTGCGATATGGGGTTCTTCAAGAAACCTGTGAATAGGATTTTACAAGGTCGGCGGTGCACCCGCATACTCCCTGGTGTTGCAGGTGTCCATGGGCGGCGGTAACACTTACCATCACGTGGGGCCGCTTGCTCATCCGCCCACTTCGTGCAACAACTATTTATAAATAAACAATAATAATAACAATAATTAACTATGTATAAATTACGATATTACAACTATTCATATATTAAAACACGCATACTACTAATTTTTATTAATTATATCTGATATAGTTAGGTTTTGAAAGACTGCATAAAGCCTTTTTTGCTGTGGTTGTGATATCAATTTATTGAAATAACTTTAATAATTACTGAATACTTACTGAATAAAGGCTCGTTACCACACGGAGAGTTTCTCGAACGGAACGGGTAAGAATATCGTATCCCAACAAAAACATTTCTGTAAAAATGTTGCCAATCCTCACGACTGTTCGGCCGATAAAAGAGGTAGGTGAGACAAAAAGTCGCCAAGTCTTGTTTAATGGAATTTTACTTCGTGCGGCTTGATTTCACAGTTTTTGTAGATGCAGTTTTCAATTATCGCTAGTTCAGCGGTGAAGGAAAACATTTTGAGTAGATTTTCATTGCATACGTGTGGAGCCAGCTTTAACGTTACCATTGTGACATACTTATTTAAGTTATTATTAGTTACTACGGAAACATATTCAGTGTGGCAAGAAAAGAGTGTTTTTGTCAGCTGTATCGCATTGCTGGTTGGTTCAAATGTATAGACTCGAAAGTAGGTGATGCTGCGCCTTTGAATCTCTCCTCAATAACATCTATTTTTAGTTTCTCTTTTTCATTTTTTTGTGCTCTTTTTCTAATGTTTGCTTTGCGGTTTGAATGACAATATACACACGATTTAATAAATTACGAAATTGTCATTATTAATCGAGTTTAACGTGATAGTAACCCCTCTTTCTCGCTTTATACCAAAGTGGAAAATTTCCATTTTCAGACTTTTCCTCCTGGGTTTTATTACAACCTCTAACAACATGCCAAATTTCAGCTTTCTAGGAGTGAGTGACAAAATTGAGGATTTTTATGTTCCAACATCTTCAAAACTGGAAGTCGCCTAAACTTGTTTAATAATTACTCTCCTATAATTCTCATTGGTGTATCGTTTTGCGCCATCTATTTTTCTCCAGTGTAAAATTAAGAGGCGGTCAAAAGTACGCTGAGTTGTTTCGAGAAAGGGGTGCGCGTTCACTAATGCAGATGCAATTCTCGTGTGCGACCATACTACATATAATTCTCGCCTACAACTTGTCACATGATGGATAAAAACTAGATGATAACCGGGGTAACAGTGATTAGATGGTGACAACAGTTGTAGTACTAGGTTTTGACCGATGTTCGGGAAACCCGCATTCGAGAAACTCTCCTTGTGTAAATGAACCATTTATCAGGTAATCTGTTTTATCAGGAATCAAATTTTGATCAAACCACTTGAGATTTGATGAAGTCACCATTATTGTCATACTCCTGTGTCATATCGTAGCTGTTCAGGAAGAACATAGTATGCGACAAAATTACAAATCACAATGCCTTATGTCACCTAGAAATATTCTTCCTAAACGGACTATATACACATGTACCAACTATAAAAAACGTGTGCGGTCAGGGGACCCCCGTCAGGAACGAAGATCCTCACGCATTTTTTTAAACTACGAATGTAATTCGAAATAAAATCTATATAGTTCATGTATTTTTTGGAACGAAGTTCCTTTACGCGGCTTGCGGTAGGTGTGATTCGAGTGAAAACGTAACGTCACTTAAGATTTTTACCCCCTCCATACGCCTTTCTTCGGTCCAATAATATATGAGTACACGCTGGACCATCATGAGGTATGGACCGTAATCGCTGGGAAAGGGAGACAGGTATATCTCGATAAGCCACACATTTAATACTGCATACTTCAGTATCATAAAGATTTATTAACTCCAGATCACTGCCATGTTGGGATACTGTTTGTTCTGCCCCATGTTCGCTGTATGCCTGACAAGGGTTCGAAGTATGGACAGGCTATTTTGTAGTCGAGGCGAACACCGCGTTGTCCGGCGGCATTAGACGTGTCCTCTCAAACGCCGGATGTAAAGTGATGTATCGAGGACCCGAACATATTTCGCAAACCACTTCAGTTCGTGGTAATCGGGCGTAACCTAAATGATAGTTTGTGTGACACAGAAGCTACCAATTTACGTTGAGCCTGCATAGTGGGTGAAACTAGAGAAGTCCCGTGTCATGCAGTGACACGTTATGGAGTAACATCGTATCTACGGACATACTTGCTTTATTTTTATTCACTGTTATCCATGTTACCATGGAGTATTTATTATCATGTGAACAGTTGTAGGCGAGAATTGTATATAGGACCAAATGGTCGCATACGAGAATCGTACAATATTCAGTCCGAGAAACTCTCCTTTTGTAAACAAGACTTGAGTCGAGATGCAGTGATTTTTTTCTGAAATTTCAAATGTCATAATCTCCGCAGTAAGCAAAGTACAAAAAGTTAGATCATAAACTCAAATACAACATCGTCGAATGTCCCACTTGTGTATTTGTATTGGTGTGACACCAAATAGTCCTGTTTACACTAACCTACCGCCTGTTTATTTGTCAAGTACCCTCTTGGGCCTTTTAACAACCATAATAAAACAGATCGCTACGGAAATGAAACTAGCTTAACCGTATTTACTTCACTCTAAGCCTAGTGTATATAAGCGATCAATTTATTTGTATGATACGGAAATATTTGTTCATACAGTTGTAACGATACACCTACGAACATCACAATGAAAATTCGTTGCATAGTGTTAAAGTCTATAATAATGTGAACCTTAATAACCTTAATAACGTGAATATTAAGGTTCATTGGCAGAAAATGCCAATAGGCATTATGTACGCCTTTTGTACAATTTAAATAAATTGTACAAAAGTTAAAATAAATAAATATTTGGCTCAAGTTTTTTTTAAAATATATACTTACACAACCAGTTGTGTTTGCACATCTCACAGAAGACTACTGTATACTGCATTTCTCACTTTATCCAATGTACGTACGTGTTTGGGTAGTGGTTGTGATATATGCTAGACACCATTCCTATTTCATATGTGCTATTCCTCCCTATTTTCTCAATCCTTTCTCCAAATCCAATTCAAAGACAGGCAGTTCATCCGGGCTCATCGGGGCCAACGTTTGTCATTCATCTGGCCTGGTGTAGGAATGTACTGTAGATGTCGCAAGGCGACAGTATCCATTAACTTCCTTACTGTTTGCTGTTCCACTTACTGTTTGCTGTACCACATACTGTTTGCTCGTTTGCCATATTCTTTCTATAAAAAAAATATCCTTTTTTGTGATATAAATTGCTAACATAATATACCACCTTTATATATAACATATACTACCTTTTTGCATGCATTTGCGAGGATAGTGCCCTCCTATGTCACTATAGAATGCATTGCAGCGTTCCACGTATAGCCGAGTCAGGAGACAACTATTCTATTGTTCTTCGGAAGAGCATAGGAATACTAGTGCAATAAAGTACCCATGGATAAAGGCTGAACTATATGTAACATCTAAAACACCTACAATTTGCAGCACCATTGACATATTTTCATGACACATGACATTGACACAGTTAAAATGTAACTTTCCTGAAAAATATCGATATTTTCAACTATACTAGTACAAAATAAATAATCCATTATTTTTGTTTAAAATGGGCCCGTCCCAAAATATTTAATGCCAAAATACTTAATATTTTTTGCCAAAGTACACTACCGCTATTATTATGTACCAACCTTAATACGGTAAAGTAATTACAGAAATGAATTAGAATAGCCTCTTTGTTTGTTTCACTTAACTTTAAGCGCGTCAAACTTTGGTTAGTATCTTCCGCTTCGATGTCTTTAATAATAATTTTAATACAGAAAACTAAATCACCTAGACTTAAAGAATAAACGATTTTTTAGAAACTATTTCGTGCTTACCGACATACGGTACTGAAGCACGGACATAAAAAAGACTGAAAGTGACATCAAGACAGAGGAAAACCTTCCAAAATAGAGAAAAATGCTGAAAACCGAAGAAGTACTACTAGAAGTACTTACTAGAAGGCTGAAAAGAAGTTCAGAAGAATGAGTTCACTTATAATTTTAGCATAAGTTGTAACATTTTATCACAATTCTAAGAACGGATTAAACGCTTATACAGTAAAAATACATTTATACATATTTATACATTCGTTTGTATACCTATCTCATATTGCGTGTATTTATATAATAGCCATTATCAAGTGATATGGAAACAGGAATACTTTTATGGAATTTATAAATTCCTTGTATATAACAAGATGAGGTGAGATAGTTGACGCCATTCTTATCAAATAAACATCAATGAAAGGAATGCTGTTGCTGTAACGAGAATCACCGCGAAATGGCCTCTGAAGTGAGATAATAAACACTGTAGTAGTCATAAAACAGAAGATTGGTAGTTGCATCATTTCTAAAGTGAATTCTTGTCTAAGACCTTAAAACCACAGTTAGGAAACTAACAGGAAATCTCAGAGCTTGGAATTGTGTTAGTTCTAAAGCACCCGCAGAAAGTCTGACTCGCTTTTAGTAAGAGATTTTTAGTTTTATGCAGCATAAAATGCAATATGTTGTTGCTAAATTTTAAGTACACAAAATTTTAAGCATCGAGAGTCTTTAAAATAATAGATGTCTACATGAGGGATGCCGGTGGTATAAGTGAAATGTTACTATCACGAACAATTAGTAGCAATAGTTACGTTTTTATTTATGTAATCTACAGCCTTTTATGTAACTTATTTAACCAATGTGTTGCTAGTGCTAATGACCAAATACAGATTAGACTGACATTTAAAAACAGTATTTAATAGATTGTCGGTAAGTAATACGTGTTTTTTTTATAATGATACATGTAGACTTGTATTTGCATTGGTGTGTCCGGGTGCGTGTGCTCGTGCCTGCTCGTATGCGCTCGAGTGGGCGTGTGGCCGCGTGTGTGCGCTCGTGTGTGTTTGTGTGAGTGTGGGGGTATCGGTGATTGTATATGTTTATTTATTTAAGGTGAGTTTAAAATATTCGTAGGAAAATGGGTTTTAGGAGATATTACATTGATTTTGATGCCGTTTTTTATTTTTTTATATAATGTAATGTAATATTATTTTATATAATTTAATTACCTCTATAATGTAATTAAAAATATAATACACATATCATCAGCTTGACTTTTATATGCTTCCTCACAAACAGTCACTACAAGTCACTACGGTACTAACTGTTACTGTCTTCAAATTATTTACGGTTCATCTCTCTACACATTAAAACCTAAAGTAAGTACAGACTTTAGATAATGAAATGATGTAATGTGTGTGAGAAAAAATAAAACAAAGACAAATAAAATTAATTTTGTCAAATACGTTGTGTATTTGCGAAAGTGTTACGCACAAAAGAAACGCGCACATCAACGAAATTGAATTTCATTGAAAAGATCCGGACAAAGATTTTGCACAATTCCCCGGGGTCGGATTTAGTGAAATACTTAAACTGGCTTACAGTCCGCGATTGCGTACGATAGGCAAATCCCACGTTCGTCTTTGGAGTTATATAAAATGGCCCTAATACGGACATTTCCATCGACATTTGTAAGACTAATTTCCATAACTTGCAAGTTACAACCTTATTTCACGCTAGATTTGTTGTAAAATGTACCAGACATGAAAGTACGGATTTTTTGTGTTTCGGCGTGGAAATAAAAAAATAAAACCTTTGCAGGATTATTAATCATCCATGATGTGGATGTGTATGCCATCAGCCATCCATTAGCCTGTGTATCTCCACTAATGGATATAGGCCTCTCCGAAGGATCGACACCACACATGGTCTCTGCCCTTCCCATCCAGCTACTACCGGAGACTTCAACTCGTCAGTCTGTCTGGCCACTGGGTGCCTCACACTATGTTCACCGGTACGTGGTCCCAATTTGAGGACTCGCCTCCCCCATCGGTTATTGGTCCTGCGGCATATATGGCCTGCGCACTGCCACTTCAGTTTGCTGATTGTTTGAGCTACATTGGCAATTTTAGTTCATTGTCCGACTAATGGCGACACAACCATTCGATTGTCTAGATCTCAAATACTACAGACCGGTAGCGAGCAATAGCATCCCAAGTGCCAGAGGCCTAGCTAGCACTTCAAACACCAATCCGTCTACCGAGCGTGATTATTGGGAAAACGCGAAATTATTGTCTATATAACTTTACAGAGAACAAAGACAACATAGAATAAACTATTTTTAATTTTTCATATTTTTTTTATAGAAAAGGGCGGCAGACGAGCATATAGTCCACCTGATGGTAAGTGGATACTGTCGTCCATAGACATCCGCGATACATGTCAACATCAGTATAGAATGACAAACGTTGGCACGCCCCCAGATGCGCTGCCTATCTTTGCAGATTAAGGAATGGATTGGGAAAATGGGGAGGGATAGGATGGGATGGGAATGGGCTCTGGCATATCTCACTCACTTCCGAAACACGTACGAACATTGGGGAAATACGATAAAGTAGGAAATGCAGTACTTTTCAAGGTAGTCTTCTGTGAGCGAGAGTTAAGTGGCCAGTTGAGTACCCCCAGCGGCTGTGGGAAAGGAGCATGCACTCTCTCCCTACGGTACCATCTACTGAAGATTGTAATAAAAGATTTTTAAATTCAGGAGAACATCCCCAGACGTCTGCGGTTGCGAATGACATAGACGACGGTAGGCTGCTTATTATTCGATCGACATGCCTATTTCCCAACTGCTTTATAAGAGACTTTGCACAATACGCTTTTTACAAAGTAGCCTTACTGTAAGTGTTACATTACAAAAATATTCTTGTAAGTGCTACAACCTTTGTGTGTGTGTGTTATATTTGTATTTTCTGCTTTAGTAATTATGTTGCTGCCTGTAGCAGCAATCGTTGAAGGCGGCAGGCAGAACGGTTCCAATTAACAATCACGCTTCAAGAACTATTTGCTGCTAGTTGCTATTTATTATTTCGCAAGTGAAAATAAAAGATTTTTAACTTCTTTACTTCATGAAGAAAACGACTTTTTAATATACGATACATTGTAATTTTCCTTCAGGTATACTTTATCTGGTTTCCCTTAAGCCCCACAGGAACAGATGTTCTATATAAGTCGGCATCATAATGCCAACTCCTGTTATAAATGACCGTCGTTGACATATTTCCGAATATTAGTGTCTACCATAGTGCTTGGAATAAAGAATATGGAGGATAAAGGTATAGGAGGTTGAAAAATCTGGGAGTATTTGCTTATACATATAATAACGTGGGACTAGCTATTGTAAAGTATAAGCCTTAAAGTAAAAAAAAAGTAAAGTAATCGAGCGTTCTATATCATCAGCCTATGTAGACTGCTGGATATATTTAGGTCTCTCCCGAAGCTCGCGACCACACACGATTCTCGGCTCTTCTCATCCAACTAAAACATAAACATCCAACTCATCAATTAAAACGTCAAAACATTTCTTTCAAATGAGGATATCAAAAATCATGTGGATCAGCTTTTTGGAAGCAATGAGCGTGGAATTATCTGTGTGAGTACCAGAAAGATGGCAAAAGGTACAAAATGGTCAATATATAATTCAATAAAATATTTCTACATTATTAGAAAATTGTCTTTCATTTTAACGATAAAATAACACGAAATTACTTTTCAAACAACCGCATACAATAAGTATAATACTTGGTTCGTAGTAAAAGTAAAATACACAGTCTTGAGACGCAATGTGAGGGGCAAAGAGCTAATACGAGTTGACAAGAAGGGATTTCGTGAGGACAGTGAGGACCTCTTGCAGGGATTTGATAACCTTTGCTTCGACACTGCCGCGGATCAGAGGTGAGCGTCTTATAGGTGTTGGGGGATTACTACTTGTTATGGTGCCCTATTACAAATATACTTAAGTTTAAGCAGGATTTAGATAGGGAAAAGTATCACGATATCTTGTATGAAAAGGTCATGGCTTTTTGGGAATTTTTTGCTTATAAAAATTATTTAGTGTGACGTGTTGTTTTTTTTTGTGTAGTTTCTTTATAAGAGTAAGTAACCTCCTCTTAACTTATAATTTGTTAATTTTAATCCCTTGTAACTTGTATACTGTTTACTAGACTGAGTAATATATTAGACGTTTATCTATGTACTGAGACGTACATATTAAGTTATTTATTAAGGACATTCATTGTTAATTACATTAATGCTTACTTTGTAAAACATCATGTATATTATATTATGCATATTATATTCATATATTATGTAAATGTAACACATAAATCTATTTTAAAATATTAATGAAACGACTACTTAAATGAAAAATGAAACAATTATCTAATCATTCAATTTATAAAATAATTTGAATGATCCGTCTCTTAGCTTTCCTTATATAATTTTCTTGAATTTTGATAATGAATGTTTAAATACGTCTACGAAGTCAGACACTAGATTGAGCAAACGTGACATTCTAAAAAGTATTGCTTTTTTTATAGAATAGACGGCAGACGAGCGGGCAGGCCACATGATGGTAAATGGTCATCGCCGCCCACCTGCAATAACGGGTGCGCTGCGGACTTTGCCCTATTCACAGCTCTCTTACAGAAGAGCCCCATATCGCAGCGTAAAACCCTGGCTGGCAGTTCATTCTACAACTTTCCGATTTGGCGGTATAGTGTCGTATTGACCACAATGTACGCACCGACTCTATGTCAAGGAAGTGCGGATGAACCGCACGACGATGACGAGCGGTGCGATGCTACGGTCCAAATTAGATTTGGAAGACATATCATATTATTATGTATGAAGTGATCTCATTAAATCACTTCATACATAATTCATACATACATATACCTGCAGGTATCATACTAATCTAACATTTAGCTTTTTGTCTAGTGTTGAATGTAGGCCACACCGAAGGCTTATATACTTAAACCGCTTAAGAGATAAGCGGTTTAAGTATATAAGCTTTTCTAGTACAATTGAGACCAGTAAAATGGTGAAAAATAACATGATATTTAAGTTATAAAATCAATAGCTATAGCTATCTTGACTAAGCAAGAGCTTTATCTTAAAAATTAGTTGTCTGAGCATGTTTCCTAATAGAAATATTCTATTTAAATAAATAGAATCTGAAACAATGAAATTTTAAGTTACTTCTTAACCAAATAAGCAAATACCGACAAGAAGGTCCCTTTGCCCAGATAATGTCACAAAGGTTTCCATTTTACTAGCAACCGACCAATTTGAAAACTAATTTCTCAAAAAACATCTCAATATCGTGTGAGTAAAGTAGACCTCACTAATTTCCGTTAATTTCATTGCAATTTGTCATCCGTCGCTTTGGTTTCACCTCTAGACCTAGACGTACCTAGGTACACCATAAACATCATAAAAGTCTTAAATAAAAATGCTTATTCCTCGAGCGTTATTCGAAAATAAACAATTTTGTTTTAAAGAAAATGAGAAAACTTTAACGTTATGCTTTTGTTTCGTGTTCAATTTGAAAAAAATCCTAATGTATTGAATCATAGTAAATTGTTTTTACAAAACCATTGTCAGACAAATAAATATACCTGAAATGTTAAAACTAAATTACATTTCACTAATAATTTTTATTACAAGAATTAAATCAAATAAGCAATATAAAAATAATTAATTATACTATACCTATACCTACTAACTAATATTTGTATACTTAATATACACATGTCGGAGATAGACTCAAGATGTCGCCAGCTGTCGTGTTTGAGTCATTATTTTACTCTCTTGTAAAATCAAAATTGAATGGTCAATAGTAAATATGTAGTTTGTGAATTATTCGGTTAACTTGAGACGATTTTAATTAAAGTTTAAAATTAGTAAACACGCCTTACGCTAGAGGGCACTTATGTCGAAGGAAACAGAGGACGCTGAGGTGATATCCGAGTAGCGCGCAAACTTCTGTCAACCCCACTTGATTTCCGGATTTTAGCAGCTCTATAAAGCCGAAGATAGGTAGAAGATAGGAATTCTCTTTTTACGAACGGTTCGCCATCAAGTTAACATCATACCATTATTGGTAGTGATAGAAGTGTAGGTACTGCGCGTGTACCTACCTATAACTAATTACGGTGAGTCATTGAAATTACTGATCTATAGTGTCCAAAAATATTTTGGTAAAGATAAAGATTCCCAAAATTGCAAGTGAGCTTCTTGATTGTACTAATTAATTATTAACATGTTTTGAGTTGAGGAGGAACGGTCCGGTCAACAAGGGATAATGTGGAGGTTGACTCGGAGACTGGTAGGTCTCCATCTAAATTCTTTGCTAGAAATACTTGGTAACTATCTATCGATCGAAGAAACTCACTAGTAACAGTTAAAATAAACTAGTGAGATCTACTTCCCTGTTTCCCCGTCTGCGACACATATATATCATACAGATTGTAATCTTGTGGCAAGGTATCCACCACGCTGGCGGCCTTGTCACTTGTGTTTATTTAAAATAATTTTATTGTTCTTATTATTATTTAACTTATGGTTATTATTTCTATTTCTAACTAGAATCTGTCGGCGGCTTTATTCGTATGAATCCCGGTTTCGCTTAAGTAGTTGTAGAATTTGAACAAAGTGCCTTATAAAACTCACGCAGCTACGTACTCGTAGTTTAATAGCTTTACCCACCAGAGAACTAAGATTTATTTATGTCACACTAGCTGTGCCCGGCATGCGTTGCATGCCCGGCAATTTTTTTGCACATAATATATAGCCTATGTTCACCTGGAATAATGTACCTTTCAAATGGTGAAAGAATTTTTCAAATAGTGGTTCCGGAGATTACCCTCCACATACACACAAACTCGCAAAATTCGCACTCTCTCGAAGTGCCCACGACTACGTCCTCGTGGGCTTAGAGTATGTGTATGGGCTTACATTATTGTGTGAATAACCCGGTAAGACTGGGCGCTTTCGACTTGTCGAGTTACTTTATCCCAAAAAAACGTTACATGTTTCGAAACTGAGTGAGTTGCCAGAGTTCGTTTCTCATTGCATTCCCATTCTATCACACCCAATTCCATTCTCGTTCCCTAGTTTTATAAATATTCATTAAGTAGTTTTTGCGTGAACAGATGGGCAAACATATTGTTTTTTGGATTCTGTGTTGCATATAGCAATGACTCTTTTCAAAAATACTTACGAGTGCAAACACAACTTTGTTACGAGTTTATGAAGATATATGGATGTTCATACAGAAAGGACGTTGCGAAAAATGTATTGACGTCATCCCAAGCCAGCAACAAACTAAATGTATAGTTATGACTGAATGTTATATATGTATGTTATGTTATGTATGTTATGTTATGTATGTTATGTTATGTTATGTTATGTTATGTTATGTTATGTTATGTTATGTTATGTTATGTATGTTATGCTATGTATGTTATGTTATGTATGTTATGTATGTTATGTTCAGTATGTTATGTTATGTATGTTATGTTATGTATGTTATGTATGTTATGTATGTTATGTATGTTATGTATGTTATGTATGTTATGTATGTTATGTATGTTATGTATGTTATGTTATGTATGTTATGTATGTTATGTTATGTATGTTATGTATGTTATGTTATGTTATGTATGTTATGTATGTTATGTTATGTATGTTATGTTATCTATGTTATGTTATGACTGACAATGTATTTGTTATGATCTACCATAATCGTTATAAACAATTGTAACTACTAAAGCGATATCTTTTTTCTAAATAAAAAATATGAAGAAGATTTTACTAAATAAAAGATAAGGATAGAAAACATTAACTGCCTAAAGTAAAAATTAGGCAACTGTAAAAATTAGGTAAAAATAACTTAAAGTGAAAACAGGGTTTTCACATTAACTGCCTTAACATTAAAATATCTATGAAAGAAAAGCTTTCATTTAAGGTATATGTATAGTGTTGGTACATATTGAGACACTTAGCCATCGACATTTGTGACATTATCTGAGAATAAGGACCTTATTGTCCGTTCTAATTTTAGGATATTCAGACTTTAGTGATATCTAGAAAGCAGATTTTAGAACTTCTCTCTATTTACATAGAATCTTGAAACAATAAAAAAATTATTAAGAACGTCTTAGTTAAAGTCTATAAGTTAAAGTTAGTCGTAGTTTGCTCACATTTAAGTATGTAACATCACGTATACGTTGTAACATCACGTATACGTTGTAACATCACGTATACGTTGTAACATCACGTATACGTTGTAACATCACATATATGCAATATTTAGCTAGTATTAAAAGTAAACATATTCTCCAATATCAGTTCCAATTATTTATCTCCCTATAGATGATAAATAATGGTATTAATGGTCTTTCCATTAACCTACGATATGGGGTTCTTCAAGAGAGCTGTGAATAGGATTTTGCAAGGTTTGCGGCGCGCCCGCATACCCCCTGGTGTTGCAGGTGTCTATGGGCGGCGGTAACACTTACCATCACGTAGGACCGCTTGCTCGTCCGCCCACTTGTATATAAAAAAAAAAAAAAAAAACAATATAATACACCTATTTAAATGTAAACACTTGTTCTGAATATCCGAATGAGTATTTGTCGTGAATTGTGGTTTGTGATTGGATACTACTAACTACTATACGATACTATCAGTAGATACAAGACGATACCTTTGTTTCCGATTGCAAATAATATAAAGCGACACCGAACCTTTCTGCTTTTGATTTTGCTCATGATTTTGAGTTAATTGATTTAGTCAATGTTAAATATGTACACATAAAAAATTGATTTTTTGGCAAATTGGCAAATTCGGAAAATTTTCATCTCCCTGAGCTCTAAATAATGAACAGAATCCACAGTTGTGCCGGCTTGGGGAAAGGGTCTGGTTGAATACTGTATATATAGATAGGTACATCGCTATATTTACATAATTGTTTTTAGTGAATGCACATTTCAACCTGGGTAATAATATTTTGCTCTTGTCAAGACTAATTAAACCTTCATTTCCCACTTTACAGTTAAACATATAAAAGTAGCTAATAAAGTTCATAGTGTATAATAAAAAGAGCAATGCTTTTTATTTCATTCGCTTGGTCTAGTCATATCGGTAGTTTGTGTTAGTTAAATATGTATAAAGCGTTTTACTCCCGATTTAAATGTTTAAATGTTCAATAATTAAGGGTAGCCTAAAGTAATTAGAACGATACACGACAATGTCATGAGTATGAAATTATTTTATTGTTCGACCTCATTACTCATATAACTCATTTATTTGTTCGAAGGTAGTGATTAAATATTTTAAAAGGCGATTATCGTCATTTATGACTTTTATATGTCAGTTTTCCGCTGACTTCCAAACTAAGCAAGAACTCTGCTTTACTATTGTAATATACGTCGAAATATACGTAGGTACAGTTGAAAAAATAAAAGTGATTTAGTCGAGACTAAATACTGATTATGTGATTCAGTGATTCACTGTTTAACTAAATACTAAATATTCTACCGTATTGTTGATTCAATTTATTTAATATGTGAGCAGTAATTATCTTTCATGTGATTAAATTTTGAAAAACTGTTGTTTTCACAATGCACGTTTTAATCATGGACTGATGATGCTTTAATCTGCGACCTGTGACCGACGCGAGCACACAAGTAGTGCGTTTTGTGAGAGCACGAAACGGTAATAGAAGTATGTAAAAACTTTTCAACATCGTTCGAGCATTTGATATTTTCGCCACTTACTGCATTTTTCGCAGTACAATGAGGCTCAATATTACGGTTTAGTATGCTTTTCATGTTGGCTGTATAAGTGGCGCCGCCACCTCTGACTGCGTTTCTTTTAGCGAATTTACATTTATATTACCTGAGTTTACTAGTAACGTGCTGCATATGAAACTACAGCGAGACGTCGGAATTTTCCGCTCCTTGCACCCTAATCGAAATGTGTACGTGTCATGCGGAATAGAAAAGTTGCAGCGGTTAGAAATGTTGCACCGTTTTATGCAGTCATTTACTCGTAATTTAAGTAAAAGTAAAAGTAGGAGAGCAAGTAAAAAAAGTAATGTTTATCAAACATTAGTAACAAATACCGCATCGTAAAGCGGAATATGCAAGACAGGTAGAGAACTATTCAAACCAGTGTTTCAGCTAGTATGTTCACTTGTTTTCACTTGTACCATAGTAAAAACATAAAAATATCTTTATATGAGTCATTGTTTGTTTATGTCCGTATGTATAACTACAATATATATAATTGTACGGAACATTCATGATGTACGCCATATGCTGTAGTCGATGTTGAGCCGCGTTTATTGCAATTCTAGAGTGTCTAGTCATTTCGACAACGGGGTTGGAATTATTATATCTTTAGACATAGTAAATTACTATGTTAAAGTATTGTTATAGACATAGTAAAAAAAACTAGTAATCAGATCGGATCGGATCGGATCGGATCGAATCGAATCGGATCGGATCGGATCGGATCGTAACGGATCGTAATGGAGCGGAACGGAACGGAACGGAACAGAATAGAACAATTTAAATTTGTTCTAAGTACGGTACATCAGTTAGTAAATCAGTATAAACATGCATCGTCTACGCACTTAACCGCCTCCGGTATACAAGATTTTGAAACTCGGTGACATTCTGAGTAGCTTTTTCTACGAACTTACACAATTTTGTGCGCGCGCTTATGAAGTTGGCCTGCGTGTCTCTTTTACTATGCCCGTATTCACATATCACTGCAAAATTGCGGTGATAAAACAGTTACACATTAATTAATTAATGCTCTTCTGGCTGCGGTATACCGATCGGATGTATCAATACCGTGATAATGTTGGGTATCAGGTCTACTCCGTTTATACCTGAGAAATATAATGTATGGACGAACCATCATATTCCATTAGTTCACACTACGGTGATACAACCGTGACAGCTTCAGCTTAACATCGATATGTATAATGTGTGCGTATTAGGGTGTCCCTTGTTTTTCATGATTATTTTGTAACGCATGGTTACGCATAGTTAGGCTTATGTTTTTCCGTATTGCCAAAGAGCTGAAAAAACTATATTCTTAGTCGGGGAGGTAAACCATCAAATAACAGGTGCAAAATTACCGTCAAATCGGCAAGTTCTTGCGGTATTGTTTTTTAACATTCGTGAAGTTAAATTGACTGTCTGTGAAAGCGCTAATTTAGTTATTCGCGAGTGCATTATTTTTTGCGAAAAGGCAAGAATACTCACAAAATCACTTCCAAACTGTGTTAAGAAACTTGTTGACTTTTACCATGTTTGGCGTATGAATGTGTATTTCTATTACATACATATCTCTGTGTCCACGGATAGCGGTAACAATTTAAATGCTAATGCACATATGCATGCACCTTTATGTTTATAAAAATATAGCTATTTATTAACTAATGCAAAATTTTCATTTTTTAAATATACGAGATCTCAATTATCTTTGTATGATTTTGCGTGAAGGAAACTAGATGATCTTGAAATATACTCTTATACATCTTGATAGAAGGTATAAGTAAATATTATATCAACAAACGCCATAAACGACGACAATGAACAATCGTGTATGAATGAAGAACTTAATCTACAACTTTTATGTACAATACTGTACGTGACATTATGCAAAACTCATTTCCTCTAAAATAAACGTGTGTTTATTTAACAACATCTAAGTATACATATAAGAGTACGAGTATAGAATGTGTTCACAATAAATATCAATTTCCTAATACTGAATCCTGCCTTTATATCTCAAATGTAGTGATCGAGACAGCTCGATTACACAAACAGACATGAGTAGGCGTGGATGGGTCCATTCATTTCGTATTGCTCAAGTATTATCTCTATTGCGTTTAGTTGTCGAATGCAGAACACGCTTTGGTATCTGCGAGCGAGGCTCCTCTTTTACATAATTCATTGCTCTGCCATAATACAACTTGCCCGACAATCGTGAACATTGGCTGTACGGCACTGAAAAAACACGTTTTATCGTACTGCTTCTAGAATAATTATTTCAATTTCATTACTGTATATATTTATTTAACCTAAGTGCAAAAGTCGGAATTAATGTCAGTCGATCTTCATATGCCCATTTAACATGAAAGTCATGAAGTATTATGTGAAGAATTAGCATAGAATTAGCTAAGATAAACGGCCCTATATAAAGGCAGCTTATATATTATAAGCTTTCAGTTTAGTATGCGAATTATTGTATTGGTAAAAAATGTTCTAAGTATTGTAAATGAATCAAATCTGGAGATTTATAACGTTTATCCATAACATATATTAATTAAAGGTATAAGTTGCACAAAATGACGGGCACGGTGAGTTAGTTGACTAAGCCTTATGATACTAATCAGCTTCGAATATCACCTTAAGGGTTTTAAGACCTTGTAGAGTCTGATTTAGCCAACATGTGGACTGAAAACACATAGGAACAAACCCTCACTGCGTATTATGTAATTATAAAAATCAGCCATTTCCTTATCCTACTTGTTTATCTGTAAATTTGTTTAAAATTAGAATATCGCTTAACAAAGCTTTTCTTGTTTACTTTGTTCACAGGCTTTGTAAAAACGTTTGCGGTGTCTGGTAACGAAGTTCTAAAGCGTGTTTCTTCAAAATCTATTCTCAAACTGAGTGCGATCAACTGGTCATAAATTAAATACCATTCCATCAATGCTAACTTGTCAACTGATAGAATCTTGCCAAAGGCGAATTCAAGTCTGTCAATAATTGAAGTGGGATTTAGGACGCCGTTTCCGCCGGATCAGGGATGACATTCCGCTTTACGGCGGCGCTCCGAGTGACGTCACTCCCATCGATCATTGTTCAACAACATCGCCAGGTGTGAGCCTGATCGCATCGAGATTCTTTTTTGTTTCACTTAACTAAATTATTTTGTCATTGATGCTTTTAAAGTGGTAATTGATAAGCTCACGTTATAACGGCACGCACACGAAGGTGGGACATGGACGTCAATATTGTATGGTGCCCAATGCATGACATTTACATTTTCTTTGTAGAGGAAACTACCTGGCCATACGATTAAGTTGAAATGAAAGGATATATACGTTTATATTCAATATTTTTTTTATTACGGAATTCATCATATTACTTTCTATAACTGAGAAGAAATTATATTTGAATCATATACAAATTATAATACTCATAGTAGGATCCATGGGGGTTATCCTATGATTCAAGGTCTATTAACAAGGTCGACTGGAATGGATCCATTACCTACATATCGCTTTATCACAAAATTCGATTAATTTATAGTGAAGCTCTATCAGTATACCTATCAGTGTTCTATGTGGAACAGTTATAGCCTAGGATTCATATTCATGTGAAGGTGAGTTCAAATCTCGGCCCGTACTACTCTAAGTTTGTATTTAATTATGGATTTCTAAATTATTACTACTTAATTCGGGAAACCCGCAAGCACGAGAATTTAAAAAAATCTGGCGCGTGTGTATCGGCCAATCCGCATTGACCGGCGTGATTGATGCGCCCTGCAGTGGGATGTTATTGGGTGAAACTTCTTTTATATGGGATATACTTTTATATGGAATCATTTTATCATTTATCATTTTTTATGGAAAGAAGGTGGCAGATGACGAGCATATAGTTCGTATGGTGATAGAAGAATGGTCTCGCCTATGGATATCCGCAATACATATCAACATCGATCCATAATGATAAACGTTAGGATTTTCTGGTGTGCGCTGGCAGTATTTGGAGTATTAGGAGTGAATTTGAAAAAGGGTTGGGAAAATGGGAAGGGACAGGATAAAATGGGATGGGTTCTGGCATATTTCACTCAGTACCTACCTAACACGATAAAGATAAAATAGGATAGTGAGAAATGCAGTAAATTTTACACTAGTCTTCTGTGAGAGAAGGGTAACTTGGGCATTGGGCAGTCAAGTGTGTATAGCGGCTGTGGGGCTGCAGCGTGCATCGTCCTCCTCCCAGTTTAAAAAGGTTTAAATGTCTCTTCACTGTTGGATATAGGCCTCTTAAGCTCGCTACCACACACGATCTTCGGCTCTTCTCATCCAGGCGTTGAGCTACCTGTGTATGTATTGAACTCTGTATATTTACAACAGCTTTTTAATCAAAGGATATATATGGCTAGATACTTTTTAGAAAACTGCAAACCATAGCGTTTGTCTCTTTAAAATACTGGTGTATTTTAAAATGGGAATTACCGTTTTACTAATTTAACCACTCGTCCGTTAACGTTTTACCTGCAGTTTCAGATGCATTGGAAACATTTGCGATGGCACTGCTCACCGTTTGATTCATGGTTGCAAACATCTAAATTTTCTAGTTCGTATTTGGGGAAATATGAAAATCATATGAGTCATCATTCGATTTTATTTTATGTTTAGCTGTCTATCGTTTTATTCAATGTTTTTTTTATATAGCAGTTATTTATTTTATATAGTTATATTCTATTTATTTATATTTTATTTATTTTATATAGATGGCAGACGAGCGAGTGGGCCAAATGATGGTAAGTGGTCACCGCTGCCCATAGACACCTGCAGCACCATGAGCTTGCATAATCAATGTAAAGTCAGTATTTTCTGTAGCTATATTTAAATATTCCGTAAAAGCAATGAATATTGTAACATTAATAACAGCCTACTATTACATACTATTTGTAATAATAATGATTTTTCAAATGGAAATAGAAAATAACGTAACCTACGTTTTAGAAAAACATCAATGTATAAACAAAACTTGTGATTCTATAAAAACTTTACATTGAAGACGTAATTTTAAAACTATTAAACCGATCCGGCTCATCTACAAACTATTTTCGCGAAATTTGAAAATCGTGAACTTCGCAATAGATAGTTTTTAGATATCGATATTCGTATATTTCATTTCACTTTAGTTGGTTTCTGAATGAATAGCGAAACTGCATTCACATCTAACCAAAATACGAATCATCAAATACTTTGTAGTGGCCGTAGTTTCAAAAGGCATTCATATTTTTATTTGGGTAAGGCTACATAATACTTCAGAGCTGCATTTACTTGGTTTTTAGTCCTGAGTTTCGCGGTGAAGTAAATGGAGATGAAAAAGTTTTTCAGTTTCTGCACTACCATATAAAAAGCGACAGCTCTAACCACTTAACTAACAACATTAATTAAAAAGTATAATAAATTAACTGAATCACAAAGGTTAAAATTAAAGCAAGCAGAATGTTTGGCGCGGGCAAATTAATGCGAAGGCGTTCGCTTTTGTGTGATTAAATCACTGTAGTATTTACGGGTTTCCCGAATTCAATACGGTTTCATCAATAAAATTGAGTGGTACGTAAAACTGGACGCGTCGGCGCAAATTCAAACTGATTTATTTCATTCAAAGTAATCCTCTTAAATCTATACAATTCGTTAACGTGAAAGTAAACAAAAATCCATTTGAAGCTAGGTAACTGTGAATTTGGATACGTTTAAATGAGGCCGGTTTGGAAACAATTAGAGTTGGAGCACTGATGCGAGGCGAAACTTTGAAACAATACGGTCGTTTTGTGCACTTTTGGGATACCTGTGATAGTTTTTATGAAAAAATTCTGGTTGGATTGTACGGACTACATAAATAGATAAAACTCTTTATTGCACACCAAAACAAAGTAAGACAGTAACATCCATTGTAACTCATGAAATGCATAAAGGCGCTCTTATAGCTAATAGTAATTTCCGTCAGACATCCTTTGGGTAGAAGAAATAAATATTTTAATTCCAGATAAATAGTGTAGAATACGCATAATTACATTATAATACATACATACATACTATATATATATATATATATATATATATTGTATATATATACAATTATGCCTATGTACAATTATATACAATACCTTTGTATCTACGTCCATGTGTGACTATTTGGTAAATTTCGCCTTGTTCAATTAATTAAGCTTTCGATTTTAAATAGTGAACTAACGTATTACAATTTTCTTATTGGCTACATTTAATATTAATAGTCTGGATATTGACATTTTTCAACGCATCTTAACCAAACCATCTTCAGATGAATTTATTTCTGATTCAGTGTTATGTATTTGTGGAAGTGTAGTTAGCATAGGTCACCATGGATTGACATATATAATTAATTAGAAAAAGTCCCTGTAGGTAATTGTGACAAAAAGAAATGTTATTTGTATCCAATTTGTAGACCACAATTTGAGAAATGACGACTATTTTATTTTCGGCTAATCATTAATCTGTGAAAAAGTTTATGAAATGCCATTGCAGCGTTAATAAATAAAGGAGGTCAGCGAGCGAATTAAAACTGGGTAGCTTAGCAATTTAGGATGAACCGTTTCGCTATTAAATGTTTAATTTTAAAACCCACTGGATTACTGGCTACTGCTGCCGTAATGGATAAGTTTACCTGCATAGAGTGAACCATAATGCTGCTAAATAAATCCTTTAGTAATGTATTTTTGGCTATAAAAGTTCTTTTGGCACACGAATAAATGTGGTTGTGTGAAATTAAGCTTTTATTTGTATAAACGGATTCTGTTTGAAGTTATTTATCAGTTTTTTTTAATAAACTGCAGTTTGATAGGGCCTGTGAAATTCTACGAATTTTGTCGAAATATTCAATTTCTCGTAGAATATTCAAGTCGAAATTTCTCGTAGAAAAGAGAGAAATGTATGTTTTCGACTAGCGCGAAACATCGGTAGAGTGAAACGGGGCTGACGAGCAGTGTGCTTGAAGGTAAGAGGATACTGTTGGCAATTATTACCTATTTGCGATACATGCTAAGATCAGTAAAAAATAAATGACAAACGATAGTAATATATATATTCAAATATGCTGCCTGCCGTTTGGGGATTTAAGAATTAGAATTTGGAATATAAAAGATTTATTATAAAAAAATTTCAGCACCAAGTAATTTAAATATATGATTTATATCATCATGATGACATGGACCGACGTCTTGGGGAGGTTTGCCGGTGGTGGTTGGATGAGAAAATCCTAGGATCGTATGTGGTGGCGAGATTAGGCAGAGGCCTATATCTAGCAGTGGAGAAACACAGGCTGATGCTATGGTATGGTACATGATGAGGACGTATAAATAGTAAAAAAATATAATGAAACCAGTGAAGTATAACAAATAGCGACGTACGCTAGACAGGTTTATTTTATTGTTATTTAGGTATTTTTTATTATTATATAGGAGAAAAAATAGAATACATGTATACACTCAAACATTAGGGGATACAAAATTTATATGTAAATGTAACCCGATTCACAGATTAATTGGTTGCAGGATATAACAAGAAAAACATGAAATATAACATTTCAAAAGTGTGAAGAAAAGAAGCATTGGCACGACAGTCTTTGGCGTCGGGCGTGGATACTTGGAGTCATTCCATCTTATCGGTGTTGTGATCAAGAGACATGTCAAGCCACGTTTTTTTCTTTTTTTTGAAACACTTGGCAGACAAACCAGGTTCGTTACAATTGCCGCAAATTTCTAAAAAAAAATATCTGTACTCTATTTACAATATATAATCAATTGTCTTTAACATCTCGACTTCATTCGAGATTTTCGCAGTCTATATCATAATAATATCAGTCTGTGTTCCTTGAAACTACCATCTTACAATTATTTTCAAGTAGTGGTTCTCGCGACTTCGTTCGCGTGGACTTTTGATTACATTTCGCTGCTGTATTGGGCCGTATTCGATCCTTTTCGTAGCTTAGTCACCTGGGCTGTATACTTACTATACTCGAATACTCACTATACTATACCGATTTAAACGCCGAAATTCAAAATTAAACGCCTTCTTAACGCCTTTACGTAGGTAAAGCTCTAACACACACAGAGAGAGACAAAAATTGAGAGACCAATGCCGGTTTTACACAGTTCCTATTTCGGATATTCAGTCTTTAATTTTAATTTTTTAAAAGATTTTTTTAATTTTGACACGCGGTGATGAAAAAACATACCATATCATATTGTCGTCGGGCTGTATGTCCACTGCTGAATATAGGTCTACCAAGGCTTGCCGAGCTAGTTTAAGGCAAATATAGAAAAATATGTAATTAAGTAAAAATTCAGTGGCACTATTCTGAACTCACAAACTCACATATGTCGAGTGGAGAATATGTCAGGTAGAAATCTGGCATATCTCTAGGATATCATTTCTTTTAATTTAGGTATTTATTTTTTAAATCGCTACGTGACTGCTCCGCCTAGGCTATAAAAATACGGGGAATAGTTTAAAATTTCTCGTGTATATAGAGTTAGTTTGGTCTTTTATATGAATATACTTTGCTGAACAAACTTGGTCTGCACTGAACGTGCTGTTTCGACCCGCTTTGCCGTATACTAATTTACATTTTTATTATCCATATCCTGCGGGTTGTTTGCGCTGACTCGCTGAAACATTTTGTTTAAAGCTGCTTGCTAATTTCTATTTATGGATGCTGAGGTTGTTTGTAGATTTATTTTAACGCTATTTATTGAATAAATTATCCTTTTTTTTATATATTAATGGAGGCAGATGGTATGCGGCCCACATGATGGTAAATGGGTACCGCCGCCCATGTACACCTGCAACACCATGGGGTATTGGGTTATATTCCGGCCTTACGTAATTATATTCACAGCTTTCTTGTAGAACCCCATGTCGTAGCACAAGGGACAACCTGCTTATTTTATTACGGATTATTCTATTATCAATAGATGATGCCATTATTGATGTGGTTGATCCAGATACGGCTTCGATCATTTTATTATTTTAGGTGTGGTTTAATCTTCTGTATAGGTACTTCCGGCTGCTGTCCAGCAGTTAATTGGAGCGATGACATAAACAGCGTTGCAAACAAGACTTGGATGCGGCTTGCACAAGACGGGGGCGAATGTCGTGAAGGAGGTTTATGCGCTTAAATGAATTAATAAATGAAAAAAAAGGTTGTGAATGATGATAATTATATACTAGTAACGCATGTTATATACTGTTATATAATTATATACTGTTTTTGCATGATGCGCGTTCAGACAGACGGAAAACTCCAAAAAATGTTGTTTTGAGCTCTGTGTCATTGAAAATGTTCATGGCAATTTTTATTTTTAAATATTTAATGTACAGAAACGATTTTGTTACGATTTTATTATATGTATGTATAGATTTATACAATATCAGCCTGCGACATCCCCCTACAGGGTGCAGACATTCCTTGTAATTGCACTAACTGGACCCAGTACGAATTGGTATGAATTCTTACACATTTCATATATTTTTTCTGTCGGGGGGATTTTTTCATGACATTTTCTTTCGCTGACAGAATAGTAATAATCAATGATTACGCACTAAAATAATTTTGAAAAATCCTCACTTAAGTAGAAGAAACTATACGATATAGGACAAGTTTCGAATTTACGAAATCATAAATTGAGAATATATAATATAGGTACCTTTAGGCTGTCATTACTTAATTCATACCCACACGTGTTGTTATTACATATATCTATGTAGCTCTAAGATTTAAGGCTAAATTTTATAAGTTTCATATTTAGTTCAAATTTTTGGGATTTTGTTTTGTTGCTAGGAGGATGTTTTGTTATTTTGTCCTTTTATTTCTTGAATAAACGCACAATAAACGTTGTTGGAAAGTAGGTACATCTATAGATAAATATAGATGTGCATTACTTGAAACAAACAAATTGGTACGAAAAATATTACTTTCAATAAATTTAAAATGGTAATTAAATCGAATGACATCATTTTTATCATCAAGCGGATAGAATATTTTAATATATTAACAGCACTCGAGAAAAACATTTTCCGTGTCAAAAAATTCTTCGTCTATACTCGTATCTTTGATTTTATATTTTCCAATTTCTGTGCCATTTTATGTGGAACATGTGTTTGTGGTCGCAAGTGCCGATGGTTGATGGCTGTATCGTTTACGGACATCGGTCTTTATTTGCTTTCCTTTGACATTTTATATTTCACACCGAGGTGCCACTTACGTGAGGGAAAAGCAATAAATTGTTATGTCGTTACGTTATCGCCACTTATAAAAACAAATGTAATTTTAACGGTGTAGGAAAAAAGAATATGTAAATATCTCCCAGATCTGATCTCCGATATGTATATATATAATAAACTTATAACAGAGCCGTGTCTGTCAGTCTGTCAGTCTGTCCATCCGTATGTCTGTATTGAACGCGCGTCACACAAATACCACTGGACGGATGACATACTTATAACTTAGGCATAACTTATGTGGCGGGCTTAGCATATAGAACATGTATTTTTTATCCAGATCAATTATGAAGTTCCCGCGGGAATCAAGCTAACTACACATACTCTAACATCAACGTGTACGAAGTCGCGGACGCTATATGTCTATAATTTACTATCTATCACTTACTATTTCATGAACAAATAACCATAGTGAAATTCATTAGAATATAAACTTCATTCGTAACAGTATAATTCTGCTGGAATACATCGCACCCTGGCGCAGGTTTGTTTATTTTCTTGAAACAAAAGAATATTACAAGAGAACAACAATAGTGGTGGTATAGTTTAATTGTTTTTCAGTTACTTACAACATGGCGCTAGATCATTGATATGGGAATAGACTAGACGACACATCACGTGTAAGAACACCTTTTGATAACAACCCAGGTTTCATTGATAAGATATCAATGAAACCTGGGTTGTTATCAAAAGGAGGGTGAAGCAGATGAAGAGGGGTTCATTAAAAAGTCAAACTTAAAACTTAAGTACTACATAATAAGAATATTTATCTTTTCAAACGGGTCTTAACGCGAATGTTTCGGTTCGTTGTTCGGTTTCGGTTGTGTTGCACCAACCATGGTCACGAGCTGAATAAGCTGAGCTAAGGTAAACATTCGCGTTAAGACCCGTTTAAATAGATGTTTAAATATTTAAATGTGTGAATACCGCGAAAATTTCAAATGTTATACGCAATAAGAATGTACGATTTTCAAAACTCATATGAATTAAATAATTCGAGAGCTACTGAATATAGAAAACTATTAGAGTACTTGTATAACATATAAGTATGTATTCTCAAATAGATGGAGTAGATAAAGGGGCTAATTCGAGCGTGTTTGTGACGTTTACTATATACCTCTCTTTTTTACATGGTTTTGTACTCTCTGATATTCATTTTCAGTTAAACTGTAATTTTCTGTGATTGAATTTTCATAATTGTATTAACAATAAATTGTAGACGAGGCAATTTTTTTCAATTTTATTACTTAAGAGATAATGATATTACAGAATTTTAAACATGTGGAGATTTAAGAAATCGTCATGTGGCTTATAATGTAAATAAAATATCAAAGTTAGGATGAGTTTAAGAATAGAGACTTTAAGGTTCACTATGTTTTTACAAACTTACCCCCATGCAGTTTTAAGTAAATCTAGTCAAGGATTTTCAGCGTTTAATAAACGGTAATATTCTTTGCCTGCGCTCTGATCCGTGTGTTCATCGTTTATTATATATAGTTCACCGTATTTTTCTTTTAAAATAATTTTGAACGATTACCCCAAAGAAATTAATTAGCTTGGTTTCGCTTTATCACTCATTGTTTGTCGTCGTTTACTCTTATTTTTCCTAAGAAAATATATATTATTTGAACTGTCAAATATTTTAAAATATTAAGATTGTTCTTTTTTAACTAAATGACATTCTAGTGGTTTCATTACCTTTAATTATGACATAATTTATTGCTCACGTCGGAACGGAGATGGTATATATATGCATTTGGGGTAAGAGAATGTATGTATGTAAGAGTCTCATGTAGTAATGTATGTAGTAATTCTCAATAATAGAATCCAACAGCCGCTGGGCGCGCTCGACTGGCCACGTTACCCCTCTCTCACAGAAGACTACCTTGAAATGTACTGCATTTCCCATTCTATCGTATTTCCCCAATGTACGTACGTGTTTCGGTAGTGAGTGAGATGTGCCTGAGCCCATTCCAATCCCATCCTATCCCTCCCCATTTTCTCAACCCTTTCTCCAAATCCATTCCTATATCTCCAAAGGTAGGCAGCGCATCCGGGGGCGGGCCAACGTTTCTCATTTTGGACTAATGTTGGCATGTATCGCGGATGTCTATGGGCGACAGTATCCACTTACCATCAGGTGGACTGTATGCTCGTATGCCGCCTTCGTTTAATATGTTTGTGTTACCACTTTTTTATGAAACGGTTGAAGAACCGATTTTGATGTTTTTGATTTTGATGCATTTCCCCAATGTTCGTATTTACCCAATGTACGTACGTGTTTCGGTAGTGAGTGAGATATGCCAGAGCCCATTCCCATCCCATCCTATCCCTCCCTATTTTCCCAATCTATTCCTTAATCTGCAAAGGTGGCATCGCATCCGAGGTCGTGCCAACGTTTGTCATTCTGGACCGATGTTGGCATGTATCGCGGATGCTCGATTCCCGTCTTTTTTTCTATAAAAAAAATTGTTATCTGATAGACGAAATCGGATCTGAAGGGATTAGATAAAATAAGATTGAATTGAAGTGCAGATTGAAGTGCATACAACTAGTCAATTGAACATGTCCAGTCCAACTAGCTGCAACTATTAAACTATTGCAGATTGTCAACAAGACTGCTGACTGGTTTATGTTTTTATTTTACCCTTTTCAAAGGTAATTAGAGTTTTTAAACAGATCGGGATTTTATAAAAACATTTTTTTTTGCCTTTTTTAAGAGTCATAATGTGACCGTATACTGCTCAAAGTGAAATTACGTTATATAAAATCCACATATCTCCGATGAATTCATTATAATGGATATTTCACCTTCACTGAAAGGTGTATTGGAGCATGAAATTAAAATGAAAAATTGCTCGTATACACACACATACATATGAATAAATGAATGAAGCAGGTGTTATTAATGTTTCGCATCATTGGTTGAGATAAATCAGAAATGAGAGTTATAATGATGTTTGTTTTCAATACTGCCATTTGCTTCTTCCGGCTCCTCCAGGCTTCATCCGTAGCCACCACACATGCTCATGGTTTAATTTATCTATCTGGTTGTCCTAAGGATGTCCTTGTCCTACACTACGCTCGTTTGCTTACAAAACATAATATTCGTATTTTTTATAACGCCACACTTAATGTCTCACACTAGGATTTCCTGTGTTGTGGGTACAGAGACACATAAACACAAAGACACACCGAGACACAAACACTAAGACAAATTACAAATATATTAAAAATATACTGGTATTTTAAACTGACGATAATAATAATGAAAGAGTTAGTCGATCTACTTTATCGGATAGTGGCCGTTGATGTGAGGAAATTAAATGTGTCGTTAGCAAATATTATACGATCGGTGTGAGTTTTAAAAGCAAATAGAAATGGGTCCATAATGTCATTACTAGAATTGTTTTATCTAAAAGTTACGTTGAAATTATATTTATTCTTTTAAGTAATGAAAGGCCGTGACTCAATGGGACGTAGTACTTTTTTACTATATTGATAAATATTCATGAGATTTTTCATTTCTATTGCCATTCTGAAACAATTTATATTGAGGTACTTTTATTATATATATATTTTTTTTTATATACTAGTGGGCGGACGAACAAGCGGTCCCACGTGATGGTAAGTGTTACCGCCGCCCATGGACACCTGCAACACTAGGGGGTATGCGGGCGCGCCGCTCCCGCACAGCTCTCTTGAAGCTCTCTTGAATCCTATTCACAGCTCTCTTGAAGAACCCCATATCGTAGCTTAATGGAAAGACCTCTTGAAGCAGTTCGTTCCACAGCCTACAGGTTCGCGGTATAAAGTAATTTTTGGACCGAACAGTGCGCGACACCTCCTTATCGAGGAAATGCGGATGGACCGCACTTCTATGACGGGAGGTGCGGTTGTAGAAACCTGAGGTGGGAATTATATTGAACAATTCTTCAGAGCATTCCCCATTGTACAGGCGGTAGAACACACAGAGAGACGCAACGCAACGTCTCTCCGACTGCTGAGGGATTCTAAACCGCCCGTGAGAGTGGGATCGTCGACAATACGAACAGCACGTTGTTGGATGGAGTCAAATGGGTCCAGTTGGTATTTCGGTGCGCCGGCCCAGAGATGATAGCAATACTCCATATGGGGCCTCACCTGAGCTTTGTAAAGCATAAGGAGTTGCCCAGGGGTGAAGTACCGCTTCGCTCTGTTCAGCACACCGAGCTTTTTGGATAGATGAAAGTACTAAGTATCTAGATACTACCAGCGTAAAATATTGAAGCACAGTTGTCGTAGTATGTATATGCTTTTCTGCAAACGTTATTGTCATATTTGCAAGTGTTTTTTTCTATATAGGTAATGTAGTTTTTCAGTAAGTCCGGTAAAAACGCGATTTGAATTTCTACACAGAAAATAATTGGTATAAACCCGATAGTACGTACCATTTGCAGATATGAAAACTTACACGAAAACCTCAGAGCAGACGTCGGAACAGTGGTCGGTAATGAAAACTACGATTGTAGTCATTGTTACGTCATCGCTGTCGATGATACTTTTGTGGTCGGACACGGCGAGTTAAATGTTTTCTATTAAAATACACACTTCGAATAATGTCCAACGCAATGTCATTATCAATCCTCGGATATACGTTTTATTGTCGGTTATGAATTATGACCTCTTCCGTATGTATTATGTGACTTGATTCCTCTAAGGAACGCAAATAACACGAAAGGAACAACGTTGTCTTTCCTTCAAAATTATGTATCATGACAACGTAACTAGAAAGTACGTAACATTAATGTTGGAATTCCGGGAACATTGCCAGAGGGGCCTTCAAATTAGGTTTACAAGGCTACCTTAAATGTAAAGGTCGTCTAATTACTACTGAGAGTCATTCTATTCTGTGTGACCTGGGGAAAATGTCGTTTGTTTAGTTGACTCCTAAAACATAAGGTACAAACATTAATGAGCAACATTTCTGTTCATTACGACAAAGACCACATGCGGTGTACGAACAACTAACAATGTTACCATGTGTTTAAGACAAGGGTTTAAAACCATTAAACATTAAAAAATTGAACTTTAAAGTTCACTAACCTTAAAAGTTCATTAGCGCTCACTCAGCGCTCGATCGTCGAGCGCTCAACTCTCGTTTTTACAACACTAGATTAAGTGCATAATTACACAATGTAAAATTATCGCATATACCTTTGCGGTGCATATACATTTGCGTTGCATATACCTAATAAAGTGCATAAGATTGTCGCAACAAACTGAGAATTGCCTTTCAAGCCGCGTGTCCAGGAAATTACATCACTACGAGAGTCATCCCGCCTACTAAACGATATAATCAACGGGTTTTCATTACATAAATTATATCTCACGAGGTTATTCAGCCCACTGTAAATTGTTAATTACGAAAAAAAATCGACACTGGCAGAATATGCTAATTGCGCTATTGCCATATAGGAAAAGAAACAGAAATCACGGTATAAATAGTATTGACGAATCCGAGAAATTCAGTTTTGTATTGCCCGCGAAAGGTCGCTCACTGGGCTTTCACGAGCGGAATCCCCTGGTGGGCTTGATCGCTCGGGCGGCGTGAAGAAAGAAGACCAAACCAAAGCTACTGGCAAGAGTGGCCACCCCAGATACCTGCCTTGGCAGTGGGCTACTAGCCCAGGTACAGAACTTCACTACCCTCTACGGGGGGGTGTGAGAATGCTACGCGAGAAAGTCAGTGCTGTATGAAACTCAGTGAGATTGTGTTTGTGTGTACGTATGCAACATCTTGGTACAAGCCATGACTCGTATAGTTATAAAGATATATTTTTTTACCACGACTTGTAACCAAAGTATTTTTATTACTCATTTTTTTATTCTATCGCTCAGAGGCGGCCGACTCGTCCACTTGACGGTGTGTAACCAATATGTTTTTATTAGCGCGATTTAGATATGACGATGTGAAGAAAGTTGAGTGGGCTTGTGGAAGTTACGCGGAAATCTTGTTTTTATTAGAACACGTCGGATATTTCAACGTGTAGAACTACTTTTTTCATACTTTTTCAGGTTTATTCGTTATTTATGCGTCTAATAAACCATGTATAGACATATTATTATATTTAGATAGTCAAAGGGTGATTATCGTACGTTTTGGAACTCCGCTTTAATGTCAATAAATTGATATGTCAGAATATATGAACAATAATGTCATCATAATGTCATTTAGTAAAGTTTTTCGACAGAGTCGAAACTGAACCGTTATAATTAGTGGAATACGAAAACGTCATTTTTTCTGCTGCGTTTCACAGCTTACGTTCAGTTTGTATTACTCGTATATGAGTTAACTCGACCCCCTGTAGTGAGACGTTATAGGCTGATAATTCTTACTAGTACGATTATTAGATTTTCTAAGAATTTTAATACCTTTAGAAGTATAACACCTACGCAAGATTCTAACAAGGACCAAAACTCGAAACTTAGTTTTAACATATTTAAAAAAGGGAAGAAAAATTTCGATGGGAAGGTCGATCAGGCTATGAATAGTTCATTGACAATTAATGGGTAATCTATCAAATTATATGACCCTTGACCTTTAATTTTCTTTTTTTATATTGGAAACCTATTTTTATTTAAATACGAAATTTAAATTGCAGATGTCATAATAGGTAACAGACTGTTACCTAACTTAAAGGCGGTTAATATACTTTTAATATCTACATATTTTTATGAAAAATACATACATATTTTTATTTGTCAAACTGTAATTTGTTTAGCTTATTTTGATGTTTAAGTAGGAATTAAATTGTTGTTTGATGGTGTGTCGTGTTATCTTATAGGTATTACTTGAATCGCATTCGTGAAATTGTAGGTATTATATAAACCCCGGAAGAAGTACGGAACTAGTAATTATTTTCTTATCATTAGCTCGATGGTAACGGAAAACATTGCAAAAAAATACACATTGCTCAAGTATAAAGAATAAATCTGGAGCTTATATTCGGACCTTACTTATGAAATTGCCGTTTTATATGAAAAAATTCAATTTTATTTTTTTTTGTTTTAAAAGTACATTCAAGAGAAGTTTATATAAACCATTTAAATTCAAGTTTTTCGCCCTGAAACTCCAAAAAATGTATAGCGATGGTATAATGGTTCTGCCGGAAAAGTGGCGAAAGATAGTCGAATTAAATGGAACACAATGTATTACCGGTTTTATTGTTTACGACATCTGTAAGATTACGTAAATGGTAAAATTGGAATTTCTAAAAATATTTATCATTGACGTCAGATAGCTTTATCCGTATTGAGAACAAAATCGCGACAATAATAACAGCTAATGGTTATAAAGCGGGGAGTATTTGTGGTTGGAAGTAAAGCGAAGAGTTCCGCCAACAATAATGGACTTCCCTTGTTTTGTTTTAAAGTTATACTAACACTGGCTTCTGATTTAAGATCACTATTATTTTATTTCTAACGAAGTCAGTTTGTTGGTATTATATATAAATAGGGTTGTCAGTAAACCTACTGACAACCCTATTTATAATTCCCTACCATTATATAAATTAGTATTATAAATAGGGATGTCAGTAAACCTATTGACAACCCTATTTATAATTTATAGTTATCAATAGATTCTCTCACCAATTTCTGTGCATATTACTTTAACAAATTATCTATTAGTTTCAATACTGTTGGTAATAAAGATGCACAGGCGTTATATGATAATATTTTGGCTCCTATATTGCGTATACGTACCTATATACAAAATTCCGCTGTCCACATATGGCTATATACATATATTATAGTAACCATAGATAGTCAGTTACCATTTATCAATCGAATAGACATGTTAAGCCCAGTCCTTTGCCTGCTGTTTAAGGCAGGTTTATGCTTTTACCTAGTCGCAGTCTTTGACTTATTGATCTTGAGCCTAATAGCTCGAAATAAGTTGTTTGGAAGCACTTGAAAGTAATTACTCGACCGGCGTCGCGACGCCGCCGTGTAAATATGTACATTCATCGTGCAATCATGTGACTTGACAGTTCGATGACATTTTTAAATGGCTCGTATCCCCGCGACCAGCGACCCCGTGTACCCGACTCCTAAAAGGTCGTGGATGTAATTACTGGTTAGTTAAACTTTTGTTTAAAGGAAAATGTTTGTTTGTCTGGGCTTTGTTGATTGTTGTTGTTGATTTCATATATTGTTGATTTCATAGTTGACTAAAAACTCTTTAGTGTGAAAGCTCAGTACCAGCCCTATGGAAATAGAACTACGGCTTCCGCTGGTGATATTATACCTATATAAAGTCCAACAAAAATATTGTAAAATAAATTTGAATTTTCTAGTACCTATGTCATTTAGTCATATTCGATATAGTTACTTGATTAGATTTATAAAAAAATATAAACTATATATTTCAACTGAACAGTTCATACTGTAAAATTAAATTTTACAGTCTTTGAATTCCATTCCATAAATTCCATGATCATAAAAATCATGGAAAATTATAATCAAAGTCAAACCACCAACTGTTTAAGTTCAATTTACAAAGTACGCGAAAGTAGATATGAATTTCGTGAATAGAAACGCGTTTAGGTCAAAAACCTACACGAGTGGGCGTGGATAGTGTTATGCATATAAATTTAAAAAAAAAACTAATTATTTATTTTTCATGGAATAAAAAAAAAATCATAGAATACATAATATTTTTTAGTTAGATATAATAATTTTAGTCTACTGATTGACATATTAAAACATTTCACACTATTTTTTTTGGACTTAATATAGTGAAAAAATATTTTCACGAGTTTCCAACAGTCGATTTCGAAGATATTTAAATCTACCCGTGCTGAGAAGGGTGGATCTTTCCACTCCAATTTTATATTATCTTTTCATTTTAAAATGTCCACATTACTTGAATTACAAGGGAGTAACGACCCCTTGCAGATGGTTGCGACACTTGAGAAACAAAAGTTTAAATTGTGTTATATTTTCAGCTTATTTTCAAGTGTAAGTTCGCGGATGCTAATTCAGGAGGCTACAGTTGACAAAGTTTTAAACTTGCCCTAAGGCTTCGTTAAATAGGAAAAGTTGATAAAATGAGACGTTTTTACAACCACTTTTTTCGCCTTGTATTGTAATTTCCTTGTTTCTTCTAATTCGCATATTCGTATGCTTATCTTCTATACATATAATAAAATTGTAACAGGCCGATGTCTGTACATTATAGATATTGAAAAAAAAAACTAATATGGGGGATCTTTAATACAGCAACAGAAGCCAAAACAACAGTTTTTAGAAATTTTGTCTGTCTGTCTGTATGTTTGTACACACATCACGCAAAAACTACTGCATGGAATTGAATGCAGTTTTCACCAATCTAACCAATATAACTAGATCTAACCGATCTAGCTAGAGGTCTAACTTAAAATATAGGCTCCATTGTACCGCAGGAAAATATCTTATTCCGATTGTTTTAAATTTAATAAACCGGAGCGAAGTGAGGGCGGGTCGCTGGTGATAAATAAAATAACACACTAATTACGTCTCTCTATTCCGATTGTAGGAGTATTTTGACTATTTATTCGGATTACAAAGATATTTTTGTTGTTCTTCCAGAATACTTTAAAATCAGAACAGCGAGGTCAAGGTCAACAGTTTAAAAATAAAACAACATTAACTACCCCCTAAATCTGTGAGATTAAAATTTATTGCGCAACATCTCGTTATGGTATACGGCAAGCTTTCCGAGGAGCTCGAGTGTTGTTCCTCTCAAATTATTACTCTCCCTCCGGCCGTTTAAATAATCTCGGTGTGCAATAAAAGCTGGCTGAGCAATATATTGCATGTTCAGTGGGAGCCATTAGAGGGCGCGGTGCAAACATCCTTGCGGACTAATGGCCCGTCTGTCCGAGGGTAAACTTGCCCCGATGGACACTGCGGCCGCGGTACAGTCGAGACGGAGTAAGTGTTCGCGCCGCAATGCTGTACATTTAGAAGGCACAATACCGTAACCAGCAATTGTTTTCTGTTGACTGCTGGCCATAGGTATCCTGTATTGAGCATGATAGATGTATGACTTTAAAACGCTACACTGGCTATGCTGGTTGGCGAGTCCAACTTGTTAAAGACGTACGTTTTCAACTATTACTCTACTTTTTACTTTTTGTTGTCTATATAATATATACAATAAAATCGTAACAAAGACATTGCGGTGTAAAGTTGGAATGATACAGAGCTCAAAAAACGATTTTTAAAATTTTTGTCTGTCTGTCTGATTACGTATTACGCGAAAAACCGCGGGACTGATTTTAATGAAACTTGGCATAGAGCTTATGTGCCCGGTTAACATTCAAGATACTTTATATCCAGAACAATTATTCTCACGGGAATCAAGCTAATCATACATATTATTCTTACGACTAGCGCACGAAGACGGGCAGCAGCTAGTGTTTAATAAAAAGCAATACACAGTAATTTCTTGCTCTAATGACGGTGGTTAGTGGTAATAACGGTAATATATTATATCGGTGTTAATATCTTGTTTTGTGATGCAACGATAAATAAATAAATATCTTAAGACGGCCATTTGCTGCGTAAATAGTGCTTAAGCGTGAGATTTACATTAAACGTATATATTATGATTTCTACTGTTTCTTATATTTACTGTGCTGTGTCTCTAGTTACTCAGTGAGAGCACCTTGTGAGAGGCCAACATCTGCTCAACAAACATGGTGATTGAATGTTTGAACTGATAAAGTGAATGCAGACCACAAGTGAGAAATGTTCCATCTGTCAATGTTTATCAACCGATTACTCTAATAGTGTCTCTGCTTGCTGTGCAACAGCTCTCGGCTTCGATTCCCTGTCGGACATATTTGTTTAAAGAGAGTTTGTTAGTGATCTTTTTTCAGTTTTTTTTCAGTTTCAGTTTTCAGTTAGTTATCAGTTTTTTTCATCATTGTGTGAATCTGGACAGATGTTAAGTTACATTAAACTTGACATCTGCAAAAAAAAATGTAATGGATATTCTAAAGTACGGTTAATAAAATAAAATGAATTAAGTGATTAATTGAGGTTAGTATTTTTAAATTTAATCAAGTTAATGAGTCAGATTTCGGGATGTAGCCCCAGTACACGGTGGATGTTATATATGCGATAAAAAGGCGTTATTTTTTATTGTTTTATAGAACTTTTTTTACAGTAGAAATACAATTAGTGTTTATAGAAAAATTGACAGACGGGGGTGTTAATTAACCACCGAAGTAACTCAGGTTGGAAATTCAAACGGGTCATGAGGCCTTGATTGTTACGTGGCGTGTTATCATGGTCAAACGCATTAAGTTCAACATCTTAACTACCAAAGTAACTAAAGTTACCACTGATGCTTTATTGCACTGAAGTTTGAATCGGCTTAATTTATAATAAACTGCGGCTAAGCCCGTATAAGTAAGACTCGACTGTATTAGACGGAAGATACGAGCGACCGGACTTCCGCTAGAGCTTATCGTCTATGTTTAGTCTAAGGCATGAGCGAATGGTGATGATTAATGAAATATTCTGATATTAATAAGATATATATGTACACCTATTTGTACAATAATACATTATTAGTATATAATAATCGTATTATTGTATATTGTAATATGTAGTATATTTAATTACGCACTATATCTGCCCATTTTATTGCTCACCTATCGTTCTCCCAGGTTTGCTGGTAAAAATCTCCTAAAGGGACAAATAAGCACGCCTTTTATTCGTATTTTCTTTTGTAACTGTTTGTATCATTCGTGTGTACAATAAAGTATATAAATAAATAAATAAAGTTATAATCTCATCGCACCTCCCAATGTATCTCTCTATTAATAAAGAGTATCTATTTAATAAAGTTTGTTACATAAATAAAAGTGAAATAAATTGGCGGATATCTACCAATATACAAAATGGTTTACGGGGTACATTAGGACAAGGAAAATTTAACTAAACATTAAATTTTCCGTGTCCTATATATATATGAGGTAATAACTATTGTATCGAAAGCCCCAATGTTTTCTATGATCCAGGTATTATAGTATACATAAGGCTGCTATTGTAATCCTGTATATAATCCATAAGCCTAGTGTATTAGTTCCTCTTATTCCGCCGATTTCTGCGGATTTGTTTCTCTTTGGACTTTATCATGCTTATGAACAAGTGGTCGATTTTTACTAATATAAAATTGACAAATTTATCCTGAAATACGGTGAAAACTGTACTAAATGTCATCTTTCGTCTTCTACTATTTACAACTATTCCCTTTCGATACAATAAATTATACTTAATTCAATTCGATACACTATACGAATTTCGTATTCTACTAATTTTTGATGACCGAAAACAAATTGGAATAAAATTGCACATCTGTTACAATAGAGACTGAGAAAAGTTGCTTGTTAGCCAACTGTTTTTCTTGACACATTACATGATTGACATTTCAAGTCAAAATCCAACGTCTACTAAAATATAATCCTTACGAAATGTAAACTGTTAATGAATGGGCCCTCTGTAAATGTACCTGTGCTCAGCTGACAAAGAAAGACCTAAAACTAGATATAACAAAATTTGTTGTAACTACCTAATGACATTGATCGATTTAATACTTACAGCTTTCAACAGGCTTGCATAATTTTCATTAAACTAACGGCAATACGAATTACAATCCGTACGCTACGCCTGGTGGAATACAGACTAGTGCAATAGACACTAGGCACTACACTAGCGATGGGTAACTCCGGATTCAATGAATCAAAAGATCCGAAACCGCGATCGGAGCCGAAACTTTTAATGATTCCGGTAATTGTTATCAACTCCGAGGAGTTATTTATTCCTTTAATTTTTGGATTGCTGAGTTACATGAACGAACATGATGTAAAGCGAATAAGTCGCTCTCAGACTCTTATAAAATATAAGTAGGTGAATCAAAGGAGTCAAGCAATCGTTAAGAGGAGTCGGATCCGCGAGCGGAGCCGGATTAAATGAGCTCCGAGGAGTCGAGAATACCTACTACTACACTACACTACTAGACAGACTAGAAAATACTACTGTATATGTGATAGGCAAGAGATACAAAACTAGGCAGAGGTAAGTTAATAGTTTATTCATGTTTCACAATTAATCTTCAAATAATGTAATCGCTCTAAACTCTAAAATTGTACCAAGGTGCCAAATGTAGCCGTCCACTGAGCGGTAGTTTGCCGTCGTATAAGTAGCACGACGTATTTCTGGAATGTCGTGCTACCGTCGTGTTCGAACTATGTTACTGTAGAAATACGAGCAGTGACTGAAGGAAGTTGGTCAAGGATGGATTTTTTCTATTTCGGAGTTTATGTTTTTTAAAAGACTTTTACGAAAATCCTCCGACAAATGAAAATGAAATAACATTACCATATAATCAGCCCATGTCTCTCCACTGTTGGCCTCTCCTATGACTCGCCACTACACGTGGTCTTTCACTCTTGAACACAACTTCGAAATCCTATTGCAATGTGAACTTTATATGGCGCCTCTCGAGTTGATAGGTAATTCAAGAGGCGCCATATAAAGTTCGCATTGCAATAGGAATTTGTAGTCGATACTAGGATTACGTATAACTCTAGCAGTGTTATTCTTTTAACGTAGTGAGATAATAATATTCAAGCGTTATACACTGCACCAAGTGCTGACGTAAACACTAATAATTTGCACGTTAAACTGAAGGCAATTGGGAAGTGATAAAAAAAGTCAGATGAAACGTTAAGTGAGGTCGATTAAGAAATGACAAGCGAAGTAAGTTCCATTGTACAGCAAGATAAATAAATAGATACAACTCTTTATTGCATACCAGAAGCAATGCACAAAAGGCACATTACATTATACATTATATTGTGATTATGTATCCCCCAATCCACTACAACACTTATACTAAAATGCTTTTGAAAACCTAGGGCCGTGACAATCAAGCCATATTACTTCACCACTCAACTACTGATGCCAATGCATTGAAATGCATTTACTTCTCACCTTTTTAACTTAAAATTCCATTGCTAACATCTTTTCACAGTTGCACGTTGAAAGTGAACACGTTTTGCCCAGCACTATTCCATACACTCCCTCTTAAATAATCCCCGGGCCTGCCTCTGGCGGCCGGTTGCCCTCAAACGAACGCGCCTTGAACACCATAAAAATAACAAACAGTATGTTATTTCTATTGTTATGTTATATATACATATAATAAAATCATAACAGAGCCGTTTCTGCATATGAAATATTTTTTGAAAATCTGATTGGAATATAAAGTACGAATGATATTATAGAGTCCAAACAACAATTTCTGGAATTTCTGTCTGTGTGAACGTGCATTACACAAGAACCACTGGATGGAATTTAATGAAACTTGGCATAGTTATAGCTTATAACTAGGGTTAATAATTAACATTTAGTGTTATAGAGTTCCCGCGGGAATCACTGTAAAGTTTACGCGAACGACGTCGCTGGCACCGCTGGTTTCTTCAATAAATTGGTAGGAATCAGACTCAGGAACTAATATTTGACTTCGTGAACACAGTAAAGTCAGATGTTGTGCAAAGGGTCTCGATGTTTAAATGGGTCCAACTGGTGGTGCAGAAGCGTGCTGAATTAGAGACCATGGGACGATTGATTAATATTTAAATTCAACAAATATTTTCACAATTAAATTCTGTTATTTATAATTTAATAATTTTTAATTTCACGGAAAAAATATTGAAAATTTTTAAAATTCCAATTTAATATTTTCTACGCACAGGAAAATTTCATATTCATAATAATAATATTTTGTCTCAGTGTAGGGGGCGGCGGCCTCCTACCTCGGGCAGCAGAAACCCATGCTACGCCAGTGTTTATTATGTGTACTGTAAGGTGCTCGCCGATATAAACGTATCGCACAGAGGTCACTCATGGAGTTACCGGATACCGTACCACGTAAATTCATGGGAATGTGGTAGACGAGCTCACAGTCCACCTGGTGATAACCAAATACATTCTTATCCATGGACATCCACGATACATACGGTCACCGGGTAAATTTTGAGATACTCAAATTTCAGAAAGAGAACTCATTTGAGCTGCACCGTCTTTAAAACATCATTTATTTGAAATTCGAATACCGAAAGCTAAATTATTGAAATTTAGTCAAAACGACAAAAATAAGAATGTTGTATTCATTCAACCTTCTTATTGCATTTCGCGCACTTTTCTTTGCAACAATGGAATTCGAACGAGAACATTTCCTTGCAATGATGTTGTGCGATTTTAAAGTTGGTTTAAATGAAAGTGAGTGTAAAGGTAGATTAGTATCGGCTTTTGGGGACCTCGCACCGTCCTGCGCAACAATTGTTAGATGGTTTTCTCAATTTATTCAAGGAAAATTTTCCTTAAAAGTTAATGAGAGAAATGGCCGCTCTGCAACTTCTGTAACGAAAGAAAACATCCGAGGCGATAAAGAAAATGTTGCGCGAAGATCCAAAAACTACCTATAAACCGATAGAGGAGACTCTTAAGATTTCATCGCCGGTCATTCATGAAATTTTACACCAACACCTTCAAGTCAAGAAGCTTTTTCGTGTTGGGTTCCTCATTCACTGATTGCTGAAGCTCACGTGACATGGTGCAGTAAAATGATTCTAAAATTCGAAAATGGACAGGGTCGGCATATATTTAATGTTATTGCTGGAGATGAGAGTTTAATCTATTAGTATGACTCACTAACTAAGCGGCAATCAACGATTTAGGTGTTTCCAGACGCAGAGTGTCAAACGTGGACGCAGTGTGGGCAAAAAATGGTGGCAACATTCTTTTCTGCGGGATGAGGTCATTTAGCGACAATTTCTCAGACACTTAAAAAACTGCTAATACCTAATGGTACAGTGAAATGTGTTTACCAACTGTATTCTATTTTTTAAATCAGAAACGTCCTAAAAAGGGTTTGAGGTGGCATTTCTTGCATTATGACAACGCATGATCTCACAAAGCAACACTTATCCAAGAGTTTTGAAGACCACAGAAATCCAAGCATTGAGCCACCCTCCTTATAGCCCTGATTTAGCTCCATGCAACTTCTTTCCCTTTCCAAAAGTGAAGCTTGAACTCCGTGGCATTCTTTTTGACGGCCCTGAGGACGCTCGGAATGTTTTTATGGCACCTGTTGAGGACCTCGCTAAAGAAGTATCGCCAGTGACAAACGTTGAGATGTCCTTAGATCATTCCAAGTAAAATTCTTGAATATTGAAATGATAGTATCGCCAAGAAAATCTACTGTTAGTTTGTGTGTACTGGACCGTAAGTAGATATTGCTTCTGGACAGGTTATTTGCTGTTATTGAGTCCAACACACACTCCATATTTTTCTCGGAAATAAGGATCCATGGGGCTAGATAACTAGATAACTAGGCTAGATAATATTTTTAACGCTGAATTTCGTAATATTATCTATAGAGAGATCTTTATTTAAATTATCTTATTATTTTATACTTATAGAATTGTTATGAATTAAGATTAAATTAATTTTTACATTTTCAATAAAACAAATATCCCATTAAGATTATTTTCATTAAAAAGACGGTTGGTCCATTTTTCATTTCATACATTGTATTCTATCGTAGTTTTTATTTGGCCTAAAGTTTATTGTTTGTTAGTTTTTATACTTTTTACAGATAACATGACAAATACAGCATTGTGTGATAAACAAGAACGGATTGCCGAATTAAATGTATAATATCTGTTTGTGAATATCTTGTTTTTTGCCGATAAGATACTACAATTCTCACGCCTACACATAAGAAAGACATTGAGTTCAGCTTATTATCGCCCTAGGCCAGTAGCAATAGTATCTATACTCCTAGCTGTTTTCCACCTCGAGGATTGGCGTGGTATGGTTATAATAATCGGTGAAAATATATTTTAAACGAACGTGATGAATTTTGTTACCAAATAGATGTTATATATTTTTGATATTTCATTCTTATTGACTCGCGTTCAAGCATAAAGTTCTGGCAATAATACCATCTTGAGAAGGCTATAAAAAGATTAATACCCGTCATTCCTTTAAAGAACCTAGAAGCTGGAGAAGCAAGGATTGTACAGTAATTAATATTCATTTGAATACGGTAAAAATAGACAGAATTTGATAATTCCTCGGTAAAAAATATTTGTCGGGCCCTCTTCCGCGACCTCAAGTCAAGAACAATAAGTTTTTTTTATGGACGAAATGCTTGCTCGACATGACAACGATAGCATACACTTTGCCTTACATTACTTTGATGTACACGCACAAAAACGCTTACCTACAAATTTGTATAAACAAAACAATTACAGAACATTGTAAAGTATGTACAGAATACTTGCTAATGACGTCGTATTGTGGGCGGGTAATCAAGGCGCAGCGCGGACTATGATCTCGGATTACTTAGGTTATTCGACGGTATTTAGCAAAGACCACCGGATCTTATCCGAGCACCCAGCGTGTAACCAGCTCCCTAAGTATTGATAGCGGCTCACTAATCTGTTAAGCTGCGTATGTACATGAGTTTAGGACGTTTAATTGCGTTGTATTTGGTATTCATACGGATTGTTCAGATTTAAATCATACATATTTAAATTATTTATAACGTACGAAATATAGTTTGTTCTGCAAAGGTGAGAGGTGAGTTACTTGTTCTCTAAAACTGACATTCCAAAATGATAACAGTTCTAAATTGTTTCTGTCAGATTTTTTTTTATAATAATGTCATTTTTTTAATGGATGTTGTACAAATTATAATAATAATAAAAGTTGTGAGTTGTAGCTTAGGTAGGAGTGTTGTAGAGTAGGATAGTGAGTCCGTGAATTAGAACTTGCTTCGTACAGTCGTGGAGAAATTCAATGTGGTTTTTTTAAGTACACAATTTTCAATTATTATTAATTCGTCGATAAAGGAAGACATCGATAGGAAACCAACGTGGCCAGGAATTTAAAAAAAATCCGGAGCAAAGCGTAACGCCCTTCTAATTACAAGATGAGGCATGTGCCCCATATTGTAACGTTGTACTTATTTATTCTTCACTAGCTCCTGCCTGCGGTTTCGCTCACATGGACTAAGCAGCTCTAAAAGATTTTTAACCCCTGTAAAAGCACTGATATGATAGATTTCACTGATGAAAATCATATAAAGTCATTTTCGTATTTTCCTCAATAACTTCCTTGTGTCATATGAAGATGACATATTATATCAGTTTTCCTTCTGGATACTTTGCCATACATTAGGGAAAACCCGATCAAAATCCGTTGAGTAGTTTTTACGTGATGCTCAAACAAACAGACACACAGACTAACATACAGACAAAACATAAAAAAAAACTACTGTTTTGGGTGCAGTAGCTCTTAAGGACCACCCCATTTTTTAAAAATTAAGTCAATTTACAGACTCAATTATTTTACTGTTTCATTATATGTACATGTACATATATAGATACATGTACATGTGGACTTAATCTTCCAATTAACCTTTAAAATTTTTTAGACTTAGGTGCAAAACCTAAAAATTATGCAAAACTATAATGAGTATCGCTATCAGTCTGTAAGATCCCACTATAGGGCACATGCGTCCCTTAATAAAACTCTAAGCCTTAATCCAGCGACCCACAACGGATTGAAGGATGCATATGTTCTATATTTATTAATTCTTGGGCATGCGGGTTTTCTCAAGAGGTTTTTCTTTACCGCCGAGGTAGTGATAATTAAAAAAAAAAATTAATTAATGATTAGTTCTTATCAAATGAATGTTGTTACTTATGAAATATCATAATATAAATAAACATAAGGACAGGTCCAAAGGTTTCCGACCTGATAAAGAAAAAGGACACTCAACTTCATGAATATTTTTTTTCCAATATAGTCTCCCGTCCATTTGAACACATTTTTCGGGTAGTTTAATTAGCATTTCTATACCAGTATAAGAATAGTCAGAAGTTTTGTCTTCAAAATGGGCCAAAACCGCAACGGACACTTCATCACCAGTGGAAAATCTTCTATCCCTTAAGTCCGCTTGGAGTTTTGAGAACAAATAGCATGGACAGCCAAGTCAGGACTATAGGTTGCGTGACGAATTTCCGTGAAGACACATTTTGAAACAGCAGCTTCCGACTGCGGCGACGTGGACGGGTGCATTGTTATGGAGAAGCCGCACACCTTTGCATACTTTTCCACGACGTTTCTGCTTGATTGCTTCTCGTAATTGCTCTATAAGGTTAGCATAATAACTTCCACTCACCGTTATTCTTCTAAGTCAGCATTCTTCTCAGTCGATAAGCAATATTCCTTGACAATCCCAGAATATCAAAGCCATAATCTTTTTGATGGACTGAGCCTTTGCCTTCTAGGCGGTGCTTCACCATAACGACGCCACTACATAGACTCCCCTTTGGAAAGAGGAACATAATAAAGAACCATAGATTCCTAACCCGCAAAAATTTACTCCAAAAAATCGTTTCCGTTTCTCTGAAAGGCCTTCAAAAGTTCCTTAGACTCGTTCACTTCGCTGCACACTTAAAAGATGTTTTGGCACCCACCTCGCACTAACTTTATTCATAAGATGTTCATGAACCTAAGGACTGTAGTTTTTGAAAGCTTCGACCTTGCTCTATTTCTTTCATTTTTAGCCGTCGGTCGCTCAGAACTTCTTCTTCCATTAATTTGATGTTGTTTGGAGTGAGTGCATCAACGGGTCGACCGGAGCGAGGTTCGTCGTCGATGGACTTTCATCCTAAACGAAATTGCTTACACCAATCTTTGATAGTGAAAAATGATGGAAAAGAATCTGCGTATACATTATCCAACTTTTGTTTGATGTCGGTCGGGCTAACACCTTCCTTTTTAAGGAAGTTAATCACGGAACGATATTCCAGTTTAAACATTTTAATGATTGTGCGACTTCCTGTTGTTCTAAGAGTCGAGGAATCAAAAGTAACGAGGGTTGAACTCTAAAAATTATACACAAATTATCAAAATAAGCCACAATTACAATGACGTTTAATTTGGTTTTTTAGAGATCTAGAAATGTGTCCGGCCAGACATATTTGTATCTCACTGGTACATACATGCTATACGTTTAAAATAACCTCCTATATTTGACTTATATCTGATCAATGTTATCTTCTACATAGGCATGACCTTCGACTAATATTTATTAAGTAACAATTAGGTGTTATTAACAATTAGACTTATTAACAATAAATCTAGTTAGGTAATACAACTTGTGTTCTGGAATTATTTAGGGTTACCGTGTCCCAGATTACAGGTTGTATTAAACTCAGAAGATTGAACGTCTATATATCTGAAGTCCTCGAATCAATGTATCACTGTACCCATCCATGTATTTGAATATTGTATCATGGAGAGATAGTACAATCGAGTAGGATAATGGATCTTTGCAGAGGCATAGTGAGAGATAATGTTCCATGTACATATGTCGTTTCCTTACGGGCAAAATCTATTATCAGAACAGTTTTCCTGAAAATGAGTTAATTATATCAAAAGAACCTTTGAAGCCTTTGAGCTCTTTCTACTGGTAAAATCGTCTTTTGGTACGGTGAGCTGTTATTTATTTTATAAAGAGGTATACAGACGAGGTGGCGGTTGCACTTGATGGTAAGTGCAATGGTAAGCCCATGGACACCCCCCCGCATCACCAGGAGGTATGTACCCGCATACCATACTCCGCCGATCTTGCAAAATCTTATTCACAGCTTTCTTGAAGACCCTCATATCATTATCTATATCGTTTCGGAGATATTAAAGAAAAAACTGAATAAATCCTATTAAGTTCAACTGTTTCCTTCTTTTTTCTTTCTTATTTCTGATCCCCAAGATTTTTTAAAATTTAGCACGATCTATAAAAAAAATATTGAATTTTCTATTCTAATATAACGCCAAAACTAATTAGTTTAAATAAGTACTTGTTCTAGCCGCCAAACTTTCAAATATAGTTTTATTAAAATCATGATGCTGTCAGATAATCAGTTTTGCTACTAATAGAACGAATGTACAAACAAGTATATACGAATGTACACCACAAATTAAAACATACCATCTTTAAACATATTCAAGCAACACTCACTATTACTCAAAGACAATAGGGATTATATTTATACACATTATTAGGTAGAAGTTATAAGTTTAGTGTGAAGTTGTACGTATTAAAGCAAACAACACAGACTCGAGGCCTGTATCTATGTATCGGTCTAGACTTCAAACGGACATTATGCGAGCTCTGAGATTTTCATTTGTGAAACCGCTGTTGAAGGATACAATTGAAGATAACGTAACTTTTAAGTTCCTAATAATATAAAATGCATAAGTTCATGAAAGTAACTTCAGTCAATTGGCATCTAAAAGAGCATTAAAATACCTCATAGACTTGTATCTTATGCAAAAATGTGCTACATATAATGTATAATGAGAAAGGAATACATTTTCCAATTTTAATTGCACGCGAGGTTAGAAATTGTAGTAATTATTATTAGTAGTCTATTAATAGTAGTCTTTTATTATTTACTTCATGTAATAAACTTCATTACACATTACCATATTATAACCGTTGGGTTATATAACGTCAAATTGCAGTATATTTACTGGCTTCCCATTGCAGTGCAGTGACTAGCGTTTAAAAGTCCATTACTGCTGACTCGCATTTGAACGCCGAGCGTTCAGCGCTCATTTATATTACAATTCGATAAAGCTCGATAAGTTAATGAGTAATAATAATAAGTTAATAATGATTAACATAATAATCTCATCTGACTGGACAGCTGACTGGCTCTCACATTAGAATGCAAATACAGAATAGAAAGCTGTGGCACGTTTAGGTCGACTACACATTTTTTTTATTTTCCACAAATAAAAGAGACAAATCGGATTACGAGTGGATTACCGCGGCGCAATAAATCTTGTTGCGAGACACGGTAAGCTTATTTGCATGATTAAAATTCGGGTTTTAGTACGGCAGGCAGAAGAAGAAACACTTGCGATAGGGTCAAAAAGTAACTGAGTACTATCGTTGTAACACAAACACATAAATAAACAAAATTAATTAATCCGTCCGTCATTTTGTAGTCACCCGTGAATAATTAAACAAAAGATAATAAGAAAAGGTCTGAGTGGACAAAAGAAAACAATAAGAGTTGTAAGTAAGTAACTTAAAAAATAATTTAATCTTTTCGTAATTTAATTAATCTTAATTATTTAATGGAACATTATTTGATGCAGAGTTAGTGGTTTATTTTGTATATTAGCCATGTATCAATGTGATTTCGATTATTTTTGACAGAAAATTAAAGAGTTGAATGAAATTAAATGTTTTTTTAGTAAACAAAGTGTAAACGAATATACACATTATATTACGCAGATAGGAAATATACGAAAGTTATGAACAATCATATTAGAAACTAGCGACTCGCCCTCGCTTCGATTCAGTTTATAAGAGTTTATAAGTCAAAAATTCAAAATAAAATATAGCCTATATTAGACACGGATAATGTAGCTTCCTATTTGTGAAAGAATTTTTGAAATCGGTTTAGTAGTTCCAGAGATTACCAACATACAAATAAACACACAATTTTACACTATACAAACAGAAGAGAAGAGAAGCAATCATCTGCTTCGCGGCACTCTTGCAAGCAGTTGATTGCGTCTCTTCTAGAAATGAGAAAGGAATGTGCATAGGCACACGCGCCATTTTGTGGTCGATTGCTGCTTCATTTCGGGGTCGTAGCTGTAAATCAATATTTCGTCACCTGTTACTATGTTCCATACCAAATTTGACGCCCCTTCGTTGAATCTGGTAAGCATGGCGTTGCACCAAGCGACGCGTTCCGTTTTATGAGCCTCAGTCAAATTGTGTGGGATCCACCGCGAGCACAACTTTTGCCCAGCCAAATGTTTGTGTAAGATTGATTGTATCTGACTCATGCCTATGCCTAAGGATGCCCGAACCTCATGTTAGTTCACATGCCTGTCTGTTTCGATCATGTGGCGCACAGCATCGATGGTTTTGTTGTTGACAGCGGTGGACGGGTGATGACCTTCACGAAATTCGTCACTGAGATTGACACGACCGCGCTTGAATTCTGCAAACCAGCTATAAATTGTCGTCTTACTTGATGCTCCATCGCCAAAAGCAGTTTGAAGCCGAGCGAGGTTCTGCTGAGCTGTCAAATTACACTTAAAATCGTAGAAAATAATACAGCGAAAATTTTCACTAGTCAAATCCATCGTAATGCAGTCACGCGATTTTGACGCCACAATGAAAAAACAAATGACTGTTAGATGAAACAAACTTTATTCTACAGCCAAAGAGTTCTATTTTCAAATATTGTAATATTACTTTTTAAATATTGTTTATGTTCAGCCTTTATTTTACTTTTTAATTTATGCCAGTTCCGAAAATTTTCAGTGCGACCTTTGTAGTGATATCTTTATGTACTTAAATATTCTCTAAAAACAGAAGTATTTATGTAAGATTAGAAGAAAATTTACATAAGTTAAACTATCAAAAAGAGAAAATTTTTACATTACATATTTTTATAGTTCCTAAAATTCGAAAATTATCTAGTTTGCGATCACATAACACTTCTAAGGTTTCACAATTATATTGGCCTAAGTAAAATCTCAAATAGTATATTTGATTGGGTTTTTGTATAATGTTCTTTCAATATTTAATATTACTTATATATATAGATTTTCTAATATTAGCTTACGGTCAATCTTTATGCTTTAGTAAGTAATTATATGTAATCTATCAATTTACCAGGACGTTTTTAGTGTTTCCTCTTAACGAAGAAATCCATTGTTCCCCGCGTGTTCAATCTTCTTCATCTTTCCAATAACTACAACAATGAAACAGCTATAACATGATGTCGATTGATCTTAACATGATTTTCTTTTGTTGAATATGAATAAGCCAAATAATAGTAGAACTAGTGAAGATAATGTCAAATATTCACCTCTCTTAAAATTGATGCGTGAGCGTGGCTAGGCGCGGGATGCGAATTCGTTCGCAAACTGACGCGAACTCCCGCTAAGCATAAATGCTCTGAACAGTCTATAAAAACATGTCATTTTCCCTCGAATAGATACAATATTTTGCTAAACATACTATTTATTTTAATTTTTATTAGATGCAGAAACAAATGTTACACCAACGGGAATTCACTCAATTCTATTAACAAGTTTACAGTCAAGTTTGTGATGGCAATTTAATGCGTTTTTGTAACATGATTATTTAAATCATCTCTTGAAAACGGCATTCTGTAGAGTCCCGTAATAAAAATGCATTCGTCCCGTCCATCTCACATGACTGACTGGTCTTGTGAGACGGATCAAAGCTAACGAGTCAATTAATACATGCTCGCTTGCAGAGTTCATGCGAACGAATTCTCTTCCCGTCACACGGTAGCACTATTTTGAACAGTGTTTCAACCATAATGTTGTGCCTCGATTTTATCTACCCCTGGAGTTGAAACAACTGTAATATGAGACCATGTTTGTCGCGTGACGATATACGTTGTTGCGACATAACTAGCGTAGAACACGATATCACGGTACTTGTCTCATAGTGCGACGTGAAACGAGGCGACCCGTTTGTTGCAACTCTGCACTTTACACTTTAGGGTCTTGTAAAACGTCATTATGTTTTTAATTCTGTGAAGCGGTTACCGCATTTAGATGAAACACATTAATTTTGTTTGGAGAATTTACGAATTAATATAAAAGTATTTAACAATACATAAAATCAAACAAACAAACTTGTTTTGTTCAAAATATTCAATAACAAAATTGTGTATTATGTATTAACAAAATGTTATCCTTAACACATTTTACTCACAAAATTGAAAAATATGCTTTTCAAAACACAAACTAATTGCTCAATTCCATTTCAGTTTCAATTTTCTAGGATTACCTTAGTTTTTAGGAATCCTATAAAATCCTCTTTTTTATTCAAATATTGTTGGAGTTTACACATTACTCCAATTTTATACATTTTATCAGAAAAAATACTACATTATTCAGTCAATCAAACTGTTGAAAAACTTGTAATCCATGAAACAAATGATAGGTTTTGTTTTAATGTTACAATCATAAATTGCGCGCTTGCGCTGTCTGGATCACTTCTACATTTGAGGTAATGAGGCGTTTCCGAATTAGAGACTAGAGAGCCCGAAACTATAAAGTATATTTGAAATTAAGGTCTCAATTTATTTAGTGTAAAAATAATTGTACCTAATTTTAAAATAATGTCTGCTCTAGTATTCTATTTAAATAGGGAAGTACCTAACGGTTATATCAGCGCTCCTTGTGAATTGTAATTTACTATTTCATAGTCTCCCACCTTTTTAGTAAGAATTATTTTTGGCGCAAGAATCATTTAAAAATAACAAGAAGAACAGTGTAGTGCATAAGCTTCGCTTGTTTGAACACAAGATGATTTTGCTTCACGAAAATTTCATTGTAATTTATTATTTCCGTTTTAAAGTTATCTCTTACCTTTTTGGTGTAAATATTTATCATTCTGTTTTAAAAAAATGTTTATTTTTTTTTATAAAAATAAAGTAAGATTAATCGTACTGTATTTATTATGTACTTTGTTTGGAACCAGTACAAATTGTCTAAACTACGCAATCCAATTGTTGATATTATTCTTGGGCTTCTCCGTATTATATTTCTTTTGAATTAATTTTTTAAAAGCCTGGCTTCTTAATATCATTTCAGTTACTGTTGTTCTGATTTCAATATATTTACCGAATTTTACATAATCCATTATATTGGATAATGACTTTAGTACTTTTGACAAACAACGCGGGGAAAAAATTGTGTATTGTGCCATGTGTCAACCCATCAACAAACATGAAATTAGTGTCTGTTATGATCTATTATAATCGTTATAAGTAATTAATTGTAATCGATAAAGGGGTAGTTTTTCTTCCTTATACTTAGAAAAAATTAAAAACTTTATAAAACGAGTTTTTATTAAAATGCATTATAATAAAGAAAATAAACATAGAAATTACTTCTATTGATTACTATTGCTATTATTTGATAATGTTTTTATGTGATATAAAAGCTTGTCGCGAGATTTGTAGTTTGAAATGATTGTGTTTCCAATTAATTACATTTTAAAAGTTGCTTTACGTTAATTCTTTTACTCCTTTTCAGTGTTCTAAGTTGCAGAAACTCCCGTATGACGAGCCCATCAAAACGAGCCCAAACACGACGTGTCTACTGTTCGCCGTTGAGGAGTTCCACAGTATGCTGCTCTTCCTAGCTAGAGCATCAGGTTAAGGCCATGACACTAAGGTGTTGTCATTAAAACTACTAGCCAAACGAACCCAAATACGACATGTTGACCGTTTGCCGCAGTGGAGTTCCACAGTCCTGATGCTGCAGCTAGGCTTTACTAGCTGCAGCATCAGGTTATGGTCATGACACCAAGGTGTTGTCATTAAAACTACGAGCGAAACACGACATGTCTACCGTTCACCGTTGAGGAGTTCCACAGTGTGCTGCCTTTACTAGCTATAGCATCAGGTTATGGTCATGACACCAAGGTGTTGTCATTTAAACTACGAGCGAAACACGACATGTCTACCGTTCACCATTGAGGAGTTCCACAGTGTGCTGCCTTTACTAGCTGTAGCATCAGGTTATGGTCATGACACCAAGGTGTTGTCATTAAAACTACGAGCGAAACACGACATGTCTACCGTTCACCGTTGAGGAGTTCCACAGTGTGCTGGCCTTCCTGGCGAGATCATCAGTTCATAACAGTAAGGCATTTTCATTAAAACTAAGAGCCAAACGAGCCCAAACACGACATGTCTACCGTTCGCCGTTGAAGAGTTCCACATGCCTTCCTGCCTGCAGCGTCAGGTCAAGTTCTCTAAATGGAGTAAAATTACATTCAATTAAATGGACAATATTCCGTTCAATAAATATTTGTGTGTAGAAAAGCCTCTATTATTTTCACTATAAAAAGGACGCAAACTTATCCGACTACCTTATATTTATATTGTCACATTATTATGAAAATGTTTAGTAAATTTGTCATATATTAAATTCACAATTATCCATTAAAATTGAAGTACCGCATGTTGATATCAGGCAGAAGTGGGTTAAAATAATTGGAATTTAATTTGATTGGTATTTTTTAAAACCCTTTGTTTGTCCATAGTCTCTGTAAAAACAGAGAATTTTCAGATAGAAAAACACTACGGTTTGTTTGGTATAACATGAATGGTTTGTTTACTTATTTTGGGTTGCGTAAATTGATTTTAGATCACATTTAGCTCGGCTGGGCAGCATTATGAAAAATGCGTCATCTCTTCTTAATACAGATACTATTTGAGTCGCGTCTCTACACTGCCGAATATAGGCGTCTCCAAGGGATCGCCATCACACACGGCTTTCTGCTCTTGTCGTCCAGCCTATACCTTAGTGTCATCCTTTAAGTCGTCAATCCTTTAGGCCTGGCTCGGCTGATACGTCTGAAATCGACGTATCGACGTGGTCTCCAATCAAGGACTCGTCTACCCTCATCGGTTCACGAACCTTTGATATATGCATATGATATATGGTTTGCCAAGAGCCATTTTAACTTCTGATTCTTTGAGCTATGTTGGTAATATTGGTTCTTTGTAAAAAAAAATTGTTCCCAGTTTTGTCCACTGAAGCCTGATGAACATATACATTTACTATCTACCTTTCTAATTATACATTTCTACTACAAACACTATACTTACATATTATTTCATCTATAAATACATCAAAAGATCAGAAGGTCAACTTCAAAGATAACTTGTAATTCAATGCACATAAATTATTTGGATCCCGCGGAGCCAGGTCAAGAATTCTGTGATGACCCACGGGCTACAATGCAGCCTCAATTCAAAGTTAAACAAGTACTTCTTAAGGAGCGCTATTGAAGTGTTCCAAAGAAGACGGGTCAAGTGCGGTTGCGGTCGCAAAATATTGTCCAGTCCTGGGATCGTCGTTTCTATGTTATTTCACAGACACTTATCGCACGAGTGCGTGTGCTATTGGTGATAAAAGGGTCGGTTTAATTATTTACTTCGTTCAATGACGTTCCATTGAAACATCTTTATTAAATTGAAATATTTAGAAGCAGTAAAATAGGCGAGGTTTCAAGATATGTTAAATGATTTATATTCTTATTATATATGACAATGTTGCAATGGTGTATTCAGCACATTCTTCCAGTGTCCTGTTTTTTTCGCAATAAACAATTATAAAGTCTAAAACGTATTCTGTCAATGTCCAGTCCCGAAGGTTCAGTAGGACAGTAGGTTTACTGAGGACAGAAGAGGACTGCTTGGAAGCTCGCGAAAAACGCAGTCCAAGCTTCTATTTGAGTATCACAAACATTATGCACTTTCAAATTTAATAAACTATGACTATTAAATCACAAAACGCACAATACACAAATTTATAGTAATCAAACTAAACTTCACTTCTCGAGTTCCGGCCAAAAAGTGGTGTCAAATGTTATCGAGGTATAAACAAATGTTTTTTGAATGGAAAGTGACAAAGAATTTTAAGCAATAATTATATTTCTTTAAAAAAACAGTGTTTATGAGTAAGGGCGGTATTCTAAAACTAACTATAGTATATTCGAATTAAATTTTCCGAAAACGAAACCAAATCAATGACATATCTCAATATTTAGCGTTAAATTCAAGATAAACTTGCAGTCTTGATGAATCAAATTATGCATGTAAACAATTATCATCTAGTAATTTTAGATTTTTTCATGATCAGCAATAAAAATATAATCCCGGATATCGAATGCTGTTTCAGCCATGCAGTCAAGAAGAAAAATAACAATGACGTAGTTACGCCAGGATCAGACGCACGCCCGTTGTTCCAGCTATTAACACGCCCGGACGGAGGTATGGCCTCATAGAAACGCCCATTACAACATGAATTGCACACGGTGTTCTGTTCACGTTACACTTTTAGGAGAATGCTTCCGGTTTGCTGAAAATGTTGTAAAACTGAAGCCTTTTTCGTCCACTGCTCGACATGGTGGTGTTTTAAGATCACACATGAGGGATGTATGGCCTTGCGCACCATACTGGGCAATGGATTGGCGAGTTTACTCTTTTAGAGGCGTTGTAGTTCCTCAGGGTTTGTGGCAAAAGTTTTGTTACCCCTTAGTCGCCTTTTACGATACCTACGTTAAGAGATTGGGAGATGGTGTTCTACCGACCGACACGACACGGTAAATGTTGTATTTCTATTAAACTATTATTTTTCACACGTTTCACTTATAGGTAGGGGGAGAGTGCATGCTGCACTCTTACCCCTCTCTCATAGAAGACTACCTTGAAATGTACTGCATTTCCCACTTTATCGTATTTCCTCAATGTACGTACGTGTTTCGGTAGTGAGTGAGATATGCCAGAGCCTATTCCCATCCTATCCTCTCCCTCCCCATTTTCCCAATCCGTTCCTTAATCTGCAAAGGTAGGCAGCGCATACGGGGGCGTGCCAACGTTTGTCATTCTGGACTGATGTTGGCGTGTATCGCGGATGTCTATGGACGACAGTGTCCACTTACCATCAGGTGGACAGTATGCACGACTGCCGCCTTTTTTCTATAAAAAAAGAAAAAAAACTAAATAAATAATAAAATGAAAAAATGTTAATGCTTATCATAATTCTACCCACACTTTCAAAAATTGTATTATATCAGACGTATGCTTAAAGTATATGCGTTCAGTGATTACATAAAGTGTTTCTGAATGCCCGTCGCACGGAGACATCAAATTATTCTGAAACTACAACACAATAACATTTATTTTTGCTTGTAATTCAAAGACTTGTAATTCTAAAAGTACGTCGTTGTACTGAAATAATTTGTAGAAAATAGGTACAAAATTTACTGCGCCAGGGACTCTCTGGAGTTAAATTTATTGTACGCAGCGCAATTGTGGAATTTTAAACAGTGTATCCCGCACTGCAGAAAGGAAGTTTTTGGGGCAGCGTATACCATGGGGAGTGAAGAGAGTAAAGAGGAAGGACGAACTATTAAAATCCAACAACAACTTGTGTTGCTGTAATATCCTTAAGCAACAATTTGCTTTGGCAACATGGCTGCCCAATATCAAAACCCAGTAAGGAACAACTAAAAAAAAATAGAACAAATACAAATTTTATCTACAAAGCTAACCTTCAAATTATGCAAATACATTAAAATCTATTTATGAAGATATGAATATCTCGAAACTTGATAAGTGCATCACGTGATGAATATAAATCATTTCTTTAAAACATGTAACATATGAGATAACTATAATATTTTAAGCATGATATACCTAATATCTTGAATGGTGTGTAATAACGATCAAATTTTTTTTGCTAACTTCCTATGTTTTATTACATTGACTGCTTGAATATTTTGGGCGCTCCTGTAAAATTTGTTAATAATTACTTACTAGGTTTTGATTTGGGACAGCCGAACGGGTCAATAAAGGGACTGCGGTTTGTTGCCAAATATTGCGCCAGTGTACCGCAATTTCCCTTTTCCTGTATGTGGGCCGTACGAGAAACACGAAAACGAGGGGAATTATAGCGGTGGAAAAATAAATACTAATTTTATATAAAAGTGCGGCGGAGCGGTGTTGTATTTCAGTTGACTTGTGTCGAATTTAATTACAATTTTTCGTACGGTTTCTCGTGTAACCTGACGGTTTGAAGCACGCCTGCTTGAATCCGCACGTTGCGTAAAACCGATTCATACGAAAGGATCAGGCCGGGTGTCATCGCACTTTTTGGGTGATGCTATGATATGATTTTCGAGCTTTATGCTATTCTAATATTTTACAAGAATAATAAATCCAACATTATCGTTCACGTTATTTTATTGTCACTATACTGTTACGTCCTCCTGAATTATTGTATCAATCGGTTGTAGTAGGTAGTTTTCTAGTTGCCCCAACATGTTGCTGGTCGCCGCGACCTGCAACTCCGTGTGCTCGGCGCTTTATAGTTTGAAGTACAGCCTGTAATAAAAATCAGAATTCCTACTCATTAAATTTTGATCACGAAACTACTAAGGGACAACCTACGTATATCAGTCCATTACAGGTTAAAATAGTCGAGTACGGTAACTGAGCGGTCTCCTTCCGTTTATGATGATACTTTTTTTAACATTAATACAGACACGTGTATAAAAGACTACTATGTACCATAAACAATCTCAAGGTCGATATTAGTTTGAACTATGTTTCTCTTTCATAACGATTTGTTTTAAATTTCGCTAATTCTTATTTCTTAACATACTGCCGTGGCTGAATTATCATTTTTTGATAATCATTTTAATTATACCTATAACTAAGCGATATCTTATAATAAATACAATAATATAGGAAAGCTTTGTTGGCACCCGCTAGGAGATTCCCGTGTTTCCGATGCCATTATCTTACTTCAGTTAAATATATAATGGTTATAGGAAAATAGATCTATTCTAATTAATATTATACCATTTTAGCCATTATTATTACTTAGTAATTATGATTACTCAGTAAATAATTACTTAATTAACATCTAAATCTCTCCTTGTTTACTTTTGACCACATTTATACGCGCATGAGTCTAATAGAGTTTACAACTATCGGTAACGTAGCAGTCTCTTACCGTTTGAGTTATCGGCAGTAGGTAATGAACATCTAATGAGGCTGCGCTTATACTCCCAACGTTATTTCCTTCGCAGAATAGGCCGTTAGAAAGAGAGATTTCTATAATAAATATAAGGAAAACCGTATTGACACAGATATAGGGAACATATATGATTACAGTAGCTGTTTATGTTTGTCGATACTAATAATAAGTTGTTTCCGTTTATAATATTATCAATAACAGAGTAATAAAAATAACAAGAATTCACAAAAAGTGTTTGTGGATACTTATATAAGAGTGTAGATGTATTATAATAACATAACATCAACCTGTCTCTCTGGTGGGTATAGGACTCTCCCAAGGCCCGCCACCATACACGACCTTTGTCTTTCCTTATTCAACCACCACTGGATAACTTCTTGATGTCGTCGGTGCACCCTCTCTTACAGAAGTCTACCTTGAAATGTACTGCATTTCCCACTTTATCTTATTTCCCTAATGTACGTACGTGTTTCGATAGTGAATGAGATGTGCGAGAGCCCATTCCCATCCTATCCCTCCCCATTTTCCCAACCCTTTCTCCAAATCCATTCCTATATCTCCTAAGGCAGGCAGAGCATCCGGGGTCGCGCCAACGTTTGTCATTTTGTACTAATGTTGACATGTATCGCGGATGTCTATAGGCGACAGTATCTACTTACCATCACGTGTACTGTATGCTCGTCTGCCGCCTTCGTCCATAAAAAAACCTACGTATAAATAGTACGATATAACAACTTAATACATAAAGACATACATACAAAAATTAATTCAAATATATATATACATAAATAAATACATGAATACATACCATATAATACATATAGAATAGCTAATTAACAGACTAATTCAGAGTAAAAGTTACCACGTCAAGAGTAAATAAGTGGAAGAGTATGGTTAAAAAAAGAGGAAGAAAATACAAAATCACTAATACTGTAGTGATGACAAGTAATATGTTGTTAATACAAACAATATTCCAATACAGTATAGGTGTACAATATTTGCGCTTTTCTCGCACCTCCCAACGAACCTCTCTAGATACCTAGATACCTAGATACCTACTCTAGAACGAATACCTAGAGAGGAAATTGAGCAGAGGCTCAACCCAAACGTTGTCTGGTTGATAATGCCCTAAGACATTGTCTATCATAACATAATACAATAATAGAATTCTCACCAATAATGTGCAACCAGATAATTAACATATCTATGAGTTAAACTGACAGTTATTTCCTAGTATTTACTATAATATTATAAAACAATACCTTAATTCGTGGAGGTCTTATGTGTTTATGCTCACTAACGTATTGTGCCTATGAACTACGCAATAATGAGCTACAATAGTTTCGAAATGCTCTCAGGTAGCTTAAGCTTCTGTCTAACGAATTATGTGAGCAAGGCGTTTCAGCTACTCATAAAGCAAACAGTATTGCTCGCTTGTAATAAACAAAATACAAACTAATGTTTATTTGACTGCTTTATTCATTGCATATAGTATGAGCATAGATGAGCGATAGACCAAACTTATGCATCAGCATATTCCATCAGCGTATGCAGCTCCTTACAGAACACATCTGCATCAATCGTTTGACCGGCTCGTAAGAAATTGTAGTGGACAATTCCGACACAGGACAACCAAACTGATACACCAGTAGCTTTTTCTTAATTATCTTGCGTTTTGGACACTGTTTGGCCGTAACTCCTGGATCCAGCCATAGATACGAACGTTTGCGCTTATCGTACAGGATCAATTTCTCATCACAAGTCACGATGTGATTCAAAATTCCTTCGTTTTTGTGACGGTTCAATAACTCGGTGCACACCTCGACGCGTTGTTGTCGCTGACGTTCGTTCAGTTCATACGGTACGCACTTTTCGAGCTTCTTTAGTTTGCCGTTTTGACACAGATGAACCAACATTGTTTTATCGCAACAGCAGACCCTGCTGCTAACCCAGCTGTACTTTAAGATGAATCTGCTTCAACTATAGCCTTTAATTCATCGTTATTAACCACGGTCGTAGGTCAGGTCGAAATGACCGGTTAAAGTTATAATTTTACCGAAACCACAAACAATTTTTCTTTTTCTGTCTAATAGATACTTCACCACTCGCAGTTTAATGGAGCAGACTGTTGTCGAATCGAATTAAAAACGTTCGTAGACTCGATTGTCCCGATAATTACATGCCGCTCAATTCGTTCGCTAAAATTAATGGATATCAAATTACAACGTGTCGCCCAACTGATTGGATATTGGTTACTCGTTAACAAATGTTTTATATTTTATCTTCAATCGAGATTCGTCATTGATTCGGTGTAAATTACAGTCTGCCGTCGTTCGTGTCATGTATTATGGATTAGCTGAGCCTCGGAGGGTTACTGGCCACTTCATTAAAAAAGTTGGAGCAATTTCGGCGTTCATTGAACGTGTGAATTTATTCCCTTGTCGATCGGCACAACGACGATCGACAAGGGATGACCGATGAGTAAATAAACTTTATACACGTGATAAATAAGTAATGTAAGCATAGTATATTTGTTCATTTTCGTTACTTTTAACGTATTATTGAGGAATTAAAACCTCCGAGACTGAAAAATGCATTACCGTTTCATTTCAGCCTTTATTACTATTATGAAATGGGCGATTTGCAAATGTGGTCCACAAATCCCTAAGCTAAACTACAATACAAGCTTCTTAACAGTTAATTTTTGGTTTGATAAATAATTAATTGATTAACTTATCGAAACAAAGCAATTTATTTTAGAGAATACGAGAAAAGAAAAAACGTTAATATATACTTGTCTGCTCAAACGCCATAACTCTTTCAATAATAAAAATGAAAGAGTTCCAAAGGCATAACATTCGTTTTTCAGTTATATGGAATAGATACATGTTTTAAAAAAACTAACACAAATAAAGTCGGTACCACCTTCGCAGGTTTCTCATTTTGTGTACGATATAGGGAGGTCGGCCACATATACTTTATGTCGGCCAGTATACTTTCTTTAAGTTAGTTCGTTTAAAGGAAATCGTATAATAAAGTAATTCATATAAATCACACTAAAGAAAAAGCAGAATCATGTTTCTTAATTAAGTATGTCTAATCTACTGACGTTCTTAAATCAAATGTAAAGTCGATCCGAGGGCTCTTTTTCAATTTCGGACCTTTAGGAACGTGTCTGAATTCGAAATACAAAATAAATTAAACGGATTATCGTTAAAAGCTTTTATTGCCTTGAGTTACATTGCCGCTTAACTGACTACAACTTAGATACAAATACAAAGAAAATCTTTTTACCTAATGCTTTAATGATGAATCAATTTTTTATCAAAGTTAAACAAAATGGGAGCGCTTTTTAATTAACGGAGCCTAATTAAATATTATTAGTTTTGTAATTGTAAAATTTACTAATTTTCATTTGTTTGTCCAATCATTTACCACGTCCTCAATCAATACCTACTTTATGATAATATTCATTCAAATATATGCCACACGTTCATTTCCCTTTGCTTTTATGATGACAATTATTATTCTGGAAAATTCGTTGATCATTGCATTTTCTGAAAGTGAGATATATATTTGTCTATAACGTGGGGTATTTACACGTTCAATTATAAATAACTTATATTAATTATAATAATCATAACTTCGTTTTCGTTTTTAACCAATTCAAATTCGTGTAGATGATATAAGATTTTCGCATTGTAAAAGAAATTTAAAGTCGGTGGATTTATAAAAAAATAATTGGAAGCAAATTATAAGGAGTTTATTATTAAAAATAATGTAGCTGAAATTTCACAAACAAGATGGAGATATTTCAAAAGCCGTGATGAATTAACTTTAGCTGGAGATATATGCTGATAGCGTCGTAGTAACACTAGTAGTAGCAATAGAGGTTAAATCGTAGTAACACACAGACGAGTGTACCAAAATCAGAGTAATAACAGGAGAAGTTGCTACTTGATCCGAGCTCACCGCTTTGTTTTACTAAATTTACATTTATATTACTTGGGAGTTTTAAGCAATACCTGCATATACTGTGTGGCTGGATCATCGAGCCGATACGGGAAATAAGTTTGGAACAAACTTCCTTTTGAGCACTCCTCACGGAATTTTAATAGGGTCGCTTTTTATATTGACGGTGGTAAAACTTGCGCCTATCTCTGAAGCGTTTGAATAAAGATTATTTTTCAAATAGGTGTGCCTAGCAAGTAATTGTAGTTTTTTTAAAACTAGAACCTGGCCGGGGTGGACCGAAGTTTGCTAGTGGTGTATGAATGAGAAGAGCCGAAAATTGTGTGTGGTGGCAAGCCCTGGCAAGCCTTTATATTCAGCAGTGGAGAGACAGGCTGACGATATGGTATGGTATTTTTGAACTAGCTGATCGAACCCGGTTTTGCTGGGGTTTACGTGGAGATTAGATACGGTTTTTAGTGACGGTTACTAGAATCCAGTACTCAGTATTATACTGGGCTTGATATCTTTTCGGCAAGACGGCGCGGCGCTGCGAATGAATTTGTGGCTGTTTACACAAAATACATTAATTATAATACATACGAATAAAATTACCTAGATAAAATACATGTACAGATACATTACGATAACATTGGCCATCGGCTAATCAGGAAACACCCGAACGCGTCTATGCAATAAAGCAAAAAAGTATCTCGTAATAAAGAATGCAATTAGAGGTACGGTAATTCCTAGACGTGAATGACGCGTTCGAGTGTTTCCGGATTAATCGATGGCCAATGTTTTCGTAATGTATCTGTACTTTTAATCCGATTAGGAACATTTTGATCTTCGTTTGCATTTATGTATGATAAATAATACACGGAAATACTTATTTAGTAAAGACGAATTAATAAAACAATTATGTAGAAGTCTCCCCGTGAATTCTGCTAATACGGACGAAGTCGTAGGCAGTCGCTAGCTATAGTATATTCCTGCACCTAGAATGTTAAAGTTGTATTACTAGATTTGGAACTGCAATTGTAAGTTGTTCCAGGTTGCGATAGCACTGGGAATCTTGTTTGGAAGAACAACATGGTGCGGCGAGGCGTTGTGTTACCTTAGTAATTGTCAGTTGATACTACATGGAACTAGCAATACCAAGGAATGTTTTCCTTCAAGCATGTAGTGTTTGTTTACGGTTATTGCATATTCTACACAGTGTTGCATATTGTTAATGCCCATACATTATGTGAAGATTCGGCTGTAGTTTAAAATTTATACATATGTATATCCGCTACAGGCAATACAAAACTGGAATCCTGTACAAATAAATTGATATCTATTTATTGTGAAAAATATCGTATAATAATTATTATGAGATATCGGTATACTTGCTAACAGTATTGTTTGATGATATAAAATGTACCTGTTTCGAGTTTACATATTAAAAATGAGGCAGCGATGAATGATGAATGCAATACCTAACCCTCTGTTTTCGGTCAGATAGAATCATAATAAAGCTACTGTAACTTTACTAATGTCAGAGATGCCAGATATGCCAGAGCCTATTCCCATCCCATCCTATCTCTCCCCATTTTCCCAATATATTCCTTAATCTGCAAAGGTAGGCAGCGCATCCGGGGGCATGCCAACGTTTGCCATTCTGGACTGATGTTGGCATGTATCGCGGATGTCTATGGACGACAGTATCCATTTACCATTAGATGGATTGTATGCTCGTCTGCCGCCTTTTATCTATAAATAAAAAATAAAAAAAATACTAAAAGAATCATCACACTATAATCTGAAAAATTCTTAACAAAATTTTCTTTTTAATTTATTCAAACAGCTATTTCATTTTAGATAGGGCTCATGGAAAGCATAATAGAAAAAGTTTATTGAAAGTCAGGAAACAACCTTATCTAATTTTTCTTCAATTTAATTAACTTCAGCAACATAAAGTTACAATTACATAAAGAAGAAATTGTGTTAATTAAACAAAAAAATATATTTTTTAACCGTTATTAATGTTGAGAAGCAACAGCACTCGTCAAAAATGTTGCCAGTGCCGAAGTAAATTGCTTTGCCTAAATGAGAGACGTAACCTCATTCACTTAAGTTTTTTTAATAAGAGGGTCAGATGATTCTTTGGAGGCGGGCTATAAATTTAATATAATTGCTAAAAGAAGAAAAATGTCTTAATACCCCGGGGGTCGTTTAGGCAGCGCCGAAGGGTAGTAAAGTTGCGCCCTTGTCACTCACTTGTCTCGACCAGCCTGCCTCGCGCTGTATTAGCATGCAAATTGATGGCTCCACGATTTATAGCTTTTTTTATAAACCTTATTTTTAAAGTAATTCCCTTTCTAAAAGCAACACTCGCTTTCTTTAAGGCGTATACCCTTGTCATTAAAGTACCTGTATTTACTTCAAGAGTTTTAAAAGCACCGTACAAATAAGAATATTTACAAAATTTATAACAAAGTTTTGGTACAATATGGTGAAATATAAATGAAGAAAATTATAAAGTTGGGTTAGGGCATCACTTCACGAGTCCCTTTCTTGGGACGTTGAAAGGGTTTAAGTGTTCGTACTTCGTATTAAAGCTTTCAAATAATAATATAGACGTTACTACAGTATAATTTGATTTTTACATATCCTGATACTATATCTTATTCAACGTACTCACTTTGTAAAGATAACAAGACTATTAACTTTATTTGTTGGTAACCAGCTTGTACCCGTGACTTTGTTTGAAGAACGTTTCCAATTTTTCTTTCCTTAAAAACTTTATTCGGACTATTAAGAACATTTAAAAAAAAAAATACCCATGTCGGTCCAGCCGTTTTCAAGTGATGCGCTTACCAACGAACAGCATTTAATTTTTATTTATATAGATTGAAGGGGAATAGACGGTATTCATGGGTTTAAATTTTTAATATCACCTATGCTATTACTAACTCGTCCTTAATCTTCTCGGGCCGCGTGATGTCGGCTGGCTTTGGAATAGCAATCTAGAATGGCTTTAGACATATCTTTAGCATGTCGTAAAAGGCGACTAAGCCCGCTCTCTTACGGGTCGGCATGGTTTCGGCGCAGTACGTACCTATTTAGTAAATGTCGAACCGATTCTTTACCGGCCAGCCTACATGCTGCTACTGCATGCTGACGGCATTTTTTGTCAGATTACCGTTCTAGAAGTCGGAAAATCGAAGACGCAACATGTCTATTGGGTCTAGTGATGGAAATGTTATTGTAATTTACTCTTATTTGAAACGACAAAGACAGATTTAGGTGCATTAACATATTCGACACAACTATGGAAGCAAACTATTTGTAGCAGCAAGAAAATATGATGCGAAGTTTAAGCCTAAACTATATTTTGTCACTATATACATCATAGAGTGTCAAAATATAGTTTTATGGAACTAATCAGGCTTGATAGGCCATTAATAACCAGACAAAATACGCAAAATTTAAAATTACTCTGTTAATGTCGCGACGCGACTGATCGTTGATGTTGCGTGCGTTGGTGCGCCGTGTCGCTGTTGCACCGACCCGTGTGCGAACGTCGTAGAAAATATATAGAACAACAACCAATTGGCATGCTGCGTGCATACCGAGCGCAGTTTTTGCTCGAAGCTTACTGACCCATTAAAAAACGCGCTTGGGGATAACAAAATCCGCTTCGTCAGCGTGATGTTTTAAAGATATACATCCCTCATTCACAAGACATCATGAGGTCCATCTCTAACAGTAAACGATAAATTGGCTGGTTAAGGTTCACGGTTATTATAAAATTTCGTTGTATTAAAATAGTTTATAAAAAGAAACATGCTTTAACATCTGATTTTTAAGCTGGTTTAAAGCAACATTTCAGTAAAGTCAATACTTGAGGAAATAGAAGCGATAATAAGATGCCTCTTAGATAATGTCGAAAATATTTTATCTTCTTCCCAAGAATTCATTCATCAAATTCATTTATTTGTGAACTTAGTTCGGCCGTGAGACGTACAAATTTGAAAAATTTGAGAAATAGGACTTGCGCACAAATTCGACGTGATACTTTTTGAGGGGGAGAGTGCACGTTGGATTGCAATCGAATAGCCACTTGGCGCGCTCGACTGGCCATGTTACCCCTCTCTCACAGAAGACTACCTTGAATTTTTTTATTTTTATTTATAGACTAGTGGTCTTGACTTTATAGACAGTCTATAGCTTGCTCGTCCGAGCAAGCGGTCCCACGTGATGGTTAAGTGTTACCGCCGCCCATGGACACGTGCAAGACCAGGGGGTATGCCGCCGACCTTGCAAAGTCCTATTCACAGCTCTCTTGAAGAACCCCATATCGTAGCTTAATGGGAAGACCTGTTGAGGCAGTTCGTTCCACAGCCTACGGGTTCGCGGTATAAAATAATTTAAATGTATAAATGTACTGCATTTCCCACTTTATCTTATTTCCCTAATGTGCGTACGTGTTTTGGTAGTGAGTGAGATGTGCAAGAGCCCATTCCCATCCTTATCTCTCCCCATTTTCCCAACCCTTTCTCCAAATCCATTCCTATATCTCTTACCTTTGGAGCTTTGTAGTGCATTCAGGGGTGTGCCAACGTTTCTCATTTTGGACTAATCTATCATATATCTATGGACGACAGTATCCACTTATCATTAGATGGACTGTATCTGCCGCCTTTTTTTATATAAAAAAAACTTGGGATCTGATTTCCAAATTAGTTCGTCAGAATGTTTATAAAAAAAGCTAACTGGATGTTTTACAAAGTTTTAGTTTAGTTTCTCATCCAAAATGATTCCAAGGTATTATTTTACTGATTGTGCTCGTATTATTTCTCTGCAACTGCAACCTACATTATTACGGCCTTTCATGAATATTTCACATGTCATGTATGAATTTCAATAGGAGGGCTGACTATGGAGGAAGAGAATACGGTCTTATGAAAGCAAACAAAATTAGTTTTTAATGTGTTTTATAAGAGAAGATTTTTGTTGAGCCAGTGAACAATGTGTGACATTCCACGTTCCGCCTCCAAGTAGCTTTATTCCGTGTTATATTAGTTGTTTGGTGAATGGCAACGTTGTTGGTGTTGTTACATTTATTTTTTGGACATCCTTAAATGAGTACGATAACAAATTAATTTTCTAACATTTATTTTTTCTTTATTGATTTTTTTTAAAGATCATGTATTGTATTCTTTTTTAATTGTATTCTTTTATTGCATACATTTGCATGCCCTAGATAAAATGTGGAATATGACGGCTTATTGTATTGAATTTTGACAACTATTTATGTAGGGTTCGGCATATTCGGCAAATAAATGATTTTCTTGATTATTTTGAAGAAAAAAAATATAATAAATACGAATTAACGTTTGCATAATATTCTTAGATCTCTAGTTGCAGTCTCAAAAACATCTAAAACGCGAACAAAAATGAATTGTATCTAGAATTCTAGTCCTGTGTAAAAAATATAGAATTTCTCGCGAATTCCACGTACGTGACGTTGCTAGACTAACACTCACAGGGGGCTTGAGCAACTGTTTAAAATTCTTCCAGCTCTCTTAAGCAAGTGTGAGCATTCTAACATTCCCGCCCTGACAGCGTGACAGGATTAGCACGCACGAGTAGCTGCAGCAAGAACAACGCTTGTTGCAATTTATTTAATTAATTCCACGGGTCCTTGGACCAAGCTCGTTACGTTAGTCACTCCGTGAATTACTACGCTGCTCGCAAGTAATGTGCGGTATAGTGTGATACAATAAACTTGCCGCGGTTATACAATGAAGCACGCCGAGTTTCTTCACGTCTCGTAGTTTCTCGTTTAAAACATGTTACTTGGATAATATTCAAAATCAGCAATGACAAGATAATAAGAGGAAATGTTTAGTAAAATGACGATAGGTCAATGCATATATATTTTTTTCCTCTCAATTATAATAGTAATTTACTTAAAAGTATTCCATTATTAATAACAAATGCGTTCCACGTGGACCACATCAACAGTACATTTATTTTATTTGCGATTTAATCTGCGTTTTTAGTGCTGTGATTGTAATGGATATTTCATAAAGAGGTATATACAATACAATAATAGTATATAAAGAAAAAATGCTACTCTTTAATTTTAAGATATCATGAGAGTTTTAGTAGAGTTCCGGTGGTAAAGTTATAGTACCTATATATTATCTATGGTATATTAATCAAAAATACTTACAAATTTGCAGCCTTCGCACTTGTTGGCAAGATAAATTATAATCTTCTTTTCAGGTCGCGGAATGTTAATATCGCGATTGGAATATGTTACATATTGGCGAAACGCTCCTTCTAAGGATAGAAATGATGATATTTTTAACCAAATCTATGAACATTTTCAACTGCACGTTATCCCCGATGAAGCTGTATGTAAAATCAATTATAATATTCGCTTATTTTCTAACAAAACTAAATCAGTTAGTTTTTTTATATAAATATAGCTATTTTGTTAAGTATTTTTATGATCATACAAGAGAAAACTGAATTAGAATTAACGAAAAAAATAAAATTAAAATTTTGTTCAACGTCTCTTACTGTACTTTAGAATTTAAAATATTTAACTACCTAGGGTTATTCAAAATTATTGTTACATATTTAACCTCTTTGTTGTCATTTGTGGAATATGAAAACGTTCATCAATTTGATTAGTTGTATGTACTGGCTTACGGTCTTAATGAAAGGGATATGAACCTATATAAATTGAAGTTATTTCATTACATATATGTGTAAATAGAGAAATGCATTTCCAATGTGGAATTATTTATCCTGATATCTTAAAACTACTGGACCGATCTGTCTGAGATTAATAGACTTGACCGTTTGACCGATCATCATGAAAGTTAGCACATATATGTATTTTTTCATGGAGAAGGTTTTTATGCTATCCACTTTGTTGTAACTTGCCACTAGATGGCGCTGCAGCACATCAAATTCTATACCGTTCAATCGATCGCAAAAATCATATCGACGGCAAAACAGAATAATTTGTGATTTTATATACAGAGGTAAATATACACAGCCAGGATAACGTCTGCCGGGTTTTGCTAGTAAAATATAAAGCAACTCTTTATAAAATTTAAATTAATTTAGTACATTAATAATTAAGTCAATAGAATTGTCTGCAAATTCAAATCTTTTATTTGTATTAAACACACGATACAAATTATATTGAGCCCTGACTTCCAAACTAGAAAAAAGCTGTATCTTGGGAGCCCTGTACCTTCCCAAAAAAAATGTCCTATATTATCATATTTGTTAACATATCTAATTAATTATGTCGCTGCGGTTGGGAAATAACAATTATTCAATTAAACGAATTTCAATTTGAAGCAAGTCATATAATATAATGAAAAAGATACACGAAATCTTTTCTGTTCGAATTTATCATAAGAAAAAATAGTCAAATATATTTAAGTAGATAAACAATTGAATTTAAATGAACCAAGTTCAAATTAAAGTCTGTTGAATATTAACGTTATTTAGCGCTATTAAGTTCTGATATCTTATATAAATATGGCTATATATTTACTTGTAAGATAAAGTTTAAATAATAGGACAAAAATAATGACGCGAAATATTTCCCAAAATAGCCCGAATTCCCAGAATTCCAAGCCCATTGTTTGTTCAACAAACATGTTAGCTTTAATTATTATTGAATTTTACACCATAAACAACTTTTTCAGTGTTTACATTTGCAGCTCTTTGTGCGGCGAGTCACGTAGAGAATTTCACTTTCAAGCGTTGCACATTTGTGCATAAAATTACTGGGAGCTTGTGCGCTGACTCTATATAACTTCCTTGAGTTTGTATACTAGTTGGGATTTGCTCTCGCAGGAATTCGCCTTATTTGATTTACGAGGGCGATGACGTATAATATATAGCTTTGTGTACATTTAACGAACGTAAATGATAGCCAACTGCAGTCCAAAATATTAAACTTTGGAACTCCCACAAATGCGCCGCCGCCTAGCTTTGAAGATTTAAGAGTGAATCGTAGATTTTTATACAATATAATGAAACTGTGGCGACTAATCGATGAGGGAGACGAGTCTTCGAATGGAAACAATTCACCGGGGAACGTAGCGTAGGACGCCCTCTGGCTCGGCGGACTGACGACTTGAAGAATGTCGCCGGTAGTGGCTGGTTGAGAAGAACAGAAGAGCGTGTGTAGTGACGGTCCTTGGGTATATCCAGCGGTGGAAAGACATAGGCTGATGGTATGGTATGATATACGGCGCAGTCATATTATGCCGATCGCTCCTATTAAGACCAATAGCGAAGTTTTTAAACACTCACACATTCTTACAGACTTGTTCAGGTCGTGGGACACATGTAGGCTATGTAAAAACATATCCTATATTAAATACTAATTGCTATATTATAATTCAGTTTTGTTGTTAATTGTCATGACCCGACGAGTCCATTATTCACACCTTATTTTGACGCGCGTGGGTTTGTTTATTACATATAGAACATGAACTGAAAATACTTAAAGTTATATAAAGATTATTTTATTTTATTTATCTTCTTGACTTTGATCCAATTCGTGCTTGTTGTTGGTATAAAATTAGTATCAAATACGTCAATGGAACTGTCAAACAAACTTGGAATCTCTGCTCGTTTCCTTTTATACGTCAATCAAATTTCAGAATTGTTGACATTTGCGTTGAAAGTTACAACGACTTACGTCACGCGTTTCAATTAATAGGTAAGTGGTATTTCTAAAGTATAATGGATCTACGTATCGAGGTAAAGGAATTAATTTAAGTTAATAAAACATTTTTATTACGGTATGGAAAGCCGTTCTGAGAAAGACAAACTTTTCACTTACAGCCTTCCACTATTCTACTTCTTTGCTATATATTTGTAAAATAAATCTTTCGGTTTTGATAAAAGATATATTAAATAAAGAATAAAATTTAAAGATATAAAAGAAGAATGGGCACGAGAGTGGACCCCGGAAAACAAAGTATAGCCATTATTGAATGTACGGTCAGCAACAACGCAATGTATACCCATCGGTACTTTCATGCACTTGTAGTAAGGACTAGAATCGAACGGTTTTGGATACATTAGCCTCTTGCTGACAGTACATTTAGTACGCTCTTATTACTAATAATGTACAATGAGAGTTATATCATAGACTACAAAAAAGTAAAAAAAGCATTATTTAAATTAAAAACATGATATTTAAAAACTTTCACGTTGTTTGTCACTAAAATTAGATCTGCGTTGTCACTAGAGTAATTGCCATCAAACGATAAAAACAATATTCAAAATAGAGACAAAAACTGACTTTGATGTGTTAATTTGTGTTTCTTTATACAATATTTTCTTTCGTTAACTGGTCTAGTGTTGATGCTTCAATTATTACTAAAATCATTCGGAATAAGGATACTATGTAAATATGAGATACTCTTTCTTCTTCTTTCACATAAAAGTTTTTTGTAGCGGTTGCTGTATTCACTTGATAATTAATATTAATCTGATGTTTATTTAATTGTATATAACGAACTAAACCGTTCAGGATCGAGCTAGTATTGTTTACAATTCAAACAATTTCGACAAGGTAAACGTTCAGAAATTAGTCTAAGCCTCGAATTGCTTAAGTTTTGATGGTACAATGTTGCCACGTACAAAAGGGCGGCTGTTTGCGGCGTTAACTATTTAACTACCGCGTTTCGTGTTTATCTAGGTGTATTTAGTTATCGTGCTCTGTTTAAAATTCATCAAAATTTGTAAACAGTATACTAACTTCATACAAACGTGTTATAACGACAAACGTTCGTACAAATGCGGTTTTAACTTATTTTAAAGAATAATGGTAAAAATTACAATATAAAAAATCTCGATAGAATTATAGTTGTCGACATAGCTTAAAGGGTCGACAAGTTGAAGTGGCATTGGGCAGGCCATTATATCTGTCGTGATAAATGAAAAAAAAAAAACAAGAAATATAACGTACGTACCGAGAGCGTATTGGGAAACATAATGTGGAGACCGGAGGGCGCTGGCTAGGTGAACTGACGATTTGAGAAAAGTCGCCGGTAGTGACTGGATGAAAAGGGCAGAAAATCATGTGTGATGGAACTCCTTGTGAGAGGCTCACATCCACTATTGGAGATACACAAGCTGATTATATGACGTGGTAACTTGGTAAGCAATACATATAAAATGAACTGAACCGAAAGTGTGTATACATATATAACTAGGAGCCAACTAGAAGACCTTGTTAACAGGAAAGTAATATTCTCATCAACGTAAACTTAGTTATTCATAAAGCACGGCCACGAATTACTCTATTAGTTAACAATTGTTCACTGACAAAAAACAAAAAAAACAAAAAATATGACTACTGAATTTCTGAAAAATATCAACTTTTATTGTGACTTTTTAAAGTTCGGCACTTTTTGCTCCACAAACCAGTCACTTGTACACTCCCATTTACTTATATTCCGTTCCAATCCACTTTATCCAAAATGTAAACAAACATGGCGGCCTGGGATTATGTACTTTGTTATGGATTATGGATTATGTGATTATGTACTTTAAATTTAGGGCAAACTTGCATTCTCGATGGGTCAAATTATAGATATGCAAACAATTATCACGTCATTATTAAATTTAAGGCCGTGTCAGCTACCTAAGGGTACCATGTTTGTTTACATTTCAGACAAATTGGATTGGAACGGAATATAGATGTATTTATGTAATAGAAGCAAGCGGTTTGATTAGCAACTGTTTAAGAATGAAGTGTGCGGCTTTGTCATTCGTAGTAGCATATATTGAACAGTACGGAGTAACAAAGTCAGAGACTTCATTGATATTTTTTTTAAGGAAAATATCAAGTTCAGAAAAGCGTCGTAGTACAGAAGTTGTTTCAATGATAGATACCTATTCAGTATTAAGAGGGTGTAGATATTTTATTCAGTATAAATATGCAGATATATAGATAAATATAAATAAAGACAAGCAGAGATAAATACAGAAATTGTGATTTTGAAATGATGAATTTCTATTTCAATAGAGATATTATTTTGTTAAAAAATAATAGTTTTAAATTGTAGGTCTGAAAATAGTGCTCGTATTGAATCCAATACATCGTGAGAAAATGAATAACAAATACTGTTGTAGGAATTCAACGGAGATTACATTGTCTTTAGAAAAAATCGTCTTCAGTATAAAATTAGAGAATAATGAGAATATTTCGCAAACGAGATCGCGTACTGTTTATATTTATTTCAACCAGGGTGCCGTAACTAAGCGAAGTTTTAATAGTTCGATTTGGGTGCGACGGTTCGAGAATTATCGGGAATTCGCGAAACATTGTGTTATAACGGTTTGCTGCTGGCATTTGTGTACTTTGTGCGAATTGTTTGGTTGATTCTGTAAAAGTAGAGGTTTGCTTATTCATTTCACATTTTAATTGCATGACAGACTTTGTTCAATATATTTACGCTACTTAAATAAAAGCGATTATGTATGAATATCGTTATAGGAGTAGATATGGGGGGGGGGGGGGGGGCAAAGTTACTCGCGTCCGCGTGTCTCCCGAGTGGTGCTGAATGGGCAACAATATAAAGCCGAATCTCGGGTGTCTGGTGGCGATAACCCGAATTCCTGGCTACCACAAGCCATGGGGTTTAAATAACCCCGAAAAAGGCATGGACTCGCCAACTCGCAATGGCCAGCATGGAGTTTTAAGGCCATTGAACCTCCTATGCTATGACATTATATGCCAGTCCCCGGCGGTCAGACTAAACTAAGTGTAAAGAATGATATCGAATAGGAATAATAATTGATTTAGGCTACTTCCACAGTTTTAGTAAACACGATTGTGTTTATAAAAAACAGTTACAAAATAAATAATTGTGTTTATAAAAAATATGTAAAGGTTGGTGCCGTAAAACTGTGTGAGTTTATTATGGCATTGTATATTCGTTTGTGGGTAGTTAAGTATATATAATATAAATATCTACCTACTCTAAGTTATACAGGTTGCTTAAAGTTATATAAATTTAATTTTACATTATATTAATGTCAAAAACTTTTTCGCCTTTCCAAGACAGAAGTGTTCATTATTTTTGAGTTTTCTATTTGTTATAAAAGTAACAATTTTAGTTAGAAATTTCAATGATTAAATATTCAGTATTCTAATGGAATGATTTTATTCAATTGATTGAATATTCTCCTAAAACAAAAATGGTGGTGGTGAGTCTCGGAAGAAGCTAGTCGGCAGCAGTAGTCTAACATAGGTCTAAGAGTATAGATCTAATAGATGTAGATATAATAGACTACCTAGTTCAGCATGATGCTGTGGAATAAAGGAAATGATCCACAGCGCTGATATTCTACTAGTTCTTTATAGTATACCCACGAGCGATGAGGAGGAGTGGAAATTTAACTTTGCAATGCAATGCAATCAGCCCCTTTAGTTAACACTGCTGGACATGGGCCTCCTTATGTATATTGTCATGTGCATGAGGGATGTATGGCCTTAAAACACCAGTCTGGCGTGTCCACTATTTTGGCGGTGGTGTAGTTTATATAGCGCTTGTGGTAGCGGCTTTGTTATCCTTTAGTCGCCTCTTACAAAACCCGCGGAAGGAGATTAGGCGGTCCTATTCTATAGCCGGCCAACACCAGACGGCACGGCACACCTTTAGTGGAACTTAAAATTATTAAATAATCCAAATGTTAAAATAAATAAATACAAAATATGTATATAGGTACAGATATGTATAATGTATATTAACTGTTGTAGACAAATATCGATGATGTACGATTATATCTCGCTCGCACGGTTTAATTTTTACCATCAACCTTTTCACATGGCGACATAGCACCATTTAGGCGCAGACAAGCGTCACGCGAATCATAAAATTTAGTCTGTTTACAATTATACTTCCGTATAGGCTTATACTATCCAACTTGCATTTGCTTTGTAAACATCCAGTTAGCTTTTATCAATATTCTGACAAACTGATTTGGAAATCAGGTCCCAAGTTTTCTTTTTTAATAAAAAGGCGGCAGATACAGTCCACCTGATGGTAAGTGGATACTGTCGTAATTACGTAATTAGTGTGTGTTATTTTATTTATCATTAACAATTTCAGACTATATATGATTTTTTTTTATAGAAAATAGACTGCAGACGAGCATATAGCCAACCTGATAGTAAGTCGTCCATAGACATCCGCGATACATGCCAACATCAGTCCAGAATGACAAACGTTGGCACACCTACCTTTGCAGATTAAGGAATGGATTCGGAGAAAGGGTTGGGAAAATGGGGAGGAGTAGGATAGGATGAGATGGGAATGGGCTCAGACATATCTCACTCACTACCGAAACACGTACGTACATTGGGGAAATACGATAAAGTAGGAAATGCTGGTATTCTGTAGTTCTGGTATTTCAAGGTAGTATTCTGTGAGAGTCGAGTGCGCCCAGCGGCTGCGGGAATGCAGCGTGCACTCTCCCCCTACAAGCCAAGTGGGAGAAGCCAGGAATATCATAATCGGAAGTAGAAGATTCGGTTCGATTAATATTCCTTCCTCATTTCCCATCCTTCCCAATATTTTTTCCCAATCCAACAGTAAATCTCTATAGGCGATCCTGGGGCTTGCTAACTTTTGTCATTCTTGATTGATGCTCACATGTATTTCGGCTGTCCACCAGGAGACAATATTAACTTACCATCAGTTGGAGTATATGCTCGTCAGCCATCTATTTTTTTAAATTAGTGTTCACTCATACATATAATAAAACTGTAGAACCAGCGTGTACATTGAATATATTTACCAAAAACAGATTCGGGACGACGAAGGAATTTTTGTCTGTGTATCTGTTCGAACACGGTAATTTCCAAAACTACGGAACGTATTTTCATGGGAATTCCACAGGTTAATTATGCTTAGCTTGGCGATTCGAATAGGCTTTGTTTCATCGAAATCGTCTGACGGGAAGAAAAGAATCCCAGTATAAAAACTAAAATTCCACGCCTATGAAGTCGCGGGTACAGCTAGTTCTACATAAAATGCTCTGTTAATAATTAATATTAATATCAATATTGACTGAATTGGTAGGTTGTATTCCTCTATAAAGTATTTTGCACGAGCTCAAGCGTACGTAATTTATTCGGCAAACCGCGAGCTAATATCCACCCCACTCTCATCCCCAAAGCAAACAACTTCGTCGCTAGGTGTAATCGAGACAATAACATACTTTCTAGTGTAAATATGGCGGGTAATTTAATATGCATAGCGGTTAATATTAGTTGTCATAAAGCCTTGATTAAGTAAACACTTTGTATACAATTCGATTATACGTCAATTGTCTTTCTAACCTTGGAGTCGAGACTTCATCTACCTATAGCAGACTCGTATAATACACATACGAGCATAGGTCTATGGAATGGTAGGTTTATATATGTGTTTATTACATTCAGTTTGCATTGTTTCATTGCTTAACAAAATTCTTCTTGTAATTACAAACTGTAATTAAATGAAGGACAAATGTGAATTGATGGAATTTTTTAATTATAAAACAGGTGACTTATGTAGCTGTAAGATATAAAGGAATGGAGACCACGTACCGGGAAACGTAGGGTGGGACACGCTACGGATAGGTGGACTGACTACTTGAAGAAAGTCGCAGATAGTAGCTGGATGAGAAGAGCGGAAGACCTTGTGTGTTGGCGGTTCTTGGGAGAGGCCTATATCCAGCAGTGGAGAGACACGGGCTGATTGTATGATATGGTAAGGCAACCACTTAGACTTTAACACATTGAAAAAGCGGTTATGGATGCGGACATGCGAGTGTTAGGTAATATTCCCAATTATTTATTTATATATTTTTATGTATACACTAATGATAAAAAAAGTTACAAACGGCAATGAAATGGGCAGACATAGTGCGTATCTAAAGAAACTATTAAGAATCATTTTTTTTTATGAAAAAAGGTTACAGTCGAGTATACAGTTCACCTGATGGTAATTGGATACTAACGCCCATAGATACATGCGGTACATGCCAACATCAGTCAAGAATGACAAACATTGGCACGTCCCTGGATGCGCTACCTGCCTTTGGAGATTTGGAGAAGGGGTTGTGAAAATGGGGAGGGATAGGATAGTATAGGATGGGAATGGGCTCTGGCATACCTCATTCACATACTTGGGGAAATAGGATAAAGTGGGAAATGCAGTACATTTCAAGGTAGTCTTCTGTGAAAGAGTTCCTGTCGAGCGCGCCCAGTGGCTGCGGAAATATAGCGTGCACTCTCACCCTAGTACAATACCTAAAATTCATATTTTTTTAGTAATTAATAATATAATAAAATTGAAATGCATCCTACCAGTTATGACGGTACAGTGCCGAAACGTGGCTTCTGGCTGTAGATCTGATCCATAAGTTCGAAGTCGCTCAGTGAACTATAGAAAGAGTTATGTTTCTTTGCAGGACAAGATCCGAAATCAAGCGATTCGGTTCAGAACAAGATTTATTGACATAACTCATAGTATCACCATGTTGAAGTAGCAATGTACATGTTTTGGCTTGGCTTGGCTACTTGGCTTCAATTTAATATCTCGCTAGCGGCAGTCGCAAAATGGGTGGACACATATCAGTCGAAACGAATGAAATGGATGCACACAAATGAGTGCAAAATATAATTACTGCAAACGCTCAATGTAATAGTTAGCAGAGAGTTAGCGAGATATGTAATGGGAAGTGGTTTTCTTTTGCCTATATCATTTCCAACACTATGTATTTATCTTTGTCTATGCTATGTTTCTCTGTTGTTCTTTAGGGGCGCGGGGAACCGGGAAACTAGGGATTAGGGTGGTATTGCTGCCAAACAACCCAGTTGTTCTAGTCCCTCAATATTTATGCAATTGGTATGCTTTACATCGTTTTCGAATTTCCATTGAGTGATGATCTTTCGCACCGGCGGTGATGGTATTTGAGATCTAGCGTGTGTCGTGACAGTTCTTGGGAGAGGTCTATAACTAGCAGAGGAGAAACACAGACTGATGATGGTGTGGTATATGGTATGCCTTACGTAAATATGTGTCAACGAAAACAGCAATCATAGTGTCAAATATATTGTCAAATACTGCGTGAATTAGCCCATTTATACTCTCATTTTAACACGTTTCACGTCCAACACATTCATTTCACTAACCTTCCAAACTGGCCCACAAAGTAAACAACTAATCCCCACCGCACAAATTGAAGTCATTTCCGCAAGAGGCCACGACGCAGGGACACGTTGTTTTTCCAGCGTGATGACGGAGCGATGTATATGGCTAACATTGGCAATTTCCTGCGTGCTTTGTTCCCTTCACGCAGTGTAAAAATAATAACAGTGGGGAATCTTCACAGTTTACACGCACACGGACGTTACTGCAGCAAAGAAATGCAGACGCAACGCTGACACGTACTTAAAGGGTTTCCTACTATTTTTTTTACCATAGAAAAATCAGTCGTACTGTTCGTAGTGACAGAAGTATTAGAGCCGGTTCACACTGAGTTGTGACGATACTTTTATCTTTGGGTGGCTGCCGACTCTAGCTGTTCCCACTATGTCGTGACGACAATTTTATCGTTGGACGGCAGTCTGGCGGTGGAGACAGGGAGGGGCGTGGGTGTTTAGATGTAGTTCTAGCCCATGACAACATGTCCATGGCCATGTCCATGATAGTTAGCATGACAATAATAGTGTCGGCGATGACAATTTTATCGTAGGCAAATCACTATTATCCAGACAACAATGTGTCGTCACGCAAGTGTGAACAGTGCATTGAGAAACTATATGCCAATAACTTACGACAAGACAGAAAATCTTGACAAATCGAACGGTAAAAGCATCGTGGACAACAGTTTCATCGTGCCCCACTAAATGTGAACAGTTTCGTTTAAATATGCAAGTCACGACACATTTACCGAGACGACAATATGCCGTCACGACAAAGTGGGTACCAGCTCTAATACTATCATTACATCACTTCCTTTGGTCCGATATTAGGTCGCGGATGAGCACAAGATTGAACCGCAGTAAAAAATCAACACACAAATATGAGAACGATATTATGTAGTCGAATAGGACCTCTGTAGTATCGTACTCGTATGTCGAAACTATTTTGCAAATTATTGTTGTTAAACAAATCGTGATAATGCTATTACGATTGTGCAAGTGCTGAATTTGCGTGCGTGTAACCCATAATATGCGCCTTTATAAAGATTTTACACTGTTACCTCTGTCTGCTGTGTGTGTCGTCTCACCTCGCGATGCACGCAATATCCGTTACCCTAACCCGACGTTCCTCCGCGATTTTCTAAATATACCGTGAAAATTACTATTACTTGTTACTACTTGTCTACTAGCTTATTAAGCTTATTGATTTACCTGCATGTTGAACATGCACGTGAATTAAATGGGAAAACATTTTACGTTATAGTAAAATCGTAATATGTAAAATTACAAAAAATGACGTACAAGTAGTCTTTTAACCAACGACTTATAAGTATGTAATTTCAGTCTCTCTCACCATAAGGTGGTAACCACCTAATTGTTATTTTATTTTCAACATTTTGTAAACATTTTACGACAAATAAACATTGCTTTACATCGAGGAACAAAGGTTAAAGAAGGTTTAGAGACATCCATTTGGGAACACGTCAGGATAAGTAGTTCTTGTAGGAATGTTCAGTCAACTCTTGATATACAATTGCTATCAAAACTGCAGTTGAGATATAAGCTCGTGTGATTTCTAGGATAATAATTGGGTTACGAGATTTATAAACTTGGTATAAATATTTTTAATAAAGTTCTTAAAGGACCGAGGAAATCTGGTTGCCTTCTATTCGGGAAATTTTATGTCAGGAAATTGTCAAGCGACGACAATGAAAGACCACACGTGTTGTAACAATACGACAAAGTTTGTCGTAGTTAAAGTCGTCTAGTCGCCGGGAATCGTCAAACTTTCTTTATATTCGGTTATTATACGTCACGAAGGCGCAATTTACGGCCCGGCGACATCTGCGCCCTCTGTACTAATCATGCAAAAATTGCTACCTAGCTTTATTCCTTGGCACGAAGGCGTTGTAAAATCAAATATTGGGAAAACTACAATGTTAAAGATTAGGTTAGTGTTTATTTTATGCCGTTTTGTGTAAAAATATTTATTCTTGTATAACGAAGGTACGTTGTTGGATTGCATGCGGACAGAAAAGTGACGTAAACATAAGCGCTAAGCGCTCGATTGCTCTGACGCTCAACCTTAACCGTTTTAGACTCGAACTTTAATCTCAGAGGTTAAGACTATCAAAGGTTGAATTGGACTATAATGCTCACAAATGATTAAGGATTCATTAGCGCTCACTGAGCGTTCGAGTGTGGAGCGTTTAGAGCTCTTTATTACAACACTAGACACAGAAGGATTAACCCTTACGATGACGTGTCCGCCCACTTTTCTCTATTGATATTCTGTAGAATTTCATTTTTATTTCTTATTTTTACACCAACAGTCTTAAATTGTACTCAGTGAGATTGTTTTTTGAATTATTATGGTAGTGTAAAATCGGGGTGGGGGCGGGGGGAATCAATATAACGGGATGTTGATTTTGATAATTAGTGGGGCAATTAGTAGCGTATATAAATCTGCACACATGGCCTATCAAAAATTCTGTTTACTTTTGCATCAAATTATGTGTAATCTACAAATATTCAAAATAAAATTAAAATAAACTATTAACTTTTCCGAATAATAAAACCATTTAAGCCCTTTTTAAATTAAGATTTTATTTTTTAATTAAATTATTTAAAATGCCATTTATAATTTTCTTCTACATTGTCTGTTTCGACTATAAAATGGTAACTGATGTAATGTAATGAAAATATAATTAGTCCAGTCATTTTAGGTTTCATCTTCCCTAAAAATCCCCGTTAGCTGAATTTTGGCACACACCTTTGCAGTAGTGTTCTAAACAACATATCAAAAATCGACATTGATATCGCGGGTGCGTTTTGAGATATTCAAGGCCAAATTTCACAAAAAACAGTATTTCTGCGAAAATTTCGTTTTCTGTGGCTTGGAAGTCAAGGGAGGTTTCTGTTAAAATTGTAGATCACAAAATTTTCTATAAAAAAGATATTGTACATTATTTTGTAGTACCGACCGTTTTTTTTTTGGAGAGCGCAGAGAACGCACGTGTTCAGTAAGTATGTATTCATTTCCACACCACATATGAATGGAATGCACGTTTCTTTACTTGATTTCGCCAGTAGGCCTAATTCGTGGTATTTGGAATAATTCGAAAGTTGTGCAATGAACTGCCATCTGAGGATTTTCCGTTATGTTATGAGCAAAGTGCGATAGTAGGCACTTTGCTACGAAATCCTATAAACGATTAGGATTCTGCGCGGTCCTGTGGTTTTGCAGGTGTGCGTGGGGGGCGGTGACCACATACCATCACGTAGTCCGCCAGCTCGTACACGACCTCTTCTAAAAGGGTGTTGCTGAAACCAAAATTTATTTTGTTATTAATCAGTTGTGGTGAATTGCTGAATATCTTGGTCATCATCTTCATTTTCTGTCTCTAATACAATTACAGATAACATATAGAGTGGACTTATATCTGTGTCAAAGGTTATATCACTCGCAGACTTTACATATGACTGACCATGGTAATACCCACGAGCTGCAGAACATTGGAAACCGATTTTTCTACATCCACAGTTTTCACTACAACCTTTTGCTCAATTACAAAATATTGTATTTAATAAATCGTCAGGTGCTGATGGTAATAATGTTACAACTGGCTCTAATATGATGTTTTATTTTCCAAACCTACCGTTTGAAACCTAACAAATAACGTCTTCAAACTTAATTGGCAACGGACGAAGCTTAGCTTGAAATTATGAATATTGCCCATTCAGTTGGTACTTGTAATTCTGTAAAGATCAGAATTTTCCAAATGAGCAAATATTTTATCTTTGCTCGTCTTTTTAAAGTAGATGAATATGACATAAAAGACGTCCAGCCTTTCAGTGGCACGCCAAAAAACATTTTCACGGCTCCACGAACTCGTTTAGCAGTCCCTTTGTGGGCACACAATAACTAAACGAGACGGAATGGAAAATCAATATTGTTGACGTCAAAGTAATATAGAGTAACTAAAACTAATATCCAAATAAAGATATGTACGAGTATTTACTTAATAAATGCCAGTATAATATTTGCGAGTTACTTTAAAAGCTATCGTACATAAATTTCGGTATTTAGTTTAAATTATGATACCGCTACAGCTTAATTAGATAACCGTCTACGCGCACATTGCTCTACGATAATTATCTAATTTTTGAAGATCAGTCCAATATAGGTATATTGTATATTAGAGTTAGTGCGCTCATCGTAGGTGATGCTGGTAAATGTGAATAGTGGAACTTAGGGATGGAACTGCGTTCTGGAATATCTCGCTCACTACCGAAACAAGTACGTACATTATAGGAGAATAGAATGGCGATGGAAAATGTACCATATTTTACGGGAGTCTTCTATGAGAGTGGGGTAACATGGTCGGTTAGTCGAGTGCGCCCAGCTTATATAAATTTATTTTAATACATCTTTTAATCAACTACGTAAATATATGTACTATGTACCGCTATATCCCACTGTCTACCACTATGTACTGCTGTGTACCACTGTGTACTACTATGTAGGGGGAGAATGCATGCTGCATTCCCACAGCGCTGGGCGCACTCGACTAGCCACGTTACCCCTCTCTCACAGAAGACTACCTTGAAATGTACTTTATCCTTGAAATAGGATAAAGTAGGAAATGCATACTTTATCCTATTTCCCCAATGTACGTACGTGTTTTGGTAGTGAGTGAGATATACCAGAGCCCATTCCCATCCCATCCTATCCTTCCCCATTTTCCCAATACATTCCTTAATCTGCAAAGGTAGGCAGCGCATGGCGCGCCAACGTTTGTCATTCTGGACTGATGTTTTTTTTTATTGTAAGAAGTTGGTAAACGAGCATACAGTCCACCTGGTGGTAAGTGGATACTGTCGCCCATAGACATTCGCGATACATGCGGATTTTACGGGCACGCCCCCGGTTAGTCCAAATGACAAACTTTGGCACGCCCCCGGGTGCGCTGCCTACCTTTGCAGATTAAGGAATGGATTAGGAAAATGGGGAGGGAGAGGATGGGATGGGAATGGGCTCTGGCATATCTCATTCACTACCGAAACATACATTGGGGGATATAATAAAGTGGGAAATACAGTACAGTTCAAGGTAGTATTCTGTGAGAGAGGGATAACGAGGCCAGTCGAGTGCGCCCAGCGACTTTTGGATTACAGCGTGCACTCTCCGCCTTTGTTGTCATGTATCGCTGATGTCTATGGACGACAGTATCCACTTACCATCGGGTGGACTGTATGCTCGCCTGCCGCCTTTTTTCTATGAAAAATTAATTATTTTTTAATGCTCTTTAAACACCATAATACATATGTTCATATATTGAAAAATAAAATATATTAATAAATGAATGTATATAACAAAAATAATTCTAGCAATAACAAGAACAGAATATGCTTTGATTGTTTGATTGTAGATATTAAAATATTTATTATTATATTTATTAGAAATTCTGTGAATAGAAAATGGAAGCTTGACAAAATCGGCTGTTCTTCAATAGTGTATTCATTCTAGGAAATTATTAATAACACTGGCAATTAAACAAGTAAGAAGCTTTGTATCATTTTCTATTTAAATGAAGCAAAGGAGAAGTGGCGTAGAAATACTATCTGGGCGTTCGATGGTAATCATTAGAATTCTGTTTAAAGTTTAACTTAAACCATTTTAATCTTTTTAACATAATCTAACGAGGCTATTCCGCCAGCATGTTGGGTCCAAACTACAGGGACCAAATTTGTAGGTATACTTAATATGGCTACTAATGTAGCCATATTGAACACCATCCATTACAATGGTCTCCACTATTAAGGTTTTATAGAAACTTAGTTTATTATAATATGGATATTTTATATTTTCCGTTAGTTTTAAATGTCTTAAGTCAATTTTATTCTGTTGGATAAATAAATACATTTTTAGTGTTCTAAAAAACCGTAATAATTAAAGTACATATCGGAGATCTGAGCATCTGAGCTTGTCTGCGATTATTTGCTGTCATTGGTGGTTCTATCAGCAAAGTCAACCACTTGAGAACATACTACTTGGTGTTTGTTTGAAATCAGTTCTACAGTGCGCCGAGATGAGCGTGAAGAGTTTTTAACAATCGGTATAATTATGACTAAGTTTTATTCAAATAAATAAGTATTTATTACTAAATAATTGAATTGAATTCAATAGAAAGGAATTAAATTGAATTGAACTAAATTCAATAAATTTGCGAATATGCCGGTTTTACCAAACTGTCTCTAAACTATTGACGTAAATGAATTCAACTTATGTAAGTATACAGGGTGTGTCGTAAATAGTGGTCCAACGTTAAGGGGTCGATACACCATATATTCAGCTATCACATACCAGAATTTGAATTATTTTTTTCCACGGGTCTCTGTTTTATTCATTATTATTATAATTTTGAAAAATCGATACCTTGAGTTACTAATTTGGCTGTTATTTCCACAAATAACATTATTTTTTTATTTTGTTTCTTATTTATTATTGATAAATACATGTGCTATCACATACAATACTTTTTTAAATGGAAACTTAAAGATATTAAAGAAAAAATGTCTTTATTTCAAAATTCAACTCTAATCTCTAGCAAATCATGTGAATTCGGGGGCAAATGGTGTAAAAAAAATGTACTACACAATCTGTGCCCATTATTTTCAAAACTTGTCCAATAAATGCAGATTCTAAAATGATATTAATAATAACCGATTCCATAATGAAAAAGAAGTTATTGCCATTTCAATTGAGAAGGAGCCGAATTTAAAAAATACACTTTTTCATTTTAATTAACTTACCGGTATTGCAAAATGTTTTGGACCCATTTAGAAGTAAATTTTAACTTAGCTATTAACAGCTGAGTGGTATTTGAGTCATGCACAAACATATCACAGGTAAACAAACGTGTCTCATGTAAAAAAAAAGGTACTTGGCCAGATAACACAAGACTCATTGAAACATCTCAGTATAGTGCGCATGAGTAGTGAAAAAAATCACAAGGTTTTTTTTTATTGCTATTCTCTTAAGTATGAACGAGACAGACTATGTCAAGAAGATATTCGTAATAATCTAATCAGTTAAAATGCTTCAGTGTGATCCCGTACGTCGCATGCGCTTCTAGTCTCTGTGTTTATCTCCGCCATTGAATTGCTTCTTTTACTTCCTGGACTCGGATTTGATTCTGTTTGGACTTGTTGGTTTTTGTGATCCCTACGACATCGGCTACGTTATTTGGACTTTGATTTGCTCAACGATTTCGACAAACGTGCAGTGCAGTGAAGATTAGGCGATGTCTCAGTACACACCGCGTGAATATGCTGACATGCATTTTATTCATGGCGAATGCATAGGCATCGGCAGCCCGACTTTATTGTGACAGACATCCAGATCGAAGTCATCCAGATCTTCTTTTGTTTAATTAACGGCGGGATAAACACAGAGACTAGAAGCGCATGCGACGTACGGGATCACACTGAAGCATTTTAACTGATTAGATTATTACGAATATCTTCTTGACATAGTCTGTCTCGTTCATACTTAAGAGCATAGCAATAAAAAAAAACCTTGTGATTTTTTTCACTACTCATGCGCGCTATACTGAGACGTTTCAATGAGTCTTGTGTTATCTGGCCAAGTACCCTTTTTTTTACCTGAGCCACGTTTGTTTACCTGTGATATGTTTGTGCGTGACTCAAATACCACTCAGCTGTTAATAGCTAAGTTAAAATTTACTTCTGAATGGGTCCAAAACATTTTGCAATACCGGTAAGTTAATTAAAATGAAAAAGTGTATTTTTTAAATTCGGCTCCTTCTCAATTGAAATGGCAATAACTTCTTTTTCATTATGGAATCGGTTATTATTAATATCATTTTAGAATCTGCATTTATTGGACAAGTTTTTAAAATAATGGGCACAGATTGTGTAGTACATTTTTTTTACACCATTCGCCCCCGAATTCACATGATTTGCTAGAGATTAGAGTTGAATTTTGAAATAAAGACATTTTTTCTTTAATATCTTAAAGTTTCCATTTAAAAAAAGTATTGTATGTGATAGCACATCTATTTATCAATAATAAACGAGAAACAAAATAAAAAAATAATGTTATTTGTTGAAATAACAGCCAAATTAGTAACTCAAGGTATCGATTTTTCAAAATAATAATAATAATGAATAAAACAGAGATCCGTGAAAAAAAAAAATTCAAATTCTGGTATGTGATAGCTGAATATATGGTGTATCGACCCCTTAACGTTGGACCACTATTTACGACACACCCTGTATATTTTACTAATTGTAAGTTACCAATGACCTACAATATTGCAATAATAACTATCGGAACCCCTATTTTTTGTGTAATTTAACATAACTTTTGCATATATTACAATCAAAATAATGAAAATCTTTGCTTTGACTAAAATTAAAAAGTAATCAACATTTTTATTCCAGAAAATGCTAGGCGCGTAGGTAGTGGCGCTTTCGTAAATTAGTTATAACAGTTGAAGCAAAAACTTGGATTTACGATTCTATGATTTTTATTCTTTTCTAACTACTTATTTTACCTCATTTGTGTCAGGACTTGAATTTATGTTCATTAGATGTTTCAAACATACATTTATTCTAAATTGTTTGATAATGAATAAGAAATTATAAATTAAATTAATGTTTGATGAATATGCAAAAGAGATGATCTATTGCCTGACCTAAATCTTCAATAAATGATTATTCCAATATCTCCGACGTCAAATTCAAGCAATTAGTCAAGTATGGGGTTATAAATAAGAAAATAATACAAGCTGGTATACTTTTAGGAAATACGGTAATTAAGGCACACCGAAAGTGTATCTGAGAGAGGGAAAGCAGTCTATCATCGCAGTATCATGTTATTGGTAGTAGAGAAGGATCACTCCCATAGGCATAGTGTATCGGTTTCACAAAGGGGCATATAAGTTTGCCCAATATATTAAGACCTTCAGCTGATAATAGTTTTATACCCATTCATACTTGTCTGTTTTTGGTTGCGAGGGGCGAGGGGGTTTAAGTATAACTGGTTTTATTCTCTCCGATAGTTGTATGTAAGCGAGTGAGCCGTTGTCGATCCCTTCGCTCCCGCGGGGCCCAGACCGACATCAACATAAACAAAATGGTGTTATTGCTTGTATCTTATCTCGGGGAAAAATATTGGGCATTGCTTTGGAGGCTACGTTTTCATTTTGTAAATATTAGTTCCACGGTCACGTGTATGAGTCTGAACATGTGTGGCCTCTGGGACCGCCGCTAATATGAAAGATGTGATGTTTCAGAAAATATTTTTAATAACTAGACGTATCGCGGAAATCCTATAGGGAAATTTTGCTGGACTTTCAGAGGAAAAGAGTAAACTATGTAGGGGAAAGAGTCTTGAATTTTTATTTAATAACGACGAAGATAATTAAATTGTGAAAGGGAGATTCTTCTTATAACGTGTTAAGTGATATTAATAAGCCATTATTTTTTATTATATTCATTTATTGACTGCAAATATCAAATGTTCCTTTATTTTTTATTTATTTATAAAAATATACAATATGCGTTTTACAATATACATTTGTAGCAATAGTATGTGTGCGTGCGTGGTTATGCATGTGCGAGTGTTTATGAGCGCGAGTGATTATTTTACATTGTATCGACATTTAGTGCTACATCCTTGTTACGAAATTGCTACCATATGGCTACGCTTCATTAATATAGCCCGTAGGCGGTAGCGTAACCTACATGTGTAACCTCAGTGCTGTAAACCCAAAACTACTGTAGAATCGTAGGGTTACAGCCATTTTTACTTGTATGTAACGTAATCGTAAGTAATTTAATTACTTTTTGTCTAATTTATACTTCCAAATGCTCCTAAATTTATCGCATGTTAATATTCTTTATATAACTTTGTTCTTCAATATCAATAACTCGTCTGAATAGAAACTTTTCTACAAATTTACATAGAAATAGCTCAAATTTGTAAACATTGACGGATATAATATAAACTTAAGTGACATATATCAAAGGTACTTGCATGTTCTAGGAAGATAAACCGTGAAACACGTATACCCGAAAACCGGAAATTTATCCCCACCGGCGGTCCCCACTTAGCGTCCCATGTGAGCGTTTCAAGAAAGAATAATATGACAATTTGAATTTGGAAAGTAGGTGGATAAGTTAAGCGCCGCGTGACTTGCGCATTTCACACCGCTCTTCTCGGGCTTGCCGACGGGCGCACACGTGAATCAGTACGCCACTGGACACCGTAAAGCCACCATGTACCGCCACGTTTAATCAAAGCTCCGACGTGTTCGCGACCGAGATTTATATTATATAACGTACTGTGTTTGTTTTGTGAGTCGGCTGTACCAGAACCTGCGGAGGAATGTATTGAGCTCAATTAAGGTATTGTATTTTTTCTGTGGCTAGTTTAGTTTATTTGGACTTATATGGTAACTATGTATGTCGTGTAAGCTCGCAAAATTTTAAAGTCAACTACGATTATTTAACGTTAAACACGAAAATTGTTTTTTTTTTAAATGGAGCAACTAACTTCAGTTTATGATCCTAAAGGGTGAGGTTCTGTACAATTTTAATGACGGCTCTAAATAGTGTGGGTTTTAAGCTTTTTCGTACATAATGCACGCGTTTTCCCGGTTTCACCTAATATCAAAGGGTATTTTAATGTATCTTAATTACTGTCTTCTTTCGTTCTCACTGTACTTATAGAGATACACTATGCCTGTAGCTGATTATTATTATTAATCTTATTGAGGATTAAGGGCTCTATGAGTCAATAAAATCTCGTATCACTGCGACTATTGTGATCGTACATATATTTCTAACTTTTTTATTATGTCATTTGAATTTTATTCTTATTATTACAGTAAACTGTACCAAATTTTTGGAATTTAGCTGCCTTTAGCTGATTTAACGATATTTTAGGTATACTTTTCAAAATTAATTTCATACCCTCCCTAATCATAAAAAAACATAAAAGATAAGTTTATGTGACTGAACCAAAGACCCGAGGTAAGAGTTAGTTATTAATATATCTGTAAACTATTCTTTTGGTACCCACTTTCAGATTGAAAAATCATCCTTAACTTGTTAGATAAATTTTATACTAAACTCTACTCCCAGTAAACAATATCGGACTATTAGTTTCCAAGATTAAAACACACAGAGAGACAGATAAAATCAGACGGATACACCTTATGTACCTATATGTACGTTTAGGTTTATGAATAAAGAATTTTAAAACATTAAACAAACATAAATGTTCTATCCATGTATGCTCTCTTTCTCAAGCAGGACCAAATCAGATTTTATCAAACAAACACGCGATACGTGCTTAGCGTTTACGTAGCACCGCTACATGTAGCTACTAGTACGGCTGAAAGTTATTCAAAATTAAAAGACTTGTATTATAGCTTTATATTATATTCTACATTCATACAAGTGATAAAAACTGCGACAAAATCTAACCACTACTTTCCAAGATTAAAACAGAGAGACAGGCGAAATCAGACAGACACTGCCATTTATACTGACTTTGTATTAGTTTATGAATAAAGAAGTTTTCAAACTTTAACTAAACTGATATTCTATGCACGCACGTGTTCTCTGCTGCATTTCTCTGCTTGATACTGGACATGCCAAATTAGATTTTACCAAACAAACACGCTGCGAGCTACGTGCGTAGCGTATTCGTAGCACTGCTACGTCGTAGCTACGGCCGCGGACTTTTGAAAATTTAAACTGCCCTGCAACTTTTTATTACACACTATTAAATTATGACGTATTACATTTATTTGAGTGATAGTACAACTGTGAGAAAATGTTGGTAATAGATAATTTAATATATTTCTTAGAAATATATTTCGAAAACATAATGAAATTCGAGTAATAGAAGCAAACTTTTATTTGAATAGAATATAATTTAATAGAACTTTATTAACTTTAATAGAAGCTATAATTGGTTTTACTGGATTCAAAATTCAAGGTAACTTTTAAGTTCGTTTTATTCGTTAGTTAAGTACGTAAACTTATTTTTATATCTAAATTGCTTTTACTTGGGCGCTTTTTTTTAAAGTAAGTTTATAAGCTGTCCTTCTGGAAGCCGAGCTTTCTGGTCACTCGCCAAGGCTGCTGAAGGGAACTTCTGTCAGTCGTCACTCGCACCACTGCGGAAACTCGATGGGTCACTGGCCCACGGGGCGAAGGAGAAAGCCGATCTCCTGGGCCATCTCTTTGCCTCAAACTCGACTCTGGAAGATGGAGATGCATCACCACCGTCTATCTCGAGGTGCACAAGCTCCATGCCGGAAATCTGTTTCCCCCATCGTGAAGTCCGGCGAGCTCTAGCATCCCTTGATATCCGAAAGTCGAGTGGGCCTGATGGTATTCCTGCAGTGGTGCTCAAATTTTGCGCTCCCGAGTTGTCCCCGGTGCTTACGCGACTCTTTAGGCTCTCATACTCCACAAAAAGCTTCCCGTCAGCATGGAAGGTAGCTCATGTTCACCCTTTACCTAAAAAGGGTGACCGCACAGACCCGGCCAACTACAGGCCAATAGCGATCACCTCCCTCCTCTCTAAGGTGATGGAGCATGTCATAAACACACAGCTCCTTGGGTACCTAGAGGATCACCAGCTGATTAGCGACCGTCAATATGGATTTCGCCATAATCGCTCAGCTGGTGATCTTTTAGCGTATTTAACACACCGCTGGGCTCACGCCATTGAGAGTAGAGGCGAGGCTCTGGCTGTAGGCCTAGACATTGCGAAAGCTTTTGACCGGGTATGGCACAAATCGCTGCTTTCCAAGCTACCATCTTTTGGGATACCCGCGGGATTATGCGAATGGGTTGCCAGTTTCCTGACTGGACGGAGCATCAGAGTCGTTATCGATGGTAGCCGCTCCGACACCATGTCTATTAACGCTGGCGTCCCTCAAGGCTCCGTGCTGTCCCCAACTCTGTTCCTTCTGCATATCAACGACCTGTTGCAAATTGGTGACATACGTTGCTATGCAGATGACAGTACTGGAGACGCCTTGTACAGGGGCCGCGCCAACATCCCTCGGGTCGAAGTGGAAGAGAGTCGCGCCAGGCTTGTGTCTGAAATCGAAGACTCTTTAGATCTAGTCTCGAATTGGGGTTCTCTGAACCTAGTGGATTTCAACCCCAGTAAGACGCAAGTCTGTGCATTCACCGCTAAAAAAAAACCCCTTTGTCGTAGCACCTCGCTTTCAGAGCATGCCTCTTAAGATCTCGGAGAGTATCGGGATCCTTGGTGTCGACATCTCCAGCAAAGTCGAATTTAGGGGTCATCTGGAAAATAAGGCCAAAATGGTCTCCAAAAAGCTCGGTGTGCTGAACAGAGCGAAGCGGTACTTCACCCCTGGGCAACTCCTTATGCTTTACAAAGCTCAAGTGAGGCCCCATAAGGAGTATTGCTCTCATCTCTGGGCCGGCGCACCGAAATACCAACTGGACCCATTTGACTCCATCCAACGACGTGCTGTTCGTATTGTCGACGATCCCACTCTCACGGGCGGTCTAGAACCCCTCAGCATTCGGAGAGACGTTGCGTCTCTCTGTGTGTTCTACCGCCTGTACAATGGGGAATGCTCTGAGGAACTGTTTAATGTAATTCCCACCTCGGGTTTCTACAACCGCACCTCCCGTCACAGAAGTGCGGTCCATCCGCATTTCCTCGATACGGAGGTATCGCGCACTGTTCGCTCCATAAATTATTTTATACCGCGAACCCGTAGGCTGTGGAACGAACTGCCTCAAGAGGTCTTTCCATTAAGCTACGATATGGGGTTCTTCAAGAGAGCTGTGAATAGGATTTTGCAAGGTCGGCGGCGCGCCCGCATGCCCCCTGGTGTTGCAGGTGTCCATGGGCGGCGGTAACACTTACCATCACGTGGGACCGCTTGCTCGTCCGCCCTCTAGTCTATAAAAAAAAAAAATAGCCAATAAGCTATGAATAGTCGATGTAATTGGTTGTTTTCCAAGGTACTTTCCGGCTGAGTGTACCTACCCCTTAATTTTGAACTACACCCACATCGTTAGTGGTATTATATTACGAAGTTGTAGATAAAGCCTTTAGTTAAATTCATTTGTTTTGATAGTACAGATAAAGGCTTTGTTGTGGTATTATAATCGCGAGGTATTATAACGGATAATTGTCAATTTGATATAATCCTATTTTGTTTCTTATTTAGGGATTTTTCCTTAAATTATACAGTATTTTCCTCTACAATTTAATTGATGATAATTAATTTTAATTGTCTATCGATTAATCTAGTGCTTCTGCTTGCTGTGCAAAACGTCCCGGTTTTAAATCTCAGTAAGATTAATTAATATCTTACCGGCATTTAAATGTTTAGTTTTAATTTAAAGTAACGTGTGTTTGTTGTGAACTATGTGTCTTTGGACCCACGACCCATGGAATTCTAGTATAGATCATTGAGTGAAGCGTTATTTATTTATTATTATTTGTTTTTAAAGATAATAAGATCATTCTTCTTTTTAATTTCTCAATTAGCAAATGCTATATTCTACTATCCTTTATACGACCTATAGTATGGTCGGTATCGAATATGGAATACAATATATAATGGAATGGAATAGTTTCATATACTATTATTTCAGCCAACTGAATAAAAAAACTAGGCGAACTAGACAATGAAAAAATATCTTTTACAAACATGAAATACCTTAATTTCTAGGTTTAATTATTGTATTTTAGTTTAAAATGGAACTTTGTCATCAATGATTTCTTTGTCATAATTTCTGTCAAACACAGATTTTGCTATTTTATTATATCATATGGCTTAGGCTTAGTGATCAGTGCTTTGATAATAAGATGTATTTCTACGACATTTCTATTAACTAGTGAATATTGTATTAGCTTTGCTCTTTAACGTTTAGCAGTGTCTCGGTAAATTTATATTTTAAAACCATGCTCTTATTCTGATAATACATATTCCCCTTTGAACCGTTTTGTTATCAGGCATAACTGCACAATTACATTATTATTTTCGATAATTTAACTGTGCTAAAAGATTAACTCTTCATTCCTGTAACAACGAAACTGAATGCAATGAACCGGCCCAGAGAAGAGGGCAAAGCAAGCGTTCAGAATCATCACTACTACACACTGAATGTATTTATTAAAATATTCATAGAAATAATCGTAACTTTCTGTTATGTTATTTCTAAGAATATTCTATCGTCCCTTTGTCGTCCACTGCTGCACATGAGCCTACTGATTTTATTTTATTTTTATCTTTATTTTAAGAAGCATATAACAGTTAATATAATTTAAATAGGAAACAAAAAATTATCACATAAGACAACAAAGCTTGAACAGTTTAAAAATCATATAGCCAGAAGTCAACACAAAAATACAGCAACATTTTAGAGTATGAAAACAGTAATAATGTAACATTTTCAGATCCAAACTTAAAATGGCCTTAAAACGCCACGCTTTGTTATCTCCTAGTTACATTTTACGTCAGCCACGCGAAGAGATGGGGTGTTACTACTTTAAACCTGTCCGACACTACATGGCCATTGGTATTAATGTTGATTTAATGTTAAAATCTTTAATTGGCTTGCATACATATGGAGACAGAACATAATGGGAAATGTTGCACCACATGTTGCACCCAGTTCTTGGAAAATAAATGTATTGTTTTTAAATAAATATAAAATGCAGGTGGGTGTATAGATACAACCACGTTATTTTTTATAGAAAAAAGTCCACCATACAGTACACTTGAGATGGTAAGTGGATACTGTGGTCCATAGACATTCGCGATACATGCCAACATCAGTCCAGAATAACAAACGTTGGCACGCCACAGGATGCGCTGCCGAACTTTGCAGATTGAGGAATGAATTGGGAAAATGGGGAGGGATAGGTTGGGATGGGAATGGGCTCTGGCATATCTCACTCACTAAAGAAACACGTAAGTAGATTGGGGAAATACGATAAAGTAGGAAATGCAGTACATTTCAAGGTAGTCTTCTATGAGAGAGGGGTAACGTGTCCAGTTGAGTGCGCCCAGCGGCTGTGGGAATACAGCATGCGCTCTCTCCCTACAAAATGTAGGTTTTATGTTAATTTTATTTATCACGGTAAATGTGTCGTCACCTTACAGTTAAGATAGATTTGCACATGTTGAATATTCAGGAGTATCTGCACACGTAGGAATATCTCTTTAGCATTTAGTCTCTAGAGGAATTATTAACTACGTTGAACAAAATGTAGTAGAATTATAAAAGTGAAATACATTTTTAACTACCTTCAAATATGTGACATGTACATGTACATAGTCCAGTCGATAAAACCGAATGGTATGGTACCGAATAAAGTCGAAATAGAGGCAACATTTCTATTGAAAAAAAGAATAGTAAAATATACTTCTGCAGACTTGTGCAGTATACAACATTATTTAATTTTGCAATAAACATTTGGAAATCGAGTTTTGTTGAAAATATCTCGTCCCAAGCGAAACATTTCTTTCTTTTGGAAAAGGCCAAAGATAACTCGCTTTAAATATTTTAATTAATTAAATTAATAATTATTTTTTAACTCGACATTTTTATAAATAAACAAATAGATAGTTTAATATTGAGGGAATGGCCTAAAATCTATAAATAAGTAACCTTTTATGTCGTCAAAATACGTTAAGAACGTTCCTAGTTATTGCTATTCTTTTATAAATTTCAACTTGTTGCCAAATTTGGCAAAATAACAATTAATTAGCGCTTTCGCCTTTAGTCCTAGAATTTGCCTTAAGTGCTTGAGAATATGGAGCTTGTAAAATTTTGATGTTACAAAATTTATGGTTTTCATAAGGCCATTGTTTATTGTTATTATTATGTCTCAGTGTGAATTTTTTTTTTAGATCAAGCGTTTCATTCATAATTTAGGTATCTTTAATTTATCTGTTTCCTGATTTTTTTTAACACTAAAAATAAATAAATAAAATCTCTATGACGGGGTCATGATTTGAAGTCACGATCTCGCCAATAAAAGTCGAGAATAGATACTTCTAGGCCATCAGCGCTCAAAAAAGGATATGCAAAATACAAATCAAAATAAATCGCAGTCCTTAAAGTAGCTTTCACAAAATGGAGGTACGAAAACTAAGGACACTTCAATAAGTGTTATTTCAATACTAGCTGCATTTACATGCAGGGTTCAGTGAAAGAAGGTGGAACATGGTAATGCTGTGATTTGCATATTTTAATATTAAACATAGTGGGTTGGGGAATAACACATTCAGGTCTCCAGAATTACGTATTTGGCCGACGTGAAATATTCATCGAGCTATAGCGGCGGGTAACGAAGCCGGCACATATTTTTAACATTTTAAAAATAAAAAATGTCGATAGCACATACCTGATTATTTTCCATTTTATTAATGTGATTAATAAAATGGAATGGAACGTGAGTATGTTCACATCTCTGGGCCGAAGTAATGAAATATCAATTGGATCCATTTCACTTCATCTAGAGCGTTCTAATTGTCGACCCTCACACTCTCACAGATGGTTTAGAAGCTCAGTATCCGAAGAGATATTGAGTCTTTCTGCCTTCTGTATAATGAGGACAGTGCCGGCTTTACCTATGGTGCAGGGTGTGCGGCGCACACGGGTGCAGGGTGTTAGGGGGCGCCGAGCGACGCTCGCGACGCCTCGAAAGAGCCTACTAGAGGGCGCCAGGGTATTGATTGCACCCGGGCGCTACATGGGCTAGAGCCGGCGCTGAATGAGGAATATTTTGAAGAGCTGTTCAATTTAATGCCAATTTCGGGTGTTTACAATCGCACCTCCCGTCAGATTCGGTTAATCTGCACTTCTTCGACAAAGAGTCGCTGCGTACAATACAGTCATCAAGACAGTTTATACCGTGAACGCGAACGTTGTGAAATGATCTACCAGCTGAGGTTTTCTCGCTATACTGCGACATGCAGTTCTTTAAGAAGGATGTGAAAGGAGGCGGTAGCCACTTACCATCCCAATGCGCTGCATGACCGCCTGCCTCCTCAACTATATAAAAAAATAACATCGTAATTAATACTCAGGATTGTAGTGTCGGTCCAGACGCACACTTACGTTTCTTTAATTAATAATTTAATACGACCGCGAATTGAATTCGCTGCCTTTAGAGTAATCGGCAGGTACACTAAACACTGGGCTAAATGGCTGCTTGCTAATTGGGCTAATACCTATAAGTATATTAGATCGATTAATTTATTCTTGGAACGATTGTGCCAACTGGTTTGTTTATCTTAAGGACTCAGTCGTGTACAACTGATGACGTGCTCGACTGGTCGAATTACCCCGCTTTCATAAAATACTGCCAAATTCTTCTGAGCACACACACACAGACTCCGAAATCACACGTCACAGAATATGCAGACAAATCGCAACATTACATCCTCAAATAAATGAGTCTTTTTTTCTATGAACAATACATTTAAAGAGGTTATAAGTAGCCGCGTGAAGTCAGGGTCGTTAGTACGCATATGCGTCACGTGCTGCCACACGAAGACGGAATTTTAAGGCGGTCTTACGCACGCGTACCTCATGAATAATATCGTATGTACACGGTATGAAAGAATGACGGGTGATTCTTCGAAGCAATTTGCCTTTGATTACATACTTCGGGCTTAGTATACTAAAATTTTCAAGTATCGACTCAAATTCCATGGTACTTATATAGGCGTGTTTAAGCCAGTATACTTATTAAAATTCTCTTCATATAATATTCTGGTCAGGTGTAGAAAAATCTATCGACATTTAAATACATTTTTAAAGATTTATTTATTAATACGAAATCATAGTACATAATTGAAATTAACCAGTAATAGTTTCAGAACGCTGAGATACGAATTTATATATTCCATATTTTATGTAAAATAGTGTTTTCGTCATAAAAAACAATTTTTCAAGCATCGAGCCATGGAGTTCATTCATAAAAAATAAATTAGAATTATATTCAGCTATTTTATGGTAAGTATTTATGGTAACTAGACTAGAAATAAAGACAATGAGTGTTAGAAAAAATAATGTCACCTATATATGATATATATTGTAGCTATCGATATCGCTCTCCAAGGTTTGCTGGTAGAAATCTTCTAAGGGGGAAAACACGCCTTATGTGTGTATTTGCATTTGTAACTATTTTTTTATCATTTATGTGTACAATAAAGTATATAAATAAATAAATATTGTTATCATCTGAGAAAATATATCTTTTTTATCGATATTACTTTCCGTGCGACTTCAATGTTATCTGGATAAAAGTTTTTTTCATTGCTTTATCTTAAAAACCAGATATTCTATCACTCCCCCTTTTAATCTTTTCTCCATACATTCCTACATCACTCCTCCAAAGGCAAGCGTCGCATCCGGGAGCGTGCCAACATTTCTCATTCTGGAATGATGTTAGCATGTATCGCGGATGTTCATGGGCGACACTATCCAGTTACAACCACGTGAACTGTATGCTCGTCTGGCGCCTTATTTCTATAAAAAAAATGTTCTTTACCGACAATAGGGTCGGACCCTTTGGCTGCGATAACGTCACTTATTCAGTAGTGGAAAGACACAGGTTGATGAAATGGTATGTTATTTATGTCACAAAGTAGAATAACTCTGACCTTATCCCCTGGGTTGTCCTTTCATCAGGCATAGCCGGTACAAAATAAAGCTGTACATAAATCAGATTACATTTCGAGTTCGTTAAACTTTCATCCGGGGAGGTGCGGACCTGATTGAAAATCCTCGCGATAGAGCACTTGTAACTCCGTATCACTAAAAATACGTACCGCACGGTATTTTTTAGTGCCAAAGGACTTTTAGAATGAATGCAACATGATAATTATCTATTTCTGGGATTGATATATTTTGTGACTTATCCAACAACTTGAAACGAAAACAAACATATACTCGTATTCAAAAAATCCCAATTAATCACGAAATTAGGTAAATATTAGCTTGAGATTGTTTAAAATAAAGCTAAATACTTTAAACAATTGTTTAAAGTATAGTATTTACATTGTTTAAGCATAGCCACTATATAGCCCTAAGCATAGCTATCGCTGTCTGTCAATCATGTATAGTTAGTTAAATGAAGTAATACAGTAAGACGCATTTTTCTAAAAAGACGTTACGTTATTATTCTGTATTGCGCTTCTTTTAATTTATCGATCCTTATTACTTATACGAGTATATCAATCATATTCCTTTCAATATATTTTGCCTTTGATGTTTAAATAATTGATTTTTAAAAACTTATACTATTTAATATAATAATTTATTCTTAAATTATTAACTTTCTAAAAATAGTCAAATACTGAATTAAACTGTAATGGTATCAGGTATCACCATTATAGTTCTTTTTTTCTTTTCTTCTTCCCCAAGTCTACAAATACAGTAATTAATACAATTAAATAATTCTTGTTTTTATTCGTATTCATTGGTGCCTTTACTCTCGTGTCTGCGTCGCTGTCAGTTAAAGGTTAATAGGAAGAGATTCCGAAAGAGATAAGTCCGCTTTGTGATGTTATAGTACCTCTGTGTCTGTCTGTACTGGACTTATAATTTTACAAGAACTGGAATAAAAATAAAAATATTGATTTAACTTTTTAGACCTGTGCGTTTTGTACACATATTTATAGAAGTATCGAATCCAAGTATTTGTACCTATTTTATAATATTTATACTCATTTTATTCGATGTTCTCGTTAAGACATGACCACAACTGGTACAATCCGAAGTATATTGCGTCCTGACCCTGTCACAGTCTCTGTCAAGATTGAAAGTATTATGAAAAAATGTACTTTTAGTACCTGCAGTAAAATTGATTCTATTTCGATTAATCGTGAGATAGAAGAATGTCTTTGTGAGATAAAATAATGTTCCTGTGATCGCGAGGGTTGCACCGTATACGTTGCTGCCTGGCAACAAAAAAGATCTAGTAGTGGTTGCAAATAGTTGCAATGTAAGCCAATAAATTGCACTTTAATTGTATATGGAGATTCTTTAGATAAATTATAAATAATTTCTGGAATTTGATTGAGCGGCTAATCAATCAAAAAGCGTAAACTTTAGACAAGGATTTGTTTTAATATATTTATCATTTAATATATAAATATTTATTTTCAGTTCAGCAAAACATGATTCTATTTCAAATTTCTAATAACAACCCCTAGTGTTCTCCTACCAAAGTTAAAGTTACACAACGCCCAAAACAGTTACGTGCCAACGCGGAAGTCAATTAATAAACATTTACGCAGTAACGATAAAACAACACGCACTCCGAATAAAGTAAAATTACTGCTGAAAGAGGGCCCAAGTTGTGGGCAACAATAATGATTCTAATTTAATGGCCGCGGGACACCGAATACATCCGAAATTTTACGCCTGTGTCAACGGAAAGGGTTAGGGAGGGTCGCGGATGTAAGACATTTGCTGGATGGGATTTTACAAAGTCTGGTTTACTCCGCAGTTTAGGTGCGAGGCTATAAAAGTTTGCCGGACGACCTTTGCTATGTCTCACGTAGAATCAGTTTAGATATTGGTGTCGCAGTTTCGAAACGATACAATTTAGTTTACGCCGAATAATGACTCGTTTTCGTAGGTATACTTATCTAGATAATTAATAATTTTTGCAGAGGAACCGTTGGTACGTTACTTATGTTATACATACAATATTAACTATTAGCTTTTGTCTCGCCTGCGTGGATTTTGACGTTCGTTGGCTAAAATTCGTTGGCTCCTCTGAAAAAAATAATCATTAGAACTTTATTTGTCTCTAAAAAATATTTCTTACGGCCTTTTTCATCACCTCCTGATACTTTATCAGAAATCCTTTATCAGAAAGTCAGTATCAGCTAGATTTAATTAGCAGATAATTTATTTATCAGATTGCTAACTGTTATATTATCCGGAGGTGGTGAGAAAGGCCCTTAGTCTCCTATCATTAGTCAGTGTACGCGCGTGTAACAAGTCATTATCTTAAATAAATTCGTCATCCAGTTCTACAAGAGACCGTTATGCAAGGTCGACAGCGCATCGGCATGGTCCTTGATGTTGCAGGTGTGCATGGACGGCGGTGACCACTTACTGCTGCTCATGTCTACCATCCCTTCTATAAAAAAGAGGATCCCTCTAACTCGTGACGTGAGCCAAAAACGCTTTCTGTTTTGGTCACACCTCCCGGAGGCACAGGTCAAATGACCTTGCCGCTTCCAGATGCTGTTTCTTGTACTTCATTGTTACTAAACCTCCCACGCGATTAACTGGGTTGATTTATTATTAAACGGCCCTTTGTGTCTAGTGACCTTTGTGAGCACTTAACGCACCAAATATTTACATTGGCTATTTAAGCCGTAGTAACCGTTGTACTTTCACTATCGTGCAAGTTGTAAAATTTATTTTGACAAACGATTTTTTTGCATCCAATGTAATGCAACCAGCGCTTTCAGTATATACTGCTGGACTTGGGCCTCCTCATCGTATGCATAAGGGATTTACGGGCTTAGAACGCCACACTGGCCAGGCGGGTTGCCGAGTCTTTTCTTTCAGAGGTGGTGTAGTTTCTCAAGGCCTGTGGCAGCTGCTTCATCCCTTAGTCGCCTTTTACGACATCCTCGGGAATATGGGGTGGTGCTATTCTATAGCCGACATTACATACGACTTTTACGCCACCACACGGCACATACAGAACGTTACATACATACATAAATTTATTTAAACCGAATCATCAATCAACCCAATTTTGTCGTTCTGGCCTGTTGACATGTACCGTGGATGCCCATGGACAACAGTATCCACTTATCACTTGGTGGACTGTATGCTCGCCCGTCGCCTACTTTCGATAAAAAAAAAATGTGTGTTGCTACGCTAAGCAGACAGCCACTGGCCTTGTACGTTACTACGCTAAGCAGATGGTTTTTTTCCCAAGATGTTAGTAGCAAAACCCTCGGCACGCGCAAATATTGGTAATTAATTAAACATGTAAAATGAAAGTAATTCATTTACTAATTCAAATAAAATACTAATACCATTTAGACGTGAGAAACAAATTATTAAAGAATTTAAATTTATTACTTAACATCCATGCTACAGTATACGTAGGTACAGTTTGTATTGTTTTTATATGAAGATTAATGGGCCAACAAGATACTACGAATAGCTTACAATTTACTTAAGTAGCTACTATGCCACGATCCTCTATAGCAACACACCTCAAAAGGTATATGGGTAATTTATTATTCTTGTGTTTCAATATTCAAATTACTTTAAAGTGTGGGTTTCATTGAATATGTTAGAAATAAACAACGAGGAATAATGAAAAGAACAGCAGAAAATATTGAATGGGCAGAAAATCGATTATAAAAAATTTAATGGTGGGTTGGATTAAGGTTCTCTGGTGACATTAAAGAAATAGAAGACTCCGTGGACTTGATAATGATATTTTTAGCAATGTAAAGTGATTTTTTTTATTCAAGGAAGAGATACAGTTTTATGGCATCAATTATTATATACACAAAACTTAATAAATAGAAAATAAAACCAAATAAGTATCCACTAAATTGAACATATTTTACAATGTAGTTTGACAAAATTATTAATTATAAATTGAAAAGGAACTTCACATCAATACCCAGATAGGCCAGTTCCACGGTTTACTATAAATGGGCAATAAAAGCATTTATTATTACCTTTACAGACATTTTGAACTTGCTTTCTATATGCATTAAGAGACAAACAAAAAGGGTCTAGATGAGCATATGCATCATTGTAAGTCTTACAAGCGCAATTGATAAAATTGTTAGAACCAAAATTGGATTTAATTTTATCAATATAGAAAAGCATTCTATTCCTTGCACTCAATCTCTGACGCAGTAAATGTATTTTATATGGAATTTAGTTATTCAAAAATAGATTGTTTTGCTGACGATTTAGTATTTTTTAATGCTTGTTTTACACAAGCTATTAACGCTAGATTTTATGTGTCATGTGTCCAAAGACACACTATGTGAACTCATTAAATTAGAGGGTGTCGGAATCTAACTTACATGACATTTTCCGTTCTATTTTTAAAACATTTGAAAACACTACGTCTCAATAAAAGTCTTCACAAACATTTTACCACCTCAAGAATGAAAGAGGCAGGTACTTTTTAATTTTCCAAATGGCTCACAGGCGCGATCGATACGCTCTGTAGTACGGACGTAGGTGTCGCACATTACATTGATGAGAGAATATTTTTATTTCATGTCCGTATTAAGTAGTACGTAGAACTAATTTTGTATAAACTAGTACTATTAGGAAATATGGATGTGTTCCGGCTATGTCTTTTTTAATTGTACAATTTCCACGTATTGGCAAGTGGGTGAGCATTACGTGGGTGACTGGTCTTTTTTATTATAATTGTACAATTTCCACGTATTGGCAAGTGGGTGAGCATTACGTGGGTGACTGAGTAAATTTGGAGATACAAAAAAAAATATTAGGGTTACAACACAAATTTTTAATTCAATTTCTCACAATACTCTAAATTAGTCTCCATACAGCGATTCATTCTTCTAAACCAAGATTTAAAGCACTGGCGATACTCTTCTTTACCGATGTCTTCAACAGCTGCCATAAAAGCGTACCGAGCGTCCTAAGGGCTGTCGAAAAGAATGTCACGGAGTCGAGGCTTAATTTTGGAAAGAGAAAGAACTTTATGCGACATAAAGCTAAATCAAGCCTATAAGGAAAGTAATCAGTACAAACGTTGTATAAGTATAGATATGTATATTCCAAGGCCTGCGACTATACACGATTTTCCGGTCATCTTGACCAGCCACTATCGGCGATCTTAAGTCGTTATTTTACCAGACCGAAGGATCCAACGACATACGCTAAGTTATAAATAGTATGTGTAATCCAACATTCGTTTAAATCTACGTCCAAATCGGGTTATTCCTGTTAATGCGTTTGAATTGTCCGACTACTCTTACTGAGCGTAGTGTTTTCATTCATTATCACATTATTGTTAAAGACTGTACAATTGATTTTCGCAGTCTAATCAAGAAGAATCAAGACAAAAAGGTCGTAAACTTGCGAAAATCGCTCTTTGACTATCTACCTAATTATGATGCATCCCTTTGTAACTTTCGACAATAAGGTCTCTTTTCTCAGGTAATGTCACATTTAATATTAGTAACACTATTTTGAAAACTTTATAACAGTATATTTAATGAGCACGCAAATCATTACACGGCCATTACACTTAAGCGGATTGCATTGACAATGTCATTATTTGTATTGTTAATTAACTTATTGCATGACGGCACTCACGGAACTCTGTGATTTTGTGGTAAGTAATTAATACACGTATCAATGTATAATTACCGTTAATGCATATTTTTTTATTGCAATGAGCTGACAGTTCACCTGGTAGTAAGTGGACACTGTCGACCATGGATACATGGCAACGTCAGTCCAGAATGGCAAACGTTGGCATGCCCTCTGATGCGCTTCCTACCTCTATAAATTTAGCACTATTTCCTTCCTTTGGAATTTAGAAAACATCCACGCGTGCGTGTATTTTACTAACAAAGGGAAGCAAACTAAATATTCATGCCTTAACAGACAAATTATAGCAAAAAAATGCAAACAGTAAAAGTTATAATTACATTTCCCTTTACAATTAGTTTTAGTTATATCTGGGTGTAGCAAAAAATAGTCCGAAAATAGAGCAACAACACTCATTTTTCATGCAAAGGTTTGAGCATGTTTTTGAAATAGGTATCGTTTTTATTGAGATTTTACTATTTAGGGCATTAACAATGATGTTTTTGGAGACAAGTACATTCATTATAAGGCGAATGAAATGTTGTTTTATTTGTTATAAGTAATTTAGAACTTAATTTCTATCAATTTAATTTTATATCAATACTCACGTAAACAGTGTAGTATATCCGACAGATTTTTCTACGTATTAATTTTCATATCGGCTCATAACATCCCACTACAAGGCACAGACCTCCTCTACTGGATTTTTGAGCCGTAATCCACCACGTTGGCCATCCACCAGTTGGCCGTGTGGTATCGGCCGGCTTTAGGTTTTGTAAAATGTGACTAAGGGATAACAAAGCCGCTACCACAAAGCGCTGAGAAATTACACAACTTCTAAAAGAGTGGACTCACCACCCGCTTGGTGGGCGTGGCGTTTTAAGGTCATTCATCCCTCACGCACAGGACAATGTACATAAGGAGACCCATGTCCAGCAGTGCATGTTAAAAGGGCTTGTTACGGTTAATTGCCGATTGTTGAACACACATGTTAAATTGTTTGTAATTCTTGGGCCTTGAGCCTCACGATATTTTCTTTCATAGCCGAGAAATTGAAAAGTCGATTCAAGTGGAACCTCAGTAGTATGGACCTGAGTTCGACCTCACGACCTCACAAGTAAGAGTCGCAAATTGATAGGCACTCTTAGGCTATCGCCATTCTTCAGGTATTAATTTTTTTTTTTATAGACTAGTGGGCGGACGAGCAAGCGGTCCCACGTGATTGTAAGTGTTACCGCCGCCCATAGACACCTGGAACACCAGGGGGTATGCGGGCGCGCCGCCGACCTTGCAAAATCCTATTCACAGCTCTCTTGAAGAACCCCATATCGTAGCTTAGTGGAAAGACCTCTCAAGGCAGTTCGTTCCACAGCCTACGGGTTCGCGGTATAAAATAATTTTTGGACCGAACAGTGCGCGACACCTCCGTATCGAGGAAATGCGGATGGACCGCACTTCTGTGACGGGAGGTGCGGTTGTAGAAACCCGAGGTGGGAATTATATTAAACAGTTCTTCAGAGCATTCCCCATTGTACAGGCGGTAGAACACACAGAGATTACATTGATGTGTCTAGTAATATTATAATTTCATTTCACTTGACTAATTATTTTAAATATATGAACATATTTAAACGATGAAGAACGTCTTTATACGTGTACCTTTGTACTTTGTACCTAATTTCTGAAGTTTTGGTTATGAAAATTGGTTCATTAAACCTCGCGCCAGGTATGAAATTGGGTAGATAAAGAGGGTCAAGGTACTTAAATCCTTGCAAATTGCTTATCACTAGTCGGAGTGAGTGTTCTATCACAATGTAGTTAATTGGCAGTATTGCAACTTCAAACAAACGTTCTAAGTGCGCCTCAAAACTTCGCCACACGCCCAAACACACATCTACACACACACACATAATACGCCGCATAATGTCTCAAAGTTAATTTGAAATATGAGTATAGTTTATGGAACCAAGCCTTACTTTGTGGTCTTTTATGTGTCTTTGCAGCGTATAGTGTATGTGGTGCCATCATCATCAAAGGTTCATTTGGACAATTTGAATCTAGGACTCAGCAGCTCTAAACAATGGTTTTTAACTCATTGGCGACGATGTTTGATCCAAGATGGTCTTCTTCGAGAAGTTCTTCTCCTCCTCCTTATGATCAATAAATCAAAATAAGAAATATGTAGTACTAATTAATGATTGACAGATGCTGGCATGCATTAGGGATACACTGGATACTGTCATTCATATTCATGAACGAATCTGATCAATTACCACCAATGGGAACGTGTGATCGTGTATTCGTCTTACCATATTGTAATAAAAAAAAATATTTTAAGAAATTTGTGAATTACGCTGCTGATTATTCTATAAACTTGATACAAACTGTGCCTACATACACAAAACTCTAGGGAGTCAGTTTCACAATCGTTAGGGCTAATGAAGGCCCGAAACTGGGCTGTATAAGGTTACTTTACATGAACCGAAACATCATCCAGTTCAATTAATTATTTAACAATAATGACCCACGTTTGTAGAAGCTTAGTAAGGCAAATTGGAAAAACAAACTTTGATATATAAGGTAAAGTATTCACAGTGATATAGAGCCCGAATGCTTATAGTTGCAACACAATTTTTATATGTTACAACTATTGTTTGTATATTTTCATAAATAAATAAACTAGATAGAGGAAACTTTAGGAAGTAGAAATGTAGCAGCAAAAATCAAGACACGGCGTGAGTGAGTATTCAAACTATAAGTTCCTCTACTTCAAGAGTAGTAGTACTACTACTAGTAATAAGGACTACTAGTAGTAAGGAGTACTACTCCAAGAGAATACTCCAAGAGGCTCCTTCAACTCGGTGATAAAATTCTTAGTAATATTCTTGGTGATATTCTTTTTAGAAAATAGTTTATTTTCTTGATAATGATTTGCTGCCCATTTTGTCTGCTTAAATACAAGCCAAATTTAATCATCGTGTCTAACAAAAATCCGCTATATATTCTAAATGAGTTAAACGATTTTGATTAATGGCTAAATTATTTAAACCCCTCGAAATTGATAGTGCCCTGCAGTCTGACATTAGAGAATCATATTGATTGATTGATTGCATTTAAACCTTTCAGAATAAATCCCGTACACATCTGTGAACCACAAAAAATAGGATCAGTAAATCCCGAGATTACAACAACAAGCAGGCAAATGTTCTCTTTTCATACAAACAGAAATTTGACAAGTTGTAAGCCTCTTTACATTATAACGTATATTTCACAAACCAAATAACTTAATATTTCATTTCATAAGAGAATGATCCGCTCCGCGAGAATTCAATGCCGGGTACCTTTTACTGACTTTCTTTTAGTATGGCTTGTAAATGTCACAAAAGTTAATCCAATGGCGACTACGAAACACTGACATTGTATTTGTTTGTTTTTATAAGCAAACCTGAACGCGGGGCTCTCCAAGAATACTGTAAATAGGATCCTGCATAGTCGGCAACGCAGTCGCGTTGTAGGTGCACTAGTGTTGCGCTAGCACTAGTGCACTAGTGTACACGCGCTTGCACTAGTGTTGTAGGCGGTCATGACCACTTACCATTTCGTGTGAGACCATGTGAGAGCTGATCGGTTAGTCCAGCCATTTGATTGCGCGACACCGTGTGCAGATATTCAAGTGATCCCATAAAATTTTCGAGCTATTGGTCGCCGGGTCACCGCGATCAGTGACTCCCGATACCTAATCTATAATATAATTTCTACCAGACCGTAAGAATAATACTAACACTATACATTTACTTGTACAAGGTAGATGTGGCACTTAGCAATGCTACCAATCAAACATGTTACTCGCTATGCAGTCACCAATACCAATACCATCAGCCTGTGTCTCTCCACTGCTGGATATATGTCTCTCACAAGGACCGCCGTCACACACGGTCTTTAGCTCTTCTCATCCAGCCACTTTCTTCAAGTCGTCAGTCTACCTGGCCAGAGGACGTCCCACGCTACGTTTCCCGTTACGTCGTCTCCATTCGAGGACTGGATTCCCTCATCGGTTATCGGTCCTGGGGCATATATGGCCTGCCCAATGTCACTTCAGCTTGCTGATTCTTTGAGCAAAGTCGGCTCCTTCCATCGCTCGCTGAGCGACTTTGAACTTGTAAACCAGGCCTACCGTCAAAGACCACGTTTCGCCACTATACGTCATTACGGGCAGGACGCATTGATTGAAGACTTTCAAAATTTTCTGATCATCGTAGTATATTTACAAAATCCAAAATTTTCTACTTTATTAATGTGGGAAGTTGATAACTGGTGCCTTATGAATATGAGCGAACGAGTACGTAGAAAGTTCACAAACGAAGGAAACTTCTGTCGGGCTTGATCAAAAATCATATTAACTTCGTAGACGAGTAACACTGGCATATATTATAATTTTGAAACGTGCTCGGTTTAACGAAAGTGGTTAGATAATTCCAAGTTCATTTTATAACTTTATATGTTAATAATCAACATTCAGAAACCTACGTAATGTGTCATTTTACGTTTACGAATCTCAGGGGTCATTGACGGTCCCACTTTTGTGAAAAACATGTGTGGAGGTGGCTTAACTTCAAGCAATAATGTGCCTTGTTTAGCAAACAAACTTCCAACTGCGTCGTGGAACTAAACAGTTTTACGCGTCGGACCACGCTTACTAATTCGGATTATGACTTTGGGAGCAACCGCAAAGGAGCCATGCTATAAATAGCTACGTTAAACTGTTACACACTAACTGTAGTACACTGAAACACAGTGATTCATGCAAATAGTTAAAAGTTAAAAGGCGCCATAGCGCTTAGTAACAACAGAGTCGGCAACATACAGTGTTTTAAAAACTTTCCTATATCTTGAGAGGTCGTTAATTACTAAGGAAATATTTTCGCTTTAAAAGTAGGTATAGTAACTTTATTAGTATAGTTTATTTTTCTTCATCTATTTAGTTTCTTGGATCTCTCTGTATGTATGTATATAAAAGCATTATTTATTTTTTGCACTGTCCATTTATCTATTTTTATTCTTCGTCTACAGATTTCTCCTTATCACCCAACCTGGAAGAAATCACTTTAACGATAAGACTGCTAATTGTACTTCTGATTACTTATATATTTTTATTTTGTGATTATTTATATTATTTTATGATTATTTATATTTTGTGTTTCTCAGTATGTTTTGGTGTACAATAAATCCATCTCCATCCAATAAATAAATATATCCAATCAATATACAATAAATAGATTTGTCTCTGTATCTCAAGTACATGCGTGGAACCAATTCTACTGAGTTATATCTTATAAGATAATTCACGCCAATCTGATTTAAAAATAGAGCCGAATTGACTCACTTTTTGTTTCACTGTACACTATTGTACCTATATTGTAAACTCAATGTAACATTTTCTGTCATAAGTGTCGTTTGAAGCAGTCAACTTTTACAAATTGTTAGGTACCTTCAGAGCGTTTGAAATTTAATCCCTAACAATAAACTTGTGACTTTGTAGAGAGTTTTCAACTTTATACTTTTGTTATTTACGATTTTTAGTAACAATTGTGTTATTAAAATCGTAAATAACAAAAGTATAAAGTAAAAGCGAAACACATTACAAAAATTAGAAGTCATTTGTCTATTAAATAAGGCCAGCTACATTTGGATAAATTGATAATTATACTGTTTAGACGCGTCACAATATATTTATAGTGGTTTAGTGGTTTTATAAGAATTGACAGTCCACAGTTACAATAAAATAATAAAGTAGTTAAATATATTATATTTATATTCACTTTGAATGTAGGGTTTAGACGTAAAATTAATAGCGAACGTATTTAAATAAAATAAATTAACTGTATCGATACTCTAGTGACCATACTGATATAATTATAATTTAAAATACCTATTACACGGTACTAGGTCCGTATCGAGAACGATTTCACATACTTATGGTGAAAGAGAAATGGGATTCTAAGGGTTTTGTATTATAAACATTTCTGTGAAAATCGTATTCAAACGATGAGGGGAACGTTGGATATTTATGCGCGGTTGATAATATCGCAACCCCCCCCACCACTCATATCCAAAAAAACATTGACGTTATAGAACATCTGAGTACGTAATATGATAATAATATAATTATCGGTAATAATTTTCCTGCTCCGGCGATCTGTGCGTAGCGAACAACCATGTGAGTTAGGTGTAAGTCAAAATGTTCCCCGCGCTTTCGATAGTTTCGATGTATATTGTTATGTAGTTCCATTACAAGGTAAGCTCACAGAAGAGTACCTTGAAATGTACTGCATTTCCCACTTTATCTTATTTCCCTAATGTACGTACGTGTTTCGGTAGTGAATGAGATGTGCCAGTGCCCATTCCCATCCTATCCCTTCTCCAAAGATAGGCAGCGCATCCGGGGGCGTGCCAACATTTGTCATTTTGGACTAATGTTGGCATGTATCAGGGATGTCTATGGGCTACAGTATTCACTTACCATCAGGTGGACTGTATGCTCGCCTGCCACATTCGACCATAAAAAAAAATGCTGTAATTTATTTATGCAAATCTTTATTGTTTAAATGTTTATCATGTTTGTTTCTTTGTCATATTAAAGAATGGTGCGTAAATACTTTCTTAATATTTACATTAAAATTTGAAGGGTTTTTCTCCATTTCAAAACAATAACAATTATTTGAGTTTGACAATTATTTTTTGTTGGAGAAAAACAAGAGAACATGAGAATGGATCAATGTGAGCACGTTGATCTGTTGATCTGTTGACTAAAATATTTTATGCAATTACCCAACAACAACTACAAAACTGGCGTATGGCCTTGCGGGTTGCAAAGGTTGCATCTCAGAACTTGTTAGAATTTAACAAAAACTTATTTTTTATATTAAAATTTCATTTCTTATTTAAATTATAATTATTTTTATGAATCCATTTTCATAAAAATAATTTAAAATTAAATTAAAAGCAATACCATTATATTCGACCTCAGGGTGCCTCCGCACGTCAGGCACGGTATTATCAATATTATCATACAGGTCTGATAATTACGCGTTTTGCCAAGTTTTGCATTTTTGTTCCTAATATTTTTTATTTTTAGATTTCCATAATTATGACAATTATACCTTGTGACCAAATAAATTATCTTTTTAACAATACCGATTTTGTTTTTGTATTTCAATCATGTATTAAATTATGCCTGCATATTTTCTTAAGGGCTTGCCAATACTCTCTCTCCCCTATTTGACGTGTGATTATTGTACGTTCAAATTAGAGGAACTCGTATAATGTAAACAAACTCGATGAGTACAGCTACTGCATCAATTCAGATTCATATCGGAATTACCTAATGCACTATATTATAAATAAATAATAAACCGCAACTAAATTAAGCACTACTATATTAAACAACTTTTTTTTTCGTATATCGCTCATCAGATATTTTTAAAGATACGATTACTTAAAAGTTCAATTTATATTAAAATTGTTCAAATTAATCGAGACTCTATTCGCCTTTATCTTCACATCAACGGCCAGTTATTATCACTTGAGGAGTTGAAGGTAGTCACAAACTTGCAAATGTCGGCCGACCGCCGTGTACGAGACACCCGACCCTTTGAACTAGTCGACCCGAAACTAGTGAACTTGTAACTTACACCGAAGTGTTCATGCAACCGCTTGCGTGTTTTAGTTTTTGCTATTTTCCGACGAGATTGCTCGTATAATTGGAATTTGAGTAGGTAACTAATTGGTTGTTTTGTAGAGCACAATTTCAAAATAGCATCTATTCTACAACGGCCACCGCTACTTATTTGAAAGGAACATCCCTAAAGGTTGTGTAAGGTATCGGCCAAATGATGTCGCCTGGTGAGTAAATTGAGTGAGTGGAATTGTATAGGTTTTCTGTCAAGTCGATTTGAGAGCTTGTCACGCTTACGTATATATTCAGATCAAGGCTATTTGTTACTATTCTACTATTCATGCGCCTCCTGACTCTCCTATCCGCCAGCACTCTAAACCACCTTGTGGTAGATCTAAAGTCTATCCGCTACACTTTGACATGGAGTCTTCGAAATAGCCGTGAATAGGGTTTTTGAGGTCGGCAGCGCAACAGCAGCAGTGGATTAAAGGTCCGTCTGCCTCTTTCTTATAAAAAAGAGATCAGGGAGCAACAGAAACATAGCTGTCCGAACTTTTCGGCGGAAACTCGAGAAGTGAAGTTAACTTTTAGTTTGATTATTGTAAAAATTGTGTATTCGCCGTTTTGTGGTTTAATAGTGATAGTTTATTAAATTTCAATTTTTTGTTTGCGTGGGGTTTGTGATAATCATTCAAATCAATAGACTGCGTTTTTTGTGTGCTTCCAATTTGTCCTCTTCTGTTCTCAGTAAACCTACTATCGCTTTACTGAGCGACTCCTGACATACTTCGACCGGACTGGACATTGACAGGATACGTTTTAGACTTTGATTTTGTTTATTACGAAGAAAACTTGACATTGGCAGAATTGCCATATTGCCATTGCCATATACGAAGAATAAAAACATAACTGTCAATTTCAGGTTATTTTTGTAGTTCAGAAACGTACTATAACTACGATATAATACACCTCGTCGTAGTATAGGTTCTGTTGATATCTCTATTGTGTACCTAACCTACATTGTGAAAGTTAAGAACTTCATTATGAAGGTCGATTTCCGCAGACTTTAGGTACCCTTGTTAAAAGTTTGTTATAAAACGTTAAAGTTTCAAGTGATGTGTGTTATTTTATTCAAACACAGTTTGCGCTTAGTATGTAGTGTTGGGATTTCCTTGCCAATTATTCTTGATAATTAGGTAATTATTTAATACTAATATTAATTGGATCCTAACCGACAACCGCTGGAATAGATAATCGAATGGAGGCCACGTGCCGGGAAACATAACGGAGGGCTCCCTACGGTCAGGTGGAATGGCGATTTGAAGAAAGTGGCTGGTAGTAGTTAGATGAGAAGAGCAGAAGGCCATGTGTGGTGGTAGTTTTTGAGAGACCTATATCCAGCAGTGGAGAGATACAGGCTGATGCTATGATATGGTAATACTAATACGTCGGCGATCCGGGGATCCGGACCGCGGTCCGCCAGTCCGCTAGCCAGGAGACCCTTGGTCTAGGGGTATCTTATACTCGACTCGACTCGTGATCACGAGTTCAAATCTTCACCACTCATACTCATTTATTCATTCGCGGAACTACATCCGGCCCTAAGGGCATACGAATTTTACAAAAAAATAAATAGAATAAATAATACAATATCAGTCGTATATAGATGACTATTTCAAATTGATATTGTATTATTATCAAAAATAAAATTATGAAATCAAGTGTCAATAAGGCCATATGAGGACACTACAGCCAACAAGGTGAGCCTCGGCCCGTACCGGTTTCTGCTTAAGTACGGATTTTTATAAATTATCACTAAGTCGGCGGTGAGGGAAAACATCGTGAAGAAACCTGCAATCTCCAGATATTTAAAAAACTGGAGTAGGTGATCCCTCAATCCGCACCGGGCCCGCATAGTGGATAACGGGCGGAATCCCCCCGGGGATTTACTAGGGGAGGCCTGTGCCCTGCAGTGGGACGTATAGGCAAATTCAAATCGAATCAAATTCCATTTCTCCTTTCAGTCTAAGATTTAAAAGTAATTATTTCTGCGAAATGCCAACAAAATCACAGTAATGAAATAGGCGGTTCTTTTTACTGCTCCGTCGTATTACGTATGTGACTAATTTAATTACCTTTAAAACAGTAATAAAATGTTTTACAAGGAACATGAAAAACTTGGTGTACGAGGACAAAAAATGTTTCACAAAAATGTATCCTACTTTCATAATTGTTAAGCTCATGTCACAATGAAAGCAGATTAAATTAATATTACTAAGTAAGTATTTTATGACTCCTTACCTAGTAATTAACTCTTATTTGAGTAAGGAACATTAAATTTTAATTCTGATAATAAAGTACTATATAAACCTGTAATTTCCAGAAACAGAAATTTGTAGTTAAAAATCTGCAAAAAAGAAAATTATAACGGACATTATAAGTTTGGAGTAATTAAATAAAAATTGGTTTTGCTAAAACATTCTAAACAACTCTCCCTGTTTTTTATCCTCAGTGTTTCCTTCAACTCCGTATTTTTTATTTTTATTTTTATATTTATTATTGAATAACATAAATATGAATATGGAAACTGTATGGATACTTATAATAACTTATATAAGGGTTTACATATTCTGTAGGTACGTATAATTGTATTATATTATGTACAACTAAATATAACATACTGGTTTGCTTATAAAATATGCATCACAAATGTCCACAAATTACTTAAAATACATATTTATGAAGGTAACTAAGTGATAAGCCAAGAAATATGTGGAGAAAATTAGAACATTATGAATATTACTGTAGCCGAACGCGTATCTCTTTACTTATATACTTATGCGCATATGCGTATACTTATGAGCTCAGCGTATAAGTATATAACATATACATAATTAATAATAGACCTTATCTACGAAATTGCCGTTTGGTCATAGTGGGTGGCCACTTAGAACTTAGTTGCCTTGCGTTTTGCTTGGAAATTCCAAATTCAAATTAATTATTTTTAATTTAATCAATTCTTTATTTTCAATTTAATCAATTCATTATTTTTAATTTAATCAATTCATTGTTTTTAACTTAATCAATTCATTATTTTTAATTTAATCAAATAATTGTTTTTAATTTAATCAATTAATTATTTTTAATAGAAACAATTAATTTATTTTTAATCTTCTGATCATTTCGTACTTTTGCTGCTGTTTAAATACAAGCCTTTTTAATATCAGTAGGACTTTTTGGCGGGAACTCGAGAAATAACGTTGGTTTCTCTTTGATTACTATAAAAATTGTGTATTGTGCATTTTGTGATTTAATAGTCATATTTTATTAACTTCAAAGTATTTGTCGCGCGTGGTGTAAAAATAATCAAATAAAAGCCTTGGACTGCCCTTTTCCGCGTGCTACCAAGGAGTCCTCTTCTATCCTCAGTAAACCTACTATCGCTTTACTGAGCGACTCCTGACTTACTCCGACGGGACTGGACATTGATAGAATACGGTTTAGACTTTAAAATTGTTTATTTCGAAAAAAACTTCACACTGGCAGAATGTGCTAATTGCACCATTGCCATATATAAAAGGAAAAAAATATCAGTACCATCATAGAGAAAAATTATAATTGTATAATGTCACTTCAGTGTGTTCGGAGCTTTATCGCTTGTTTGTCCTTCAACTCATGACATTTTTCCGTGTCCCTTAAATAAAGGAGGTAACCTTATGTTGGGTCAGCCGTGGTGACCCGACCGCAATGCGTTTTTATGTACGCTAGGCTTACATTTTTATACGGTTTTATCTCGCTTTATTATAAGCTGATTTTTTTGTTAAGGTTAAGAAAAACTGTTACAATATTTCTACAAAATTAGTTTACACGTACGCAATGATTACATAAAAGTGCACTAAGGAGAATGGCGAAATTCACAACGTATATATACGCTAAAATATAGCTATGGTAAAAAAACTTTGAAATCCGTTGAAAAATGAGCGAGATATAGATAGATATTCAAAGTTTCAAATATATTATACAATCTTTGAAAGGAAGATTTAGCTATTGTCCGCATGTTTTATAGAAACAAAATGGTTAGACAAACGTTGTAAAGTTTTATGAACACTATTTAACAATATATCGTTTGTATGTATATATCGAAACGACACACGCTGCTTGGTATACATCCAATTTTGGAAGGCTATAACTTCATTTTTGAAGATATCATAAAAAAAAATGTATACGATATTTTTTTAATTATTCAATCCTTTTTTTACGTATGAAAAAAAGATAAAAAATTATGAACTCCAACTGTGGCACGTCAAGCGCGGCTTGGCTCAACTGGGCCACTGACAAAAAAGAAATATTTCTAGGCCGTAGCTCGTATAGAATGTCAGCTACAATTAACGCAGATTAATCTATCTCTATATATATAAAATTCTCGTGTCACAATGTTCGTTCCCGTACTCCTCCGAAACGGCTTGACCGATTCTCATGAAATTTTGTGAGCATATTGAGTAGGTCTGAGAATCGGCCAACATCTATTTTTCATACCCCTTAGTGATAAGGGTTGTCCACCCTTAGCGCCATCTGTTGGGCAGCCACAGCAACGCGTGGCCGGGCACAGCTAGTCAAGTTATATAATGTTTTGTCCTTTGATTATTCTCTTTTATTTTAGTGGCTCTATTGAGTAAAGCGTCACTTGACTGGTGAAAAAAAGATTTTCGAAATGATTTTCACTGTTATGATCAATGGCGTTATAACCAACTTTACGAGCTCTTCAGACTTTTGAACTAACTAAATGGATACTAAAAAATAATTAGTCTGACTTACTAATTGTTACTCAGTAATTGATTCGATCTACGTAAAACTCCAAAACATAATTGCTATCGACGATAATAATTCTCAAAGGAAAATGCCAGAGTTGAGAAGTAATCGCTTATAATTAACGGAATCATTGCTATATTTCTGTGTCGGCACCGTGTAACTGTAACTCGTATATCTACCCGTACTTATGCGAAGCAATTTATTTAAATAATACATCAGTGTATCAAGTAAATTTACTATTCTATGTAACTATTGTGAATTTAGATACATCATCGTCATGATTCACGGCTCGATTTCATCGACTGCTCAATATAAACTTCCGTTTGTCCTTGTCATCATCCTTAGTTCCGCAACGCAATTGACATTCAAGGTCATTTTGGTATTTTTTTAAAATACTCAAAGAAAAAATTTAATTTGATTATAATTCATTTCTAAATTGTGGAGAAAAAGACAGAGTACAGGAGAATTAAATATACTAAAACATCAGTTGATACCAAATTCGTAAACACAATACATATATCTAACCTGATTGAAAGAAAATGTGTCACATATTAATAATAAGTTCAATGTCACGGCAACGTTAAGTTATAATTGTGGCTTTACAAGAAAAGGAAGAAGAAAGAATACAAAACATAAGATAACATAGTACAAGTTGACACATTTGACTTCCATCAACTGACAAGAAAAAAGGAAGTATTATGCAATATCAATACAAAGGTTGATACATCTGGCTTCTAAGTAAGAAAAGGTGACAAGAAAAAAGGAAGTACAAGATCTATACAAAGGTTGATACATCTGGCTTCTAAGTAAGAAAAGGTGACAAGAAAAAAGGAAGTACAAGATCTATACAAAGGTTGATACATCTGGCTTCTAAGTAGGAAAAGGTAACAAGGAAAAGGAAGTACAAGATCTATACAAAGGTTGATACATCTGGCTCCTAAGTAAGAAAAGGTGACAAGAACAAAGGACGTACAAGATCTATACAAAAGTTGATACATCTGGCTTCTAAGTAGGAAAAGGTGACAAGGAAAAGGAAGTACAATAACCATTATAAATATAAATTATAATCCATTATAATTTAAATATTATAAATTATTATAAAACAATTATAAATATAAATACACTATAAATATTATTATAAAACAATTTTATAATAAGTATTAAGTAGCAATCAAAAGTGGGTATATATGTACTTAATTAATTACTCAAACAGATATTAGTGATCAAAATTTTAGTTTAGAAGAGAAATGCAGTGAACACATGATTTTTGTATAAAAAATATAGGCGTAGTAAGAGAGTTACATTTTTATCTCGGAACTGCTCAAAAGTCATAACTATTCCGATTTGAATGATATTTTTTTAATATCACAAATATAAAGTATTAAATTATTTATAGGTTAAAAATTGACGATCTTTGATATTTTATTTTATTTTATCAAATTGGTACTATTGGGTACAGTGAAAGTTTTGTATTACGGGCCAAATTTAAATATTTAAATTTTGAATATTATGTTTAAAAAAAATATAGGATATCAGTTATTGAGTACAATAGTTTTTGACGGGAAATTGTGTGTCAATTATTTTATGAGTAATCGAAACCACAATAATACATTATATATACAGTGTGTCAGGGGATCGATTACGGATATTTTAATATTTTATACACTTATTTTTATCGAAAACACGCCTTCCTACCCCGCCTGTTTTCTCACTTTCACCACTTTCGTGGTGTTTTCTCACCCCGCCCTTGAATGCCAGCCATCTTCATTTTTCAGTCTCCCGGATAAGGTTCAAATATGTATTAATAAAAAGACAATATCGCAGAACAGTGGTCGGAGAAACATTAAAATGGTCACACTCGAGAAGTAAAGGTACAGGCCATCGCTTAAATAAACAATTTATTCCAATATTTTAACATTTATTTTTAGTGTTGAAATCTCGAATAGAGTATCAAACATCAATAAATAGACTTTGATCACAAAACTAACGCTCAACGAACTGAGCTACAGAAACGGAATAAATGAGAGCCGCCAATAAAATTCTGTTCTGTTTGTGCGTGTGTTGTTGTACGCAGTGAGCAAAACCAGTTTTTTTTGGAAAATCAATTTTGCGGTCTGTATCAAAATTTCCAATATCATTCTATGTTGAAAGGACGTTGAAAATTTCTAAATATTTCAATTCATCAAATTAAGTGGCATTAGGCGAAGCTGATCAAGTTCGGTGGGGTCAATTTGCTTGCCCCACACCAGGCTGAGGCTAACAAATTGCTTCTATTTATTATAGAGCAAGTTTCCCTATCAGCAATTTGCCAAAACCATTACACGTATAATAGACTCACTTTACTCTGAATAACAATGTTATATTGTTGCGTACATTGGAATGTTTTGAAGCGTTTGAATTTAAAGGCTATAGGGATTGGACTCTAAGGAACTATCTATATTAGTTGGATAAAGTGTCAGACGACCGATTAGTCACAAGGGGTTCAAGGGTACTTAAATGCCGTGTTGACCGATAGCGATTCCACTTTTTTGGGGATCATTTAGGGCTTGCGGTAGCGTCCCTGGAAAGTCGGGGGGGGGGGGGGTGTATTGCCGCCGCCCGATATTCGGTGTTGTGTTATTGCCCATTGGCCGTGTAGTGTCTGCTGGATAACTATAGCACCACCCGATCTGTTCTCGTGGGCGTCGTAAAAGGCGACGAAAGGATTACAGAGCCGCTACCACAAGCCCTAACGAACTACACCTTCTCTAAAAGAGTGGACTCGCCAACCCCGAGTGGCCAGGATGGCGTTTTAAAGCCATAAATAAATAGATACATCCCTCATGCACAAGATAATGTCTGTGAAGAGGCCCATGTCCAGCAGTGGACGATAAGCGGTCTGGTTACGATTTTGCGGATAGTTATTGCTCATTTAACACCAGTTGGTTGTTTATTGGTTGCTGTTAAACACATACAGGTTGTTTTTTTCTTCATATATGGCAATGGTGCAATTAGTACATTCTGCCAGTGTCAAGTTTTCTTCGTAATAAACAATTTCAAAGTCTAAAATGTATCCTGTCAATGTCCAGCCCCGTCGAAGTAATTCAGGAGTCGCTCAGTAAAGTGATAGTAGTTTACTGAGGACCAAAGAGGACTCCTTGGTAGCACACGAAAAAGGGCAGTCCAATGCTTTATTTGATTATTTTTACACCACACGCGTAAAACACTTTGAAGTTTAATAAAATATCATTATTAAACGACAAACAAAAACTCAACTTCACTTCTCGAATTCCCGCCAAAAAGTCTGTGTAGGGTGTTCTATGGTTGCTTTCTCCTTTCTAAATGTCCATCATCAGCCCTTTTATCGTCCACTGTTGGACATGAGAGCCTCGTTGTCCTGTCCATGAGGGACGTACTGTGTCCTTAATGAAATCTTTCTTATTTGTTAATTTAGCAACATTAAAATTTCATTAAGATACGAGTATAGGAGCTATAAGGAGCTTTGAGTAAGCGAATGGTACACCTGCACTGTATACATACTCAGCTTATAAATAAATTAATAAAAAATAAAGTAAATGTGGTGAATGACCTGAAATACAGACAAATGAGCCTACTTAACATTGTTAGGACCCTCATTTGTGATTCTGTTTGGAATAATTGACTAAGCCGGCATAATGGGCGTGTGGCACCGAAATTAGTTCACCATGAGTCGATCCCATTCGTAACTCCGATCGATATCAGTCTGTAAAGTCCCACTATTCGATCACGGGCCTCACCTTGTATTTCCAAGAGAGTTTAGAGCCACCGTGGGGCAGTGGCCCCACCATTAGCAATGAGCCACCGTGGGGGGCCTATGTTATATATCTTACATATGACCCGTACTTTTAAACGCACGTACCCGCGGGTTTCCTCACAATGTTTTCTTTCAATGCCTACCTAATGACAATTGAAAATTCGTATTCAAAGAGAAACTTAAAGGAACGCATGATTTCGAAATGAAGTTCTCGTGAATATAAATTGAAATTGCTTCCACTAGTCGTATTTTACTAACAGTTTGAGATTGAGTTTCTCTCGCAATAGTGCCGTTACAAAATACATTATATGGCTGGAAAGGACTCTTAAATCTCGCACACGCTGAATAAAAAGAATGCTTCGTTCAGGAATATTTATACGACTATACCCACAGGTATAGCTTTTAGTATACAGGTATAGCCGTGTTAGTCCCGAACCCGCGCTCGTATATTCGATACCGAGGGGTTTTAAAAGGACGTACTATTGTAAAGAACTCTATTTATTGTATACCGTAGTTGCGCACGATTTTATTTTTTGACCAAAATTTAAGATTGGAATTTTGAAGTTTATGTTAGACCACTTTATGAACATATTAATAATGTTAATAGTTTCTAAGGATCTTGGGAGGGGGAGAGTGCACGCTGAAATCCAACAGTAACTGGACGCGCTCGACTGGCCACGTTACCCCTCTCACAGAAGGCTACCTTGAAATGTACTGCATTTCGCACTTTATCTTGTTTCTCTAATGTACGTACGTGTTTCGGTAGTGAGTGAGATGTGCCAGAGCCCATTCCCGCCCTATACCTCCCCATTTTCCCAACGCTTTCTCCAAATCCATTCCTATAATTATCTCCAAAGGTCGGCAGCGCATCCGGAGTCGTGCCCACGTTTGTCATTTTGGACTAATGTTGGCATGTATCGCGAATGTCTATGGGCGACAGTATCCACTTACCACCAGATGGACTATATGCTCGTCGGCCGCCTTCGTCCACAAAAAAAAATCTTTATAAAATTATGTATAATCTATATTACAATAGGACTTGCGATAACGCCGCCGGTTGTACTTCTAATTGCTTGTATTTTGTATTTCTTTGGATATTTTTGGTGTAGAATAATATCTATTTATTTAACCGATAATAACCATTGACAACAGAAAATTGGCGTAAATATTTCTAGTTCATTTGAGTAGCATAAATAAAGTAATAAAGGGCCAGTCCTGCCCGTCATGATGTACTATAGTCTATAGTGCCGAAACGTGGTATCTGGCGGTAGACCTGACTCACAAGTCAAAGTCGCTCCGCGAGCGATGGAAAGCTCGGAGTCTATAGAGCAAAGGCTGAAGCAAAATCCGTAATGAAAAATTCGACTAACAACGAAAGAGGTACAAGGATTTAAAAAAAATATATAGAAATTTAGATAAAATTCACTTTCATTTTTTTTTGTAAGGTTTTAATTGTATTTATTCCAAAACTAAAATAATAATGCAATTTTTATTCGTAAAAAAAAAATTAAAAAAATATTGAAATAGGTATACCTATTTTTATAACTTTATTAATACGAATATATTAATTTATCTATATAATCATCGTCAGTTCCTACCCTTAAGTATAAGTCGAACTATGACGAATGTATGTTAACTATTGTTAACATGCAAATATAGTAAAGGGATCCGTTGACCGTGCGAAACTTACAGCAAGGGAAAAATCCAACTCCGTACTTGCACTATCAATTGATGCATATCTATGCACTATCTATCCGTACTGGTGATCTATGGTGATCCATGGTGGTCATCACGTATGGGTGATCTCAAACCCATAGGTTTGAGATCACCTCCGTTATTGCATGTACCATCTGTCGCAACTAATTACACAAAAAAATATTATCTTATAAGAGCTAGGCTATAAATACAATAGCTTGGCTATAGATATTGACCTGTTCTGTACCAGCACTGCGAGCATCAAAAAAGTACTTACTTTAAACTATGTTAACCGTACCTCTAATAATAATTACTTAGTTTGTTTAAATTAACTTATAATATATCTAGCATCAGCACGTTGTCTAGGATATTTGAATATTTTGACTTTAAATAATTACATTGCAATAATTCCTGTAATTCATTCATTCATTCATTCCTGTAATATATATATATATATATATACTTCCCGCTGTAAATCTTTCAAATAAAAAATAAATAAATAATATTTATTAAAAATAAAATTTTATATAAATTAAAATTACTATTATAGTAGTTATATTTTGTCATAATTAATAATATATATATTTGCATAAAAGTGATGCATGTAACGAATCGTAATGCATTATATTATATAAGTAATGGATTTATATATAATACATCAAAAAGTACAAGATTTGTATATGTAAAAGAATAGAAAGTACATAAAGAATTCATAGTACTAAAGTTTTCTTAAATGCTTCCAGCGGCGCTCTCGTATTGTAGTAATTGGACAAATGGAGATGAATCCGCGAGGTAGCACAAACTTTATCCTCGCCACTCGACCAACGTTCATTTCAAATTAATTTTTGATCGCCATTTATAACGCCACTTCTGTAATTAAAGGTATTTCGTTTTTTTATTACATATCATTATTCAAAATTATCGTTATCATTATTACCTATTATTATCCAAAATATTGCACAACCAACATTTTATTTATTGCTTAAAAACTTCCAAATTCATCAATCATAGATATTTTCGTCATTTATATTTTACAGTAAGATTATTAATCTCGTGGCGTTGATAATGACCAACACTGCTCGCGACTTCGTGCTCATCCACGTTAATTGATTAACTGTATAATTGATCTGCATAAAAAGTGACCTAAACATTGACCCGGCACATATTAAGTTAAAACTATGCCAAGTTTCATTAAAGTTCGTCCAGTGGTTTGTGCGTGATGCGCGTTTAGACAGAGATATAGACAGACAGATCAACAAAAAAATCTAGTTGTTTTTTTGTATCACCCATACTTTCATAGCACACTGAAAAAACTTTTTCAAAAATGTTGTTACGATTTTCTTATATGTATAGATATAGACAATAATAAAGTGCATCAAAATTAAAGGTATATTGCGAAGGTTGTATGGTATCTTTTTACGCGTACGGACACTCACCTCTACAAACAAGCAAAACACGCGTTTGTGAGTTAAAAATTGCTACAGATTGTAAGAAATATGTTAACAATGAATAGGTGCGAGCACCTACGAGTGCTAATTAATGTGATTAGTTTAAAATTAGCTATAAACACTAAGTTATGAAAACTATAAAATTTTCACAAAATATCGTAGCTATTGTTGAGTAAAGATGTTAACTATAGATGTTATTATAGATGTTATTATAGATGTTATTATAGATGTTATTATAGATGTTATTATAGATGTTATTATAGATGTTATTATAGATGTTATTATAGATGTTATTATAGATGTTATTATAGATGTTATTATAGATGTTATTATAGATGTTATTATAGATGTTATTATAGATGTTATTATACACACTGGCTGTTAATAAAACAAAAGAAAATTGAGATTTAAATAGAGACTTCTGTTTGTCTGTGTCAATGTAAGAAAATAAAGGACATTAATATGAATTGCGGCTTTTAATTTTTTTATTTACATATCTTAACTATCGTTACAATGACGTCACGGACCTCTGGATAGTTTTCATTTCGAATACTTTGAGAATTTTAGAGTTTTAAGTTTGTTTTTTTTACATAAATTTTACTCCGTAGATTTTAATAATCTTTGAGTGCTCGTTAATACGCAATGCAATTAACCCTTCAGCATCCTTGACTGGGGTGTCCGCAAACACACTGTCTTTTGCATGAGGAATGTAAGTACTTAATACGCCACGCTGGCCAAGCGGGTTGACTCGTATTCTCGTTTAAAATTCGTCATTGTCGACTGAATATTCGATACAATGTACCCTAAACATTTTCATCCGGCTGTGGCTAGTTAACAGGCGAAATAGGTCCTTTAAGCTTTCGAACTACGAGTCCAACGCGAACTACGAACAAGTTAATGCGTTATTCTCATATCCGTGGTCGCGTCGTCACGTTACTTTTGAAGAAACTATTAAAGGTAATAATTGTAGTGTTTCTAGCTCTGCAACTCTAGCTCTGCGAGTGAATGCTCGCACAACGCGAGTTGTGCTAGCGTACACTCGCATTCGTAGATGGCTTTCGCGTCCTCCTACCTCTTGGCTATAGCCGAAGGGCATCTTACGCTGTTTCCCAGTATGTACTTAATGTACCCACATACCGGGAATACCAGGATTACATTTCTCGGTAGGATAGATGATCGCTTCGACAAAATGATCAGATTGACAGAGAAAAACATATTCAAACAAATATAAGGTAAGAATGTGAATTCTCTCCTTTACATCACATTTCACTATATGGGAGTGTCAATTATATTCTATATTTTTATATTAAGTTTCTGACCATTCATATTTCATATTATGTTCATGACTTTATACTAAACACCTTCATGCGTGTAACGATGTACAGGGCTGTGACATACAGACGGGCGGACGTATATGATGAAATAGAATGAAATAAAAAGAAACTCGAAAGTATAAACAAGATGAAACTTTAATGTAGATGGCTACAGAAATCTTAAAAGTGCTACAAGTCTGTACGGAATCAATAATTTCAGCGTTTCGCCTTGACCCTCGTTCGCCTTTAGTTCCAAGGTTTGCTAAACACTCCATCAGCTCATTACGCGACCCGTCTTGATTATTATTCAACTAGCGAACACAGCCATGGTCTGCATGTAATTCAGGCGTATTTGCAACTGTAATGCCGCTGATTGTGTACAATCAAGTTATATGTCCCGAGAGATTGCATATTCGGTATCGCTTTGTTACGGTTTGACACTAGTCAAGATGGATGTTGTAGCAATTCTAGTGTGAATTGGTTACGCTATTGCATTTCATATGTATATATTCATATGTATTTCATATACATATGTGGTGTTTGTTACTTTGATTGTTAGAAGTACACTATTAAACTGTACCGTATATATATATATATATATATATATATATATATATATATATATATATATATATATATATATATTATATATATATATATATATATATATGTATATATATATATATATATACTTAAGCGTACTTTAAGTTGTCAGTTTATGTCAGTTTAAGTTGTCGCTCTGTCATACCGAACGTCATAATGAGGCAGTGGTTATAGGCTTTCATTTTCAAGCTTTGTGGTATAACCCACGCGAATAGATCATGCATTTTCTCACAAACACAAAGAAAATACAATTGTACCTATAAAACCGGCACTTGCGCAGTCAAGCTGTGACTAGTACGTTTCTACACAGATAACTTACTTGCCTTTTTTACTATCATAAAGCTGTGTGAAAAAGTGTTGTGTCAAGTGAAGAACCTAAACAAATAGAACATTTTTTAATGAAATGGATGGAGGATATACAAATGTTACATTTGCCAAAAACGTACCGGCTGTAAACGTAGATTTCACTGATTTGCATACGTTTTATAAAATATGTATTTAAACAAAAGTGGTAGAACTTTAGAAGCTCTATCCAACAACGTATCGTTTGCATATACATATTGGATATGAATATTTTTGAAAAGTTAAGCCATTGTAATGTTCATACTACCTACGAACAGATTTGGTCCATTTACTCTCTTATGTGGTCCGTCTTGATCCCTTCCGTACTCGTGGGTAGCTTTTTTCGATATCTCACTATAAAACAATCACTATAATTTAGTTCTTTTGATTTGTTTTAATCAACAGAATATCAATAAAATATGCGAAAATTGTATAAGATGATAGAGAAAAACTTGGTTGATTGTTTAATTTGATACTATCTATGTTGAGTGGGTCAACGTGGGTCAACATTACTGGGGCGTATATTTGAGAACAATAATGATTTCTGTAACAATTATGTAATATGTTTGTGTGTATTCGTATAATACACACGAATATATTATTAGTGTGTAATAATGGTATTATAAAAGTAGCGATTATAGTAGTGCGTTTAGGTACGCACTATATGTGCCCATCTCATTGCTCACCTATTGTTCTCCCAGGGTGCCTGGTGCAAATCTTCCAAGGGGATAAGCACGCCTTTTATATGTATTTTCTTTTGTAATTATTTTTATCATTTTTTTGTTCATTTGCTTCGTAAGATACCTCCAATTAAAATTCCTACAATATCCTATTAATACATATGTAATTAAGAATCTATACTCCCAGCCAGACAGTTCACTATTTCTACAATGTATTCATGAGTTCATAAAACGAATTGCGCTTATTATTCACGCCACCGGCACCCGGGGCCTTTCCATTGCACATAATTTAGCACATTTGCAAGCACTATTCAAACTTAGCTGAACCCCATTCTAGTTTCTAACACTAACTTGTGATTGTCTCCTGGTAATCAAACTTAGACGAAGCGTATAGGTTATTATATAACAAAAGACGAGGAAATACAAGAGAAGTTGAGACAATATAAAACTATTTTACAGCAACCGTAAACTTAACCAGCCCTTTTAGCATCCAACTACATTCTTTAAGCCCACACTCTTTTAGAGATGGGGTAATTCCTCAGGACTTGTGGCAGTCGCTTTGTTTCTCTTAGTCACCTTTTACAACACCCACGGGAAGAAATAGTGTGGTGATATTCTAAAGCCGGCCATCACCACACTGCAATACCATATTACAATACTACTTAGGATTATATCATAATCTGCAATACTAACTAAATAATTCCGGTTAGCCAACTTCAAATTTCCGACCTTGACCGAACACTGAAAGATGTATGTAATATAGAGTGGTTATAACCTAACGTAATAAACTCTGAAAATGTATTTGGTCAGTTGTTTCTTTTTTACTCGTCATGTCTTCGTGCTTGTTAGGAATACGAAGATGGCTGACCGGCATTATTTAATCGAATAGTACTGTACAATCTCGGTAATTATCCTAATTAGATTTAATACCTTAAAGACGAAGGAAATTATACAGATTGTTTTCCTTTGGCCTTACTGAGATCGGTGGGGACACTAGCGTCGACTGTAAGTAAAGTATGAAACTGCAGAAAATTTATTTTTATTGAATCGTCAAATAATATCTAAAACGTATCATTTGCAAATATTTCTACGAAAATTTCGCTTTTAATGTTCATACTTGTTATCTGTAATACTTTCTAATATTTATTACCAAGTTGTCCTAAATGAAAAGTCATGTAAGTGACAATAAGTGATAAATACTTAACTCATTAACAGTTTCCATAGTTCACTTAGCAGCCACCAGATTTCTTAAATTACGTTTCATCGGACAACACAAAATTTCATTAAAAAAAAATGATATACACATTACAGTATTAATTATCGACTTATGATATAATTAATTTTGTAATACTGTGCTGCAAGATAATGTAGGTATGTGTAAAATTGGAGCCTCTAAGGCAAATGTTACAAATAGTGAAGGCAACAAAGATAAATCAATATCTTTATTGTATCGAGCTATTTTAGTCCCTTATTAATTTAGTAATTATCAAACAAAGCCCTATAAATAGATATCGTGTAAGTTGTAAAATAAATATGATAATGAAGATACTTCCGTATATATAAAACTTCTTTATTGATACATACAGTTAGAATTCTCTTTTGTAAATTCTGATATTTTTTTATACAAAAGAACTCATTGGGAGGATATAGGTTGAGAATGGTGAAGGAATAGGTGGCGAGGGGAAGAGGAAATGGAAGGAAGAGCTATCTTAATCACTGACGAAAAAAACTAATGACACGTGCAGTTTACAAGAGTTGCTATTTTAAGACGATAAGAAAATAAAATAATATGTATTATATCATAATATGCCTTTCTTCGGATTTTAGACTACGTCACTTGAAATTGGTTTAGTAAGAAGATGTAATAAAAAGACAGACAAACGCACATACTTTCGAATTTATAATATTACTGTGATTGTGGATAGTTTTTGTAGTTTCACTTTCAATAGGTAATTTTTGGCAGGTATAACCTTTAATTTCCGACCTTGTTGTTGGATAAGTGGGGAATTCTTATAAGCGATTTATCTATGAACGTCGAAAGTAAAATAAATCAAAATAAAATAACAGTTTCAAGTGCAAAAGACATGTAGTAGAACCTCAATTTTGCGAATTAATTAATGTCGTGGGACATTCGGATTACATTTGAAACATGGAGAACTCAATCTTTTACATACTAGCCTTTCGCCCGCGACTCCACTCGTGTAGTATATACACTGATGTCTTGTAAACTGGAACCTTGCGGAAGAAATAGCTTACGCTATAATGAAACTGAAGTTATAAGGTAACAGACAGACAAAAGAACAGAGTCACGTTGCATTTTATATTCGTAAATATAGATATACCACAGACGTATGTAAAAGCCTTATTTTAATTTCAATTAATTAAGTTTATGGATTAACAATTAAGTAGTGTTCAATATATGTGAAAGTTCAAAAACTCATAAAAACGCTCATGACACATTTTATAACGGAACTTGACCCCTCAATAAAAGGGTGTTCGACGTCAACGAACGACCGACAAGGCATAAATTCGCGACCGACCAACCGTCCCGAGATAAATGGCCCAATTGTGAAGCGGGTGTTGGTTCCACCATCGATAATGAAAATCGATACCTACCCCTCTCTAAACCGAATGATTCCTTTAATAGAAATCACCTGAAAAAAATGAGTTCCATGAACAAAAAGAATAACTCCAATTTCGATGTCATTAAAATATGAAAAAAGTAAAAGACAGTTGAGGTATTCCTGGCGTCTTTTCAGAAAGTTAGTGGAGTGTGTGACACAAGATATAGATTCAGCGAAGGTAACCGATTTAATACAATGCCAATTTTAGATAGGTATCAATACTTAAATTATCTGTTTAAATTATTATTTTAAGACATTAGTTTGTAAGAGAAAATTTTGTCCATTTTGAAAATGAACTAGACCTACTAAAGATATTTTTGTGTTTTGATAAAATTGTTTGTCCATCTTCTAGATATGTGAGCCATTTAATGTATTGATACACAGTGGTTAACGTTCCCATTACAAACTGTGATAATGTATCGTTATCATATTTACTCGTGCATGCCATTAATAAGAATGAGTGACACAAATTAATTTAATTTTAATAAAGATATAGGTTTCGATTTATTTTTTACCCATTATCAAGTCAATTAAATAACCACAGTTTAATCATATTTATACATTACATTTGCGGAAGCATGGTGTATAATAAAATAGGTATTATAATAGATAATAATAATAAAATAGTATATAATAGGTATTAGGTATATGCTATTAAGATGCGATTAATGTATCTATACTAATATAATAAAGAGCTAAATTGTGTGTTTGTATGTTGGGGGTAATCTCTCTAACTACTGAACATGTTTGAAAAATTCTTTCACAAATAGGAAGCTACATTATCCGTGTCTAATATAGGCTAGGCTATATTCTATTTTGAAATTTTGAAAAAAAAAGTTATAAATCGAAGCGAAGCGAAGCAAGGGCGGGTCGCTAGTAAACAATAAAAATAAAAATATCATTGTGTTGAGGTTAAATGTGAACTGGTATTATTAGGGGATTCATTAACAAGAATAAAATTATCAAGTTTGTAACATTTGTTCCAATAGCTCACCCGTTATAATCTCTGTGATTTTATGTTAGGTAACTCACTTGTATTCCACTGTTTAAATTAGCTCGCTACCCTTTGCATATCATTTGTTATTCACCATAACTTATCCGTACCTCACTACTTTTTTATATTTTCTATGGATTAACTGGCGTTTCTTTTGTTTCCTGTGGATTGAACGCCGTTTCCTACAAGATTTATCATACTAAGAAAACGCAGAAGGCGATACAATAAATACCGATACAATAGATACTGGCCGAAAATAACATTATTATTTTAAAAAATCTAAAATTGGGAAAATTATAGACCGTATTCTGTCAGACGTCAATAAAAACTAAAGGCCCACCCACACAATTTTCCAAGTCTACCGACGAGTCACGAAAGCTCGAAGTACACGTCACAGGCCTGTCCCGGGGCCCAGCTGAACCGGGACACATCCCGGCTTCCAGCACTCCAAAAACTTCGACGCCACGCCGCCACACCAGTGCCACCCCGCCGTTCCGCCGCTCTTGCAGGCCGCCTCAACTTCTGGTCTGGCGCTCCTGCTGAGCTCCACCTTTTATGCCTGTCCGCCACCGCTTCCGTCTGATTGCCGAGCCGCTTACTTCCGGCTGACCGTAGTGCCCAAACTTTATATGACATGCTAGATTTTAGGTCTTATTAGGTTTTATTTCCTATTTCCTTTAAAATATATGACTAATGGAACTACTTTACCTCTTTTATATTTAATTGTGTGTGTACACTACTAGTTATACAGTTTAATCAAGTAGGAAATTTATGTACCTACCTAGTACGTTTTAACAATAATTATATTAAAGTTCGTATATCAACTTGATATTATAACAGGAAAGTCTTTTATATAAAATATTCATCTGATTAACTTCGTTGTGGTTCTCAATACGGTGTTAGATTTCCCAAAGGATCGTCATAGCTTCGCGCAGACTCGCTGCGCGGTGCGAGTTTTTGATCCCGACTATATTATAAGGATAAATACGTACCTATAACTGTATACCGCCAAATAGTTCGGATAGATAAATTTATTCGAACTATAAATAGTTCCTATAAATTGTACGTACCTACCTATATGTAAGTGGGACCCGAACTAACATGAAACGGTAGGAAACGGTTGCGTCACTGCGGTCTGATACTCCGAGTACCTTAGCGCAGGTACGAGTAGCAGATGAGAAAATTAAAGAAACTAGCTATAACCAGTTATTATTTAATTTAAGTTTATTATGTATGTATATTTCTATTATTTTTGTTTATTATGTATTGTCCCAACGTGCCCCTCTCTTCTATCCAAAGGTTGGCTGGTGGAAAATACCTCCAGGCCTTAAGCTCGCCTATTGTACGATTAAGTGCAATAAAGTTTTTTAAATAAAGAAATATATTTATTATAAAATATTATGCATGTATTTAAACTAAAACTACACCCGCGTTGACTGGTAGAGAATGCCGTTAAGCATTAAGTCCACCTTTTGTACATGTTACACATACATGTACAACGAAGTTTAAATAAAATGAAAAAAATAATAATTCCTTCTAACATTAGCGTAAGTATACATTACAAGTAATGTATGCAACGATTAAACCATTGGGCATTAAACGTTGCTAAAAGAATTTTTATATAAACCCTTTTGCGTTTATCGAGATAAAAACCTTTTTCAGAATTAACACAGAAGCCATTTATTTATATCAACTTCCCGGTCAGTAACATTGGTACGTTTTTGTCACTTGATTTTAGACCTAATTTTAGATAGGTGTCAATTTCTTACAACTATGATTGCTGTTATGTTTATATATTATTATCATCACAAATTTTCTCTTCAAATCGTAAATGAAAATATTAATTATTTTTAGGAAGCTCTTCATATAAATAATACGATTCTCTTTATAAATAAACCCAAATATTTTAAAAGAACTTCAGAACTTTATAATAAAGTAAAGAAGTTTTTTAAATTATTTTATATATAAATAAAGTCTTTATCACATGTAGTCTTTGAGTTCAGTTCTTGCCCGTCTATATGAATATTTCGAATCTGTTCCTACTTTTTTTATAAATAAACCGGAATAAAATGAAACTTTTAAAGATTTCATATTTTTATGTTTTAACTTTTTATATAAATTGATGATGTAATCTTGGAGTTCAGTTCTTTGACCTGCCAACCTTACAAAAATGAAGGATAGAAGACTAAGTTTAAGCCAAGCGTGGGCGACGAGAACGCCGTCTGACGAGAACGTGAAATCATCTGTGCGTGAAAACCTTATTTGGTTATAAATATTTATAAACTCATTTTAACTTCTGTACGAAGCCTTGTACTACACAGAAACCTCGCCTACGTAATCCACGTCACGTACATAGTCTGCAATATTGTGGTCGAGTACATGCATTCAGTGAGTAGAGGCTTTAAATAGATAATCGTACTAACGCGATCATTAATCACTAAAGAATACTGACCACACGCTAGCTCGATGACGGCGCAGCATGGATAACGTGCATAAAATGCAATTGCACGAGGAATAACAGATATACTAGAAATGAACAATAAGTTATGAAAAAAAGCCTATTGTAAAAACTGGTAGATTCGATTTCGATACTGCACAATCTACTCGTATTTTCAGATTTTGCGTTATCACGGTAATACGTTATATCTAAAAGTAAAGTTAATTAGGAAATTACTGTTTCAATGAAAAAAAAAACTTAACATGAATCTAGGGCCTTGGAAAACAAACACATGTGCGTAACAGAACATTCTAACCAGAAACATTTGTAACCAACCAAACCAATATTAGACAATTTACATTCCATTCTGCGCTTCATTGATTTGCCAATTGCCAAACGTGTTTCCAAATGGGATAGTTAAGAGTGGAGGACAACAACCACAAATAATGGATAAAATACGAGATTTGTCACTTATATAGACTAATTTGTACCTACATAATAATTTATTTTTAGTTTCCGAAGTGAGCATTAAAAATAACCTACACAATTTAATAAAATAAATCGATAATCTATTACGGGCGTGTAATGGATACATTCACGAAGACTGAAACAATGGATTCAGTTCATAATTCGCAGTTAATTGTCATGAAATTATATAATTCGTAAAAAAAAACTTACTCTATACATACTCGTATTTAGCGAATATAATATTGTAATATACTATTTAAGAATATTACATTATGTAATGTATTTCTTGTGGCATAAGATACGAAACTAAGTCACCGACGTAGCGTACTCAGCATGCTGAGGTGGTAATGAGCAGGTCATATTTGCCGCAGGACCGATAACCGATGGGGTAGACGTGCCCATGGAGGCCAAGTATCTGAAAGCGCAGTAGTGTCACGTGGACCGACTACTTGAAGCAGTTCGACGGTGGTGGCTGGATGAGAAAAACGGAAGATCGTGTATGATGACTAGCTTTGGCGGAAGTAGGCCTCTCCCAAAGCTCGCTACCACCACATCATATGTCTATCCAACAGTGATGAGACATAGGCTGTTAGTATGTTATGATAATTGAAAAATTTTGCAAAAACGAAAAAAATGCATGTCAACTAAATCAGATGCTTCGGGAACTAATCCGTTACGGCCTCGTGTTGAGATGGAAACAGGATGGATACGAGATTATGAGGAAATGATATAACCGATTATAATTAGCATTCCTGCAGACGAGCAAACAACAGACAAACAATAAATAGATGGTGCACAAATCCAATGCTAAATATACTAGTGAGAATGAGATTCATACATAAAAACATTTATACTTAAAAGACTATAAAAAGGTCGCGGCAAGGAGTCCGCAAAAGCCTGTATAAACGATATGCTCTTGGATACGACATGTGGGTGTGATGATACGTTCGATAACTGGCAAAATGTACCTTTTCGAGTGCCACGTGCCATTGGGACTTTCATATATTATTATAAATATTTATTATATACAGGAAAAGTATTAAAAGTACATGTTACTCATTTAAATAGTATTTATTAAATTAAACTTACATTTAAATACTTTTAAATTTACTTAGTTTTTACTTACTTTTACTTTACTTACTTTTTAGTTTACTTAGTATTATACCTATTAAATAATCTAACAAACGATGTCAAAGTTAATCAAAAAATGTAAGGCATGTACTTATGTAAAACACTTATCAACTATCACTGGAATAATTGAACAATCTGTATACTTACTTGTTTTATTTACTAGTTTAACATAAACTGTACCGTTTTATTTCACTAAACAAAAGGAATGTTATCTACAGACAAGCCTTACTGTCTTCACCGATTATAAATCGTATTATGTAATGTTTTATTTGCGCAATAAATACTTAAAAAAATACAGCCGGCTGGCTGTATTTTTTTGTTACACACATATATATAACAAACGCATGAGTACACTACCGAATTTGTTTTATCTACATCTTTATTGAAGAACCTCAATAAAATTCAATTTATATCTTCTATCAATTAGGTCAATAATCCATGTTTATTTTCTTATTAAAACCTATGTGTAAAGTAAGCATCTGTTTTGCACGATCTACATTTAACTTTGCCGCCTCATTTTAATTAGAAATATAGTTTTGATACACTGTAAGAAGTTCTTTACTGGAAAATTGTTGGCGAAGGTATTTAACTTACCTTCCAGAGATGAACTTTTGCACTCAGGGATTTACTTTGATGTTTAGTTTTCTTGGTTATTAATTTGATACCTTATTTATACTAACTTTTCCACTCGGGGCTTATCAAGGGTTTCTTAATTGCTGTAGCTGTTTGACATATTAATTTACAATGGTGATTTCATTTTTTATTATATTCAATCAATAGTCATATTGATTTCACAATATTAAATTAATTATTAATGTATATGAAGCGGTTATTCGTAATTTACTTTGTATAGCCGATATTTCGGTCCAATTATATGTACCGTGGTCACGACGAAACTACGTTGGCCGGTGCAATTGTTGTTACTATTGACAAACTTGAATTAAATTAGCGGTTATCAAAATAAAAAATTATTAAATAAAATATTTTAAATTAAAGTTATGCATCAACTGTTGGATCGTATTTGTTGTTGTTTCTCTTTATTGTACTTATCATGAATTGTTACAATCAGACAATAAATAATACCGTAAGTAGAAAGACGAACTTATTCCCAGAAGAATAATATAAAAAATACTGTTGCCTACTTATACCAAACGTACATAAACAGTAATTTCTAAACTTGCTATTTACTTTATAAATTTATTATATTTACAAATAAATCTAGTCTAAATTAATGACTTGAGAAGATATTTTGCTTAATAAAAAAAATCTATAATTAATTACCCAAAGCAAATACCTTGTCAAACGTAATAAAAAATTGGGCTTATTGACTGGAGAGCTCTTGAGTTTGAATTCCACGGAGACACTTAACGTAAAAATTTCACTGTTTGACAATTAAATTACGACAAATTTGAAGGCTTCACATGAAAAGTAAGATTTATACCTATCAGTTTTCACAATAGCCATTGGTCTTTTAGAATCTCCCATTAAAAATGTTGCGAAAGTACACGATGATAATATATCATGGCAAAAAGAATAAATTATTTATTCCAAAATTGGAATAACGGCGACTTTTTTTATGAACCAGCTCTTTTACCTAAACAATAAGCAACCCACTTTTATAAAATTTCGTCCGTAGTAACAGTACTTTGACATGAACAATTTCCGCTCGTGTGAAACCGTTAATGAACACATCGCTGTGAAGTAAGCCAGTTAGCTGTTAACTCATATTAAACTTTCTTTTGTTACAGGATGAGAAGAATCTTCTAACGCCTTCATCATTCGAGTCTAAACGTGCGACAATGCGACTTGTTGAACTTGCCGTAGTGTTTAATTCGAGTGTGATGTGAGAGACATGAGAAGTGTGCGACTGCTCGCGATGTTGGCGGTGGTGGTGACAGCGGTGCGGGGATGGGATTGCGTCTGCAATCCCCGGGAGTGCGAGGTGTTGGAACCGAGCGGCTGTCCTGGAATGGGTATCGTCGTATGGGACCCTTGCAAGTGAGTTCTTGACGTATTACCGAACAAATTTATGAAGTTGCATGCGGGCTAAAATCGGCGGCTAAGAACCAGAAGACCCCATCTCCAATATCTGATAGATTCGCTACTGGAGTTTCTTAATGATAAACATGATTAAGAAATATTAGTGTTATTGAGTATAACAATTTTACTTATTGTTAGTTAAAAAACGAATACGCGAAACATTTTGTTATAAGTTTTATTTTTATTTAATTATTTTTATAATGAGATAGTTCTAATTATTAAAATTAAATAATGTCCGTGCTCTAACAGGGTTCATGTTGAACGCATATTTATCTAGATTTTAAGATATTTGCAGTAACAACATGAGTGTAATAAAGAATTGAGATATTACACTCATGTTAAATAGGTTCAGTGTCATAGATTGACTCAAATAATTATCGACACGTGTTTAATATGTTTTGAAATACAATATAAATATACCAACAAATGACACTTCCATACGAGCTAAAACAAAGTGTATTCTTTTTTTTTATATAGAAAAAGTCTGCAGACGAGCATACAGTCCACCCGATGGTAAGTGGATACTGTTGTTCAAAAACATCCGCGATACATGGCAACATCAGTCCAGAATGACAAACATTGACACACTCCGGGATGCGCTGCCTACCTTTGCATATTAAGGAATGTATTGGAAGAAAGGGTTGGGAAAATGGAGAGGGTAAGATGGGCTCCGGCATATCTCACTCAATATACATTTAATTCGATCTTTGACCGCGAAATGTACGTGGCAACTGATTTTACTAAGCATGTAAGTATTAACAAACATGCAATAATTATTTGGTTTACAAAATAATGGGACACTAAAAAAGAACTTCTAGGTATATAGTGAACTTAGAAAAGGTTTTTTACTATATTTATGGGAAAGAAAGCGGCGCGCCAGTCGAAAAATATATGCTCAAACAAAATTTTCTAAATATGTAATAAAATCTCAGAAACTTGTTTATTTTATTCATAAAAACAAGGTCGCAAACGGGCAGTGGGTGGTAAGTGGATACTATTTTTATCTTACATTTACATAAATTTCGACATATTAACAATGTGTATCCTAGATAAATACCTGTATTTACGAGTATGTAAAGTTATATCATGAATACCTAACAGTATCATTTTGTAGGGATAGAGTGTATGCTGCATTCCCACAGCCGCTGGGCGCACTCGACTTGCCTCTCACAGAATACTACCTTAAAATGTACTGCATCTCCTACGTTATCGTATTTTCCCAATGTACTTACGTATTTCGGTTGCGAGTGAGATATGCCAGAGCCCATTCCCATCCCATCTACCCTTCCCATTTTCCCAATTAATTCCTTAATCTGCAAAGGTAGACAGCGCATCCAGGCACCCCGCCTACGTTTGTCATTCTGGACTGATGTTGGCATGTATCGCGGATGTCTATGGACAACAGTATCCACTTATTATCAGGTGGACGGTATGCTCGTCTGCCGCCTGTTTTCTGTAAAAAAAAATATAATAAATTCACAAGAACTCTTGAAAGTTTTTTCTATGTTGCTATTTTTTTTTTAGCTATACTGATATTTGACCTATAATTAATTATACTTGAGTTCGTCATGAAGTCATGAGGCACGAGTAGGGTTGCCATATTTAGCTGAGACCTCGTCGGGACACTGAGATGGGGGTGTAGAAATTAAATTAAAAAAATTTTTATATTATATAATTATTTTTTATTTAGAACAAAATTACATGGAACTTGTGGCAGAAGTAGTTGGCACACCATATTTTTCGGAAGATTTCACCTTTTTCAGCAAGTCCTTTTTCCCTTTTTGCCCGATTCTGCCGCGTGGCGCTGCTTAAATAGTTCCAGCCCCGTACTGGAAAAGTCTGGTATTTTCTCGAATGATGGCGCTAGATCTAGAAGGCGCTTGCATCGTCGATCAAATACAGGAGACGCAACGCCATCTGTGAGACGACCTTGTCAACATAAACTTGTTGACATAAAACTAACTCAGGCTGCATCTGAGCTAAGCTGGTAACAGTATTTTGGTGGCGGCGGCGGCAGCTCGCGAAATCGGGACAAAATTGTGTCTTGTCGGGATGTCGGGACAAGAAAGTCCATAACGGTGACGGTCCCGATATATCGGGACGGATGGCAACCCTAGGCACGAGGGATGTATGGCTTTAAAACGCAACGCTGGTCAAGCTGTTTGGCGAGTACACTTTTTGAGAGTATTTCCCCAGGGCTTGCAGTAGCGGCTTTGATGTGGATATGGTAACACTCTTGGGAGGAGATGGAGTGGTCCTATTCAAAATCTGGCCGACTCCATACAGCCAATAACTACGGTACTACTAATTAAACAATGTCGGTTGGCCATCTCCGTATTTCTGACCGCGACGGAACGCTGAGAAATGTATACCTAGTCTGGCCATAAATACCGTTTCAATAAAGAAAAATAAATAAATTACATTTGAGTTTGGAATCTATCATTCTCACATCCTATTAATTATGTTTGTGAGGATGGATGTATGGATGTTTGTTACTCTTTCACGCAAAAACTACTCAATGGATTTTAATGAAACTTTACAACAAAATAGCTCATACATCAGAATAACACACAGGCTATAATTTATAAAGATATTGTGTAAATTGGCCAAAATATAACGATAAGATTGTAAAAAAAAAAAACTTATAAATCGAAGCGAAGCGAATTTGACAATTTGAATTTGAATTTGAAAGTTGCCAATTTTCAAATGGAAAGGGTGCATGTTTCAATGGAAAACTGGCCACAACATTTGACAGATTGTATAAAAGCAAAAGCTGACTATTTTGAATAAACGTTATATTTTTAAAAAGATTACCTATTTATTTCTAAAATAACACAAATTCTTCTAATAAAATGATAACGTAAAACTAATGTCAGTGTTTTCTTTATATCAATATTTATGGCTAGACTAGATACTCGTAGATATCCCTTCCCGTGGAGAGATGGGGTGATGTTAGTTTAAAGTGGGTCGACACCACACGGACATATATTTTTCTATTAATCGTATTAATTACTTTTGTATTAATTGCTCTGTTGCGTCAAGGCGTGTTTGACAGGTCAATCCTTTAAGCGTGTGAAAAATATTATGTTAAATTATTGTTGTTAAATATAAAAATAATATTATTGTTCTGCAATGAAGCGGTCTGAGTAAACTGTAACTTCTTCCTGTTTTCTTAAAATAAATTGTTAAAAGTACTCGTTAAGAAGCAAAGTACAATTTTGTCTAACATCGTTCAGGTATACTTACGTCGGATATCGTAAAGTAATTTCCTTGGGCTTTTAGGGAAAAACTTTTCTTTATTAGTTGCTTACTTTACCTACCGAATGACTTATCCACTTAGCCAAAGTTCGCCTGTTAACTTCAAAATAAGGAAGTCGGTAGAATAATGTATTTACGGAAACCCCATTGGAACTTGATCCTTCGATCTCTAAATATAACAAAAAGGTTAAACGGCAAGAGTTTTCAAAACTTATCCAAAGTTTTGAAAACTCTTGCCGTTTAAACTTATGACCTAGATATTGAAAAGTCTTGCGATAGTCTTGCGAGGGGGAGAGTGCACGCTACAATCCAACAGCCGCTGGGCGCTCTCGACTGGCCACGTTACCCCGCTCTCACAGAAGACTACCTTGAAATGTACTGCATTTCCCACTTTATCTTATTTCCCTAAAGCACGTACGTGTTTCGGTAGTGAGTGAGATGTGCTAGAGCCCATTCCCATCCTATCCCTCCTCATTTTCCCAACCTTTTCTCCAAATCTATTCCTATATCCATATATCCTATATCTGGATGCGCTGCCTAGCGCGTCCGGGGTCGTGCCAATGTTTATCATTTTCGACTAATGTTGGTATGTATCGCGGATGTCTATGGGCGACAGTATCTACTTACCTTCAGGTGGACTTTATTCTCGTCTGACGCCTTCGTCCATAAAAAAAAAAGTCTAAGGGTATCTATTGTCGCCTCTCATTCGTGATGTTGAGAGATCAAACCCCGACTTGTACCACTGAGTTTCTTTTTAATTTAACTATTTGCAAGTGATATCTGCAAGCAATAGAGAAAAGTATAGTAAGAAAACTGACATGCTCAAGATTTAAATAGTTTTAGCAAATATGTATTTACTGGGCGGTTTATTACCTGAAACTACCTTAGTCATTATTAAGTGAGGCCTATGCCCTACAGTGAGACATTTCATATAAGTCGATATCGATTTAAAAAAAAACACTATAAGTCAGACTAGGCTACGTGTATTTGTGCCCCTGAATCACAACCCAGTGTGAACTCATACAGTCTGTGCTTTAGTTTTTTGCTTCGCCACCAACATTTCACGATCCAGATAATTTGAATTAAATTTGAAATAACAGATTAATCTATTTAAACATTTAGATAAGTTGTACCTAATAAATACTGACAATAAAGTTATTAACCCAATAGAAAAGATACAGCAACCTAAAATTTCCTAACTAACCCTCGCCCCACATAGATTAAGAAAATAGTCATAAAATAATCCTTAACAGCACCTGAACTTTAGCACAGTAAACAGAACATCACTTTACGCAAGTTTCAAAGCAGTACAAATTACCATTCAGATCTATATCTACCTATAGGTACAACGTATTGAACACGCATTCCCTTTTAACCCAACTTTGTAACTGAGGATAATTATATTTCAGTACCCTTCACATTTGTGAAACTTCTAAAGGATAATGGGACTAAAATTTTCTATTTACCGTTAATCTAATCGTGAACAATAAGAAACTTTTGTCCCGACATCTAATGCTTCCACCATTATCGGACATCTCATTTAGATAATAACATTTTCTTCTAGGCCTCGATACTTGGTTTGCATTGAAACACTGCGCCACATAATAATATGGTTATACCATCTTTGTTTCTATTCCTAGCAAAAGAAAATTCCAACCCTTCCTCCAAATCAATTCATAAATCTCCAAAGATCCGGAAGAGTGCTAAAGTTTGTCATTGTAAACCGATGTTGCCATGTATCGCGGGTGTCCATGGACGACAGTATCCATTTACAACTATGTGGACTGTATGCTCGTCTACCGCCTTATGACTATTAGCTCTGTTATGACTATTTATTGTTATTATTTATTATTAGTTATTATAAAATGACGAACACATCTACAACAATGACGAACTTTGAAATTTAAATAATAACGTTTTCAATATGAAACGCCACAGATGTACTCTTTATATTTTGACTACAATATGTATTTTTCTTACAGGTGCTGTAAAGTATGCGCGAGGACGTTAGGAGAGGACTGCGGCGACTTCAAAGGCACATGCGAGCCCGGGCTCAAGTGTTACGAAGGTTCATGTGCGCCTACCACGTGAACAAACTAATGTCATGAACTTGTATTATATGTGAATAGAACTGTTGATTAGAGATCAAGACATATCTGTAACAACGTAGCAATCGAGAGGACCAGAAATGAAATAGAGACCGGTTAGAAGCGCCGTGACACAGACTTCGACCAATTGAAATGAATAGATACGAATTAGATATACTCGTACTTTATAGTCGTGACGTGATTAGCATTAAAATCAACTACTTAAAGCGGGATCACTGTTAGTGAAAGAAACAAAATGGTTACACAGTTTGTTGTAACCATAACAGAATTTAACCAAATACAGAAGATAGTATACCAAACGTACCTTTTTGTTCTATTTCCGTCTATATCTCGAGACAACAAATTATTCAGTTCGGGATAGGTGGACCCTATAATAGTGCTGTCTTGCTACCGCCAAGTTTTTGTCCAATGGCATTAATAATACAAGCAGATCCATTCATTTTATATTGGTCGAAGCTTTGCATTGTCTATGGTTGACAATAAATTAGGTATGTGTGAAAAACGTTTGAACATTCAAAGATTTAACGGGAAAGATATTGTTATTAAGCTTACGTAAAATTGTATTTTAACTTCATAGAAACCATTGCTGTGTTTTTTTACATAAATGCAAATTTCTTTTTAATGTTTCGACTGTGGGGCGAAAAATCGGTCTTTATGATCGCTCGTTACGCCGTCTTACAAATTCATAAAAAGATTTTACTGTATTTTACCCATAAGGAGTTTATTTCACTATTCGCTGGAAAAGTTTACGTAATTTTTATAAAAAAGAATATATAAACCTCTATTCCGACAACCAATTGTTCGTAGAATTTTAAAACTTAGACTTATATTTCTTGTACGTCGTAGGTAAAGATTTTATTTAACAAAACGAAAATGTCTTTCTGTAAAATAAAATATTTTGTTAAGCAGCGACTAGCAAATCCTTGTTTTTAGGAAGTCTCATCTTATAAAAGACACTGGATACCGTGCTATACCACCAGCCTGTGTCTCTCCAGAATCTAATATACAATTTTATTTTGTCACCTCACTTTGTCTTTGTCACCTCACTTGTGATGTTTTCCAAGATACAGGTCCAGATAGTTTGGCAAATATTACACAACTTATAAATCTTTCATTTGTATTCCGCCTCATATTTTGATAAACTATGTATGATATTGTAAACTTATATCTTCGGTAAATAAATATATTTGTGTAATTATTTGTCTCCTACTATCGTATGTTTTACACTATTATGTATATCAAACACTGTTACCTACTGAGTTTCTCTTAATATACCATTTACAGTGAGTAATAAATAGGTAATTTATGTTATAGCTACTGATAAGGTATTTGTAATATATAAAACAATTTGTAATAAAAATGTATCTATCTATTATATGTGTGTGCTTCCAGGTTACATGTAGGCGTAAGGATAATAAATCTAATGCTCATTATTGTATGTATTAGTAAAACTGTTTCTTAGTTCTGTAAATATGATCTGATTAGCATTTTTATCGTGTACGTACAATTTGAAAGGTTTATAGGTAGTTAAATGGTATATACATATTACATATTGAATTATAATTGTAGAAAATACAAAGTTTTACATCTACGAATGTGCATTATTATTTTTTACAGAAAATAGGTGACTACAGAGCAGACAAATCACCGGATGGTATGTGGGTACTGTCGCCCCTGGACATCTGCGTTACAAGCCAACATAAATTAAATGTGAAGAACGTTGCCACGTTCTCCGAGATGATAAATTATAATTTTGTTTTAAACCTCGAGACTTTGTTTATATAATTTCTAATTCAGTACCTATTGGTTTTGTGATAAAGTCTGTACTCAGTATTTTACTCTTATGGTTAATTGGCAAAATATCAAAGACATGTAATCGTTTCCCTCTGTCTATTATTTGACATTATCCGTGCTATTTTTTATTGTCACCATTGATGAACGAACTTATTTGAACTACATATAAATATAGCTAATGCGACACATACATGGAGATATGCTCTCGTGAGCGTTGCGTTTGTATGTACCAATGTAAGGCATAATACTGGCGTTTGTTTTAAAATTATACAGTAAATGACGTCAGTGCTATGTTTATGTAGGCATCCCCTAATACTGCGGTAGGCGGGTTATTGGATGATCACGTTGTTAATAACACAGCCGTTGCATAATAATCCCCAATATTCGTTCATCGTGCACTGCATAGGGTTAGCTTCTATTAGGCAAAACATCAACGAAAATTTTCCCTTTGGATTGCAGACATTTTTTACAAATACATAACTGAATTTTAAGACTTATGACGCTGAAAAAGATTTTAGCCTAAATTACTCTTTTCTTTCTTGTCTTAGGTGTTTTGTTTAATATAAACTCAATGCGAATGTTGTCTTTACTATTGTAAATGCATCTAAACAATCAAACAATGATTGTAAACTGTAAAAAGTATGATTACTCTGAGCTACTTGTTAACTGTGCACACATTGAATAAATAAGTTTAAATAAAACTGTGTTTTTATCAAACAATCCGAAAATAAAAAAAACACACATAATGTGAAGACTACAAATAAATATATAGAAGAAAATAATAAGAATATACCTTTCGAAACATTTCGTGTAATGTTCGAACGGTAACAAAATAATGGGGCACCATTAGTAAAGTTACGCGAACCAACGAACCGAAAGGAATTGCCTTGGATAGATCATATTTTCTTCCAACAGAACACTGATTTTTGGAAATGGAGTCGACTGCTCCTTGATCGATTCACGTACAATTATAATTATAGGTACTGTTAGTGGAATGTTACATTACATAATAAACAGGTGGCCTAATCATAATTATATGTACCTACACATGTCTTAGCGCTGCCTTTTGTATTCGCAAGATTTGAGCTGAATGAAAAACTTGTGCCGTTATCAATCACACGTTAGCAATCACTGCTGGTTGGAAGCCCCAGTAAGTTTGAAAAATTAAGTAAGATAACACAGGCCAATAGTTGTTTTGGTGCCGGGGTATTTGGAGCTGATTTTATATGAATTTGATGCCCTGGATTCAAATATAGCATTAGTTTTTGTCTAGGACCTCAAATGTCTAAGTAATAACATTTTAGTGAAATATATATTACACTATTTTAAGTTAAGTTAAATCTATTGATCAAATAAAAAACTAAACACGGAATTTTCATTATTATCTTATACAAATATTATTATATACAAAGATAGGGAAAAAAGTCATCGATGAAACCAGCTAGTCACTGAACACTTCCGAAGCTTCTTTTCCCTGACATTCTTGAATTTATTTTGGAACAGTCCCTTTTTAAATTCCAAACTCCAGCAGTAATCTGCCATCATGTGCGTATCCCATCTTCCTTGGTAGCGGTCCTCCATAGTTTTAATGTCCTGGTGAAATCTTTCACCTTGTTCGTCACTGGTGTCTTCTAAATTTTCAGGAAAAAGGTCTAAGTGGCTGTGTAAATAATGCACCTTTATACTAGTGTATTAAGGTAACCCGAAATTCAGACTTTTTCTTTTCCCGGTAGTCCACCATCGTAAATTTTCTATACAAGTTTTACAGACCCGTTGCGGTGCCCAGGTTTTATCCTGATCACCAAGCTTAACACCAAAGTACCCAAGACAAGCTCTCTTTACAAAGTCACTAACAGTTTTTCTGTTTTCATTTAACGTGTATTCTCCGCATATGTAGCAAAACACATCAGGATGATTTACACAACTTCTTCTACTTGAACTCATTTTATTTCTACAGCACAAATTCAACAATCTACAACACAGTACGTTTTAGGTTAACTATATAAAAACTCGTAAACACAAATATCATGCGAGGCCAACTTCGATCTACCCTCACAATGCGAGAACTCACAAACTATACTCAACTCTGGTTGAAGCGTTGAAGAAGTTACCGGATGCTTACTCCATCTGGTGGATTTTTTTGGAACTAACTGGACGTCAGACTGAGAATAGGGCAAATATACAGGAACTAATATTTGATTTAGAACCACATTTCGTGTAGAACTACACGTTAAAAGAACACCGATCTAAAATAGTAGAGCAGATAGAGAAAAACTAATTTCATTTTTAGATTTAGCGCCCCAAATATAATTAAAATCAGGTCTAAAATCCTAGGCACCAAAAAAAATTTGTTTCTTGTAGGCCTGTGTAATAAATGATAAAAAATAACACTACATTTAATTGTTCATACTAGATCTAGGTAATCCATACAGGTGTCCATACAGCTAACTGTATACTTAATACAGGTGTATCGTGAGTTCAAAGACATACAAAAACAAGTACACCATCCAGATCTGAACAAACATTTTATTCCAGGGCTTAACCGGCTAGGGGCACTAACAACTGGGTAGTCGAAATAATGTTGCAGTTTACAAAATTCAGTCGGGCCTTCTTACCGCGTGATTATTATTATCAGTTTGTCCATGTGTTTTGTGTATGTCAAGTCTTATGGGCCATACTTAACACAGTAAGGAATCTAAAGCGTACAGAGTATTAATTAACAACTACAAATACCCCTGTGTTTATACACCCACTGAGGGACACAGAGTGCTGCCTAGGTAAATGATACTCAAATATATAATACCTCGTCAACGAGATAATCGTAAAGGAGCTTTGAATTACTCGATTTAACTACTTATATATGTATATCTTAAGACTTTAATGTGTGCGGAGTATTAGCACAAAATCAGTATTAGTGAGACACAAAATGCATATGGCATAGAAACCTCACAATTTATGTCAGTGACTGAAAATATTTTATTTTTATTTTTTATACCTATTTGGCAAACAAACAAAACATTCTACAAATGATTTGTTATATAATATATAAAACTAAAAACAATTATAATAAACTATCCATAGTTAACAATTACATTAAGCGAATATATGTTGCAAATTATATCAAATATGACGGTGTAAATTATAAAAAAATATGTTACTTTTATAGGCTATGTTTACTATGTTACATTTATAGGTCCATCGCGTTCCTAAATATATTTACACAAATATGTTTCATTTTGACGATACACACCTATCTAATTTAATAAGCAGTGTTAGTGCAACTAGTGCAAGTTTAACCAAAGTTAATATAAACTTTTTCTATTTAAAAATGCAAATACACAAATTGAAAAATTTAAATTGAAACTTAATATAATAGTCATGAAAATGGATGACAGTGGATAAATACCATGTATGTATACATTATATAAATAAACGCAAATCGATACGCGTAGGGTAGGATGTCCGCCGACCAATGGACCAATTTGCTTCAATGGACTGACGTAACGACAGAAAGGCAGTCGTCATCGAGGGCATTTTTCTTATTGTTTAAAGATAAAGTGGAGATAAGAGGAAGATCGAGTTAAGTGGCGAGTTTTGGGAGAAGTGTAAAATATTCAACAGTAGAGAGATACAGGGTGATAATGATATACTATGGCATACACGTAAGTCGCATGCAGGAAAGTTTTCAGGAGTTCACTTAACAAAATCAAAATATCCTTGGCTCCTGTTGGGAATGTTTGAATAAAAGTGCAAACTTCAAACGTTGCAGTACTCAAAAAACTGCATTAAGTAAGTACTTCTTACTTTCGAAATTCTGCTTTTCAGTAACGAATGCTACCAAGATATTTTCTGCAATTATAAACTCTGTGCAATGGAATAATGCCACCACGCGTATAAAGAAAAATTAAGGCCAATTCTAAAAACAAAAAAAATGTCTGATCCGCAACGGAAATTGTATAATAATAAATGTCATATTTCGTATGCCACTAATTACAACGTAACTACGTTTATTTATTTATTTTAAGTACAAAAACGGAGTTAATAATACCTTATGACATTCCTTAGCAGTCAACCCACAGCTAAAAGCAGAGAACATAAACGGATGCTGAAGTAGCTTAAAAGTACAGTGATAAAAAGATATTTATAAAATGATACAGTGATAAAATATGTAGATTTACATAAAATAATAATTTTTACAAAAATCATTGCAAAAAATTTTTATAGGTTTAAATTTCAAAAACCCGAAAACCATGAAGATGAACATGAAAAGGTACCGGATTTTGTTGCACAATGTAACAAAATTCCTTTCTAGATTTAAATCTGACCAGCATAATACTATTCCGCTGTTTCATCAACCTTAAATATTCCCTTGGGCTTATCGTGAGCGACGGTGGCGCATCACGACTTACGGCAATTTACAGCCGATGCTCGGCTAATATGAAAGCAAATTTCATTTTAATGACCCTAGCCGGGGCTCGGCCTGATACCATCTCCGCGCTCGATTTACTTCAGTAGGGTTGCCAAGTTTGAGTATGAAATGGAGAAATTATTTGCATATTTGTAATTGAAGTTATAAACGATCCTATACGAGTATCACAAACAAAGTATTGATCAGGATATTATGAAGCTTGTCCGAACCTTGTATTGTTGATAATTAATTCGACATCAGCCTATAACGGCTCACTGCAGGCACAGGTTTCCCCTAGTAAATCACCGGGCATAATCCACCACACGCGCCCAGTGCGGATTGGAGGATACACATGCTCCAGATTTTTATTTTTATTTCTCGAAATTTTAATTAATTATAATCATAACTCTATAAAACGTCAAATTTTACTCTAATAAAATATGAAAACAGAATCGGTAATATTTTTATTGTGTCTAATTTAGAGAGCTGGTTTATTTTATAGAGGCTGATTAAAATCGTTAACTGAACATATTTTTAAAACGAATATAATATACGAAATAAACAATCCAACTTTTGAAACTAAACGACTCGGCGTACGTGATAGCTTACGCGTATGTTATTATACAGGAAGTCAAAATTATTTTTCGGGAATTTTTTGAAATACTTTTTAATAATTATGTTCATTTATCAAATCTAAAATATCCGTTAAAAGGGTGCCCGCTGATTTATTACGATCTCATATATGTGAAAATATTCTCAGGCGATAAAACTCCGTATGTTTTTTTAGAAAGCATATCTAAGGCACACAAACATCCCTAGTTCAGTGGGAGCCCGCTTTGCTGTCGTATTGAATAGCTTTTGTGTAGAATACTTACCTTTTGTTGTTGCGACAGAATTTTGACAGAGGGGCTCGTGTTGTTAAGATTGTACTCATTTACGACACCGCACCAAAAATTACATTTCATGGCGAAACAAAATATCACCAGGCGAAATATAATTTTATTATCACCAGTCTCATTGTCAAATTAAACAACAATGTGCCTATCGTGTTTATTTATGTTAATTTAGTTCGTGAAACAGTTAATTAAGTGTGTGTGTGATTAAGTTCTATAAACACGTTTGTAATCGCTAGTTTTGTCATATGATAGCTATCGATAATCAGAAATAAAACACGGAGACTCCGAGACTGTCGAATTCGAATATCTTCGATGGTCTTGTTAAATTCGGCTAAATGCGGAAAACTTTTCATTTTTGTACATGAAAAAGGAGGAGCGAGGGAAAGTGGGAGCATGGACCATGTGAAAATGGTAATTAATGCGAAACAAGGAGAAATAAAACACGTATTCTCTCTGAGGTATGTAACCGGCGGGCCGTATAATTAAAACATCACTTGGGTAAGGAGAATCGACTAGAAACATTTCTGCCTTACCGACCCGGTTAAGCCTCGAACTAATTTGCGCATTTGTTACTGTAGGAGTTTGTTTCTTGTGTTCTTTGAAACATCGTTTTTTTTTTATTTCATCTAGATTTGATTTTAAGTCGTATGGTTCTAAGCAATGTTTTTCCTTTTAATAATTATTTATAAATCAAATTACGTATATAGATAAATTTCAGTATGCATATTCGTGTAAACATGCGTATAAGTGTATAAATAAGGCTTATTATTAGTTCTATGATTATGACTATATAATTAAAAATTAGTCCCTTCCGTCCCAATATCTCCATGGGTTTCTACTGAAGATCAGTGCTGTGCGTCACAGGTACACAGTTATGCTGAGCTGAACGCCGATTCAGGGCAGTCATAGAACACACAGCCAGCAGACTACGCTACTGTCATGTCCTCATGTCTTCATAATTTGTTGACAGAAATACTTTGAGAAATATCCTCTGTCTGTCCGTTGGGCATACAAAAATAAAATATAATACAAAAATATAAAAGAGCACTTCATTATTAATATTAAATTATTAAATTAAAATGATCAGTGTGATTAATATATGTATGTTTGTCTTTTCCTTTGTAACTAACTGTCCTGTAACTGTAATCTGAATAAATGTCTTACGTTATATACCTAAAATATCGCAGTAAACTTTTTAAAAAATGTAATAAGCGCGTGTGTCATTATCATTAAGTACGATAGAAATGGACACACTTAACTCGAAATGGGCTCTTACTAACAGAGACATAAAATAATAAAGGGTGTCACTTAGAAAGATAACTTTTTTTTATCAAAATCCAAGCGAGATCGCCAGTCAATTATCGTTAGGAAATTCCGCTGACTTTTCCCCGAGTATCCTGCTGTGCCATTCCTGATAAGACCACCATTTTCCTTTGTGGAAACTACTAATAGTTTCCCCGAGGGCTTATAGAACGTAATAAATTTTATTTCATCTTGACGTATCTGCCTTTTTTCTATTACGTGCGCAGTTGTGGTCCATCCCAGCATAATCGATTTTGAAAGATGAACGTTGTTCTTTTCGTTTTGGTTTGGTAAGAATTGTTGCGTTTCTGTAAGTATTTATTAAGCGAACTAACAAAAAAATATCTGAACCACTAAACTCATCTTGAGATATTTACAATGTACAGTCGCACCAAATGATTGTTGAGCCGTTATCCTTTATTCTTAATTTTGCCGTGTTATAATACTGGCATGTTTAATACGAAAGGCTGTGATGTGTTATCGTTGAATTATTACTTTGTTTCTTTGTTGTAATGATTTTTTTTATTTACGAAACGTAGAAATTTATAATAGTTAATTACTTTTGATTTCAGCTTAGTCTATAGACTATAGTGATTATATATTCATATTATACAAAGTTCTTGTTTTATCGATAATTGATAGAATAATACATTTTATTATAGTGTATATAAATGATTTTTGTTATAATAAATACGCTACCACGAGCACAGGGAAAACACCACCTCTTAAATAGTGGACTCGAAAAACCCGCTTTGCCAGCGTGGAGTTTTAAGGCCATACAACCTCATGCACAAGTTTCTGTTACGGAAATATTTCGTTGACACTGTGTCAGATAATTCTTATATTAAAATATTTATTTTTCTTTTGAGATGTGAAATTCTTACAAGGATTTATACAAGGAAATTCTTACATATCTACTTTTTTATTTTAAAATTTAACTTAATTTTAAATATTAATAGATATTAATAGTCCTTAATATTAATAATAATAAATAATGTCTAATGCTTTGATAACAAAGTAGAAATTACACACCCACGCTAGAAGTAGTGTTGTCGATGTGTGTATATCACAGCCGATGTGTATATTAAGAATACAGGATAGTAGTTTAATATGTTTTGTTGCGACTGTACCTATTCATCTATTAAGAAGAAAATATTACGTATTCTCTTTGTTATTATTTTAAGAAAAATGTTTTTGATACCAAAATGTAGACGAGCACAAAATAAAATCCGCTCCAGGGCAGGTTGTTTTAATGATAAAATGTATCATATTCATCAGTTATTATTTACTCAATTTGTGTTTTTATTTTCGTTGTGATTACAGAAAATTCTATTACTATTTTGAATATTTTTAGGCTTCTTTCAAATATGCTTTTATATTGGGGAAGATCATTATTTTTTCCTTTTTATTTGTTCACTTTATTAGACGATGTATTTAATAACAAAACGCGTAGTGATTTAATAATAGGGTCACGCTGGTCCCCGTAAATTGGTCACTCATAATTGATTTAATAATTTTCTAACAAAATTACCGTGTCATAAAGCTACATTATGTTATCCACTGAAATTGGTCACTCATAATTGATTTAATAATTTTCTAACAAAATTACCGTGTCATAAAGCTACATTATGTTACCAGTTCATTATGTTATCCATTGGGATTAAATGACGCCGTTAATTCGGCCGTGAAGACAATAAGTAAAGCTAACCCGTGACCCTTTAAAATTATAAAACACCCAGTAATTACTGAGCTCTCTGATTACATCCAATTTCCTCTATAATGAAGTAAAATGAGAAGGCCAGATTATGTTGGATAGAACACACGGGTGTGTGAAATGGTAATTTTAAACCTGGCCATTATCCATCCAGTGACCTTGGGCAGCGACAGGCGGAGACAGGGGTCCTTTGACACGAGAAGCAAGATTAATCCCACATACAAAGTTTTAAATTAAACGCGGGTCGTAGATAAGGGATGGACTGTGTAATGAGTACTTACGAACACGCCAGCTATTGTTTTATCTTTGCGCTTTTCATTCAAGAATTCTACACTATGCTCTTTGTTGAGAACGATTATGTGAGACAGATTGTTTAGTTGACGTAGGTACAATTAAGCCTACAGAAATATTTCTAAAATATCTTTACGAACAACACTTTGTGTAAAATTGTTGTCCGTAAAGCTATAAAGATGTAAATACGAGTATCTTTCTAGGAAAAGGGGACATCAATAGGTAATTAAAAAATCGGTGGAAACTAATTTATTTCGAAGCTTATTTTTTTATACGTAGAACATGGCAAAAGCTTAGATTATCCAAGCAGGTGAGTGGATACTGAATGACAAACGTTATTTTTTAATTTTATATTACTAATCCTCCTTGAGGGTTGGCAATAAGTATAATGAAATAAAAAGTTTATTTTATTCCATTATACTCTCCGTTCCATGGGATAGGCAGGGATAAGATGGGATGGGAAATGGACTCTGACCTGATTCGGTGATCACTCAGTACCGAAACAAGTACGTGCATTTGTAGGTAAGTGATATAGTTCGTCCCACTTATATTTACTAGGAATGAACAAACACGCACAATGGTCGCCGAGTTCGTCTTGCGAAACTTCTATATATGGAACATATTGTCAGATTATTCCATGTAGTCCTTGAAACAGATATAAATAAAATTCGTTAAGGCACATTCAGTAGGAATTTATTTTTAGTACCATTTATTTTACGAAGGAAATAATTTATTATAGTTATATAGTTTTATATGTTATATCGCCGTGTGGTGTCCAACCGGTTACAGAATAATACCACCCCATCTCTTCCCGCGGGTGTCGTAAAAGGCGACTGAGCGATAACAAAGAGGTTACTACATCCTCCGATGAGCTACACCATCTCTAAAAGAGCGATTCGCCTACCCGCTTGGCCAGCGTGGCGTTTCAAAGCCGTACATCCCTTTGAACTTCTCGAAAGCAATCGATATGGAAATATAGATAAGTAACAGTTCTATTATAAAATATTTTCGTAAACGCCCATAACTACTGACACATATTAGGGTTATTGAAATAACTATTCTCATTCGAGAATAGTTAATTACTGATCAATATTGAGCATTAGTGGTGGCGTGTGGTGTCGGATGGCGTGTGGTGTCGGGTGGCGTGTGGTGTCGGGTGGCGTGTGGTGGCGGGTGGCGTGTGGTGTCGGGTGCCGTGTGGTGTCGGGTGGCGTGTGGTGTCGGATGGCGTGTGGTGTCGGGTGGCGTGTGGTGTCGGGTGCCGTGTGGTGTCGGGTGGCGTGTGGTGTCGGGTGGCGTGTGGTGTCGGGTGCCGTGTGGTGTCGGATGGCGTGTGGTGTCGGGTGCCGTGTGGTGTCGGCTGGCGTGTGGTGTCGGGTGCCGTGTGGTGTCGGGTGGCGTGTGGTGTCGGGTGCCGTGTGGTGTCGGGTGCCGTTTGGTGTCGGATGGCGTGTGGCGTCGGGTGCCGTGTGGTGTCGGGTGGCGTCTGGTGTCGGCCGGCTATATAATAACATCACCCCATCTCTTGCCGTGGGTGCCGTTAGAGGCGACTGAGCGATGCCAAAGCCGCTACGATAAGCGTCGACGAATTACACCATCTCGGAAAGAGTGGATTCGCCAACCCGCTTGGCCAGCGTGACCTTTTAAGGCCATATATCTCTTTTGCTCAAAACATTGTGCATGAAAGGGGTGATTGCATTGTATTTTATTACCTATGTCGATGTGCTGTATGTCGACGTTCGTTTCACACCTGTTAACAGCATTAACATACAAAGCATCTGGTACAACGACATTGTTGCCATCGCACTAAATTAGGTCTCCTGGTGAATATAAATTTTGTTGTCTCCTGTTGAGGATCGCGATAGAATATTACCTTCCGTGATGTCAACGCGTAACGGCGTAAAGTTGAACTTTTATTACGGTGATAAAACGTTGAATTAAATCAAACAACTTCCGCAGGTAAAATGGCGAGTTGTACGGGGGAGGTGTTGCGAATGCATGGATTTTTATGTCGCATTCCTTTTTATCCTTTTTATTATCCGTCTATACTTTTTATATTCACAAGATATGTGAATACATGTATAGAATTTTAAAGAAAACAATGACGGAAGGCAGATTTCGTTTACCTACAATAAATACGATTTACACAAAAGTTATAAAGATAAGACTTATTATCCAACGACATATTGTACATTCTACCAAAATGCGTACATTCTTTATAACGATTTCTCTTAGAATTCCACAGTATAGCTGCTCGGAACACGTTCATTTGAGAAGAAAACATCTATGTCACTACACCTCGGTAACATTAACCCGAGATACTTAACTATTTTTCTAACAATTTTCATTTCAATTCGTTAAGAAAAGCGCCCTGCGGTTCGTCTTCGAAACTACTTGGTGTTTTAAATTCGACTGGTGTTTTAAATAGGAATTGTTATGGATTTTTTCCAAAATTTTAAAGTATTCGAATTCGAAAAATTCTAAATTCAGACAAAATCTGATTTTTTCTAAATTCAGAAAAAATCTAAATTCTTGGAAATATCCCTAATATTTCTCTTACTCTCATTGGTTTATATGTATAATTGTCCTATATACATATTATTATGTAGGATACATGTGTACATACACTCATGAGGAACCCAGGTCACTCATGCAAATACTCAATTTTTAAGAAACAATGAATTCAATATTTTTATGTAGATTCGTAGGGGGAGAGTGAATGCTGTATTCCCACAGCTGCTGGGAGCACTGAACTGGCCACATTACCCGTTTCTCACAGAAGACTACCTTGAAACGTACTGCAATTCCTACTTTACCGTATTACCCGAATGTACGTACCTACGTGTTTCGGTAGTAAGTGAAATATGCCAGAGCCCATTCCCAACCTTTCCATCCCTACCCATTTTCCCAATTCTCTCTCACAATCCAATCCTTAATATGCAAAGGTAGGTAGGCAACGCATCCGTGAGCGTGCCAACGTTTGTCATTCTGGACTGATGTTGGCATGTATCGCGGATGTCCATGGGCTACAGTATCCACTTACCATCAGGTGGACTGTATGATCGTCTGTATCCTCCTTTTTTCTATAAGAAAAAAGAAATGTTTTGTTTCGAACATAAAATTATTTGATTAAGATTTATATAATAAAAATAATATAATATTTGTAGCAACCAAATAAACTTAGTCAGTTAGTTCTTAGAAAATGACCAGAGCAGAAATAATGTCTATGTATGAAAATAATCTCTATGTTTTTGTAGTTTAGTTTCACGCAGTTTTTTTAATAAAAATTAGGTGACACGAGCAGAAAGTCTATTTTTTATTATTATAGACTAGTGGGCGGACGAGCAAGCGGTCCCACGTGATGGTAAGTGTTACCGCCGCCCATGGACACCTGCAACACCAGGGGGCATGCGGGCGCGCCGCCGACCTTGCAAAATCCTATTCACAGCTCTCTTGAAGAACCCCATATCGTAGCTTAATGGAAAGACCTCTTGAGGCAGTTCGTTCCACAGCCTACGGGTTCGCGGTATAAAATAACGGTAAGTGGTTATTACCGTCCATGGATATCCGCCAATACATGCCGATATCAGTTCAGAATGACAAACGCTGGCACATCTCTGGATGCGCTGTCTACCTTTGGAGATTTAGGAATAGATTTGGAGAAAAGGTAAATGTAGAGGGAGAGGTTAGGATGGGATGGGAATGGACTCTGACATATCTCACTCATTACCGAAGCACGTACCGTACATTGGGGAAGTAATATAGTGGAAAATACAGAACATTTTTACGGTAGTTTTCTGTGAATGCGGAATAACGTAGTCAATCGACTGCGCCCAGTGGGTGTGGGATTGCAGCATGCACTCTACCGAGGATCATAGAAATGAATGAATATTATAATTACACTGAATCCTAGTTGTTAGCTTCTAATACGGCGTCACTCAAATCTGACACTATCTCCGGAAAATTAAAAATCGATTAATAAATCGCAAAATAAAATAACATAAAAACAAATGTAAAAATGATAATACAAAATATATCTACTTACACAATTACCTCGTGAGGCACCTACGAGTAAGTCCCCCACGAGTCATATACCTCGTAAACGAAAAGCAGAAATTTAGCGCATGTTTGCACACCACGACCACTCGGGAAGTACTGTGATTAGATTACGTAGAGACACAACTAAGGGTGAAATTGACTTTAACTTTCGAGAAATATCCGTAAGTGGATTTTATCAAGCATTTATTTAATTAACAAGATTACTAAGAAGCTTTAATTTTCTACCTTCATCAGAAGTTACTTCAGGTCGCTGAACTTCGTATGTCTAACATTAGAACAGTGTAAGTTTATTTTCCCTATTAAATTTCAATCATATTTTCAGGGAGGGGGAAGGTTCACGTGCAATCCCACAGCCGCTGGGTGCACTCGACTGACCAAGTTACCCGTGCACTCACAGAAGACTACCATAAAATGACTTGCATTTCCATTGCATGGTGGTATGTGTTTCGGGTAGTGAGTGAGAAATACCAGAATGAATTCCCATTCTATCCTATCCTATTCCTCCCCATTTTCCCAATCCTCTCTCGAAATCCATTAGTAAATTTCCAAATTTAGGCAGCGCTTCCGGGGGTGTGCCAATGTTTGTTTATTCTTGATGTTAGCATGTATAGCGAATGTCCATGGACGACAGTATCCCGTTAATGGACTATACAGTTAATGGCTCATCTGCCACCTTCTTTCTATAAAAAAAGTCGACCGTAAAAATAAGCTAGTGATAATTGTATAAACAACCTAGTTATCTCTTTAACAAGTTGACGTGGTTAGGGGAACATGCCGGACGAACCAGTCGTCTCTGTACACCACCATTTTGTGTTCCGCGTAACAGTTCAGCTCCATTCAGAGGAAGCTTCAAATACACCGCGACCAAGTGTTGGAACAATATTCCCCCACCTATTAGACAGTCCATTAGTTTAAACTATTTCAGAGTTAAATTCAAAGCTTTTCTCATTGACGTTCAAAAAAAACTTGAAAACTATAAAACTGGTAACTATTCCATTAAAGCTTGATATTGCTGAACCACTGCTACAACGGTTATTTGTACTGCAACTAATATTTGATTATTTGAGTTACTAGTATATTGCAGCATAAAAGTTAATATATTTGTGTGTATTTATATATTATGTATATCTATATTATAGGTTTTTGTCTTCTCCATTTTAAATATTGTAATGTAATATGTACATATTTTACCAGTGACTCTCATAATTATAATTTACTTTTATATTTATCTACACACCCTATAGGCCCAAGAATTATGTTCAAAGGCGCCACCACTGTTACACCCGTTTCACGCGTCTTGGTTCCGTCTGAACATCAGCGCTGTATGCTGTTTGTACGGTATACAGCTTGTGCTGAGACGGATACCCCTTCGACACACATGGGACCGCGCAGTTTTTTATCGCTTTGTTTTAATTTCATTTTTTGTTTGCATAACTATGTTTAATTAATTTTTAGAATAAGACATTGTCACGTTATTGCGATCACTTGTGTGTATGAAATAAAAAAATCTATATCTATCTAATTGTAAATAAACATATAAATATTCTTTATACTTAAATGTCATTTATGAGTATTAGTAGCTGACAATTCGTTGCGTTGACAAGTATTAACAATTAGTTCCCAATAATTATAAAATCATCTTTAATGGAAAAAAACAAAGTCTCGCTCTCATGATGTACCTACCTTCGCAAAACAACATATTTTCTAGGTATCGGCGTGGGCGCTTTTTACCGACCTATTTCGTTAGACTTTCCTATACCAACGCTCTAAGCCCAAGCTCATTCCTTTCGTGGTGCGCTGGATAGACTAAAGCTTTTAAGCTCGTTACAACCACGTTTTTCCTTGCTAAGCGCCTTCAGCGCTCGCTTTAATAATACGAATGTTGTGGCAATACTCTTTCGGGTATTGTCCTTTACCGAACTTCTTGCTACTAAAAGCCTAAAAACTGGCTACTAACGCAAACCTAAATTCAAATTCGCGCCAAACGTCAAATGCCTGCACATTGACTCATTCTGCTGTCTTAACGTTTAATCCCGAAGAATGTGCCTACTGCACTGTGCCAAAACCTTCAGTGTTAATACTCCTTAAATATAAATATTGTATATCTCACAGCTTGAGAAGCGCTTGTTTGCGCATGGAATTCAACTAGTTCTATACAACTATAAATATAAACCACCCCATCCCTTCCCGTGGGTGCCGTAAAAACTACACCGCATCTGAAAGAGTGGACTCGCCAACCCATTAGGCCAGCGTGGCGTTTTAAGGATAAACGACCCTCATGCAAAGGAAAATCTGCATGCGGAAGCCCGTGCCGTGCAGTGAATACTGAATGGGCTGTTTGATTGCATTATATTTAAATAAATTGCTGAGTGAGAACTCATCACTAGCTGGTATTCTTTCTTTAACAACCTAAGCTAACATTACAATGTATAGTATATGAGGGTAGAGCGAATTTCACATTTTCAAATTTCGCAGTTCTAATTGCAATAAAAAGACGCATTTGTATTTCAAACTAAAGAATGTAAAATTTTATTTGGAGATTGATTTAAAGTAAGAGTCGTTTAAAGTCGTTGAACTATTGGAAAAAGGTAATTTTTTGGGGTTTGTTATGATGACGTTTTCAAATTATTTAAGATATTATTCATAAGCAAATATTTTAAGTTTGCGTCATAATAATAGTCGATAAAGCAAACGTAGGGTTAGTAGTTAGTAGAAAGTAGGAAAGTAGAAAATAGGTTAATTAAAGTCGTTACAATCTCAAAGAATAAGCAATTTAGTTTTCCTTTCTTATTAAACTATTAAAACCTAAAATATGTTTTAATTAAAAATCTATATTAAAAAAGAAATAATTAAGATTATAGGGATTTTTCTTAAATTTTGTAAATATTGAAGGACATTTGGAAGCATTAAAAATCATTGGAGGAAATTGAAAAAGAACATGCTTTAGAAAGTCCTTACAATACATCTTTCTGCACTATTAGAATTCAACATTAAAGAAATAAAATCGTCATACATTGGCGCTATACCCTAATGTATATACCCTGTGTCTCTTGAAAAGCCACAACAATTTAGACATGCAAATTCATCAGTAGCTAAGTAGCTACTGATTATTTTAATTATCAAGTGGCTATTCGTACTTATACTGTATACACTTCTAATATCTAAAGTAGTTATTCAATTTTAATCTTTGAAGTCTTGATTCAAAGAATATTTAGTAATCGTAAATCTCGAAAACTTTTATATTCAATGAACTTAATAAATAAACGCTGGGTAGCAATTTCTGTAACTACGGCTTTTCATAAGTGCATTACCATGCATTCGGCATACATCCGCATGCCAGTATTTCTTGCTGGCCAGTCTTTAAATATTTCATTGGGTTTAAACGCTTTTGAGAGGAGAGTGGTGTACACAGAATTATACAACAATCTATAATAGAATGGATCTGTTAAATAAGGGTTATTACACTCATGGGTACAAAACGACGGACGGAATAAAAGAGCGATAAAATAACTGGCTTTTTATAAATATTTGGCAGCACTTCAATTTATTTCGTAGGTGTTGACTTTGTATTTGAAAAAATATACACAAAAAGTATATAAAATCCAGTAGATGTTATTCACCCAAGTGATTTATCATTGGGTGACCATGGGACACTGATCAGTGGTCTTTATTCACCCAGATTATTTATTATTGGGTGATCATTGGACACTGATCAGTGGTCTTTATTCACCCAGATTATTTATCATTGGGTGATCATTGGACACTGATCAGTGGTCTTTATTCACCCAGACTATTTATCATTGGGTGATCATTGGACACTGATCAGTGGTCTTTATTCACCCAGACTATTTATCATTGGGTGACCATTGGACACTGATCAGTGGTCTTTATTCACCCAGGTGCTCAAAGTAGAATAAACCGTTAAATAACGCATAAATTGTTGGATGAGTGCATGGGTCCACAGGATGTAACGTAATTTTCATTTAGATCATATAATTAAGAAGCTATTAATTAAAATGTTTTTATTGTTGAGTTCATCTTTAATTTTATTCTTTCTATTTAATTTACCAAATAAATATTAAAGTAGGAATCGTTTATTCATAAAAAGTTGTAAATAGAAGATAACTCTGTGCTCTTAGTTTGCGTTAATCTAGAAATCTACCGAGCTTCTGGCACACATTCACTACAAAAAAACGTACACACATTAGAGGGAATAGGATAAAGATGGTAAAGGTAATGGGAAATGCGTCCTCTTTTAAAAATTAAGTAAGAAATCCGTAACAAATTTTAATACGAAGTAAGATAAATCCTTTTCCGATCCACGGACCAACTGCAAAGCTCAACTAGTTGAGCCCTAGGGGATTAGTAACGTTTTTTATTCTCTTCAGCTCGACCAATTGTATCTAACACTGAAATATAAGATGAATGCATAAATTCAATTACGCCAAGCATAATGAATTACTTTGAAACCATTCTCGTTTTACACATTCTACATTGTAAATCGAGTCAAAACTCTGCACTCCAAAAATTCACTCCACTGAACGTCATTATTATCCCAGGATTTTGCGTGAAGTTATCGAAATTAAGAAATATGTGAATTTCAATCTAGAAGATGGATATAAATTGTCGTCGACGTGGAATCCAGTGCTTGTGATATGCCGTCGAATACATCCACGGACATTGTTACTGTAATGTGTCTCAGCCTTTCCGAATGTGAAGATCAAATGTGGGTAGTTGATGAAACTGTTCGCAACTCGTGACCGCGTCTGATGTAACACGCGCCCAAACATCGAGTATAAATAAAAGGTAAACAAATGCCTTTAATTTTACAATATAAAATAATAAATTTCTGACAACTGACTCATAATAAATTACAGGTACAATTTATTTTTAAAGACTAGGTGTAAGCTATTGTCTTGAAAAGGGATTGAGGTTTGATACATGACGTTTAGTATTACAGTTAGTCTCCATACTGGTAGTTGGTCTATGAGCGGTCGAGGCGTGGGGAATTAGGCCAATTACATTTGAGTGTTCTTTTCCCCCCACTGCTCAACTAGTTAAGCCTTGCAGTTAGTTGGTCCATGGGTCAGAAACGGGTAAATCCGTAACCTCTGCCTTTTAGTCGCATCACTGTAACCGAATCAAATGAAATCAATCAAACAATAAAAAAAACAAATTAAATAATAAAATTATTATAATAATAATCAATATTAAAATCACATAATCGGTTGTCTTAGTTAGCACGGTAGGTCAAATAGTATTGTCACAAAAGTATTCGTTAATATTATAATAATGGTTATATGGTCACCCATGTACCAAATACACATAAATAGATCAGAAACTGTGCAAAGAAAATTTGTCGGTTACTTTTGTTTAAAATTTGGAAGTAATCAAACACTAAAATGTTACGAGGATAAATTAAAATTTTCGAACCTCAAAAGCTTAGAAGTGAGGCGTAAAATCAATTCCTTAAATGTATTGCATAAGATCTTGAATAACCATTTGGATGGGGATCTCTTGCGGCATCTCAATCTCAATCTCAATCTCAATCGCCCTGTACGTACCGAACAGCTGTTTGACATACCACGGGCTCGAAATAATGTTTCTTACAATAATCCATTTTATAGAATATGTCGTTATTATAACGACCTGAATGTCGAGTTTGACATATTCTATTTAAACAACGCCCGTTTTAAAATTCTGTTAGATAGACATTTTTCCTTTTAGATAGTTTATATATATATAGTTTCATTTTACCTATTTACCAATTAGTTAAAGTTGTGTATAACTGTAAGTGAATTTACGAACGTACAAATGTTATATAAAATATGTCTGTATGTTTGTAAATTTGTTGTTATACCTAATAAATAAAATACAAATAAAATAAAATAAATAACATTTGCTAATAGTATTATAAATCCAATCCAATTGATTCGAATCACGTTTATCAATGTTGCATATGAATTTTATGAATATCTTTCACATCTTTAGAACAGTGGCGCCATATAACAAAACTTTTAATAAGTAACCAATCGACGTTATCTTTATTGGAATTAAGATAAGTTTACTTCATTTACACCTTTGCTCTAAGAAGTTGATACACCTTCGTAATTTGCACTTTACGTGATTCAACATTACACCTGAAGTTGAATAATGTATACCACTAAGTAACCTTAAGTATAAAACAGCGAGCAATATATTTGCGAACAATTAAGCTGCGGTTTCGTATAAAGGGAAAATGATGACATCACTTGAAACATATGCCTTTATATGTGGAATGATATCCATTTCAAACAAATTAAAGTACCATAAAGCCAAGATGTGAAAGCCTAATTCCTAAAAGCTCGACCATAAAAGAAAGATAAGATGAGATGCGAATCATATTCTCAAATGAAAATTGCCTGCCGTTTACATTTAGGGCGAACGTGTTGCTATAACATTTTATGTAATAGTTTTATAAGCCCTTTTACATTTACCGCCGTATAGAAAGAGGACTTTTATATTTTTTAACATGTTTATCGTTTAACAGATTAAAATTAACGATTATAGCGACATGCTTCGTTAGTGTAACATGTAACATGACGTACTATATTACACCATTTGTACATTATATATTACACCATCCGCCTGTAAGTCTCGACCGCTGAATATAGGCCTCTCCCCAACGACCGCCATCACACACGGTCTTTTGCTCTTCTCATCCAGCCACATACATACAATATGAGCTATATGTTTATATTCATATCTTTTACTCTATGAAAAAAAAAGTGGCAGATGAGCATACAGTCCACCTGATCGTAAATAGATACTGTCGTCCATGGGCATCCGCGATATATGCCAACATCAGTCCAGAATGACAGATGTTGGCATGCCCTGGATGCGCTGCCTAACTTGCGAGATAAATACAGGAATGGATTTGGAGAATGGGGAGAATGGCTCGTACCACAGCGTTTCTTTCTACTTAAGTACGAATAACTAGCTCTGTTGTGAAGGAAAACATCATAAGAACACCCGCATGATATGGAATTTAAAAGAATCTGGAACATGTGTGTTCACCAATCTGCTCTGGGCCCGCTTAGTAAAATATGACCCGAAAGCTACTATCGATTTACTAGAAAAGGCCTGTGGCCTACAGTGGTACGTTTTAGGCTGATATTTTGTGATCTCATCAATCAACTCTAGTCAGACGAGTGCTAACTCCTACAATTTCTCCTGTACCTTAAATACAACGCTTGTATATGTAGCTAAATAATTATCTACGTGATGTGTCGGCTTTTGGTAAATCATTTACCGCTGAAAAGAAGACGACATTAAGATTTGGGTCAAACTAGTAATCCGCATCAGCGTTTAATTTCCCCTTATCATTCATCACTCGCCCGCCCCAGTACGTGTGATAAGGCGACACTAATGACTTAGTAACACTGCGTATAATACGCTGAGACTTTTGTAAGAACATATTCAGATGGTAAAAGTAAAACATCGTGTAACCGAGCGTTCACGCAATTAAAAACGTTTATTTGCTTTGTAAACTAGTTATTATACTGACTTTAAGGTTCGCATTCGTCGTTTTAACTGAATGAACATCTTTGTTTTACAAAGTTGTATTGGCGGTTAGCACCACCTAGTCGTCTATTGATTAAGTTTATAGTGACTTTTCATTTTCTTTTTATACCAATATATGAGTATATTGGTATGCTCCAAAATATATTTATTTTGTATATATTTTGGAGCATAGTGGTATTGGTATACTATTTGCAACTATTTGCAGAAGTAGAATATAACCTACATACATTATATTATAACATATATAGTGTATAGTGTACATATATATCCCCCAATGTACGTACTTGTTTCGGTAGTGAGTGAGATATGGCGGAGTCCATTCCCATCCTATCCTATACTATCCCTCCTTATTTTCCAACCTATTTTCCAAATCCATCTCTAAATTTCCAAATTAGGCAGCACAGCCGAGGTCGTGTCAACGTTTGTCACTCTGGACTAATGTTGGCACCTTTGACATTATCCACTTACTACCAGGTTGACCATGTGCTCGACTGCCACCATCTTTCAAGAAAGAGAAAGAAAAATAATTAGAAAGCACCTATTTAAATTATGTACCAATATGTAGAAATCAGCTCTTTCGGTAGAAAGGCTTTGGGCCTTTTAAAGTAACTTCTAACAGACTTTTAGTGTATTGGAAGTACTATATATATATCCTTTGAGCTACGTGCTAAAAGTGACTTACGGTATATTAATATTTTCCAACTGCGATTTCCCAGTTCCGTAAATTAACAATTATATTACTTTACCTTCTGCGAATTTCGTACATAACACTTAATAATTCCATTGAAACAAACGTTCTGGAAGCAAACGTCGATATGCCCGCGTTCGCTGTTTAATAAGGCCCACCTTAATCAAGAGTGACGGGAAAATAAACTTGGGAGGGCTCTCCTGAGGTTCCTAGAAATCTACACCGTTATTCTGATATAGTACACTCTCTGGCAGATTGTGTACATTTATTGTATCAAATTTAACAAATACTTCACCCTCTTTTTTTTCACATTGTATTTCTTTCGTGAATATCAACAAATTTTGTAGTATAATTTTTAAAATTCTGAAATTCTGCCCTCCTTCACAGAAACGCGTCTTTCTCACATCGCGTCGTTACACTTGCACCGATTTACACAGATGTAGATATGTAATAAGTAGTGGTTTGATTAACAGCTGTTAATAAATGTAGTGTTATCGTGGCGTTACCGTGCGTAGTAGCGTTCGTAGTAGCGCTAGTAGTAGCGCTCGTAGTAGCGTTCGTAGTAGCGTTCGTAGTAGCGTTCGTAGTAGTACCGTGGGGAAATTGTGAAGTTCGAAAGAAAATTTTAGAATACAAGTTGCTAATTGTAATGCTAGAAATTCTGTGTTGGGGGGTTATAGGTATTTTAATTGGACTGTAAAAGTACTGTAAAGTAAAAGATAAAAGTATCAGCCTTTTATTGTCCCATTGCAGGGCACAGGCCTCCCATAGTAAGTCACTTTTGGGCAGTAATCCACCATACGGTGGATGTGAATTGGTGTATATATACACATCGGATTATTTTTTATTTCTGGAGCATGCGATGCCTCACGATGTTTTGCTCTCACCGCCGAGCTAGTGACAATTTTTGAAAATCCGTACTTAAGTAGAAAATCAGTGGTATGGGCCGGGGATTTGAACTCATGATCACACGAATGTGGGTCGAGTATATGTTATCACCGCTCAGTCTGTATATCATAAAAATTCTATATCGTAGCGTAAGTGTAACAACCCACGAAGGCGAACACAAACTATCCAAATACCAAAACAAATATTTAAAACAAAACAAATGAACCAAATTAAAAGTAAATTAAATTAAATGACAAATTAAATGTTCTAAAGTAAAAGAAAACTTTATCAAAATTAATAAAGGATCAACATTGAAATATTTCTTATAACGACTAACCAGACTAAGTCGCAGACGAGAGTTCTTACTTATATTTTTAATTACATATAAGAAAAATATATTTTCAATTGTTCCTTTCAATGCAGAATTCTGTCCGCAAGATCTCAAAATATACCAATTTTCATATAGGTCTATATAGTGCTGTGTGTTGTCGGCCGGCTATAGAATAACACCATCCAATCTCTTTCCTTGGGTGTCGTAAAAGACGGCTAAGGGATAACAGAGCCACTACCACAAGCCCCGAGAAACTACACCACCTCTAAAAGAGTGAACTCGTCAACCCGCTTCGCCGCTTGGCGTGAAATTGCACGAGGAAATAAAAAAAATAATCAGAGGTAGATAGATGTACAGTATACATATACAGTATACATAGTGGACACTGTAAGGGCTAGTTGCATTGCAATATAGCTTTATGGTTCATTTTTGAGATGAACAATCTAAATATTTTTACCTACGTACTTTTACAAGTTACAATAAACACTTGAACAAGATATGACCTGATTTAATAATATTGCATAAAATACTTCCTTATTTCTACGCAGTGGTAACCCTAACATTTTCACTTACGCTCTCTCCTTACGGCGAACAAGATTCTCCCGGAGGCGGAGCTCAAGCCAATAAACACTTGACGAAGGTGCCTGTCAGAACCGCGGTCAGGGCGCGAAGCCGACTCACCATACACTATTAGTAACGGAAAAGTAGTCTGAGAAATATATTTGACATTTATCTTAGAAAAAGAAGTACTTATGTACGAGTATAATTTAATATTTACACACAATTAAAATAAAAATACTTATACTTCCCTTCATAAATAACAAATATGGTCTGTGGATGAGTTGTTAATGAACAGAATAATTTCATATTGCGTTTCGTTTATTTTCAAACGATCTACTTAAAAATAATATCATTCCATCCCTCAGCCTAAATATATTTACTGCTGGGTTTGATTCTCTCTATATACTTCTTCTTCATTCCTGCGCTGTTCTCATCCACATCCATTCTTCAATCCCCATGTCATTGAGCAACCTAAGAGATTAATTATGAAAGGTAGAGACAATCACAAGCCATTGCCTCTACACTTCTAAATATAGGCTGTGAGAGCCCAAGGCTCTGCACCATACACAATTTTCCGCTATTTTCTTCCATTCACCACCGACAAAGTTGTTCAACTGACATGACCGGAAACGAAATTGTCAATATGCTTGAAAAGCATATACTCCTGTTTGAGCCACTATCATCGTCGACCCCGTTTACAGTTACCCTGGTAGACTCTATTTGTTTATTGCAATGTAATCAGCCCTTTCAGTATCCACTGCAGGTCATGGTCCTCTTTATGCACATTAAAACGCAACGCTGGCCAAACTGGTTGGCTAGCGTACAGTATATTATGTATACTCTAAGAACTTTAAGATATACTTACAAACAGTAAAAAAAAAGATGTCAACGTAGAATGGTGGCTATGTTGCCATTTTTAACATAGATGACATCATAACATTGTGGCTATGTTCCCGTCTTTAACAAAATCTTTTAGTATTTTCTTTATATAATGCGTTCAAATCATATCAAATTGTAACATTAGTTTTGGTTGCGTCGACATGAAAACGTAAATGAAAAAATATTATTACGCTTGATGTGTTATCTTCTGTACAAGGAAACAACTATTTACCGTGAAAAATTCACACAGCTCTTTAACACTTAACAAAGTTAAGTACACACCTCGGCACCTGTGTCACAAGACTCATGAAGGCGCATTTTTCGAGTGGCTAGCAAACAAGTTGTTTGCGAACTCTCGTCAGGCAGGTTTCCTATCACGATGAAATAAAAGGAAGGACCTTAATAATTATAACAGTTAAATATATATTATAACAGTGCTAATATTCGTTGTGCATATCCTTAAATATGTTATATCAAGAGAGGATTGAAAAAAAGTCAAGAAAAAAAAATGGAAATAATATCAATATTACTGTTTCAATTATTTTTTTTAATTAACGCAATGACGCCGATGATGTCCATATACACACACACATATATATATATATATATATATATATATATTATTTGAACTCAGTTTAGTATTTAATTTTTCAAATAAAATAATTAATTAATGACACTATTCTTTGTTTTATAGGGAAGTAGGCGGATGAGCAAGATGTCCCACGTTATGGTAAGTGTGACCGCAGCCTATGACCTTGCAGCAGACCTGCAACACCAGGACGTATGCGCGTACGCCCGCCAACCTTGCAAAATCCTATTCACAGCTTTATGGAAGGAACCCCATATCGTAGCGTAATGGAAGGACCCCCTCAAGAAGCAGTTCGTTCCATCACGATATAAAATGTTTTTTGTACCGAACAGTACGCGACACCTCAGTATCGTGGAAATGCGGATACACGACACTTCTGTAATAGGAGGTGCGGTTGTAGAAATCCGAGGTGGGAATTATGTTGAACAATTCTTCAGAGCATTTCCCATTGTACAGGCGGTAGAACACGCAGAGAGACGCGCAACGTCTCTCCGGACGCTGATGGACTCTAAACCACCTGTCGACAATTCGAACAGTACGTCGTTGGATGGAGTCAAATGGGTTTAATTGATATTTCGGTGGTGTGAGGTGTGAGTGGGCGGACGAGCAAGCGGTCCCCCGTAATGGTAAGTATCTTGATGGTGAGCTACCAGTTTTTACAATAAGTTTTTTTCATAACTTATTATTCATTTCTAGTATATATTTTATTCTACACGCAGTTACATCTTACGAACCCCGCAAGGAGCGGGCGGCACGGCGCCCGGTCATTACCCTTTACTGGCAGTTACGAACGTTTGTTTTTTACAAGCAACACAGAGCAAATGTTTGTTTTTTACAAAATACCAAACAACTTTAAATGTTTGTAACTTCTGATTTATTTTATAAAATAATTTTATTTTTCATTAAAACAGTTTATAATATTTTAAATTAATTGACGTGTATCGGGTTTTTCATTATTACAGTGACACATTGTATACGCGCAGTTCAATGTCACAGCGGTACAATACTGTAAAGATTTAGTACCACTTTTTAAAGTAGTAAAAATATAAGCAGATGACCTATCCATTGGTTTTATATTAGTAGAAAGGCGGACGGTAAATCAGGGCGGGCGGGAAGTCGCGTCTTATCGCGGCGCCGCTACGACTCTCCGGAGGGCAAAAGAACGCCTTATATTTCAAGATATTTCTTCACCAGATACAATCGTCGCGCCATTATAAAACAAACAGTAAATTGGTTAGTTTCATAAAGCAGTTTTTTTAATTACTGTTCTATTTTCACTAAAAACGAATTAGAAACAATTAGAATTAGAATTAGTACTTCGTTGTTTTGGGGTATCACTATGAACATCATAAGAAACAAGAGTTCAGCAGTGGTTAAGATGACCACGACACCCTGGAAAGCAATAACCTAGACAAAGTTTGCTTCCGGCCGCGTAAATGTTCTTAATATGTTCATTGTTTATAGAAAGAAGGCGACAGATGAGCATACAGTTCATCTGGTGGTAAGTGGAGGTACTGTCGCCCAGCGACATCCGCGAAATATACCACATGTCCGGTGACTCTCGAAAGGCCATTAGGGCCACAAGAGTCTAGCCATACCGAAAAAAAAACGCGAAACATAACAAATATCAGTTGAGAATGACAAACGTTAGCATGCCTACCTTTGGAGATTTGGAAATTGAATTGGATAAGTTAGGAAAATTAGGATGGAATGGGCTCTCTCATATCTCACTCACTACCATGACCATGTCAATGAACTCAGAATCATAAACGGTATTCATGGATTCAGAATTCATAAAAAGTACTTACCCAGCCTGTATACAGAAAATATAACCTAAATAAATTTTATTGATCATCGCCGTAAAGTGAAAAGTCAATATTTTGTACTCTTCGTAGAGTACGCAGAAATGTTAATTTTCAGCATACCTCAGCTTACAGCGGTTAATTCTCGGGAACAACACAAAGCGACCGCTTAAAAGCACCGTTGTTTTTAATTAATTACCACCAGCAATTCTCTACATTGTGGAACAAAAATTTACTGTGAAAGAAACGGCCAAGGTTTAGGATAATACAAGACTACTTATGCTGCGCTACACACATCCCAGTCATCATAGCACCCTGATATATAGGTAGGTACATATAATCCTATGAAGGACGTCCCGATAGAATTCATCGATTGTCAGTTACTTTTTATGGTACAATTCTCACCTATTAAATATATACATGATTTGATTTTTTTAAGAGTTAACAATTTTAGTTCATAATAGGCCTTCTGGACGATTAATTATACTGTGAAATTTTATGGATTTCTCGTTGTTCCTGATCGTTTTGGGAGTGTATTGAAATTCGTTTGGGTGCAATTTTATTATAGTTCTAGAGGCTGTCGGTATAGTGATTCTACGTGTCTACGTTCTATTCTATATTACTATTCTAAAGAGACAGTGTTTTATTCTGTTGGTTTTTATGAGGACAAAAGGTAAATAGAAAAATTACTGAATCGATTTCTTTTAGTTTTAGGAAGCTGAAGTAAGTAGATGTACAGAAATCGTTAATCAAGTTAGCAAAGCCAGGTCGGATTGCTAGCCCTTGATAAAAGTAATTGGACAATAAAATTATTTTTCATAAAATACAACAATACTCGTATAATAAGATTGTCGGATCATTTAACTTCGCTGAACACTAGAAACCGTCCAAGAACGAATCAGGTGCACAAACAGTTTTGTAACCGTTTCGAAATAATAACCTCATAAGTTAACTAATAAGGGTTGAATCTAGTAACAAGGGTTGAGAGTTGAGTCTAATAAGTTATATAATGAAACAGTAAAAGGGTTGAATTTTTACATTGACTTAATATAAAAAAATGATGGTCTCTTTAGAAGCTGCATAATCCAAAACAGTACATACTTAGTTTTTAAATTTTTTGTTCGTATGTCTGTTTGTTTCAGCATCACGTAAAAATACTGAATGGATTTTGATCGGGTTTTAACTAATATACAGCTAAGTATCTAGAAGAAAAACGGGTATTTGCGTCATTTTGTTTAAGTGTTAATAAAATAGATAAATAGTAATCCGATTTATCCCCACTAGAATTTGCCAACCAGGTTTCTTTGATAAGAACGTATGATGTGTCTAGTCCCATATCGATATAAAAGACCTATCCAACGACACTTCATTCGATGAAATAAGTGACCTTCTCTTTATTTTCTCTTTAAGAGTGGAGGTGTCAATTTTCTTTATTCTGATTTCATAATAATAAATGCAGAAAGTTATAGAGCTGTACCATACAATCGAACGGACAGATAACAAAACAGTATTTTTCTTAACTTCGAAACCTTACAAATGAAAAACAATAACGAATCAGTGCAAATAAAGATACCACAAGAACTTATATCTAAAATTAGACCGACACGGCTTGGATTACAATAATTCCATTCCCTCTTTTATCTCGGTTCTTCACAGTATTCCCAAGAGCGAACAATTTAAAATATTTACTAATAAACAGCCAAGTAATCCGCTGGCCAATAAGAAGCGTCGGAAATCCGAGAGCTTTATACCACAATAGAGTAAGGAATAGAAGCTAAACGCAGCTGTATTTTTGACAATAAAATTACTTAAACTAGAGCAAATGCAGAATTAAACATCGATATAAAAAATGAACAGTTGTTTTGTACTTGTACTTATATCACCCTATAACATTCCACTGCAGGGCAAAGGCCTCTCTTAGTAAATCACTGGTGAGTTCCGGTTCGTAATCCACCACGCGGGCCCAGTGCTGTGAATCACATACTCCAGATTTTTTGTTGTATCTGGAGCATGGAAAACCCACAATATTGGATTTCCTCACAATATTTTCTCTCACCTCCGAGCTAGTGCTTCATAACTGCTTTATTTCACACTGCGGTTGTAGCATGACCTTAACAGTCTTATCAGTGAGCAGTGCATTTAAGATATTTGAGTGTAGATTTGATACTGTGTTTCATATTTATTGTGTGGGTACTCTCAGACGATACCTAATAACACTTGATAAGGGTGAAACGCTGTCCATTACACTAGCAAAGTTTATCTTGGCAGGAGTTTGCCTCAAGAAAATTCTCGTTTATTATTTAAGTACAGCCTTAAAGAGAGATTTTTTTTTTGGATAAAACCGGACCGGTTGATTTACAGCCCTTGTAAAAAATGGCACGGACACACAGAGGTTAACCACAAATTCAATACGTTAGCGGTTAAAAATAGAATCGAATAAAAAGTACACATTTAACCCATTTGTGTTCATGGAAGTGAGGTAAAAAATTTAGAAAAAAATATTTCTTTTTTTAATGAAAATTGTTGTATTCTAGATTCCTTAAAAATAAAAAAATAAGTACAGATTGACAAGTCAGTCCCTTCCCTTTATTTATGCAAAGTGTGGCAATCGATTTAATTAAACATACCAGCAGGCAGTCATCCCGTACATATGTATCGGCTCCACAACCGATGGAGTAGACGAGTCCTTGAAAGGAGCCTACTGGGAATATGGAACCGCAGTACAGGACGGCTATCGGCCAGATGTACCGACGATTATAAGCAGTTTGAGTGGAACACAATGCGAGGGTTAGATCCAGTAGTAAAAATACATGGGCTGTTGTATTGTATGATACCAACATAAGAATATGCTTATCTCTCAGGATTATTGAAGTAACAGATCACAAAAACCTCATCAATAAACTATTCCTTAGATTTACGGAATTTATTTATTAAATATTTATTAAAGTTCGTTTACAAATTGAAGAAGTTTATTTATTAACGTGAAAAAATATTTTACTGAACTATTTCATAAAAAACTTTCTTTTATTTCATAATATTGTTTAAGTTCTCGAATTATATTAGTTGCAATTAAATAACACAGGAGCCCTCACAATAATGATAAGTATTAATCTTCTATAGTGCACTATGAAGGAGCGTTTAAATCGCTGTATTCTAGCGTTATGACGTGTTTACGTGCCAGCGGTGTAACTAAGCCGCGTTTTAAAGAGCATTACACGCAATCCCCACTTAAATCGACGCTCTGTTCTGCTTTAAAATGGAAATTCAAGATAATGCGCGGATGAGAACGGATTACTTGACAGCAGCAAGGCAAAAAGCTAAATAAAAAATCTCTAGGGTATCGTTGCAATTATACAAGAAGAGACCGCGCAAACCCAACAGTAAACTTTAAAAGGCATAATTATGTTGAAGTGTTACACCGTTGTAGCACAATTTAGACAGGTGGACTCTCGACTCTCTGGAGACAATTAACTGAGAGCGGTACAATAAAAATTTGCATAAATTAATTAGTTTAAGAAAATACTACGGGAGAAAAACGTCTAAGGTAAATCTCGTCTTCGACAAAACAAGGTTAACCACCGCTAATGAGCACTCGTTAAGATAATAACTCACTCCTAAAAGGAAATTTTCCCCGTATAAATCAGCACCGTCTGCAAATCTGTCACATTCACCCACAGATATATAGATATGTATAGATAGTCGAACCTCGGCCGGTATAGCTGGTTTCCACTAAGTATTTGCGCATTTTCCAATTAGCTCAGCGATTAAGGCGCCAACTACACAAGCGAGTCTTTCGCGTCGATATTCTCGCCCGCGCCATTAAATTCAATGGTAACTATATGAGCTGTCGCCGAGCCGTCTACACGAGGCGGATATCGCCAACTACATGAGCGAGTCTCTCGCGTCGATATTCTCGCCCGTGCCAATAAATTCAGTGGTAACTATATGAGCTGTCGCCGAGCCGTCTACACAAGGCGGATATCGCCAACTACACGAGCGAGTCTCTCGTGGCGATGTTCTCGCCCGTGCCATTAAATTCAATGGTAACTATATGAGCTGTCGCCGAGCCGTCTACACAAGGCGGATATCGCCAACTACACGAGCGAGTCTCTCGTGGCGATGTTCTCGCCCCTGCCATTAAATTCAATGGTAACTATATGAGCTGTCGCCGAGCCGTCTACACGAGCCGGATATCGCCAAATACACGAGCGAGTCTCTCGCGGCGATATTCTTGCCCGTGCCATTAAATTCAATGGTAACTATATGAGCTGTCGCCGAGCCGTCTACACGAGGCAGATATCGCCAACTACACGAGCGAGTCTCTCGTGGCGATGTTCTCGCCCGTGCCATTAAATTCAATGGTAACTATATGAGCTGTCGCCGAGCCGTCAACACGAGGCGGATATCGCCAACTACACGAGCGAGTCTCTCGCGGCGATATTCTTGCCCGTGCCATTAAATTCAATGGTAACTATATGAGCTGTCGCCGAGCCGTCTACACGAGGCGGATATCGCCAACTACACGAGCGAGTCTCTCGTGGCGATGTTCTCGCCCGTGCCATTAAATTCAATGGTAACTATATGAGCTGTCGCCGAGCCGTCAACACGAGGCGGATATCGCCAACTACACCAGCCAGTCTCTCACGGCGATATTCTCGCCTGTGCTATGAATTTCAATAGTAACTACGAGTATATGAGTGTAGTTGGCGCCAAAGGAACCTTCGTTGTGAAGAAAGAGGTTCGAGAATTTAAAAAAACTAATACATGTAACGTGCACAACACCCAGTATTTCATATTGGGATCAGATAGAGCATATGAGTCAGGAAGTACAAGATAATATGGAATGGGAGGTTCGTTATAAGCTGATATATAGAGATTTACTATGAGCATGCATATACTAACTATAGTGTATTGTAAGACTATTATAAGGTTATTAAGATCTCACGAATTTAGATGCAACATATTAATAACATCATTTCCATCCCGAAATTAGGTACGTTATCAAAGAAAATAATTTCTATGAAATCTATATATTTACATATACATTACTAGCGACCCGCTCTCGGTTCGCTTCGGTTTGTGTCTTTTTTTTCATTTTTTTTGTTTCAATATTTCAAAATAAAATATAGCTTATATTAGACACGGATAATGTAGCTTCCTATTTGTGAAAAAATTTTTGAAATCGTTTCATTAGTTCCAGAAATTACCCCCAGCATACCCACAAACAAACACACAATTTTACCTCTTTATTATATTAGTAGATTACAATATCGGTTAATGAAAAAATGTCAACTATACCTACTCTTAGTGGCAGAGCCGTATAGACTCAAACACGACTAGATGGCTATTACGTTTTTGCAGAAAAAAATTTGTAGGGGAGAGTGCATGCTGCATTCCCACAGCTGCTGGGCGAACTCGACTGGCCACGTTACCCCTCTCTCACAGAAGACTACCTTGAAATGTACTGCATTTCTTACTGTATCGTACTGTAAGTGTAACTCTTACTGTAAGTGCAAAGATAGGCAGCGCATCCGGGGGCGTGCCAACGTTTGTCATTCTGGACTGATGTTGACATGTATTTCGGATCTCTATGGACGACAGTATCCACTTACCATCAGGTGCACTGTATGCTCATCTGTCGCCTTTTTTCTATGAAAAAAATAAATACCAAAAAGCAAAATGTTTCATTATAGAGGTAAGACGACGAGTTGCCCAGTCGGAAAGATACATACAATATACTTCCACCTACATACTTAAATAAAAAATAAAATGAAACTGTACGGGCTAATGCCAAAGGTCGGCAGAATATTGGTTGCTCTCTAGGGTTGCATTCTTTACCTTCGAGCATACGCGGCGTGTTATATTTGCCTGAATTGTGCGAGTTACCACTACGTCTGATTTACACAATGCGAGCTAGCGTACGAGTTCACGTTATCAATTAAAGTCGGATTTTTTATTCGAGTTAGGGATATAAAACATGTAGAACTGTCAAATAGAGTGAAATCTGTACGGAGCTGATATTTTATTGACAGTTCTCCATGTCACATCCCTGACTGGAATAAAAAATCCGAATATACTACTTATAGATCATTTTTTAATCTTAGGTGACTAAATTGACAAGTGCTAATGTTGCTAATTAATTTGCATAGTGTGGTGCTTATGGTTCCGGTTATTTGAATTGTAAAATTACAAATGTGTTTTTTTTTGTATATTGTGTGTATTGAGGGCATTAATTAATTAATTTGCTACATTCAATATATTCGCAGTTAAACTATTAAGTCATTACCTATCTTACACCGCAATTAATATTTGAAATTAACTTTTTTGCCAGATAATTATTTGTAATTGTAATGAATTATTCTATCGATTCCCACAAATTTGATCCAACACTACGCGATTTTGCAGAAAAACCTTATTTAAACAATATCGAATATGGTTTTATGATTAATTCAGATTGCTGGACATCGCTATTTTAAAAATGCCAAAACTAGCGACACATGAAATGTCACTTTAGTCTCCGGGATTAAAAAATGAACTTTACAACTATTATAATTGTGAAAACATTCATAAGTTTCTATCAATCGCGACCGAATGCAACATGGAGACATATGTCACGTATGCAACGTACTCGGGTCGAATGAACTGTCGACTTAGTACTAGATGATAAGAGTTAAAGATAGTGTTTTGGTATGGGAGCTAGGTACTTAAAATATTCTGTTTTAATTAATTCCTACTACATATTTTATAAATAACCAACAGTGAAAATACGAGTTTTATAACAATATAGTTTTTGCGCAACATAAAACAAACATTGTTTATGTTGCGCAGTACTTATGTCACAAATTATCTTGTTCGAAAATAAAAAATATAAGATAAATGATGTTCAAATTATGTAAGACGGATAGATTAAGTTGTGTACTTTATCCCAGTGTAGGAACACAGTGTTGATATGATGTAAGCAGAACAAACACGGTGTTTTATGTTGTCAGCAACTTGTGGCAAAGCGTGCCCGCACTTTACTCGCCAGTCGTCTCCTGCGTGTCCAACTGAAATATCCCGTTGCCGTCATCGTCACCAATAATGCCCTACTATCGTTCACTGCTGGACATGGGCCACCACATGCACAAGACAATGTACATGAGAAAAGGATGTATGGCTTTCAAACGCCACGCTGGACATTGGATGGCGCGCATGGGTTGGCATATACACTATTTTAAAGGTGATGTAGTTTCTCAGAGCTTGTGGTTGTGGGTTTTTTATCCCTTAGTCGCCTTTTACGACACCCACGGGAAGAGATGGGATGGTGGTATTCTAAAATCTGCCGACACCATACGGCTAGGATTAAATGTGTGCACTCAGATGTACACCATTACTTAATTGAAGCGATCAATTATTTATTATAATAATATCAAGCGCTATTGTAGTTTATTTACACCTTATGACGCTGTTGTTCAAAATGCTTAATTACCTCCACGATAATAACCCAGACCTGGTTTGAGCATGCGACAATTTGATGTAACACTACTACTACTCACTTCCACATACCTTCAACTGGTTAGTCAGCAGCTGGCGCTGTGTAAACCGGGCATTACTAATATTACTAACCGATAGGTGGGCTGTTTGACTATATGTCACCAAAACTAGAGATGGAGCACGCTCGTGTAAGCATGTCTAGACCTATTCGAGCGTTTGTGTAAAGATTCCACGTGGGTTACCTTGTTAACCGTGTAAAGACACCCATATAAAATAGGCATTTAGGCGTCACTTTATTCTTTTCCCGACGTTATCTAGCCTTGCTAAAGTTCAACGTCCCATTTATATTACATTTTGGATCCACAGAGTGGTAAATCTGGATCACTCTCATATTACTTTCTCCTGTCGCAAGATACACGGTATTTTATTTACGTACGATTTCGTTGGTGACTCAAGGCAATTGACGTCATGGAAAACCTTTAGCCTAATGAATATAATACTTGTAAAAGCTTACTCTGGTGTAGGAGGAAATAGAAATGGAACTAAAAGTATTGCCAAACACAATCCTATATTAGATAACCACTCAGAATTACCACTATAATTAATTACTATAATTGAGTGTGACAAAAAAAAATTTAAATACGCCTTTATATATGGCCGTTAAATTTCACAACTAATACTTCGTACTAAACAATGCACAATACAGTATGCATGAGCAGACACATATCCAGCTGTGGATACTAAAAGGGCTAGATAGAGCTGGTTCCCATTAGGTCAGACCGACAGTTTTGTCGTTGGCCGGCTGTCGGATCTTGCTGTTCACACTATATGTCGCGCCTACACTTTTATCGTTGGCCGGCTTGTCAAGGCAACGGCAATACAATACAAAATACAAAGTTGTGTGCGAATAATATCCAAACTGACAGTTAAATCGTGGCAGAACGTCCGGTAAATGTGTCGTCGCCGATAGTTTTATCGGATCTCACTAATGTGAATAGTGCTATTAAAATACATACGTCAATATACATCCGACACATTTGTCGTCCCGATAAATGTATCGGTCCGACCTAATGTGAACCAGCTCTAGGGTTATAAATAGATTTGAACAATAATATCGAATTAAAGTTTTGATGACATCAAGTCGAATTGAAACGATATAGGGATAAAATAAATTGCTTATCCCACTTCGCTCTTGATTCCCCATTCTCCTCGAAAAATAATAATTTGGAACTGTAATGGGATGAGAAATTTTTTTAATTCCGTGATACTGTTTAATCCCCATATCTACCACAGGCCTTTTTCGAAATCGTCTTTAAAAGGCAAGCAAGCGACCATTCGAGGCAGCAAGCAAGGCAGTCATTCGAGACTGACAAATGCATGTGTCGTAGATATCCACATATTCACTTACCACCACCAGATGAACTACCTGCTCGTCTGCCATTTTCTTTCTACAAAGAAAAGTACACCTACCTACACGTACTATACCATAAATTGTATGTACACAACACGTTTCCAATTTTCCATTGTGCTATCAAAATCGAGTGACGGGGGATTCAGTCAGGCACCCATTTACCCGTTACTCAGATCCAACGAACAAACTACATTCATATTGAAATGTATTCAACGGCTTTTATTATTCAACGACCGAAGACTTTCCGCTACCAGAGTTCGCTTTTTCCTGTCCATTGTTGTATTTTTTTTTCAAATGCGCTCGAAAGATAATTCTTTTTCAAGTTTAATGTAAAAATTGTGTTTCTTTTTCAGTCAGCACATTACATCCAGTTATTTATTTCTTTAATAAGATGGGACTTTGAGCCTTTTTCTTCTTTATGGAAGGAGATAACAGATGATCAGACAAACCACCTGGGATAAGTGGATAATGTCGCCCATTGAAATCCGCAATATATATGCCAACATCAGTTCAGAAAGATTTAAAAGTATGGTTAAGAAGGATAGAGAACAGAAAGTATAACGGCAAGAGGAATTTTCCTCACTCCATTACACTCTGCATCCTTCCTTCTATTCCATCATCGCCTGTTTGTTCGTTCTCGGTCCGATTTCGGTCTGGTAAAATATTCTTTAAATAAGAAACAAACTTCTGTTTAAAATGAAAATGTTATCTCGTAAATTTGACGCTGTTGGTTTGAATTTTGACATGGTAATTTTGACATGATTAACGCTAGATACCTACCTCTAGATAGGGAAATCATCTGTGTCAATTGAATATTTTATACATTCTCATAAATAATTTGTAATTGTAGTTATAAATGGGACTATTCTGTTCCCTTTTTTTAATTATAATATCTGCAAAATTTGTACTATAGGAACGAGTACGATCTAGTTAAAACTTGTTTACTTGTTTGTATTTATGTTTTCTAAATTATCAAACAGCCAATTTTTCAGTCAATATTGCAAATATTTTCTCCTCACTGCTGCGTTCGCGCAAATACAGTTCTAGAATCGGTGGTTCTGATTGGAGAATTACTAAAACTCTTGTAAACATTCACAATACTTTTCGGGATCTCAGAAAGCTGATAAAAATATAAATCAGCGCCGGTGGTAAGTCACTTATCAAGAGGTTCACTTGCGTTATTGCCACGTATCTTACAAAAAGATATTATGTATCGTAATACCAGGTTGAGAAGCGTCATATGGCATCTCATTTATGTGATAATACCAAAGTAATGATTGATGGAAACCAGAGCCCGGTAAAAGGAATTTATAAAGCTTCCAGTGTTGGAATTAACCTTGATGCCTATTACGTCAGGATAGGAATGATTGATGACGTCCTCGGCGCAGAATGGAAGCCATACAACACCCATACAAAACGACGTACAAAGCTGCGGCTTTGTTGCGATTATTGCTTATGTAGAAAAACGTCATGTTCGCTATTGTGACTTTTTAGAGTTACGCTTTTATTTATTACGGCCCGTAGGTGGGACGTGGCAGGCGTAACACATGTGTTTACGGTACAGTTGGTCCATTAATCATTTCATAGAAGAGAAACGTTTATTAGATTGTTTGAAGCGTCATTTCAGACTAGTCTTTTAATTATTTTAAAGGTAATATATGTATTTTAACATGATTCTACATGAGTACAGTTAATTCAGTAAACAGGATATCACCGAACCTTTCCCGAAGCCATGGACCGCGAAACAGGTTATATTATATAATATTAATATGTAAATAGGTTTAAAATGACTGTATTATTTTTATAATGTGCGGTTTTTTTTAGTATATCCATACATTGTTTTATTAGTGATGAATCAAAAATCACAAAATTTAACAAGTTTTCTTCAGAAAAATATCTGTTAAAAAGTGTATTTTTTATAGAAAAAAGGTGGCTGACGAGCATACAATCCACCTGATGGTAAGTGGATACTGTCGACCATAGACATCCGCGATACATGCCAACATCAGTCCAGAATGAGAAATGTTGGCACGCCCCCGGATGTGCTGCCTACCTTTGCAGATTAGGAAATGGATTGGGGGAAAGGGTTGGGGGAAAATGTAGAGGGATAGGAAAGGATGGGATGGGAATGGGCTCTGGCATATCTCACTCACTACCGAACCACGTACGTACATTCGCGAAATATTTACGTTAAAGTGGGAAATGCAGTGCATTTCAAGGTAGTACTAAGATAAGATACAAAGTACGTAATACAAGGAAGTTGTATTCTAGTGAATGTGAGCCCCAGGTAAGCGGCCTTCTTCGTCGGAGCTTCCAGTGGAAGTTATGGATGAAACTTGTGGATGAACTTTTAAGTAAAACAAAGTAAATAATATTATTTCCTATATTTTATTTTCGCTTAAAACAACGTCAATAATATGTACATGCCTACCACGATCACAAGATCATTAAAAAGTAATAGAACCTAAGGTCAATTGCTTCCAAGACAACGTCAGTGTTATAGATCTTCCTCTAAGTCATTTCACCGCCCGTTGGTTACCTGAACGAGATTGCTTTTTGCGATAACGCCACCTGTTGTTTCTGTATAATATGTTATTACCTATATCGTGGAATAATATTAACATAATAAGCTATCCAGCTTAATAAATCCACTAAGACTATTTCATACAAAATGATTCCTTGTTGAACGATTCCAAACCTCTACGTGTGATCATCGAAGGAAATCCGAAACATAATGGAAGATCAAACAAACTTATCTGTAAGTGATGTTCGATTATCATTATATGAGTACTAGCAAAACCCCGCAGACGTTGTCCGCCATAGAAGTTGATGTCCTGCAGCGCCATCTAGTGGCGAGTTACAACAAAGTCGATAGCTCGAAAATACTCTCCGTGCTCAAATACCATATATACCAATTTTAATGACGATCGGTTGAACGGTATAGAAATTGATGTGCTGCAGCGCCATCTAGTGGCGAGTTACAACAAAGTCAATAGCACAAAAACCTTCTCCATGAAAAAATATTATACATATATGTGCCAACTTTCATTATGATCGGTCAAACGGTGTCGAAGTCTATTAACATCAGATATACCGACATCCACTTTTATATCAGGAATTTAATCTATCTATATATATAGATAGATTAAATTATATATATAGATAGTATAATTCCTACGATTTTCGATTTTGTTTAATCTTCCTTCATCATACCCTCGTAGGTACTTAAACATACTGCTTGACATACAATACATTATTTCGGAAAACTACAAAATGTGGCACACGCGCGTAAACAAGTAAAATTAGGTTAGTAGCACTAATTAGGCCCCTTGATGTAATATTCACGAATACACAAACATTTCTACTAATACGAGTATGTTACGGCTAATGTTAGAATCGTGACTAAACCTAAGTTTACCTGGGTTAATTTAATATTACCCAAAATCTATGGGTAAAGTCCGAAACACAATTGAAATAAACTGTTGTTCGGCGGGAACTCGAGAAGTGAATTCGGATGATGTGCCTCTTGACCTATACAAGATTTATATGAGTGGCGCGTGAAATAATAGGCCGGGAGAATGTTTTTTCGTAGGTATGAAGTTGTAATTATATTCTCTTTGGTTGTTTTATTTGTATCTGGCTGGTTGTAATACCATTAAAAGTTGACGTCCAAAAAAAATATTAAAAAACTATTTTCCGCCACAATCCCATTGTTTTCCATTGTGAAAATGTGCGAAAGTAACGAATAAATTCGCTACATTTTGAAATTTTAAAGGTAATAAACAAAAAAGGTAAAAATGCTCCACAAGTCGCAAAAAAAATTGTGCCGGATCTAATGCGGTATCGGTAAAATTGTGCCGGATCTAATGCGGTATCGGTAAGGGTAGCATAAAGTTGGTTCAAGCGTTTTCAGTCGGGAAATTTTAACGTGTAAGATGCAGCTCGCTCTGGTCGCCCGGTTATAGATAAAGTCAATGCCATCTGTGAAAAAGTGGAGCAAGATGGACACATCAGTAGTTATGACATTGCTGAGGAAATGGGTATTGATCACAAAAGAGTTTAAGTCATTTGGTACTTTGATACAGTCTGGGTACCAGAAAAAGCTCGATATTTGGGTGCCACATGATCTTCCGGAAAGAAGTCTTATAAACAGTGTTTCCATTTGAGATTCTCTGTTAAAACGAAACCGAACCATTTTTGAAACAATTGATCATGGGTGACGAGAAATGGATCATATAAGAACGTGAGAAAAAGATCGTGTTGAAAGGTACTCCGCGGACAGGCTCTACAAACAGTGGCGAATCCCGGCTTAACGCGAAACAAGGTGATGTTGTGTGTATGGTGGGATTGGAAAGGTATCGTTCATTATGAGCTTTTACCGCCGGAGGAAACTATTGATTCTGAACTCTACTGCCAGCAACTAATGAGATTAAAGTAAGCAATTGAGACAAAACTAAATAAAAAATAATAAATCAATAAAAAATAGAACTATCCCTTCTGCTATATACACTGGATCGCAAAAATTCCGGGTCGCTAATAAATGGCGTGATAGTTTCTTAAATACATAAGACTAATTTGCGAAACTATAGTATATTGTAGATGACTGATTAATATATATATAAAAATATGTAACACGTTCTATACACTATATAACTTTAATTAAATACTAAAAAATAAGAAAATTTCGCTTCTAACTTATGACAACAAAAATACACTTCGCAGTAAATCTTAAAAAATAAAAGTTTTTTTGTCAATTTAATATTTTGTATTTCCTCCACGAGCCCGTATCACTTCAATAAGACGATGTAGCATGCTGTAAACCAAATTTTTAATACGATTTTGGTCTATGTTTGCCCATTCTTCCACTAGAGCATTCTTTAACTCGTGTAAGGTAACGGGAGCAGGAGAGCGTTGTCTCACGCATCTCCCGAGCTCGTCCCATGCATGTTCTATGGGATTTGAGTCTGGACTGGGAGCTGGCCACTCCATGCAGGTAATACCGACGTCTTGAATATACATATTGACCAAATGAGCAGTATGTGGTCGCGCATTATCGTGCATAAGAATGGAAATTGCACCCATATTCACTAAGAATGGACCAGCATGCTCATTTAAAATCTCTCCTACGTATCTGACAGCAGTCAGTGAACCGTTTTCTATGATCACTAACTCCGTGCGATCCTCTGAAGATATCCCAGCCCAAACCATTATTGATCCTCCACCGAATGGCACCTTTTCTTCAAAACACGCTTCTCCTGGCCGTCTAAATACTCTTCGTCTCCCGTCGTGCGTAAATAAACAAAATCTGGACTCATCGGAAAACATAACCTTGGACCAATCTTCATCTGTCCATCGGATGTGTTCTCGAGCAAACCGTAACCTGGCAACTCGATGTTCTCTGAGCAGTTTGGGGCCGTTTGCTGGTCTATAAGGCTTTATATCAGCTTCACGAAGACGTCGCAGAATCGTATTAGAGCTCACATTGTTGTGGTGAATTTCTTGAAGACTGTTTCGGACCTGAACAGCCGTGAGATGTCGATTTCTTAACATAGTGCTCACGATGAATCGGTCTTCTCGTGTAGTTGTGCACCTTGGTCTGCCATTTCCTGGTCTCCTGATGTTCATGCCGGTCTCTTGAAATCGCTGGAGTACTCTTTGGACCGTTGATAAAGATACTCCTACAGTTCTAGCAGTGCTACGCTGACGTCTTCCTTCTTGTACCATGGTAATAATCCGTGTACATTCTTCAGGTGATAACGACATGATATTGCATTGAATACTCTGATCAATCCAAGGAACCATTTATAATGACAGCTCCGTTTGAAACAAAAGCAGAAAAAATATTCTTTTCCTAATTTTAAATTTTGAAATTTTTCAAAATGCAGAATTTTTTTTTTTAAATCTGTAACTTGTACAAATGAAACCTCTTTAGATATTTAGAACTAGCATTAGTAACCTCCTTACTACATATTATTTATTCGAGCGATCTAGGTATATAATTTATGTAGATATCACGGTTTTTATTAGCGACCCGAAATTTTTGCAATCCAGTTTATATCAAGTTTAACGTATCGGTCACACGGGATCGCTGTTCGTTGGTATATGAGAACCATTAAAAATATGGAGATCAGCTGTTAAGCCGCGCGATCGCGCGCTGCACCCACTGAACACTTTTGCAATGGCGTGCATCTCATATAAATACTAAGCGATGCTTACCATTTAACTACGCACATCAAGGGACTAGAGCCACTGCATGAGCGCTCATCAGATGGCAAGGCCTTTCCGCGCGACTTGGTCACACCCAAATAGGATGCGACTTTACTTGAGACTTCACAGATCAACACCGGACTTAACACCTAAGTCGCCGCTTGCGTCTAGTTGCTCCTCATTGGACTTTCCAAAAGCTGAATCCACCCGGTGAGCTTGATCGCGCGGGCGGCGTAAAAATAGGACTCTAACAGGACTAAAGAAACTGCAACCCAACTGGGAAACCACCCCAGGGACCTGCCCGGGCAGTAAAGAAACCTCCGTAGGTGGGCGCAGAGCCCTGGAGTGGAACTCCGCCTCTCGTGAGGGGGTGTGAGACGGCTCCGAACGCCATTTAACTAATACCTATGCTAGCATGGGCGAAGTTGTGGGCGATCGCCAGTGTTGTTCTGCTCCTCACATTTTCCAGTCAATTACAAACAATTTTGTACCTGCATACCTGCATAGGCTGTATAGAGCCACTACCGTTTATCAAGTTTCCAAATTCAGTCGTTTAGAAATGGAGAGACTCGAGCTGGTTTTGTTTGCTAGGTATCTATTATGCTAACTTATAAACGAAACTAATTATAACTTCTGATAAATTACTAACAAGCCCTAGGTATCTATAATTTTAAGCACTGAAACACCTGGTGTGTCAACGGTAAGTTATATGTAGATTCAAATTCGTTCGAATATATTCGTTCAAATTTCGCTATTTTGAGAGAAAGCCACTTACCATTAGGTGAACTGTCTGCCTGTCTACCACCCATCCAATAAAGAATATTAACTACGCTCATATTTTAAAGTAAATTAAGGACAAATGTCTGTAACTAGCGGTCGGTATCTACTCGGTTTCATTCAAAAGAACCATTAATTTTGCTCATATTATCTGCTCTATGTAATCTGCTAAATTTTCTAAACTTTGCAATCGTTTTTTTTTTTTTGTAAATATAGCACATGTAAATATAAAACAAACGTCATCAACTATTCAGTTACATTGATGTTCACGTTCCAAATATAGTCTTTATATTTTTGATTTTATCTTGAACTGTAAATACTTGTACTAATACAAGTACTTATACTTGTCTTGTACTTTTATATTTTTTTTATCTTGATCTTGAATGAAGTTGAGTTTTTGTCTGATTGTTGTAAAAATTGTGTATTAAGCGTTTTGAGGGTTTAATAGTGATAGTTTATTAAACCTCAAAGTGTTTATCGTGCGTGGCGTTTGTGATAATCAAAGAAAAGCATGAGACTGAGTCTTTCGTGTCCTTCCAAGGAATCCAACTGTCCTCAGTAAACCTACTATCCCTTTACTGAGCGACGCCATATTTATTTGAAATTCTTTTACACGTGACTTTGGCAATATAATCGTCGCGCTTGAGACGACGACTGACAGAAGAATAAAAAAGAAATATTGGTGTAAATTTTACAACAAGTGAAACATTTATATAATTATGTTTAAGATAGTTTTATGTTTCAAAAGAAAAATAAAATGCAAAAATTCTTACAATCCTGGAGTAAATACAATCCTGGGTAGTAAATCCTGGGTAGTAAATCCTGGGTAGTAAATCCTGGGTAGTAAATCCTGGGTAGTAAATACTGATGTTTACATCAGTATTTATTTATTATATTTATTCTTTGGAAATAAATACTGATGTAAACCGAAAGAAAATTGGTCGAATATAATGTTCTTGGGCCTGATATTGATGAATGGAACTGATGAAGATTTGACGTTGTTTTGAACTTTAACAAGACCAAAGTCTCCTTGAACATGTATTTGTGGAACCGGTGAAGGCTAGTGTTGCTCTTTATATGTCGTACTGGCGGGTCCGCCCGCGTGAAATTAGGATTAATACGGTTTTGGAATAAAAATTAACATCTATTTCTAACGTAGAAAATTAAAATTTCGAAAAATGCTGCTAAAGGTATTCGTATTATTATCAAAGGACAGTCAAAATACCAATTTTCACTTCACTTTCACCGTTGTTAAGAAGATATTGATTTTCATATGAAAACAGCCTACATAAAAAAATTATGAAACATTAGTGTATTTATTTCCAAAGGAGAATATGAATACCAATTTTCACTTCCCTAGCATCTTGAGATATGGAGAATTTGACTCAATCCCTTCACCCTTTCTCTCTCGAACCCTTTAAATTAGAAATTTTCAAAATTCCCTTTTTAGTTAGCTTCTACGTCATAGAACTACTCTCTAAATTTCTGCGTCTCACAGTTTAAGAATGAATCGGTCAGTCAATCAAGACATATTTTGTTTGTTTAAAGGTAAGATAGGGATATTAAAAGGTAATTCTTTACAGACCCCATTCCATGTATGTTATAAAGACTAAACGGTCGGCCAATAAATCTTCCTGTACGTCATCCGCAATATGTTGTGTCGCTATATATTTTCCTGTGCGACGAGTTAATCCATAAATCAAGTCAGGGACACACCTCTCCGACAGTCGGCCAGACATCTATGGATCTTCAAATCTATTTACTATAGAAAATGGGGGTGGAATTCCAAGTCGCATTTGCTTTGAAATTTGTAATCTAACCACCAATTATCTTTAAAATATTTAACTTTTGGAATATTTAATAATTTTAGGTTTCAATAACCACTCCTTGTTACATTGCTCGTGGATGTTACTATAAGGCCCGATCAGAATATCAGCGTTGTGGTTCATTTCCTTTTTTCCACAGTTTTTATGCTGAGCTAAAGCTTTTCATTCTGTCATTCTAAAGCTTTTGTCGCGGCGACACACAATTCGCACACTCTTTTCTGTTTACGCACACTTATTGCTTTGTTATTATAATACTTCCTGTGTTTTGTGTTTGTGTTGGGATAAACAATATAAATTATTTCTTTCTTTCTTTATAATTGGAAGAAGGAAATATACAGCAATATTTCATAAATTCAATTGACGGAGGGAAGATAAAAGACCTACTACTATAATTGGATTTTACTGCTACTACTACTTTACTTGGAAATTACTAGGAGGGGAAGGATGCACGGTGCAATACAACAGCCGCTGGGCGCACTCGATTGTCCTGTTATCCCTCTCTCACAAAATACTACCTTGAAATGTACTGCATTTCCCACTATATCCTATTCCAAAATGTACATACGTATTTCGATAGTGAGTGAGATATGTCACAGCCCATTACCATCTCATCCTATCCTATCCCTCCCCATTTTCGCAACCCTTTCTCTGAATCAATTCCTACATCTCAAAAGGTAGGCAGTCCATCCGGGGCCGTGCCAGCATTTGTCATTGTACAAGTATTGTATTATAACATTTGAGATTTTCTCGTTTTTCACACATATTTATCTATTGAAACGGGTCTTATATCTATTAAATATCTATCTATCTATTATTATTTATCTATTATCTAATTAAATAGATAGGTATTGTGTTCACAACATCATAATAATAGACTAATATTCGTAATAGTTAAACATAATAGGCTAAGTTCATAACGTCAATAATAACGTCAATGGTTATAATGTCAAAAGAGTTCCATTTTAATTTAATAAATGGATATACAAAACGTATATAATGCCTTTTATTATATTTCGATCAACTAGCAAGTCATATTATATTAATTTATTTATTGAAAATAAATTTAGAAATCGTAATTTATAAACGTCGTTATTTACAAATTTACATTACCAACTGTTCAAAAGAAACTTTAAAGGCAATGTTTTTGCTTGTCTTAGAGCAAATTATATTATTATACCTACGAGGAGCGTTTGCTAGGAATTGCAATTGCTCAGTGTTTTTAATCCCACACGACATTTGCAAGATTAGAGCCAATCCCACGGGATCCAGTACAGGTTTATAAAATTTTATGGTATGACATAAAAAAACGTTTATTTAGTAAATCGCATTGTGCAATGATGTTTAAATAATTACAATATAATATTATTCGGGAATAATATTTATTTGGTCTTCATTTTATCTCGTGTTTAGTGACAAACGTATGTGGACTTCATTTTAATCCATTTTGCAGCCATAATCTCTCGTAACAGAACTATAAATTATCTACGAACGTGAATAAACTTTTACAATAATGTAATGAATCTTATTACGAGTGAAATAGTTCCACAATTAAAAGTAAATGGAACAGTTGTGAAGGTACACCTCGTTCGTTGTTTTAGCCTGTTTTAAAAAGAAATGAAAAATAAAATCGTACATAATGGAGATGTAGTTTTTGGCGAAATCCAGTGTTTCATGAGCTCCGGATGGGTAGATTTTTTGAAAATCTTCCAAAAACTGTAACGAATATAGTCGCTCACCTTCAATCCTGTCGGCTGCTGGAAATATTAGAAACGTTCCTTTGGGTGGTCTGATATACTTAGGTCGTTTGATTCATACGAGTGGGAGTTCCGCTCGGGCAGCGAGTGAGCGACAACCTTGTAACAGTGCTTTTAAACTTGTAATCGTAGCGCCTCATAATTATTAATTGTTCACGCCTGAACTACAAATCTAGTCTACTAGTTTATATAAAATTTTACTAATTGTTCAATTTAAATTTAAATTTAAATTTAAATTTGTGGTTCAGGTGTGAACAATTCACAATTATGACGCGCCACGATCGACGTCTACAAGTAGAGTCAGCCTGTCACTCGAACGCCGTCCGATCGCACCACCCACTCCCACTTGTCCGTCTCGCCCCACGCGTCACCTGATCAAGGAGCGAGTGAAGTTGGCGCGAATTACGTCATCACATCACGCCGACATGTACGTGAGTGAGATGTATGGCTATAAATGCCACGCTGGCTAAGCAGGTTCGCAAGTTCACTCTTTTCAAGGTGGTATAGTTCAGGGCTTGCAGTAGCGACTTTGTCGCCCTTTACGATACTTACCTGCGGGAAGAGGGATTCTAAAGCCGGCCGACACCACACAGTCAAGGTGTTTAGTGTTGTAAAAAAGAAGATTCTATATTGGCACAATGTGCTAATTGCACTAATGGAATATAAGAAAAAAGAACAATTGAACAAAATGGAATCTGTCCTAATGTCAGTTTAAAACCTACAACGAAGTACTTAACAATAATATTCTGATAAACAATATAATACAAACTAAAGCGACGCATATTTTCACTGAAGTGACGCGAATGAAACTCACTTTTTGAGCGGAAAACTCATTCTGGACCCCACTGACCGTTATGAAGGGTCAAATAGGTCTACAAATTACTCGATACAGGTTTCCCTTTTGATTAACTTTACAAGAAGCACTTCAGAATTTAATCAAACAAAATTGGATACATCCAACATAACAAGTTTATTTTTATACAAAAAAATATAACGTAATGAAGTTGTCAAATACTTGTTTGTACATAGAATATTAACAAAAATTCGTTGCTGTGTAAGACTACTAGTGATACAAAGGCTAAAAATTTTTTTTTGGATTTTCTTTCAGTTTGTCTCAATCACGCAAAAATCGCTGGACAAATTTTAATCAAACTTGGCATAATTATACCTATTCTAGGTTAACATTTAGGGATCTGTAATAGGGTTCCCACGGGAATCATTAACATCAGTCTTCACATAAAAACAACTGAATGGATTTTAATGAACCTTAGTAGGTACCGTGATAGTTTATGTCCTGGATCAACGTGTAGGATTATCCAGAAATTATCCACTTTATATGTGAGAGACTCTCATTAACTTTATAATAATTTCATATTAGGAATATGAAAATATCAAATAGTGTTAATCTCCCCTATTCGATAGGATGGGGTGCTATCGTATTATGGGAAGGTATAGAATAGAATTTATTCGAAAGAGATATGGAAATGACATGACATGGAACAGGCTAGAATTAAAGTGGATGGGATAGGTTAAGATATTATTAATAGGATGAAGTCGATGCGAATGAATGTATGCGAGCTAGTTACAAACAGTATGGTATTAAAAGTAAGTAACTAATCCAAACAAATACGCGGTAAAGTAATAACATTTCGCTTTGGTCGCGATAAGCTATCGATGAAAATGACTTCTGAAGACTTCGATTTTCGGCGAGAAATTTTTGGCAAATCGTAGTCATCATAGTCGTTTCGTATCTCGGAAGATTTGGGTGAACACAATACAAATAAAACACAGTAAGGAATTTCTCAAACATAAGAAGAAATGCTCCTCTCTCATAAACTACGCTACGATATGGGGTTCTTCGAGAAAGCTGTATAGGATTTTGCAAGGTCGGCGGCGTACTCGAATACCTCCTGGTGTTGCAGGTGCGCATGGGTGGCGGTAACACTTACCATCATTTGGGACCGCTCGCTCGTCCACATACTTTCCAATAAATTTAAAAAAAACGCGCAGCTTGCAACAAGCCCTTTCAGTATCCCCTCACAGACATTGTCGGTACATAACATTATAACAAACTAATTATAGGTTATTCTATATTGTTTGCTGACTTGATTAAAGGTCGCTGTTATCCATTAAAAGAATCGCAACTAGTTTCCGCTAGGATACTGTGCGAGACGCACCACCTTCTTTCACATAGTTTCACTTTTTATGCTTTATATATAGGTTTGTTCGTTTTTTATTTTACTTATTAGATACATTTCTATCTTATCGATTACAGATACCCTACTGTTATATTATACTATATATATACTATATTACGGTTACGGTCGCCGATTTTTGAGGGGAGAGGAAAAATTAGCGAGATAACATTAACTTTTATTGCACGCCGTCCGTCTACGACAAAATTCTGGGGTGACGCAAATGACCCTGGCGACGTGCTCTTTTTATCTCTTTGAGGGAAATGTTTATAAGCCAAAGATTTTTTCAAGAAACAACAAAATCATTCGCTCACTTTTTATAAGTTCGGTAACACGGCCTAAGTTTAGTAAGGGAGGAATGAAATCAACTTGAAGAATAATTGAAGGTTTTGTTTGGGTCTTTAAAAACCCTAGTTACTAATTGGCATTGTACAGTTTACTTTTACTCTACTTGCTTTTGCCCACGGCTTAGTTCGCGTGCAAAAGCAAGAATATTAGGCATAAATGAGTATTATTCCACAGGAACTATGCCACAGATTTTGCTCCCTCTGTCCTTTTCGTAGTCTCCGTTAAGATCAGCTCGATTCGTTTATCTTTTGATGAAACAAACAGACATCATTTCATTTTTATATATTATCTCTACAGTTCAGATTTCTTTTAACTTTATGTTCGCAAATAACTTTTATGCATTTTATCCTTGTATGTTTTCAAATGCATTAATATTAATTAATGAAGAAATATATGTTGGATTGCCTAATTGAAATAATTTCAGAAATGATTGAAACAATTTTTATGAATTGCTTAAATATGCTTTACAGTCACTTTTAATGCCTACTACACATTTTCCACATTCCACATTCCACACACACACATTTTCCCTACTACGCATGAATCTAACGTTATCTGGACGAGTACGCCAAGATATTGAACTATAAGAAAAGGGCGATCATAATAGACAAGCAAAGGCAATATTGCAATATAGCGTTTGAGATTTTCGTGTTTTTTTACACATATTTATCTAGTTATTCAGTCAGCCGACTCGTTTCAACCGTTGAGACCCGTTTCAATACATAAATATTGCAACATTGCTGTCTTGTAATGCCCCTAATGCTCTATAAAAGATGATAAAATATATAAGCTTTTTATCCACGCAAAGTAGCACTAATTTGTCATTATTTTTATTCAAAATGTTATACAAACCCTTTAATACCAAATAATAAATATTGTATGAATAATGCCGATAATGCCGATGCAAAAACTTTATTGGTCAAATTAAGGACTCGCCTCGAATTTACTCCCATATTTGTAACATATTATGTTAATCATCCGTATTCGGTTTTATTGCTTTTAATGTCTGTCCGGGATGTTACCCGGAACATTTACTTTGGAATATTACTTATAATTTAATTGTTTTATTCCACAAAAAAGGAAGTGCTCTGAAGTTTGCACGATAATATTCATGTTAATTAAAGGAAACTTATTTGCATGCCCGTATGAAGAAGATATCCGTTATCTAGCCTATTATTATTTTCTATTTTACGGGATTGTACTGTTTGTAAGAATTATTACTGACTTTTGTTTAGTATATAACAAACAGAATTTAGTTTTCATTCACATTCCTATTAAATTTATTAAATAATTTTTTTTTTATGTACGTAACCGGCAGACGAGCATACAGTCCACCTGATGGTAAGTGGATACTGTCGCCCATAGACATCCGCATACGCTACCCATACCGCATACCCATAGACACGCTCTGGCACATCTCACTCACTACCGAGCCACGTAAATATATTGGGGAAATACGATAAAGTAGGAAATGAAGTACCTACGATAAGTCTTTGTCACGTAGCCTCTTGATTGTAAATAATAGACTCCACTACATCATAGAAGTTTAATTTAAACAAGTGAATAGTTCCGGAGTGGGTTCGCTGCGCTCACGTCAGAAGGTATGACTGGGTCCAAAGAAATGCCACTGCCCTGCGATAGCCTCCCAGTAGGTATTCCGCGGTAGGCCGGAACAGTTTCTTAGCTTGCAGCGAGCAGGTAGGTAGGTAGGTATAATCGCCCAGGTGGTGCGCAGGTCACATCCATGGGTAGACTGCCGGGTAGGTGAACCCCAGTAAGTAAGGGGATTCACTACTCAGGACACTATTAGTAGGTCGGCACTTGACTCGCCAAAACCTTCAGTATTAGTAGTTTTTTTTATTATTTAAATGTAGATGTAATATTAGTTTACCCGGAAGGATAGCTAACGTGGAGTGCTAATGACGCGGTAGCTACCCGCCTTTTATCGATGTTTTAGGACCGGTATTCTAGTTCGCTCCACGCGCAAACAATAGAATTGCGAAACATATAGTGCGCTCCGGCTTTGCTTTCAAATTAATATTTAATCTTTATTTTTTTGTTATTTAAGTATGTGTTTATAATTTAAGGTATTATTTATTGTAAATAGTTAATAATAATAGATATTTTTATGTGGTGATGTTATTTTTTTTAATAGTTGATTTAAGTTTGTACTTTAATGTATTTTCGCTTCACTACTGACGTAGTGAAACGAAACCGTTACATACCCCCCCCTTATTAGGTTAGGAATTTTACTTAATAAATTCCGCTAGAATAAAACTAAACTACGTTAACTTAAAGTCTTTGATATGCCATGTGCCTAAATTATTACCAGACATATCTTCTAAATCAAAGACTAGTTTGGATCGCTTCCCTTTAATGCGACATTTAATAAATTTAGGAGCTAATTTCTTTGAGAACCTATTGTCTTTGTCACTTTGGTAGAAGGTTCGCTTCCAGACAATATCTCCAATGTTAAAGTTAACATCTTTACGGCGAAGATTGTAATGAGTACTATTTCTGGAATGGGCCTTACAAAGTGAAAGTTGCACTTTATCGAAGGTCTTATGCAAGAAACCTAAATTCTCAGCATACGCATCGCGTGGACCAAAGATAATATGATCCCTGATATCTGAATCAATATAATGAGAACCACAGCCAACTAATTCCCGACCAAATACTAAAAATGACGGAGTGAAACCAGTCACTTCGTTGACAGCACTATTTAAAGCAAATTGGATCTTAGGTATGTGCGTATCCCAAAACCTATGATCATTTTCAATGAATGTAGACACGACCGTAATTATAGTTTTATTATAACGCTCAACTGAGTTTACTTGTGGTGTATATAGAGGAGTATAAAAGACGTTGGGAATATTATATTTAGAAAATAAATTTTTCATAATGTTACCAGTGAATTGCTTACCATTGTCCATAAGCACAGTACTTGGTATTCCGTGTATCAGAAAGACCTTTTCTTCTAGAATTTGTGCAATCGTGTCGGCGGTTGCACGTCGGATAGGGAATAATAAACTATACTTCGAAAAGCAACACTGAACCACTAACAAAAATGTATTCTGCTTCCTAGATATAGGCAAGGGTCCAACAAGGTCGATACTTATCATTTGAAATGGTCGACAACAATCTTTTGGTCTGCCCACTACGCCAAGCGTAGAATGATTTGGGTATTTATATGATAGACAAGTGTCACAACTGGTAACATAATTAGCTACGTCTTGATGCATACTAGGCCCAAAGTACATTAATGATAAACGTTTAAATGTCTTAAAGATACCAAAGTGACCGGAAGTGGGTTCACTGTGGTTTAGAGAGATAATGTTTTGACGTTGTTCCATTGGAATCACTTCCTTCCACTCAAACTCTCTGGTGAGTGGGTTTAAGGTTTTGATGTGACGGTACAGCTTCCCATTTGTGACGCGATAATTCGGGGTTGACGTCGGCGAATTAAGACAGCTGGTAAAGGTATTCAAGTACCAAGAGTCAGTAGTTTTTGGGGGAATACTAGACAATTCGTTCGTCGAGTTGCCTATAGCATCTATTCTTATAGGAACGGACCTCGATAAACTATCAGGAATAACATTATCAGAACCTTTGCGGTGTTTAATTTCAAAGTTATATGCGGAAAGTCGCACACCCCAGCGAGCAAGTCTACCAGTAGGGTTATTTAGATTTAAGAACCACTTAAGAGAAGAATGGTCTGTGTAAACAGTAAATTTAAGGCCATTTTCTATGTAACACCTCCAATGTTCTATGGCAGAGAGAACAGCTAACGCCTCGCGCTCAGTAGCGCTGTAGTTGCGTTCTTGTTTAGTAAGTGATTTACTCATATAAGCAATCACTTTTTCCTCGCCGTCGAGCGATTGCGTAAGAACAGCGCCCAATCCATAATCACTAGCATCAGTGTGTATTTCGAATGGCTTATAGTAATTCGGACATGCGAGAATCGGAGCTGACGCTAGATGGAACTTAAGTTTTTTGAATGCCTCATCGGCTTCTTGAGACCATGAGAAGGGAGGAGCGTTTTTACCTTGGGAAGTCAACTTATTTAGAGGGTTAGCCAAATTGCTGAAGTTAGGAATGAACCTTCGGTACCAAGAAGCAGTGCCTATAAATCGTCTAACTTCTTTACGGTTTCTAGGGATGGGATAATTAGTAATCGCTTCTACCTTCTCGGGATCAGCGTGGAGTCCTTTAGAGTCCACTATGTAGCCGAGGTATTTGAGTTGATTTCGGAAAAATTGACTCTTTTCTAGGTTAATAGTCAAGTTGGCCATTTTAAGTTTATTAAGTACACGTGTTAGAAGGGAAATATGGGATTCATATGTTTCCGAGACAATAATGACATCATCGACAAAACAGAAGACCTTATGCTCAAACTCAGGACCATAGAAGAGGGCATCAACGAGTCTCTGTTGCGTAGCTGGGGCGTTGGTCAATCCGAAGGACATTGATTTAAATTGGAATGTACCACGGGAGGGAATATAAAAGGCAGTCTTACACCTATCCTCCTCTCGTATCAATATCTGCCAAAAGCTTTTGGAAAGGTCTATGCTGCTGAGATACTTGGCGTCTCTAAGATTGTCAAGTATTTCAGATATATATGGTAAGCTATACGCATCTTTTCTTGTTACTGCGTTAAGTTTTCTACTGTCCAAGCAAAATCGTAATTCACCGTTCTTTTTAGGCGTGAGAAGAACCGGAGATGACCACGGGCTCTCACAAGGCTCAACCACATCATCTTTTAACATTTCGTCTAGTTGGTGGACTAAAATCCTTTGTTTTTCGGGTGACATTCGGTAGTAACGTTGACGTATGGGGGCAGCGTCCCCAGTATCAATCTGGTGTGTTATGAGTGTAGTGCGTCCTAAACCACGCTTCTCGTAAGAAATGTCACGAAACTGTAGAACTAACTTGTCAACCGTACACTTCTGCTCATCCGTCAGTTGCTCGTATGGGCATAATACACTAGGTTCATCAATGGTAGTAATAGTAGAACATGTAGGATCCTTACAAAACATAATAGCATCCAAATGCTTGGGGAACAGATCAAAAGTATGCCAAAAGTCTATGCCTAATATTAAAGATGTAGTGACTTTTGGTACAACGTATGCATCAATCAGGTGGGTTTTCTCTTGGAATTGAATAGGGAGAGAAATAAGTCCAATAGAGTTAAGCTTTTCCCCACCGGCAGAAGTAAATTGAATGGGAGCAGTTGCTTGTAATTTGAATCCCATGCTCAGCAGCTTTTCATGAGAACTGTTTCCCAGAATAGTAGTACAAGAGCCTGTATCTAAAAGTCCAATTAGTGACTCATTTGAAACTTTTATAGTTATATAAGGTTGAGTTTTAGCAAAGCGGTTATTATTATTTTTATCGATTGAAGCGACTGAGTTGAAGGTAAAAAAATTACGAATGAATTTTAACCAATCATTCCACTCTTTAGCTTGGTCACTCCAATCGGGCCTATTTAGTTTTTTGATGGCTCATCCTTGTGGTTCGTCTTACAATCCGGACAGTCCGGATATCGCACGTCTTTTTTTCCGCATTTAAAACAAATGGGGAATCGTTCCTGACTGCAATTCCTAAGAGAGTGGCTGTTAGATCTACATCTAGGACAAAACACAGGTCTCACTTGTTGAATAGACACGGTGGCAACCTTATAATTATTATTTTGATATTTGCTAGATTCTCCAGTGTTATTAGAAGGGTAAGTTTTATATGTATTATTATAGTTAGTGTAAGTATTCTTGTAGTTTTGTTTGTTTTTATATTCCTTTGCAATATTACTATTATTTGACATTTGAGTGTATCTATAAGCAAACTCAGGAGCCAGTGTGTTTCTAGATAGACTGGGCGGCTCGTGAAATTGTGAGAATCTAGAACTAACATTTTCGTAGTTACGACATATAGTCCTAAGCTCGTCAATAGAATTAACACACGGAGAAGCAGCTAACGTGTTCGCATAGCATGGACGAATGTTATGTATTAGGATCTCAAGTTTATCCTCCTCTGAGAAGGACTTATTAAGACGCGAGAACATACCGTGCATGTTTGACAAATAGATAGTTATATTTTCTTGTTCTCCCTGTGTCCGTGACCTGATTTCAGCAGCAAGTTTATAATCATAGTCCTTACTGCTAAAATCTTCCTTCAGAAGTACACAAAATTCAGACCAGGTCTTTATTTTGTCCTTATTGTAGCGATACCAATGCAACGCGTCATCAACAAAGATCTCGCAAGCCAGCGAAAGTATTTTATCGAAAGAGATGCCTCTAGATTGCATAAATTCTTCAACTCTTTGAATAAAAGAGTGAACGCAAGTCTTGCCAGAATATTTTAATTTATTAATTTCGGAATATAGGGTACGCTCACATTTAACTGATATATTAGATATTTCTAAGGCGCTTCCCGGCTCTAAGGTAGGTACTTTAATCTGAGTAGACAGTGGTTTCAGAGAAGCAAGCTCCTTTAGTTGAGAATGTAGACTAGTAGTGCAAACTTTATGAATATCATGAACATCCGGTACCTGCTCAATTCTGTTTATGCGATGATACAAATGGTGTAACAAAGTTTCCGTTCTACCGAATAAATTTTTTTCGAACTTATTCCGAAGACTAATTAAATTATTTTGTGATTTTAAAAGAGAGTCCTTCACACCCTTTAAATCATCTGAGGGATCCAAATGCGATTCTAAAATATACTCAGCAGGTAGCAGTTGGGACAGTTTGACAATTTGTTTTCGAAGCTCTTTAACTGATTCACTAGTACCGCCACGAAGTTCCACTTCGTATTCCAGTTCCGACTTTTGTAAAGAAAGATAATAGATAGGGTACGTCATATTGTACTGGGTGGGTGTTCCAAAATCTACTACAATACTAATTACGGGCTATTTAATACAAAACCAATGAGGAATGGTTTCAATGAGACTATATAATGACTAAACGTGTTATACGTTACAAAGCGTAGCCTCTATAATTAATACTTAAGCATTAAAACACATTAACCAAGTTCAAAAAAAAATAAACAGTTTTGCTAATGTGTGGCGGGTACATAGAAAAGAAAAAAAAACGAAGTTAGATTTATTATAAAAGTTATAACACGGTAACGACCACACACTAGTTAGTATCCGTATACAATTATTACTAATCTTAATACTAAACAGACCAAGCCAACACCATAGAACCCATTAATTACCAAACCCAATCACAACTTATGATCGTGAGCGTAACCTGTATTGGGCGCCAATGTCACGTAGCCTCTTGATTGTAAATAATAGACTCCACTACATCATAGAAGTTTAATTTAAACAAGTGAATAGTTCCGGAGTGGGTTCGCTGCGCTCACGTCAGAAGGTATGACTGGGTCCAAAGAAATGCCACTGCCCTGCGATAGCCTCCCAGTAGGTATTCCGCGGTAGGCCGGAACAGTTTCTTAGCTTGCAGCGAGCAGGTAGGTAGGTAGGTATAATCGCCCAGGTGGTGCGCAGGTCACATCCATGGGTAGACTGCCGGGTAGGTGAACCCCAGTAAGTAAGGGGATTCACTACTCAGGACACTATTAGTAGGTCGGCACTTGACTCGCCAAAACCTTCAGTATTAGTAGTTTTTTTTATTATTTAAATGTAGATGTAATATTAGTTTACCCGGAAGGATAGCTAACGTGGAGTGCTAATGACGCGGTAGCTACCCGCCTTTTATCGATGTTTTAGGACCGGTATTCTAGTTCGCTCCACGCGCAAACAATAGAATTGCGAAACATATAGTGCGCTCCGGCTTTGCTTTCAAATTAATATTTAATCTTTATTTTTTTGTTATTTAAGTATGTGTTTATAATTTAAGGTATTATTTATTGTAAATAGTTAATAATAATAGATATTTTTATGTGGTGATGTTATTTTTTTTAATAGTTGATTTAAGTTTGTACTTTAATGTATTTTCGCTTCACTACTGACGTAGTGAAACGAAACCGTTACATCTTCTGTGAGAGAAGGGTAACGTGGACAGTCAAGTGCGCCCAGCGGCTTTTTTTTTCTTTTTTTTTTTTATATATATAATAGTGGGCGGACGAGCAAGCGGTCCCACGTGATGGTAAGTGTTACCGCCGCCCATGGACACCTGCAACACCAGAGGGTATGCGGGCGCGCCGCCGACCTTGCAAAATCCTATTCACAGCTCTCTTGAAGAACCCCATATCGTAGCTTAATGGAAAGACCTCTTGAGGCAGTTCGTTCCACAGCCTACGGGTTCGCGGTATAAAGTAATTTTTTGACCGAACAGTGCGCGACACCTCCGTATCGAGGAAATGCGGATGGACCGCACTTCTGTGACGGGAGGTGCGGTTATAGAAACCCGAGGTGGGAATTATATTGAACAATTCTTCAGAGCATTCCCCATTGTACAGGCGGTAGAACACACAGAGAGACGCAACGTCTCTCCGACTGCTGAGGGATTCTAAACCGCCCGTGAGAGTGGGATCGTCGACAATACGAACAGCACGTCGTTGGATGGCTGTGGGAATGCAGCATGCACTTTCCCTACAATCCTTTTATCTTTATTAAAAATGTCCACTTAAAATAATACACAGTAACACTAGTAATAATATTAAAGCAATAATTACCACCGTCACGTCCAAATTCACTATTAATTTTATAAATGGACTTATAATGGATTATATACGATTGATTTGTATCGTAAAAAGGAATTTCTTTATTAAATTGAACATTCTATCACCTGGGATCAGTCTTTTTTTGTTCACGTACGTATAACGTCACAAACAAAAACGATGAGTGGTGTAAAACAAATTTCAAAACTAACACCCATCCAAGTTCACCCCAAAGGACATAGTGCCCTAAAAGAATCCCCAAACATTATAAACCAGTTGAAGTGGATAATTATAATAGGGACTATTTTTGGAATAAACAGAATGTTCGTGCTTAAATGCAATAAAATCGTTTTTTGGCTCGGCTACTTACACAGCATTGTGTTAATTTCTACGAATGTATACTTTACAATTCATCACTTTGAATTTATCAAAACTGCATCTTATTTGGTTTACAAAGTCTCCGTTTCTACAGAGTTCACGTTACTCGCGTGTACAGCCATCATACTGTATAAGAAAAAACTTCATAGTTTACTTCGTAACATTACACTCTTTGATAAAAAACTGAACATTAACAAAGATGTCAGGGTAACCATCCCCATATATAGAGGATTGACTTGGATTGCCATAAGTATTACATATTGCGTGGTCGAATATTTTTCGTTAGTAAGTTATTTCTTCCATCACTTTGGGAAGACATCTCTAACTTCTTTGTATCTAACCTTGCTAGCGCATGATGTAGACCTACTATTCTTCTGCACGTTGTTAAGAACCATCATGATACGAGTTCTTGTGATCAAAGCACATATTGAAAAGGTTTTACGTGTCGAAATAAATGAAACAAATAAAAATGAGAACATTAGTACAGTTGAAGAATTGTCCAAAAAAGCAATACTCGATATCAGTTCGCTGCACGATGCTTATGTTCTACTGCACAAGTGTTCAGAACAACTTAACTCTATTATGAGTTTGCCGGTGAGTAGAACGAACTAGTCAATGACGTTTTAATATTAATATTTAGTGTCCAATATATTAATATAAATCTTTTGTGTTCTAGATGATTTTGATGTTATTTACTTCGGGACTATCAACGACTATGCTTTTGAAGACTATTGTCACTGTAGTACAAACTGGAGACATCGACCATATAGTAAGAAAAATAACTTTTTTGCTATTGTTAGATCGCTCATTCTGATTCGTGTATATTTTTTTTAGAATTCTAAATGCCGGGAGTCAGATACTCTGTAACCCGTTACCAGCCTTTTTAGTATCCAATGCTGGTGTCATAGGCCTTTTCGTGCTCACTGTCTTGTGCATGACGGATGTATGGCACAAGTCCGGTGACTCTTGAAAGGCCACTAGGGCCACAAGAATTTAGTCAATCCGAAAAAAAAGGTAGCGTAGCGGCTTTGTTATCCCTTAGATAATTTGTTATCCCTTGGTGGTATTCTACAGCCAGCCAACACCAAACGGAGTAAGATATCAAAAATAATTGTGTTTGAATTTCCATTCCTTTGCAAAACTAACATGTGCTATTGTCAAATTTATTGTAATTTTGCGGTTGATCTATCTTACTATACCATATATAATGACTGATATGTCTAATACGATAGGTCAAACGAAAAGTTCTTAGAACCAGCTACTGTACAATATTTGTCAAACGCCATTACATTTTCGAAGCTGTCATTTGTTTTGTTTTATTTCCGGCGGCAATTTGAAAATTAATTGTTTGCGGAAAAATTATTTTAATCACAGAACATTTTCTTTCCATGATTTTATATGACTTTCGTTGCGGTCTAAATCAGAGACATAGTTATGAAAGACTTAAGTTCATTTAGTAATGAAGCCCCATTCAATGTCACTGTTTATAATTACTGTTTATAAAAAATAAAGAACTGCGCCAGTACTCGTACTCGTACTCAAAAATTGCTTCCTTTGTCTATGGGACATCGCCATACAGTCCTGACCTTACGCCCTGTGATTTTCATTTATTCCCTAAAATTAAGAATAAACTCCGAGGAATACGTTTTATGAACGCAGTAGAACGGCCTTTCCAAACGGCTTGTTGAAGAGGTGCCTAAAGAAGGATGGGCTGAATGCTTCACACAATTTTTTCATCACATGAAAAAGTGTATTGATTGTTGCGGAGAATACTTCGAAAAGCAATAAAACAACATCCATCTTTTTTATATCTGATTTAATTCTTAAGATTCTAAAATCTTCCAGTGTCACCCACCTATTATATAAATTTAACTCACTACGTCTCTCTTTTGGTTACAGCGAATGAGATCGATGATAATTCATGCATCATTGCGCTGTGTAAAGTACACTAGTCTGATTATAATTCCTTGCTATTACTCCAGTACTACAACGACTCAAGTTTCCAATATTCGTACAATGCTTCATGACGCTCTTAATACTCTAAAACTTGGTATGTTTTATTCAAATTATAATTCTCTAATTTTTTAAAACAATAGTTCTTCTTTTTGCCAATAGTTCGACGAGAATCGTATTTTAATTTTTGGATACATTTTCTTTCTCACCTTTCTCAATCAGCCTTTCTCACCACCTCGTGATACTTTATCGGATTTTATGAATTTTTTTACTCCTGATACTTTATCTACTGATAAAGTAAATAGTTAACATCTGCCAATTAAATCTAGCTGATACTGACTTTCTGATAAACTATAACTGACTTTCTGATACCTTCCGATAAAGTATAAGGAGGTGATGAGAAAAGCGCTTAATAAAACATTTCTTCTTTCAGATAAAGTGGATCGTCGCAAAATAAAGGCGTTTTTCCAGATGACCAGGGACGACGAATTCGCGTATGCTCTCTGGGGGGTGATCAGGCTCAACATGTCACTACCGCTCAGTTATTTAAGCCTTTGCACTACGTATTTAGTCATCGTCATACAATTTTCCAAATTCATTGATTAACATTTATGCAATTTTCTTGTGCATTGTACCCACAAAAAGTAATCGGTCACAGGTTGAAATTGAAATTAAGGCTTGTCAATAAAATTGTTTCATAAAAAGCAGTAGCCCACGTACCAAATTGTTTCATCAATTCCCATCGGCACACATTTGCACTCAAATAACGTGAATAAAGCCCCATTTTAAAACGTAAGAGTCGTTAAGGGCTCTGTTGTCCGATATGAAGGGTCAAATAGGGGCTACAAATTGTACGATATTCACATTTCCCTCTTGATTAATTTTCATAAGAGGCAGCACTTTAGAATTTAATAAAATAAAATTGGGTTCTTTCAACATTTGTTTATTTTTTATCCGAAAAAATGAATTTCATTTGATATTCTTCATATAATTTCCATTAAGTTTCTATCCAATTATGTATTTTTTCTAGAGATTGCCAGATTCCTTTCATCAGCTACAGCTAGTTATCGTTCAATCAACCCTAATAGTGTGTAAGAAACTACTACTAGAATTCCCGTCTGCTTCTTCGCTCGCCGTCTCCATTGTCCGGAGTTATGTTGGGACATTATCATTATACGCAGATGACGATCGCATCCCACGTCTTATCTTTTGTATGGACGGAATAGGGATCTCGTTTCTCTGTAATGGTTTTAGTGGCACCGAGAAAATGGGATAGGAAACTCAATTCGCGATATACTTAGGTACATGCTCTAATAAGGTTTTTTAATAATTACAGTATTTATTTTATTTACAATTCATTGAGATAACAAAAGGCTGACTTCATACTATAAAGCATTTTGGGTAGTTTCGTGATGATGTGGTAGGTGTAAGTAAAACAAAATTATAGAAGACTAAAATTGGAATAAATAAATGTACATACATATCTATCTATCTTCACTGTTTCAAAGTGTGGCTACACGGAAATTCGCCACTCACCATATAGTCCTGACTTAGCTGCCAGAGATTACTATTTGTTCTCAAAACTCAAGATGGACTTAAGGGGTAGACTTAAGTTTTTCACTGATCATGAAGTGACCGCTGCGATTTTCGGCTATTTTGAAGACAAAACTTTTGACTATTTTTATACTGAGATAGAAATGCTAATTAAATGATTCGAAAACTGTGTTCAAATAGACGAAGGCTATATTAAAAAATATAAATAGTTTCATGAACTTGAGTGTCCTTTTTCTTTGTTAGGCCGGAAACTTTTGGACCTCCCCTCGTATAATTACTATATCCCTTGTCTATAAGAAAACCAATAATTCCTTAAGAAGGTAGCTAAATAGCAAACATATGTTACAACCTCAACCTTTAAACCCTGAAGTCGTGATTACAAAATTCATTTAAATTTACATAATCATCGCCGAGTTTAATGCTGGTGTGATTAAAAACAATGATTTTATTGTGGAACTGAACGGTTTCTCTTGCTAAACGGGGGCTAAATGGGCCGTTCCCATTCACGCTTGGTAATTGGCAATTAGTGCGGTTGAGCTTCGCATCGGTTGGCTCTTGCCGTCTACATTTCTGTATTGTGTGCACAAGTAATTCTATAATAGGTATAATATATATATATATATATGACGCTATCTGAGCTAAGAGTCTTTATTGTCGGTATTGACTTTATTCTTTTCTTATATGGCAGTGGGCAAGTCATATACGTGTCAGGACCGATCGATGAGGAAGATGACTCCTCAAATAGAGGCCACATACCGGGAAGCGCTGTGTCAGATGACTTTCGACTAATTGGACCGACGACTTCAAGAAGTTCGTCGATGGTAGTTAGAAGAGTCGAAGATCGTGTTTGGTGACGAGTCTTTGGAGAGACCTATCCAGAAGTGAAGATATCTAGGGTCATGGTATGGTATGTATATAATATGTTGTCCAATATGTATTTATATACACTTAGATGTGTATATAAATACATATGTATTATATGTACATGTACATATGTATATATAAACTGTATTATTTGTAACTAGAAAGTAGGTTAATGCTTTTTGTAATATGGATCTGCGTTGTTTAGTTAAAATAAATTAAATTCTATCATTTATTTCTAAGATTTTTAAACATGCGTCTTCAAATTATTTGTGCGCGAGCGCGTCTACAGATGTTGCATGAATAATAAAGCGAAGGACAAACCTCCTATGAAACCTCCTCCTTGCAGTCATACTCCCAAGAAGACGCGAGTTATTAAGCACATAACCAAGAAGACGTGAGTTAATAATTAATAATACTAATTGAAATATTTATTGATATTAGTATTAAGTATTAATTAGGTATATTTATAAAATTCACAGTTTTTACCAATCCAATTTACTCGGAATAAAATTATGTATTTGAGTTTTAGTTTCAGTCCTGTAAAACACGTCATATGCTTAATTACTTTCAGGAAAATAAAATTACAAATGAAATGGTTATCTAGATGTTATTTACTGTATAATATGGAAATTGTTTAAAAATAAAATAAATTTCCTTCTTGAAAAAAACCCTTCATTATTTTGTTATATTAACCAGTCTGACTTTAAAAAAACTCAATTACAAAACTTTAAAACAGGAAGTGAAAAAGAAAAAATATTATTCCTAGAAGGAACTCGTGCGAGACCGAGGCCGCGTCCCGCTGCCGTTGAAATGCGTTATTAGATTTGCGTCCTCAACGTAGCTAATCTATGTTGAACTCCATCGGGTAACCCCAACCGCAATGTACAGAAATCCCAGTATCAAATCTTCAAACTTCAAACATTTCAAAGAACATACAAAGTTGACACAAATGCCTGAGTCGACTATGACCGATAACATAAGGTAGGTACGAGTACATTATTATACGTCCAAGGACATTGTTAGTGTAGTGTAGACATTGTAGTATTGTTAGTGTAGATCAAACGTGGGTAGTTGCTGAAACTGCTCGCAACTCTCATCCTTTATTACCCGCCTCTTCAGTTAACTCGCGATCACGGTCGGTGTAACCCGTAGCTATAAGTATAAATATAATATAAAAATAGGTACCTTATTGCTCAAGTTAAGTATTACATTACACACAGATATAATCAATGTTTATAATTATTTTCTTTTATATCTTTCTTTTTCTGACATGCTTTATCCAAATGTAAACAATTCTACGTAGTTCTTCACCGATCTTGAGACTCCAAAGAGGGTTAGCTAGCAAATCGCTCCGCAACCTGAGGTGCATAAAGTATACAGTACAGTAAATTCATTTATACTTAAATAAATAATTGTTATGTACCAAACAACTCTATCATTCTGTAGTCTCTCTCCGGTTGACTCGTGGGCGGACAAAATTCGATAAACTTCCCCGCACTGAGCTCTTCAAGTTTCTCGAAGACAAATCTTTGCACAGGAGCTAGAACTAGATAAACTAAACCCAATATTCCTACAGCCTTACCTTACGTACGGTTATACATTATACATATAATATCAGTTCGTATGTAGGTTAGTACACAAGGGCGGGCTGTAACGCTTTTTGCATATTTCATATCAGATTTCATGAGAAGGCGGCCTTGAGCGTACCATGTTTTGTTTACCACCTTTGGAGCGGCGGCGGAATTATGTAATTATGTATACAGAGTTTTATTTCACATGAGACTGTATACATTATGAATATTGATTGATATTAACATCAGATTGATAACACTAAAAATGAAATATACAGATGCACATTTTAACAAGGACAGGAAAGGTGCATTAAAACAAATTGTACATTTTAAATAACATGCAAGAATTGTGTTTTCAGTTCTATTTGAAGTCTGTTTTCATACTGAATTTAAAAATTATCGAATGAAATAGATCTCTAGAGATTAATTTATTTTATCATTTCAATGATACCTCACGTCTTTGAGCATATAGAGCTTCAACTCAGAGTACGTCGGGGCTAAGTACTTGCTTACCATTATATTCTAGTATTGTTAAATCTATCGACAGCAGTCCCAGAGGTACATAAAACGAAATATCAAAAAGAGAAAAATGTACTGTAAGTTATTGTACATCCAAGTATTGTACATCACGGCATGTTTTAAGTAGGTACTTTGGCATACAACGTCTTTATCGGAAAAGTATCTATATTAAACATGAAACACCACGAATGATTAACGAAGTATTTGATGCTACTGCGAATGTACAAAACGTCCAAAGTTCGATTCCAGGTTGAAATAACATTGTTCAAAACAGCAAATTTTTAAGACAGTGTCTAAAATCGAATGTTTGTTCGGGATCTAAATTGTGTTTGTTTTCGTGTTTCTGGTCCATGAGACAGAGAATCCTTGTGTGATATCTTGTGGTACCAATAAAAAAAATATAATACATAAAACACATAGAACTGCGAGTAAATAGGTACACAATTTGTTTTATATCCAAGTCTCAAGGGCAGTCACAGAATTTGTGTGTATGTAGATAAGTACTAGCGATGCGCGATTGCAAATGAAAATATTCGAATTATTTGATTATGAAAGGTATTCGAATGACTATCGATGTTACTCGATTTAGCGATTAATTGTTACTGAATTAGTCCCCGTGCGATAATCGAGACGGCTCGATTAATCGAGGCGATGCGTATCAAGATCCTTTTTCTTCTTGTGGTGCCTCTCCAACTAGTAAAGGTTGGCAATCAGCTCCGAGTATTATTTACTTGTCTCTCGCGAGGCGAGACAGTTTGGCAGCACTTGCGATGCCAGTTCTTAGTTAAATCAATCAGTTTTCGTGCAAAATCATGTAAAATATGAAAATATTCTCCACAATATAGTCTCCGGCACATAGGCGACCGTTCATTTATTTCTGTCTCGATTACTATCTGAAAATAATATAATATTATAAGTAAATACATATTTAGAAATGTTACGGGAAAAGTGATTGAATTTATCGACTTTTCATTCGATTATTTTTTGACGTTGGCGATAAATCGATATTCGAATAGACAATTCAACTACCGCCGATTTATTCGACTATAATTTTATTCGCAATTGCCCATCGCTAATAGGTACCGTTGTTCTGCTCTAAATACTTAGTGTCCTTGTCCTCGGTTTTGAGGATATAGGGTTTCGATGACAAAGGTGTCCTCGTGTGGAACTAGAATATCTATTCAAACGTGAGGGACACATCGTTTAGTATTTTGAAAGCTCGGCGTTGGGACAGGAGCTAAGTCATGTAACCACACATCTCGCATATCACGCTCGATAATATGTCACATTATCTGAGCAAAGGGACCTTATTGTCGGTACGGACATATTAACATTGGTTAAAATGTTCAAACTTACAATTTTGTTGTTGCAAGATTCTGTTTCGAAACATGCTTCGAAGATCTGATTTTTGATATAAAGCAATATTTTTTTTAAAGATTCTAAATACTAAAATGCAATCTGGGATCGAAAGAACTGTTACTTTTTCAGATAATATTTCAGATATTTTTTATAGATATTTCACGAAATTAAAATGTAACATAAATATTGTTCATGTTCATATTTATTATTTCAATACATTAATTTATTATTTCATAACTTCAAAGTACCACAGGACAACATAAACTTGTTGCTTGAAATAAAAAGCTATAAAAAAATGTATGGTATCAAGTAATATTCGAAATTTCAAATATATTATACATTTATTAACTAGCGGTGCCACCGACTTCGTTCGCATGAACTTTAGAGTGATTTGCCGTGGCAACTCTTTAAAGGATCTGGATAAAAGGTACCCTAAATGTTAACCTAGCACATAAGCTAGAACTCCGCCAATTTTCATTAAAAGAGACAAAAACAAAGACAAAAATTCTAAAATCTGGTCTATCTATCTATCTATCTATCTATCTATCTATCTATCTATCTATCTATCTATCTATCTATCTATCTATCTATCTATCTATCTATCTATCTATCTATCTATCTATCTATCTATCGTTCCTAGGTTACAATACAATGATTTTTTTAAATGAGTCATGCACATAGCGCGTCTGTTACGACTTTATTATAATTATGTAAGTATATAGATAATAAAAGTGTAACACATATAAGTTGACGACGCTCGACAGTTGGGTGAGCGCTAATTAAGCTTTAAGACTAGATCAGTAAACGTACGAGAGCGGTATGAATGCGAATAGTTCTTTCTTCAACATCTACTAACTACACCGTCAAACACGGTGGTGGTTTTGAAGAGAGGGTAAGATAAGTAACCCTGTCATAATAAACTACTCTTCATCAACTGGTCTTGGATTATAGTGATATCAAAGTTGACAGAACATTAGCAACTATATGTTACTTTTAACATTAACTACATTAGCAAGAGTTGCATGGGATGACTGTAAGTTGCTGTAATTTAACATAATTATTTCCTTACCGTACCATCAGCATATATCCCTCCATTGCTGGATATAGGCCTCTCCCAAAGCTCGCCACCACACACGATCTTCTCATCCAACCACCACTGAGAGAATTTTATTAGGAGTGTTTTGATTTTATATACATTATAATTAAAAAAAAAAACTCATAAGGTTGACTGTGGTCGAAGGTCAGTATATATGATGGCAGTCCTTAGGCAGTGGAGTGAATGATATAATAAGTAACTCAAATTTATAAATATAAATTGCTTTTAGAAATAAAAATAGACTCTGTAAGCGCGCTAATCATTCTCTTGTACCCTATACACAAGCCTTCTTTATGTGTCATACACTATTATTATAAAATGTAAATACATATATGAAAAAAATAACTTGAAAAAAATAACTTGAAAAAAAAATTTGGTAGCTTAAAATCCTGACGTCTAAAGATAACACGAGTATGATTTTTGGATACAACGTACGAAAATACTTTAAAACATCACAGTGGATTTCACAAGATATTTCGAGCTCAAGATTTTATTACCTAATGAGTGTAATTACGCGCCGAAAATACGCCTAGTGTGTAAATGCTCCTGGATGTAATAAAATTAGATTTATAAAGGTATGCTATGGCTACCATGAAACTGTACAAATATTTATTTCGTTGAAATAATGTTTCACTTTTATTATTGAAAAATGTGTTGGCTGCGGTCTTTCAAGGGTTTTCGGTACGGATTCTATTTACGAATGTCCAATTCGTGTCCATTAAGTCAATTCGATGGCGACGTCCGTCCTCCTTTGTATGCCTCAAACGCTTGGGCCCAATTGTGTTCAATTTGCAAATTAGCATCCCCATATTGGTTCTCACTTGTATATGTATGAGGGCAAAACGTATGTTCGAAGTGTGTCTTTGGTGCTATATTGTTGAGTAGCAGTGCCAACGACTTCGTCCGCGTGAACTTGTAGTTCCCTTGAGAACTTCATAATTAATCTGAATAAATAGTACCCTAAATGTTAACAATGCATACCTATATGACATAATTATGCCAAAATTCATTAAAATCACTGAAGCCGTTTTTGCATAATGCGTGTTCAGACAGACAGACAAAAATCGAAAAAATGTTGTTTCGAGCTTTGTATCACATGTACTTTACACTGCAATGTTTTTTTTTAAATATTTCATATCCGTACACGGCTCGGTTACGATTTTATAACTTGTATAGATATGGGCAATATAACTATACTCGGTTCGCGTTAAGAATGCATTCAAACATCGCACAAGACAGTAGGCGTCACCTATTTCTGATCAATAGTGAAACATGCCCAAGAATTCTAAAGAACACTGTTGGTCAAAAAAAGTGACGTCTTAGACATCTACTGTCTGGAGCGTTGACTCACTACATTCTTAACACGAACCGTGATTATACGACAAAAAGTTATTGAATTAGTAGTTTATGGCACAATACTTTAAAAAAATTAAAATCTATGTTTCGTTTTCTTACAAAAAACTAATGAAAAACACAGTAGTAATAACAGCAAGAAGTCCTTAGTTCTTTGTAGTGTACTTCTTCTCAGTCACTGGTGTTTGCTCTGTATAAATAAGGAAAGAAAAAACTGGAATAACATATAATTAAAAGAGGAAATTTTTGTTCGCTGTGGTCGATTTTTAGCTGGGGAAGAAAATCGTCGTGAGGAAATCCGCTTGTCCAAGAATTGAAGAATATCTGCAACTGAATATTACATTATACTTGGCTAAAGCGGTGAATTGTAACCCGAAGCACCCCTGAGATGTCAAGAGAGGCCTGTGCCCTGTATTGGGACTCTAACTGATGATATAGAAAAGTTATCGAACATCGAAAAATATCGAAAATGATCGCGAAAACACAATGACTGGTAATGTTGTACACACTACAACAACTACAATTAGAGGGAAACACCTACATAAACTTAATTAACATTAACGTCAATGTCATTAAAGTTAACGCCAATAATATTAACAAAACTTAATTAACATTAACGTAACATTAACATAAACGTCAGTCAGTACAGTAACGTTCGATGGCTCGCACCCGCCCCGAACACACCACATACAATCAAAGCTCTTTGTCTTTCTATTCTTTGTTATACAAAGGGTGTTGGGGCCTAAGTCTAAAATTAGACCATTATATTTTGATTTATTTATATATTATACGAGCCTTAAATGATAAGTTCAAAATTTATTAGTACGCCATTTATTTTACTAGAAATTTTAGCGGGATTTATCAAAGCAATTATAATATGATAAAAATATAGGTTTATAGGTCTTCCGATAGTTTCTTATAGTATCTATCTGAAAACCTATAAATCTAATAAAAACATAAGGTTTCATGAAAGATCTAACAAAATTACTTGTACTATAGAAAAATGATATTATAATTTACAAAAAAAAAACCACTCATTACCTTTTTAAAACTCTTGTTGACAATCTGCGTTCGTTTAATATGACCTGCCACCGTCGCGTCGTTGTGCCTAACGAATGACCGTGCATTGTGTTCTAAACTTTCGTTACACACGACGATTGGAACAGGTCGTATTTAAACTATTGTAGATTGTCAACAAGACTGGGTTGCTTTTACTTTAACCCTTTCAAAGATAATGAGAGTTTTTTTTTATCACCGTCGGGGGTTTGATCTATTTTTTTTTTATTTAAGAATATGTCACAATATTAATTTTCTCAAATGCATTCAAATCCAACCATCGACAGAACAAACTTTCTCTAAGAGCAAACTTTACTGTGATGCTTCATCCTTCTCTCGTGTAAAGAATCAATAACAAATTAATTTCGATTCGATTTGATTAAACATTAATTTATTGTCTGTGTGAAGATTCCGTTCGCGAGGACTTTAGAGTATATGTAAATACTTGTTAATGGGAAATCATGAAATAAGCAGCAAAAATACTGAGTGGCAGTAAATCGATGGAAACAAATTTCAAGGTGGGTTTGGCTAAGGTTTGGTATATCGATATGGAAATAGACTTAAAAACATATCATATATCATGTGAGTGGCGCTGTGATTGGCCGACATGTTTCCAGCTTATTGGTTTCAATTAACCCTATTAAATTATGTATTTTTATTTACACCTACCAATAAAGATGTGTCTAAATTAGGAAGTAAATTATAAACGGACTTAGTAATAGTTGCAAAATAACTATTATTATATCCGTTAATGGCCATAATATTATGACCGACCTGTCATATTTAGTTCCCTTATATTCCAGGGATTTCTTTGGTGGTGAGCACTCTATATATTAAGTATCTAAGACCCATTTATTAAATAAACTCTTGTGTAAAATTCAAAAATCTTAATCGATATAACTACACTACCATTAAAATTGACTAAATATTTGAGAAGCAGTGAGTTCTTTATTATATACTATAATAAATTGTTATTCTGCGTAAGAGGGAAGTGAGAAAAATTTCCAAAAGAACATTCGTGAAAAGCGACGTAATCTACGCACGTTCATGCTCGTGTCGAAAGGTTTCCACAGCGGTTAGTTGTGGGTCTGTCCCCTTCTCCCTTTGAATACACGGACCGTGTTGCGAATCACTCTCATACTAAATTCATAGTTTCTAAGCCGTTGGAATAAAAATAAGCTGGAATTACACCTACACGTATGGCAAACCAAGTTATAACACGAGACAGGACTTATCCCAGTGTAATATTGCAACTATCTAGTACAGTATTTTTAGGTGAAGTTTTAATACCATCGGCTTCTCCACTATTGGATTTAGGCTTCTCTTAAGGCCCGCTATCACACACAATCTTTTGCTATTCTCATCCAACCACTAGCGGCGAACCACTCCCTTTAAGTCGTCGGACCACGTGACCGGAGGAAGTTTTGTTTTCTTTACAGCAGTAAGAAGGCGTCAGACGAACAAACAGTTAACCTGGTAGTAAGTGGATACCGTCGCCCATGAACATCCGCAATACAAGCCAACATCAAACCACGATGACGAACGTTGGCACAACATCAATTGCCGAACCTAAATTTGAAGATTTAAAAATTAATTTTGAGAAAAATTGCAAAAATATTATTTTAAAGTATATAATATAGTCGTTTACGAATCATTCAGACAACGACAATTCTTAAAAATTACACAAGGCGTACAGTTTAAAAAAAAATTGTAGGACGGTAATAACTTTTTCTCCTACTTCGGTAATATTCGGTAGGACTTCGGTAGGACGGTAATATCCTACTCGGAAATGGCTTCATTATTTTAAAAAAAGAATACGTCAATCGGCTCTTTTAAGTACGCACGCCGGCAATTTCGAACACAACAATAATAAAGATTGCTGGACAGTAGCGAGGTTATTTTTAGTGCACACTAACACAAATTAGGTTTTTTTAGGTACACGATATTTATTATTATAAAGTTTCTTTTCAAAAGTTTAAAAAAAGAACAAAGACCGCGCGCAGTCGAATTGGCAGGAATACAACTTCTGTTTCTTGAATTAATTTGTTTATTGTTTCCTCGCAAATTAGAGAAAAATACTATACAAATCTCGACCGAAATAGCAATTAACGGCCTCGTTTATTTAAAAGGGACTCGGCTTCGTCTCGTCCTTTTGAAATCACTTCTTAAGGACTCGGCTTCGCCTCGTCCTTCCAATATTACTCGGCCGTCAATTGCTTTATTTCGGGCCTAGACAGTAATATACTATTATTAATCGTAACCAAATTAGCCTTTTGAGACGCGTCAGATCCGAATAAAGTAATGGCCATCTTGAACGATATAATAATTGCAGAATAGATAAAAAAAATTGCGAAATAACGGGAACATATAATATAAAAAAACATAAAAGACATAAGTAGACATTTTAAAATGCAAGTGCACGTTAATTTCTTTCAGGTATCAGGCGAACCAGCCCGCATTTAAACGCGTCCAGAAGTTAATATCATTATATGACCCCTCTGTCCTGTTCTCTCTTCAATTTTACTCATTGGTGTGAAAGAGAAACCACTACCCCGCATCGCCATCTGCACAGATTTCGTTGTGCAACGTATTCTTCCCCATATTTCATTGCTAACGTCCCGCTTTGGGACAACGTCGACACGCGAGCTGTTTCGAGTACGTACTATTCATATTCAAAATGAATTTAAGTTCTTTCATTTGGAGATGTAGTTTATTTTTATACAATATTTTGTTTTCAAAGGCGTTATATTATGGTCGTTTTCATTTTAAAATTGCGATAAATGACGCCAATGAAGCGTAACCGTTCCGCAATGTTTTTTTTATTTTATCTACGTAAATCTTCTGCTTTCTAGTAAATTATCGTATGATAAAACTCAATTGCGGTTTCTGCGCAAATGCATCTGCGCAAAATTTACTTCTATTCAATAAGCGTTAGGCGCTAATGATCACACTGTCTCTACGACATACGACAATACGACATATACTATATAGGTATTTACAACACGTTTCTTTCAGAATGCCGTTTGTTCATAGTGGCCACTTTGAATTTAATTATCTAGCGTTACCTTCAAATTAATATCAATTTAAAGCTATGACATTCTTTTTCAAAATCAGTTATTCATATGTTTTTTCAAATGACTTTTTGCTTCGATATCGTTGTGTTTGCGGCCACGAATAAGTTAAAAATTAGAGTTATTTTTAATACGAGTTCCGTCGTACCAACAACGCAGCACAGACGATGTGGACGGACCAAACACCGCAAACGAACGCACGGTGCATTTTTGGTTTGACTGTTTCCATTCTGGAAATTTCGCCCTCTAGAACAAGCCCCGTGGACGACCGGAAACTAAAGTTGATAATGACCAATTGAATCGAATTGGAAGTGGATTCATCTCAAACCACTTTGAGTTAGCAGCAGCTTTCGTAAGCGTTTTGTCAGCGTAAGTGACAAAACGATATTGATTCATTTGTGTCAAATCGAGAAAGTGAAAAAGCTCGGAAAGTGGGTACGGTATGAGCTTAATGAAAGTCAGATGCAAGCACGCGTCGAAGTTTGCCTTACTTTGCTGAATCGGCACAAAATGAAGGGATTCTGAAGCGTATTGTCACTTGTGATGAGAAGTGAATCCTGAATGATAATCGTAAACGTTCGTTTGAACCCAGGAGACAGCGAAACAAAGTCACAAACGTCTCTATGATAACGCTCACCCACACACTGACAGACAGTCTCAAAGTTACAGGAGCTTCGAGTGGAAACTCTCCGTCACCCACCGTACTCTTTAGACCTTGCCTCTACTGATTTCCATTTTTTCAGAACGTGGATACCTTTTTACAGGGGAATAAATTCAACTCCAATGAGGCAGTGAAAAACGTATTCAGAGAATTCATCGATTCCCGTCCCCAGGAGTTCTATAGCAGAGGCACCAATTAACTTCCATAAAATGGCAAAAGTGCATTGATAATAATTGACAATTAAATACATAATACATACATTAAATAATTAAATACATAATTTTTATATAATATAAAAAAATGGATTTTTTCATATAAAACGGCATTTTCATAGGTAAGGACCTAATACGAATATCTTCGTAAACTACTCTTCAAAAAGAAATGAATGCAAACATTTTGGAGACGCTCAAGTTTAATCAATTGATCTTCTGTGATTGATTCAACTGATTTGATCTCCAGTCAGTAATCAGAAATATATATCAAAAGATTTTGTGCAAGTTTATTCATTTTATTCATAATATTTTATTAAGCCATTTGTTTAAGTGGGCAAGACCGATAGATTTAATCTTATTATGAGGGATGTTCCGCGAACGTCACAAAGCCAACACCTTTGATCAAGCTTGTCTGTATTGAAAGCGTTCTCAGTGTTCCCGACATGAACATAAATTAATTATTCGCCAAGTTCGCTTAAGTCGCTTTACGGTCGAAAATAATATCTGTATTAAGTTTATGTGTTCAGAGATATTATTGTTACCTTAACAAATATATGTGTATTTGCCAAGTTTCCAAATGGAGTGAAGTGCCAATTGGAAAACCTGGCCCTCAAGATACAGGTTTGCACCTGTATCTTTGTACATACGTACATAAGATACGTACATGGTACATAAGATTGTACATACGTATTATTAACAAAACCGTTACCTATTTTAAACATTAATAACATAATCAATTTAGAAACAAACCGCACTTTCAAGACCATACTTATATTATAATTATGAAAAAAATGTTTTGTCCGATAAACAGTTCACTTAAAAATAAAACCTCATTGTTGTGATGTTGTTCTCAAAAGTGTAAACACGTAATTAGTAGAAGTACCTTTGCTACGTTTAGTTTTCTATATAGAAAAGTTGGTCACATATTTTCTAGAAATCGTATATGACCCATATACCTGACGTATATCAAATGGTACCGACCGCTAGTACAAAATATGAGAAATGTTTGTTTAAAAAGATATACTGAATTTCCACGTGAACATTTTCTGTGTGAGTTAAGGCGCCATTAGGTTCTATGAAAATGTCCTCTAACATAAAGGGCACTTGAGTGATGGCAGGACGTACTTTACACATTCACAACCGCGTTTCGCGACTATGTACACGTCATAATAAACGAGTGTATTATTCTTGGATATACCAAAAAGTACCCACGATGTTTTATACGATTCCCTGATTTTTTCTACCGAAACATTTCTGTGCGACATAAAAAACTACCATTTATTTACGCTATAGTGACATATTTTTCCTACTCTGTGACCCCATCTATATGACCATTTTTATTTATTTTAAACTAGCGACCCGCCCTCGCTTCGCTTCAGTTTATAAGATTTTTTTATTTAAATTAAAAAATTGAAAATAAAATATATATTAGACACGGATAATGTAGGTTCCTATATGTGAAGGAATTTTTGAAATCAGTTCAGTAGTTCCAGAGATTATTACCCCCAACATACAAACACACAATTTTACTTCTATATTATATTAGTATAGATATATATACATTTTAATATATAGTATATTTGGGCAATCGCGTATTTCATTCAATCTAAACATTGACGATGACATATTAAAACATGGATGCCGTTTAACCTTCACAATAAAATAAAACCACACCAGGATTCCCTGTGTCTTGAGTCCACGCGTACATATGTCTTTAAAAATACATGTATCTTTAAATAAATGAATGTTTGACCGGGAATCGAACACGAGACCTTTTACATTGCCAATTGAGCTAATCGGTCCTGATAACTATAGTATAAGGTTATACTTTATTTATAAGTTTATAAGTGGAACCCGACGTTAAACTTTTAAAATTTCTAACATATTTTGACAAAAATAATAAATATTGACGGAAATAATAATATCGTATACTAATTTTTTTTATTCAAGGTGTTTATATAAACAAACATACGTCGTTATTAAATTGATATTTCAGATATAATGAACATTTTTCTTATGCGAACGTTTTTTAAATGTTACCTATTTTTATTTTCAATTATTAGATAATTCTAATCTGAATGAATATGTCTTATATATGATTCTATAATATTGAATTATGTATGTATAAATTATTATTTTTCTATCAAAACAAACTATTACTGTTGTACTTATAAAATACAGTAAAATGCATTAAATACAAGATGCATACTTTTAAAATACAGTACTTAATGTCCACATTCAATACAAGATACATGAAAGGCATTAAACTGTATACGTTGTATACGACTTTCACATCTGTATAAACTTCATAAACATGAAGTTTCCAGACATAAAAAATAAGTTTAGAAATGAAACAAAAACTTAAATTTTAAAACTTTATTCCATTTCAGTGGAGCTATTCTCCGAGTCTGATTCTGACTGTTACATTTATGATAAAATGTGACATCGTCAATAAGGTGGTCCAGTTGGCACATCTTATCCTCGACCTCAATCACATGCTCAATGAAATATTTCCAACGCTGCGGTGTCACCTCCTTTAATCCTTCATTAAATAGCTTTTTAACTTCGTCCATTTAAAACGTTTCATTATATCTGTCGACAAACCCCTTTACCTGAGCTCATACCAATTCTATTGAGTTGATCTGATACTGGTAAGGAAATAATCTTAGCAGGTTGACACCGTGTTCAGTAGCCTACTGGTCCACCACTAACGCTTCATACTGAGATTTATGTCTACTGACAATGTCCAGTAAATTATACCTTCACCATAGAGGGCTCAAAGGTAATATTTTTGTCATTTAATCGCTCATAAATATTGCTTTTTCGCTAAACAGTTGTGGGAGGCAGCTCAACTTTGCGAGAGTGGTAGGGGCATTATCTAGAATCAAAACAGAATTTTGTTTCAGTTTTGGTAGAATTCCCTAAGGGGGAAATGCTCTGTGTTCATTTCTTTATGATAATCGTCAGTATTCTTTTTGGATTCGAATATAAGCTGACCCCCTTCTTTTTCTTCACTCCTTATGTGACTAATTATCAAACACCTTCCTTTTCCCGTCGAAGTTTTTAATCCAGTGATCAAGTCCCCAAAGAAAGCTTGCTAGAAGACTTTACTTTTGTATCTACCCAAGTCTTCTGCAGTTTGTGACCTGTAATAAAAATAAGAAAAGAAATAAGATAACTTTATTTATAAGTTATTAACAATTTGGGCCTATGTTTGTTGAAATTATAACAACAATACTTTCGTTAATCCAGGTCTCATCTTGATAATAAATATTTTTTTCATCTCTGCTGTATTGCTTGATGGGAATCAAGTACCGCTTTCGGCATTATATAATGTCGCCATAAATGGGAAGGGATAGGATAGGATGGGAATGGGCTCTGGCATATCTCACTCACTACCGAAACACGTACGTACATTTCGGAAATATGATAAAATAGGAAATACAGTACATTACAAGGTAGTATTATGTTTGTTCTCGACACGGCGAACCGCCGAACGCGCCGTGCAGCCACGGCTAGAATATTAAGGTCAGTACTTCTTGCATCATTTTTTTATTGCCAAGCTGCGGACGTTTATTATGACGACTATCAATATGAAAATATATATGATTGCGTACTATATCTACAGAAAGGTAATTTATTAATTAATATGTGTTAAATTCACATAGCGGCGCATTCAACTCTAGGCTACGCAGTCAGTTCGCCGTAGGATTTCACGGCGGAAAACTGTGTGGTTAACAAACGGACTAAGGGGCCAATAAATAAATATCGTGTTTTGATGTATTATTCAATATAATATGTCATACCATACACACCATACACACCACACACACCATACACACCACACACACCATACACACCACACACACCATACACACCATACACACCACACACACCATACACACCATACACACCACACACACCATACACACCACACACACCATACACACCACACACACCATACACACCATACACACCACACACACCATACACACCATACACACCATACACAACATACACAACATACCTACCATACACAACATACACACCATACACACCATACACACCATACACACCATACACACCATACACACCACACACACCACACACACCATACACAACATACCTACCATACACAACATACACACCATACACACCATACACACCATACACACCACACACACCATACACAACATACCTACCATACACAACATACACCCCATACACACCATACACAACATACACAACATACACACCATACACACCATACACACCATACACACCATACACACCATACACACCACACACACCACACACACCATACACACCACACACACCATACACACCACACACACCATCACACCATACACACCACACACACCATACACACCATACCTACCATACACAACATACACACCATACACACCATAGACACCATACACACCATACACAACATACCTACCATACACAACATACACAACATACACTCCATACACACCATACACACCATACACACCACACACACCATACACAACATACCTACCATACACAACATACACCCCATACACACCATACACAACATACACACCATACACACCATACACACCATACACACCATACACACCACACACACCACACACACCATACACACCACACACACCATACACACCACACACACCATACACAACATACCTACCATACACAACATACACACCATACACACCATAGACACCATACACACCATACACAACATACCTACCATACACAACATACACAACATACACACCATACACACCATACACACCATACGCACCATACCTACCATACACACCATACACACCATAGACACCATACACACCAAACACACCATACACAACATACCTACCATACACAACATACACACCATACGCACCATACACACCATACACAACATACCTACCATACACAACATACACACCATACACACCATAGACACCATACACACCATACACAACATACACAACATACACACCATAGACACCACACACACCATACACACCATACACACCATACACACCACACACACCATACACAACATACCTACCATACACAACATACACACCATACACACCATAGACACCATACACACCACACACACCATACACAACATACCTACCATACACAACATACACACCATACACACCATACACACCGTACACACCGTACACACCGTACACACCATACACACCGTACACACCATACACACCGTACACAACATACCTACCGTACACAACATACCTACCGTACACAACATACCTACCGTACACAACATACACACCACACACACCACACACACCACACACACCACACACACCACACACACCACACACACCACACACACCACACACACCATACCATACTCATACCATGACATTGCTAGAATCTCAAATAAACTAAACAGAGAACGGCCTGACCATTCACTGTTTACTAAAATTCCAACATTTTAGGACGTTAACGTTATATTTTCGTACTTAAAATGCTGATAAACCAATAGGTAACAATGCATACCTACAGACATGCACACCTGCAGAATAAAACAAAAATGTTCATAAAATTACTAAAGAGAAAGTCTTCCTATTAGCTTCCTACATTTCATTACCACCATCAAAAAGGTAAAGAAGTATGAAAGTGGGTCAATGGACATTAAATCTAATTAGGTGAGCTAGAGAGACGTAATGACGGCAATGACTCCGGACCCCTCTAATAGTGTCCATTCGCTTGCTTTACAGTGAATTAATTACCTTTTTACTAACGCGACGTAAACTCATTGTACGGGTACGATGTAGTTAATAGGTATAGAGTTGTTATGGGGTCATAAGGACAAAAAGCTTTAAAATTTCATGAGGAAGTGAGGATCTAAACCTGACAGACTCGTATCTATTACATGGATTATGTATGTACAAATTTCGTAAATTTATTTTGCGTTATATACTCGTAAGTATCTATCAATTCGTATGCAATGTAAAAAAAAACCTAATTTAAATATAAACAATAGTCAGGTAAATCTAACGTAACACAGGAAACGTGCGACAAATTTAAAAACTTTAAGGCATCGAATACACTCTGGGTCGATACCAAATATAGTCGTTCGGTCGCGCTAGTGCTCACTAATGCATCGTCCATACCAGAGCACCCATTCGCATCGAAAACTTGTCACCGCATATTTTGACAGAGATCTCCGTGTAAACCATGTGCCGATATAAATGTCTATACACATGTCGAAACGTGTATCTCGACTTATTCCCCTCTAGCTAGTGACAAGGACCAGTTTGACTGCGACCTGCATCGAGACTGGTGAGGTGAATGTTGCAAGTGCATGTCGCGAAATATATATTGTGGCTATGTATCCCTACTTGTGTCTGAATTCATGTTACTGATAAATATATATTGTTTTTTTATTTCTAGTATTGATAGTTGACATTTTATATTTAGATAAACACATCACAATAGATTTGTCTGCGATGTAGTTAAAAAAACATTGATACGATTCACTTATATCGTTTATAATATAACGTAATAACTATGGGTATGAATACAACACAATAATGCGAGATGTATATTATTATCGACTTGTGCTGTGGTGTACACGAGGCATAAGACACACGACAACACAACCTATCGCAATTGATCGATAAAAACCATAGAGAAGCGAGTCAATTGTACGTATGACTGGTACGCTTGATCGTGCGGCTGGCCACTCTGTCGCGCAACAAGCCCCCGTGTCGCGCAACAGTGTGAACGCATCCCGGCAAGCGTTATGATACGAGTATATGGAGTTATATGAACAACGCCAAGAAGAACGCGCAGGACCAGCGCCTCTACCACCCCGCGTTCTGTTAAACGTCGTTCATTTAATTCCATATATCACAAAGCTTGCCACGCTGCCCATATCTCGTTCATGCGTTCTGTGTGCCGGAGGCTTTATGCGACCCATAGAACTCCTTTCGAGCCATTGGTCGCCTGGTCGCATTTCGTTGTATGCCTGTCGCCTTCGGCTAAATTTCTTTCTGAATACGATCACGTTTCAGTTTCATAACAGAAAATATAAAGTATCTAATTCGTATTCTCTGATTAAAATGATTATGAAGAGTGCATTTCTTTTTCCTTTTGTTTTTCTTGTGCCACATTTAATTTACCTCTAACAACATACTTGTATGTCTTCAACATACTATTGTACTTGTAAAATCAAACAGATATTTTAATTAATACAAGAATATAACGTTCACATTTCATTAACATAATAAAGAAAATTTTAAACACCTAATACTGAATCCTCTTTACGTTTCACTCGTTCATGAACTTAAGCCAGTTTAAAGCAACAATTTATTGTATATGTAATTACACATTCCAACCCGCTCCATTTACATTCAAAGTGCTCACAGATACTTCACAGTAAACCCTCTCAATCACTTGTAACAACTCGTAAAATAACCACATTGTTTTCCCTGGTTTACTCGATCCCTATGAAAAGTTCCCAAGACGCCTGAAGCAGAATTCACTGCAATAAAACTAAATGGATTTGAGTGCTCTCATTCCGTGTTGCTTATAACACCAGCCTGTTAATTCCGTACCAGAGATAATAAGGTTGCTTTCATCTTGTGAACACACGAAACTTCATTAAGCCTCCAATCATATCTAAAGACACAATGATTAAGTTAATGTAGGAAAACTTCGTATATTTACTGTATTGTTTAAAAACACTACATAAGTGAACCATAATTACTTTTGTATAATAAAATTATAGTAAAAAAAGGAGTATTTTATTGTCTGAAGTAAACAGAAGCAGCAACAGATACGATTAATAATTAATACCTACATAATAACGAACATCAAATTACTCGCCTTGAAAAAATCTAAAATATTTTTTAAAGGCTTAGAACTATCGTACTAATAACTCCTTTACGGATTACGATTCCTCTGCTAAGCGACATACAATAATATCTTTTAAAAATAGACGACAACATTTAGATCAACGTTTTCTTTTCAAAATAGTTATTATTCAAGTACACTAAGTATAGTTATTAATATACTTATTATTAGAACATGGTACGTTCCTCTCGCGTCCCCAATATACATTTTATATTCCTCGTTGTAAATCAAAATACGCAAAAATACACCTTCTTCAGACTACATGGCGGATTACAACAAATGTTTTTCTAATATAGATATTTACAGAAGCACTATCCCAATTTAAGAATAAATCAAGCGAAAAATGCTTTCTCAAAAATAGTTTGCTTTTGTTTATTGTTCTGTATGTAATTAAACATTAACGATAAACAGTACATGTGGCTTTATTATTATATAAAATAGTTTGCAACGAATACAGTGATTGTTATGTACTTAACTGTGTTCAATGCAATTTTTGTAATTCTGTATATTTGTATTAGTTGATTTATATCTACAAATGTCCTCCTTAAATTATACTCTAAAGTAGGATTTTATATTCAAATCAGGGATAATGACATGTAGAACTGCCAAACAGAATGAAATTTGTACAGAGATGACATATTATTGACAGTTTTATATGTCATATCCCTGACTACAATAAAAAATGCGACTATAGTGCAATACATTTTTTTTCTAATTTCTAAATAAAATAAAGTTGATGTGCTTTTAGTGTCCAAACACACATGTATTTCTGTTTTTAAATAGTGTTTGTGTTTCACTAGTTATCGAGCTCACTTGTTTTAAATATTTATAGATTTGATTTAGGGAACTTTAGGTCTATTTGAAAACAAAGTTTGTTTGTAATATGGTTTATTATTAATACTGTTATGTTTCATCAATAAATAAAGAAATAATAAAAAATACATAACACGATAACGAAGTTTTAAATGTACATTTATTTAGTGAGCATCAAAATATACCAAACTAGCTGTTACAAATGGCCCCCTTATCCAACTCGGGGACCATCTGTTATTATTATTGTAAATCATCCGATCCCAATGATCGACAAATGAATGTAGAATCACTCGGATCGAATGACTTACAACAACATCTATTTGTGGGGGGTGACTTGAAAACACACGAACGGCCCCTTCGAACTGTCCGTATGTTTTCTTGTCTCCAGTCCCTTCAACGGCGCCTTCTTCGTGGTTTGTGATCACCCCAGGGCGCGGCTGAATGGGACGTTGTGCTGGTGGTAGGCGTAGTTCTAATTCACCGGACTTGTAGAATGGCGGCGCAGGAACCAACGACTATGGAGGTCTTGAAATGAAACTTGATTTATCTTCAAAATGGCTTGAGGGCTTGCGGTGGTGTTTTGAGGAGCGAGACGGCGGTATTTTTCTTCTTCTTCTGTCCCGAGGACCTTGTTCCAAGTTGACGTTTGAGGATCACGTAATTTTACGCCTCTCACTTCACGCTTATTAAGCCCGCGGCAGTACCATTGGGAAAGCCGCACGCCATCATTCACCGCTACACCCGTCTCCTCACCACGTTTTTACCTTGTGATAGGTATATAAAACATACGCGTATTTGAATGCAAAGTTGTGTCAAAATTTCAAAGCAATCGATGAAGAACTTTCCGAGAAATAAGATTTTGAACAAACGAACGTTTACATTTTTATTATATAAATATATGAGCAGCAAGTGTGATTAAGGTTTAGGTACTCTGGTGACAATAAAGAAGTAAGAGTAATTACTTTCTTACTGATTTATAATTACATATTTACTACAGTTATTCAGAAGTAGGTTGTTTTTGTTTTGCTTATCGTGATTTACTGCTCATTTAGTATTTTTTTGATGACCGTTTTAAGTAAACACCGTTTAAATACAATATTAATTTAACCAAACCCATTCCATGCCATAGTGAATTTTCCGCACTTCTACGGAGAACACACAAGCGTTATGATGTCAATAAGACAAAATTGTTAATTTACAAGACGACAAAAGAACAATTATCTCAAAATATAACCCAGATAGGTATATTTCAAGGAGAGACCTATATTCTGCAGTGAAGAGACTTAGGCTGTAGTACATTATAGTCCGTATTACATCAATATAATCCGGAAAATCTCTTATTTCCGTCGCTCGTGTTGGACCGACATGAGTACGGGAGGCGTATTTAGAAACTCTGTAAAGTATTATATATTTTAAACATTTCACCTTCAAAGTATCCAAATACGTTTTTTAAATAAAGTAACGTAAAATAACCTAAGTAAAATATCAATACAATAAATAATGGAAATTCTAAAGTCAAATGGAATGAAAGTCAGTAAGTAAAATAGAAAATAAGTTTTCTTAAGAAATACATTTATATATTCCAATTAATTACGTATATCATTTCCCCTACAGGTACTTCTAGATTAATTTATCCGGATTTTATGACTAACACGTACTAGTGATTGAACTAACGCATCATTAAATTCGTTGCACTCCGAATGCACCGTCCATTCCCTCTTCCCGCCCTGTGGTGCCACGGTTAAATCGACTATAGTGAGCATTAGTCTTCATTCATGTGAATTAGTTTTTATTCACATTCACTTTTATATATTAAAGTTTAATATTAGGGAGATTTTGAAAAATCTACATACTGCGGAGATCATGACTTTCGAGTTTCGAAAAAATTTCAGTACCTACTTCTCGACTAAGGATTGCCGTAACAGTAAACAGACCTTTTAGCATCCTGCTGGACATGAACCTTCTCATACACAATGTCCTGTGCATGGGGGATGTATGACCTTATAACGCGACACTAGCCAAGCCCTCTACAAATATTTGTAGCGGAAGAGTACACACTGCATTCCCACAGCTACTTTATCGTATTTCCCCAATGTTTCAGTAGTGAGTGAAATATGCCAGAGCCCATTCCCATCCCATCCTATCCTATCCATCCCCATTTTCCCAACCCTTTCTCCGAATCCATTCCTTAATCTGCAATATAGCCAGCCGACACCATATGGACCAAGGATCACCAGCTAAATCCAAAACACCAAACAGCTTGGATATTCCTTTCTTTATGAAATGAAATGAAAATAACGCTTCTTATGAGTACACGTTCATAAATACCAAGCCATCTGTGACTTACGAGTAAATGTTATCTTAGGTAACTTAGACAGGTAAATTAAATAAATAAGATTTATTATGACGTCATAGGTTAAGATATGTATCGAATCGAAATGTATATCGAATAAGGTATGTTAAAAACCTTGAGTAGTACAGAAACCCATTAAACTGACTTATTGGAAAAGCTTTATGTAACTACACGAGACTACAAATAGGTTTACTTAGGTACCACATATGTTACCCAGGCATTAGGAATAAATATAGACAGTCAAGTCCCTCTCAAGGCCCTTTAGAAACTGTAATCAATTTGTAAGCCATTATGCGATTAAAATACGAGGTTGTATACGGTAACGCATTTACAAAGGCGAGGCCATTGTGAGAATTTCACGAATGATTAAACTCACTGTAGAGCCGACTGTGAACCGATATCGGGTAAATCAACGGTTATTCATTATCAAATGGATGTGTAATACGCGCGCGGGGCCGTATTTACATTAAACTAAGTATACACAGCACTGTAGAGAAGTAAACTGTGGGGACAAAGTCGGAATCAATAATTGTAGCTATACATTAGAATACATTATAACCAGCCCTTTTATCTTCCACTGCTGTGCGCAGAATTATAAAGAATTATTATGATAATACTCATTTGTTCCATGTCCCTATAATGCGCGCAAATTACACAAAAAAAATCTCTATAGTTTGCAAAACGCAAAGACAATATAACAAAAATATACATCTATAGACTTATTTCATACTGGAAATGCAAATATTAGGCCTTACCTCTGAAATTGTCGTTACATATGGAAAAAATATTTTTTTTGTATGAAAATTATATTTTTAATTAATCGAAGTATTGTTCATTATTATTAATGTACTTTTGGAATTTTAATAGAAGTTGATTGATGCTTCTGCTATAGAACTCCTGGCGAGACGGGGATCGATAAATTCTCTGAAGGCGTTTTTCACTGCCTCATCGGGGTTGAATTTTTTCCCCTGTTCCGAAAAAATGGAAATCAATAGAGACAAGGTCTGGCGAGTACGGTAGGTGACGGAGAGTTTCCATTCGAAGCTCCTGTAACTTCGAGACTGTCTCTCGAACAATGTGTGGGCGAGCGTTATCATAGAAACGTTTGGGATATTGTTTCGCTGTCTGCTGAGTTCAACGAACGTTTACTATTGTCATAAAAGTGCCAATCACATGTGACAATACGATTCAGAATCCTTCCATTTTAGCTTCGAAGCGTGATTGCAGCTGACTTTCATAAAGCTCATACGGTACCCACTTTCCGAGCTTCTTCAGTTTCCCTATTTAACGCAAATGAATCAATATCGTTAAGTAATTTATGTCGAAGGCTGCTGCTACCACAGACGTGGTTTGAGATGAATCTGCTGCCATTATTGCTTTCAATTCGTCATTATGGACTTTAGTCTCCGGTCGTCCACGGGGCCTGTTCTTGAATTTTCGTCGAAATTTCCAGAGCTGAAATAACGATCAAACCAAAAACGCACAGTGCGTCCGTTTGTAGTATTTGTTCCGTACACATCCTGTTGCGTTTCTGCCACGGCGGAACTCATTTTCGAAAATAACTAATTTCGAAGTTGCCACTAAAAACAAACGGAAATTTCATAAGTAAGGACTCATGAATGATGAACATTTTAAAAGATATGCAGAATTATTCTTGGTACCCTACTTTAATTTATCTCACCTACATACTTAATGCAAATTTTTAACACACACAAAAACACACGCACGCCACAAACTCTCACACACACACACATGCATGCACGCATATTGAAAATAAAATAATGATGTTGAAATTTTTAAGATAAACCATTTTACATTCGTGGCGAATAAGTAGCATCGCTATCTCATCCATAAATCCAGATAACTTCACATTATTTGCTGCAAAATCTAGGAGATTATCCGAATTCATTCATACATCTGAATTCTGATTGGAAGAGTTATAAATTAAAGAACCTTTAAAAATCGTGAGCAGTCAAATCTAAAAACGATATTGAAGAAAAACATAGACCCCGATTCACTTACCAACAAAGTTAGCGTGATTACTGGCAGTTTCGAATTTTTTATGAAAATTTGTTTGAACACTTCTGTTTTCCCGAAACTTTTACTGGACAAAAAATATTCATTTACAAACTTTGCTATAAAAAAGAAGATTACCAAGGCTATCCAGACTTGTTTTACTAGTGATGTAAATATAATTACTTTGTAAGTTAATAAATTATACGTACCTACAAACTCACTTCCATCAGCGCTACGATCCAATAAGTTTTTGCTTCCTCTAAAGTAATCTGTATGTTCTTTTTCGACGGTATGTTGCGAGGTAATGTCACATGGTAGGGGTTATATCTTCACTTCAGCAATTTAATAGAAAATATACGTAAAAATAATATATCTATACTAATATAATAAAGAGGTAAAATTGTGTGTTTGTGGGTATGTTGGGGGTAATCTCTGGAACTACTGAACCGATTTAAACAATTCTTTGACAAATAGGAAGCTACATTATCCGTGTCTAATATAGGCTTATAATTTATTTTGAAATTTTGAAAAAAAAACTTATAAACCGAAGCGAAACGAGGGCGGGTCGCTAGTGACTAATATACGTAACCGATGGGGTAGACGAATTCTCGAATGGAGGTCACCACGTACCGGCAAGCGCAGTGTGGGACAACATGAAGAAATTCGCCGCTGGTGGTTGGATGAGAAGAGCCGAGGATCGTGTGTGGTGGCGAGCCTTGGAAGAGGCCTATATGTAGCAGTGGGGAAACATAGGCTGATGGTATGGTAACCGTAAAAAACTCTTATACAATAAATAGCACTAAAAAGATACTGTATATATAAAAGATACCTACATAATGTACTAAAAGATAAACCTGTCCATTATTAAACTACTTACTGTAGTAAGATGTTTTTATTGTTATTGTTATCAGTATTTTTTTTCATTAGTTCATTAGCCTAATACAAAGGACCTCAATTGAACACGAGAAATTTCTAATGATTTGTAAACAGCAGACTCCCGTTATTCCCTGTTTACAAATTAGACGATCCTATGCAAAACAGTTCTGAATCGTTCTCGTATTGCTATCAAGTTGCTTTGTGAGACGGAGGCCCAAAATCGTATTCAATTCCTTCTAGATTTAACTTTGTTGTTAATTTAAGATTGATATATATGCTATGTGGGTTTATATTATAACTAACGTTCACTTGCCCACCACTTCATCTGCTTTGATTTTACAATTTCCAAATCATATATTGTATATACAATACATAAGTATATACTATATATACGTATATATATATATATATATATATATACATACATATATATATATATATATTCTATATATATATATATATATATATATATATATATATATATAGAATACATATAACCATACATTATAACACCCTTTTATCTATAGAATACATTATAACCAGCCCTTTTATCTTCCACTACTGTGCGCAGAATTATAAAGAATTATTATGATAATACTCCTTTGTTCCATGTCCCTATAATGCGCGCAAATTACACAAAAAAACTCTATAGTTTGCAGAACGCAAAGACAATATAACAAAAATATACATCTATAGACTTATTTCACACTGAAAATGCAAGTTTTGCAAATATTAGGCCTTACCTATGAAATTGTCGTTACATATGGAAAAATCATTTTTTTGTATGAAAATTATATATTTAATTAATTGAAGTATTGTTCATTATTATTAATGTGCCATTTGGAATTTTAATGGAAGTTGATTGATGCTTCTGCTATAGAACTCCTGGCGAGACGGGGATCGATAAATTCTCTGAAAGCGTTTTTCACTTTCTATATATTTGCATATATATGTGTGTGTGTTAGTGTATATAAATCTATACTTCAGTATATTTATCCACTATACCCCACGAGACTAATTCACCATTGAGACTGATCACCGTGACGCTCCTGCCCGGGACTTCCAGAACTACTGAACGAATAACTTAACACTATAACATTAAATGTCTGTTTTGTATAAAACCTAACATGGAAGCTGGTTAAGGCGTAATAATACCCGCTAATCTAGGCGATTTTTTAAATAAGGTAAGCCTCGTTTTAAAGCGAGCTTAGACCCGCCTTGAAATTGCCGGGGAATTTCGATAGCGTACGTACGGGTTTGCGATTGCTAGTTAGAACCTTTAAAACCTGTTTTATTTTTACAGATGCTTTATTATATAATACATACCTACCGTAGCCGTAACCAGCCTTTTTTGTCTATTGCCTCCTTATGCACATTGGGGACGTATGACTTTAAAACGTTACGCTGTTGAAGACCATTTCCTACTTTATCGTATTTCCCCAATGTACGTACGTGTTTTGGTAGCGAGTGAGATATGCCAGAGCCCATTTACATCCCTCCCCATTTTCCCAGACCTTTCTCCTAGTCCATTCCTTAATCTGCAAAGGTAGGCGGCGCATCCGCAGGCGTGCCAACGTTTGTCATTCTGGACTGATGTTGGCATGTATCGCGGATGTCTAATGGACGACAGTATCTACTTACCATCAGGTGGACTGTATGCTCGTCTGCCGCGTTATTCCTATAAAAAAATTAGTGTCCCCATGTACATTGTATTGTACACGAGGGATGTATAACTTGTATATGTATAGCGTTGGCCAAGTATTGCCGAGTCCACTCTTTACAGGTAGTGTAGTTCCTTAAGGCTTATTGTAGCGGCTTTGTTATCCTTTAGTCGTCTTTAATGACACCCAAGGGGTGAGATGTCGTGGTGGTACTCTAAAGCTGGGCGACACGACCCTCTCAATCAGTCTCTTATGTCCCACTATAAAGCACAGGCTTCATCTAGTAATCACGAAGTGATTTCAGACCACACGTGCCGAGTGCTAGTTTTATTTCAATTCATGGGCGCACCATCTTCACATCCCCCAATGTTATCCCGTAAAGAAACCTCTCCATAGTTGAGCGACTTTGTACTTACGGCTCAGGCCTACCGTCAGATGCCACCTTTCGGCACGGTACCCCAGAAAGCATGATGATTCCCGATTACTTAATTAATATTTCTATAATAATACGTTAAGCTGTACTTGTTCATGTGAATAACCCAATTCGTACACAATAGTCCACCCACACTCACCACTTGACTATTAATACGCTTGAAATGTGAACATCATACAGAAAATTAAATTAAATTTAATTATCTCTTTAGAATTTATGTTATAAAAAGACGTAAATAAAATAAATATGTTCTATTTTCAAGATTTTTAGGAAGCCTGCTAACCTCGACTATTGAGGAGATAATTACAAGGTTTTTATAATTTCCCTTTTCGTTTCGCATAATATCATCAACTAACGAAGTAATTAGATACATTTTTTCCGGTCAGTCACTTTTCTAGATATTTTGATTGTGATTACACGTGTCAATTTCTAGTATTTTCAGCTATTTAATTGTATAGAAAATAATCAAATACCGCATTTAAAGTGAAAATTCAATAAATATGGAATTCAATCCTATTGGTCGGGGAGAATGTTTCTTCATATTTTCTATAGAAGTTTAAGACAAAGAATTTTAAAGTTTTATTATAAGTATTCACTTATAATAAAATGTGCCGTTTTGATCGGTAAATTGTTGCCATTTTGTAAATAGTGTCATGATTCCATTGCTGTAGAAATTCTGGGATTTTTGGCCAAAAAATTGCGACAAGTAGTTTTGACAGTCCTTTCTTGATGTCAACCTTACGCTACTTAAAGAGTTCTTAAGTGACCGAAACAGGTGGAAATCTCAGGGGGCAAGGACAGGGCTATACGGTCGATGCATCAACATTTCTCAAACAAGCTCTCTCAATTTTTGTTGAGTGGCTGAAGATGTGTTTGCAGCTTGTGTCTCAATTTTGACTTTTTTGTAATAAAATTTCGAAATGTAGCGAATTTCTTCAATACTTTCACTCATTTTCACAAACTGAAAAACAATGGAAAAATGGCGGAAAATAGTTTATATTAATGTTTTTTTTAGAATGTCAATTTTTAATGGAATTACAACCAGCCAGGTGCAAATAGTACAACGAAAGAATTTGGTTTTGGAAGAACCAAAGGAGAATTTACAACTTCATACGTACAAAATACGAAAAGATTTTTTCGCGACCTTATTATATTTATTACGTCTTAGCTGTATCGCAGCTATAACAAAATTACAAAATTACGAACATATTCACAAACCAGTCAATTAATAATCATCCCAAATAACAAAATTAATAATAAGTACAGGAAATCTTGGAAATTAAAATGGCAGCATTGCGTAACACAAACGACGCCATTTAAATTATTAAGCTTTTATTTCAATATGTACAGAAGAGGGCAAATAAGCGAAAATAAATGTAAATCTCGTTCGGTAACTAACGAGGTCATGACGGGCGTCCTCATATATAAAAGGAAACAGTAGTGCATCTTTGAATGAACATGAAAAAAATACAAAATATACACACAGGTAAAATGTGAATTAGATATAAGGGGAAATGCTGTTTCTTTAAAAATTTAGTTGTTATTTCAACATATCCGATGGATTTTGTATTATTTAGTAATTAGTAGTCGGTGCGAGGAAAATGTTATTATTACAGGATTCTAAATAACTATTTTATGTGTATTTGATGATACATTTGTATCGGTTTTTACGTTTATAAAGAAGTCATTAAATTCATTTGCGTATATATTCGGGAAAACGTTGATATACATCACCGTTTTGTATACGTTCTGTGCGCCGTGACAGGACGGTGTAACGAGAATTATATCATAAAAACCTTCCTTTTTGAAAGATAATGCTTATTAAGTATTTATCCTTACTCTTCCATGAAAATAAATCTATTTTACAATTTCCATTTAAATATGCCTACGGGCACTTGAGATGAATTCTTGTTAAGATACGTAATAATTAGCTTATAAATGTATCTGTAACTCAACGGGAATCTAAGAGGATTTTGTGATGACTAAAAGTCATAGCCATTAGTTATAACTGTACGTATAGATGCATCTTTACATGGAACATAAATGCGGCAACATGCGCTTTATAATAATTTTATAACAATAATGCAGTTCATTCATAACTGCAGACCTAAACGATTCCATTCAATTATCAACTCTACAAATCTAAGAATTTTTTTTATATATGGCAATGAGCACATTCTCTCAGTATCATGTTTTCCCCGTAATAAATAATTTCAAAGTTTAAAACGTATCCTGTCAATATCCAGTCCCGTCAAAGTTAGTTAGGGGTCGCTTAGTAAAGTGATAGTAGGTTTACTAAGGACAGAAGAGGACTCCTTGGAAGCACATGAAAAACGCACTCCCACGCTTTGATTTGATTATCACAAACACCACGCACGAAAACACTTAATTTAATAAACTATTACTGTTAAACCACAAAATGCCTAATACACCATTTTTACAATAAAATCAAACAAAAACTCGACATCACTTCTTGAGTTCCCGTGAAAAAGTCATCTAAGATAATGGAAAATACTTGATTTTTTTTATTCAAGAATACGCCCTAACGAGATAAAAAAGTCTCACTAGTTCTCTATACAGAACTACATACAGTACATCTACTGGGAACAAATGGCAAATAAACTGAGCGTCAATGCGACAAAAGCCAACTAGTATATCTTGATTAAATCAAATACAACGTTCCTATTTACGTTATACCAACGTGATTATCTTTAATCACGCCCTGGTTGCCAGCTCTAAATTACTAAGTACGAGTACGTGAACGGTTATCGGATATCTATTACGTGGCCGCAGCCTCGGTCAACGTCTCCTCATATAATGTGTATGTTAATCCTACAGTCTTGAGGGACAGCATTAGCACGGATGAGCGGATGGTTTAACGATTGTATGGCCTAAATAGTACACGATATATGAGGATTCGGGAGATCTCAGGAGCCCTCCGGCTATGGTTAATAGCATTATAAACTTGCAGGAGGGATTGTTTTTATCCAAGTAACTAGAAGTGACCGCTACTTCGTTAGGGTGTGTGTGGTTAGCTTGATTCCAGTGGGAACTTTATAATTGATCTGTATAAAAAGCATCCTAAGTGTTGTCACTTTGAGAATGGATTTAAAAATTGATAATAGATATTTCTGTTATTTAAAAAGAGTAAAAAATAACATTCCACATAATTATTCCAATGTTCTTTTCAAATTTTTCTATAAAATGTATGTAACATCTCAAGTAATAATTTAACATAATTTTCAACTCAATTCATTTAAATTTTCAAAGTCAAGTAGGAGTATTTATAGAAATATCTTATGAAAAATATTGGGAAAATACAAGACACCAACCACCCTGCAAATTTAATCAATTTTAAGTCTGACTTTAATTTCCGATTATGTCAATAACGATAATTACTTAACATCCAGTTACTAAAATAAGTTTCTCTTACATTCCTTATTCCATTTTTTGCGCATCAAAATAAACACATATTTGGGAGAGTACCTAAATTGTAATTATTTTCTTTTATGTGGTTCTCAACATTGTCGTGGTATTTCTATTTCTACTTACCAATTGCCCTTGTTTTGTTACTAACGGAATTCCTTAATTGACTAGTTGCAAATTCTTGTTTGGCGTATACTGTGTAAAAAGAATAGTGTAAAAAGGATGGATGATCATAAATAAATTATAATTTTGACAAAGTTAAAAAAAAAATAGCAGTTATAATGACTCGCTTATTACATTTTAAGACTAAAATAATAATATATACCTATTAAATAGAAATAGGTCCTATTTCATTATTGACTTCGTTAGGTTTCTACTAGATACCTCTGACTGATCTGTCTCTTTCGTGACATCAATGAAAACCTTATTTTTATCTCTGCTTACCTTTTGATACCCCACACAGACTTTTGTAAAACTCAATAGGGGTGCACCGGGATAGAAGATTGAGGAAGACTGAAGTTTTAAGTTAATACTTATCTCTTTTTGCATAGATTACCCGCAACCATGGGTGTAGCCAATTAATCGAAAAGTCAGAATCATACAAGTAATTTGAAATATAATTTGGTTAATTCGATTTGTTGAAATCGAATTTCTAACGTGAAGTCCGTTTCAGACGTAGACTATGAAATTAATTGCTTCGACTTTGACCTTGAACGAATTTTACGACTGCGCTTTTTACAAATATTACGACATGGGATTCATTAAGTAAACTGCGAACGGAATCTGCAAAGTCGTCACGTCTCCCGCATCCCCCATGATTTGTAGTTGTTCATGAACATCGATATGTAAGTACAGACAGTAACTCGCTGGTGTAGGTATCCCAAACCGTTTGATCCTTTTGGGTACACCTTGTTATCGACATGTTGAATTACCGATGTGTACCTATACGTTGACCAGGCCATGTGGTATGTGTATACGTTGACCAGGCCATATGGTATATGTATACGTTGACCAGGCCATGTGGTATATATATATATACATTGACCAGGCCATGTGGTATATGTATACGTTGACCAGGCCATGTGGCATATGTATACGTTGACCAAGCCATGTGATATATATGTATATACGTTGACCAGGCCATGTGGTATGTGTATACGTTGACCAGGCCATGTGGTATATGTATACGTTGACCAGGCCATGTGGTATATGTATACGTTGACCAGGCCATGTGGTATGTGTATACGTTGACCAGGCCATGTGGTATATATATATACGTTGATCAGGCCATGTGATATATGTATACGTTGACCAGGCCATGTAGTATGGGCCGGCTTTAGAATAACACAACCTCATCTCTTCCCGTGGGTATCTTAAAAGGCAACTAAGGGATAACAAAGCCCTCATGCATAATAATGTGCATGAGCGGACCCATCACCTGCAGTGAGCGGCTAAAGAGTTGGTTACGTATGGGTTGGGTTCTTACTAACTGACATAATCATCATCAGCATCGTATTGTTGGCAACTTCTTTTTTATATAAAAAAAAAGGCGGCAAACGAGCATACAGTCTACCTGATGGTAAGGGATACTCTTGTCCATAGACGTCCGCGATACATGCCAACATCAGTCTAGAATGACAAAAGTTGGCACGCCCCCGGATGCGCTGCCTAACTTTGCAGATTAAGGAATGTATTGGGAAAATGGGGAAGGATAGGATGGAATGTGGCAATGGGCTCTGGCATATCTCACTCATTAATGAAACACGTACTATCGTACATTGGGGAAATACGATAACATAGGAAATGCAGTACATTTCAAGGTAGTCTTCTGTGAGTGAGGGGTAACGTGGCCAGTCGATTCATGTACACTCGGCAAAACGTTAAAGTACATCCCATAGCAAAATGTATAATAATATAGCAAATATTGCAATTTTTTTTGCAATATGCATATTGCAAATTGCATTTTGCTATATACGTAAGTTAATACAGGCGATTATAATAAAGTACATAAGCGAATGAATTTGAGCACATCACTGTTTTGCTGACCGTATGAAATAATTCTGCGAAACCTATTTATTTTACACCCCATTGCCATTACAAATTGACTCAAGCGCCTTATTCTACCTCTAAGATGTTTACGCTATGTCCACCTCCATCAGATTATCCTTCGGGATTACCTGCACCCGGAACTGGCAAAAACTCGTTAAAACTTTTTTTAGATGTGGCACAATGCGGTCGCTCCCGTGACGTCTTTGCATTGCTAATAGAACTTTATTAATTTAAACTTCGCATTTTTTACTCGCGAGGTTGAGGTGAGAGAAAATGTGTTTATGTGTATTCTTTTATTCCACTTATCTCTGAAATCGATATCAGCGTCAATCGGTGTGACTGCGATGCACTTGGCATCCCTTTGCAATTGTTAATTTGCAATTTATAGCAGACGAACAAACAGTCCGCCTTTTGGCAAACAGATGCTGTTCCTCATGAATATCTGCGATATAAGCCAACACCAGTCAAAACTGATGAACATTGGCGGAAACGGAGCGACTGACCATCAGTCGGAAAATCATTATTCGAACCAACGAACACCGTGTATGTCCGTTTATTCCGACTAGTTCAGTTGTCCAGTTCAGTTGCCTGAACTAGTGTGAATGTTTTTACTATAATACTAGTTCAGAAGTTGGTCAACTGTCGTGTCGGTCAAACCTTTTATCGAACTAACATTCTTCGCCCCAATGTGGTTTCGAATAATCGTCGCGTCGGTCAAACGTTATGTCAATCAAACAGCTTTCGCACAACTGTGTGTCGGACGTTCGTTGTACAATCGGACAGGATAGGAAACGACCTCTGACAACCCTCACTGACTACTGAATGTTTCATAGCTCTAGCTAGCTTCTAAGCTAGATAGCTATGTGGAAATCTAGATAGCTGTAGAATCTTGGTCAGAGATGGACACGCCTAATTGTCGATACCCGTAGATTTTTCAAAAGTGATATGCCAATACTTATTATATAATATAATAAACTACCACTGTGATCTAATTGAACAATTGCACCAGCTGAAATAAAACTTGTTGGGCAATTTACGAACATAATCGTTAATACATAATCTAAACATAATCGGTAAAGGTGAAAAATTCTAGATAAAGGTAACGTAGAGTATTTATAAAACTTTAAAAAGAGTTATCATGTTACCCTCTATTGAATCATAACTAAGTCTCAGTACCTATGCACGGCATTATTTAACGGTAGGTTTAAAGTATATCCAAACGACCAAATGTAAATAACCACCATTTTACAATGCAAATACTTGTTCCGTTACGGAAAATAAATAGGGTTAGGGTTAACCTGTTAGGTTAGAGGTGACCCTTGTCCTCTGTAGCAACCGCAACCTTCCTTCGATCCGGTACGCAAGTGGAGCAGTGGAGAAACAAAGAGGAAATGGACTGTTTATCGTTTGACGAACTGAAACATCTTAGGATTAATTCAGTTTTAAATTACATTACAGTACAGTGGGACGGTTCGGTGAAAGCGCGCGAAACTATTTTCTATGTTTTAACTTGTCTGCAAGAATGTTTTTGGGCTCTCGTGCAAAATTTGTTAAAAAATATTTGTACTTTTGATATTTGGACAGCCGACTTTCGCAGTTCGCTTACTTTTTAGCCACTTATTTTTTTAATAAAATAGATAGCAGACAAGCGAACGGACCACATGATGGTAGGTGGTCACCACCGCTCATGGACACCTGCAACACCAGGGGGGCTTGCGGGTGCGCTCCTAACCTTGCAGAATCCTGTTTACAGCTCTCTTGAAGAGCCCCATATCATAACGTAATGGAAATACCTCAGCTGGCAGTTCATTCCACAACTATCGGGTTCGCGGTATAAAGTTTCTTTTCGACCGCACTGTACTCAACGACTCGTAAGTCAAGGAAATGCGGATGAACCGCACGACAGCTCTTCACAACAGAAAACGCACAGAGACGCAACATCTCTACGATGCTGAGCAATTCTAAACCACCTGTGAGAGTGAGATCGTCGATAATTCGAATAGCGCGTCATTGGACGGAGTTAAAAGGGTCCAGCTGATACTTCATTGCACCGGCTCAGTGATGTGAGCAGTACACTATGTGGAGTGTAACGACCAAATTAATTTTACCTCAAGTCGAGACTCGATCTAAGGAGTTCTCGATTTCGGATACAAGCTACGCGACTCTCTTTCACCTCGTCCTCAGGAATATTCACACGGCCCTTATACAAAGCTTCGCCAGTACTCTCGCCTGCACAACAACGCATGTTACATATTTGTAACAGGTCGTTGATATGCTGAAGAAACAGTGTAGAAGAAAGCACAGTGCCTTGTGGCACATCAGCATTAATCGACATGGTGTCGGAGCAGCTACCGTAAACAACGACTTTGATGCTCCATCCAGTCAAAAAACTGGAGACACATTCGAATGACGGTACCTTTTAAAGCAGTGCAATTTTTATTTTTAATAATCTCAAAATGCAAAGCAATAGGTGTGTTGTCGACCTTTAACATTAATGCTATTAGTGCGAGAATAATCTAGTTAGTGATTCTACCATAGTAAATAGACAAGTAAGTAATTATTCTCCTAGGAACGCACGCAATACGGCTTGCTTGTGTGCGTGTCATTCTCGTACACAGAGTCGTCGAATCGGAACGAAGTCGACGCGACAACGCATTGTAACACTTAATAAGGTTTCGGGTGAATTCCATTAGGTTGGGTACATTTATAGCATTTTAAAAAAAAAAACAGGACAATGCAAGGCCTCACACTTCTCATACGACGGTTTTAAAACAACAAGAATTTTCCATTTCTCCCGAAATTTGGACAAATTTTTGCAAGGAAATAAATTTGATTCTAGAAGTATGTAGCTGTGACTGGGGCTTTTGAAGAATTCATTGATACCCTAGACTTTTATAGGAGTGGCATCAATCAATTGCCCTTTTATAAACTAAAAATCAGTTTCTTATACAAATAGGTCATTTCATAGATAATCTAACAAACCTATTCATTCAGTTCGAGCAATCAATATGAATGTTAAAGTCACCGTAATAATACCTTTATGAATAACAACTTATTCTCATTCTCGGGAGGGGGTGGGTGCACAATGCCCCCCCCCCCCCCCCTCCAGAAAACGACCGTAAAATGTACTATATTCCCCACTTCGTCCAATTACTCTAAATATACATACGTTTTTCGATAGTAAGAGAGATAGATATGCCATAACTCATTCTATCCCTCTCCCTTTTCCAACCATTGCTACTAATCCGTTCCCTAAATCTCCAAAGGCAGCGCACCCGGGGGCGAGCCAACGTTTGTCATTCGGGACTGATGTTGACATGCATCCACTTACAACCGGGTAGACTGTCTGCTAGTTTGTCACATTCTTTCTTTAAAAAAAAACAATGTATTGTATATCGAGTTTTCTTTTTAATTTAATATAACTAATAATTCAGTCAATTTAATTTAAATATTTCATTTTAATTTGGATACAATGTACACAAATTAACAAATCGATCATGTGCATTTTAACAATGTACAAATTACTGGAAACACACCCATCATATCAATAAGTAGTCAACTTCCTTCATTAAATTGAAATTAAGTAGGCGGTGAGGATACAATTAGTTAGTTGCTTGTGAAATGCGCGATTTCAAAGTACTTCACATCCTTTCTGTTACTTCTATTTTCATTTACCGCGCCATTTCATTGAACAAGAGTCGTCGGTGTGGTTTTAAAAATGCAATTTTTCCTTTTAGTTTTCGCGTTTATTTCAATATTACTACTCAGTGGTGGAAGCGGGGAACTTTTTGATAGATACAGCGCAAAGAAAGTTTCCGACGCTCTCGAGAGGAACCTTCGTTTGAAAAATGCTACTCGGTAAGTTAAATTACCTAACAAATATTATACCTACGCGTAAATACGAAAAGTAATTTGCTAGTTTGTTTATTAGCTATTAAGTGTAGCTATTAATTATAAGTTTAATAACTTTTCAGCAGGTCAACAAATCAGTACCTTTAGTTTGGATATAGTTTTTAATCATACTTCCACGCAGGCGAAGCCACGCGCAGCAACTAGTTGAGATATAATTTTAATATTCCTATAGCTATAGTTATATAGTGCAGTGCCATATCATATCATCAGCTACTGTGTCTCTCCACGGCTCCCTCTGTCTCTCTTAAGGCCCGCTACCAACTCAATCTTCCTCACCGGCAGTAAAGTGCAAATACAGCAGTTTCTTTAAAAAAAAATTTACTCCGCTGCCTTAGTGATTTGAAATGGATTTTAACATCCACGACCAATCGTATGGAAAAGTTATGAAAAGAATGACCTTAAAATTTTGTGCTATTCTTGTGAAGCATGTTTCAAAATGAGTAAGCCACGTTCTATAAAATAGTTACTTTCTTATATTATCTAAGAAAAGTCGAAGGAATAGAAATAAGCCAATAAACCCTTTTGTTAGTCTGAAATGAAATCGTGAAAAACATTCGATATTAAAAAAAGTGTTTCCCAGAATGGAGAAATGCCATAGCCGCCGCGCCACTGTTGACATTCGGCTACATTTATTTTCTGTGTCCTTGCGCCATGCTAGTCTGGTAGAAATACCTGTTATAATATCCAATGATTTGAATCACCCGTGATTATCCAATAATTCCAACCTCAATTGAAATAGCCGATTTTCAAAATTGTCTTCAGTATAAAGCCTTATAATTTATAAAGAGGGATAATTAACCCAAGCTGTCCGTCGCTGCGTGCCCGAAATTGGCGCTAAGCTCCTACGCTCGCGCTCCTCGTTCAGTCTGCTCCGATCCGTGTCGCTAGCAACTCGTTACAAAATACAAAAACGTTGTTACAAAACACAAAAGATGTTTCATTTCATCGATAAGTGGTTTTCCATAGCTAAAATTTATACATTAAAGTAACACGCTTGGTTTCCATAAAATTTTTCGAATTGCGTTGAAGACAACACAACACAAGAGTGTTCCATACAATTAAAATACACACACATGCACGCACATGCACACACACATCACACCTCGGCACCATCTTATACTTATATCTTATGATCATTTAATAATAATTATATATAACGATGTAACTTGACACACACTTGACACAGGTATTTCTTATACTTAAAAGGAGACCCCTACCACGTGTATAAAATTGTATGATTATGATAATGAAATAATAAAAAAAAAATTGACGAATTACTAAGTGGAGAAACACTTTTCCCCTTATAATTCAGTTATACTTCTAACCAGATGGAATTAAATGGGATGGGATATTGAGAGACTTCCTTGTGCCATTCTTATGCTACTACTATGCTATTCACTCTATTCTTGTTTTCACCCAAGGTCTACTCTACTTTTCCAGGCAATGTTCAATCGAAGTGAAAAAGTGCGGGCCACACGAAGGGAGTCGGGTAGACGGCACGTGTAATAACTACAAGTACCCAAGCACCGGTTCGGCTTTTGGGCCCTACTTGCGGTTGCTTAGGCCGGATTATGCCAACAGTAAGCTAAAAATTAATAGAATAATAATCAGAGAGATACTAAGTTTATAAACGATGCTTTGAATTATGTAATTTGTAATTAATAAAATTATGTATTTACATGTAGGTATCTATATCTGTTATATACCTGTTACTTGAAGTGCAAAGATATCTGAAGATAACTTAGTTTGCCTAATCTAATCCAATTTCAACAGATCCAATTGTGTTGAGATTTTCACTGTCACATAGGTCATTTCATATATTTTCAAGATTGGAGGTATTGGTTTTACTGAGGAGTAGTTCATTGCATCATAAGGTTGCATAAAATAAACTGGAATCGTCATCCATCGTTAGAACTTATGATTGCTGAGTTCACAGTTTTAAAGGTGGTATTGTTACTCAATGCTTGTGGTTGCGGCTTTTTTATCCGTTAGTCGCCTTTACAACACCCTCGAAACTTTAGAATCCCATCTTTATGGGAGGGTTGCTATTCTAAAGTCGGTCGACACCGAATGGCAATGTGATGGAATAGGATGGGAAATAGGCTTCGACTCACTCACTTCCGAAATAAGTTGATTGGCGTGTTTTGCGTTTTCCGTGAGAAACACCATCGCTTTCTTGCAAAGGATGGAAGCACGACCTAATGAACGTAAGTTGATAATATAAATTCCTAATTTTCCACTTTACTGCCCACTTTGTCCCATTCCCCCAATGTACGTGTACATGTTTCGATAGTGAGTGAAATATGTCATAGCTCATTCCCATCACATTCTATCCAATCCCTCCCTATTTTCCCAACTATTCCTAAATACAGATTTCCAGATCTATTCCTAAATCTCAAAGGGTAGGCACTTCATCCGGGGGCGTGCCAACGTTTGTCATTCTGATGTAGCCATGTATGGCGGGTGTCCACGGGCAACAGTATCAACAGTAATTTCAATTACCATCAGGTGGACTCTATGCTCGTCTGTCATCGTCTTTCTATAAAAAATTAAACAAATATCTCAAAGTTTACCAACGCTCTATAGCCATCTAATTAAATATAAATTACTATTCTTGAATTAAATTCTTAACAGGAAAAGACATTCGTGCAGACAAGAATGGCAAACCTTTACCTTCGGCTCGGCGAGTCCGGACAGCCCTGCAATCTACCGGACGGGTTGAAGACAGAAAGATGTTCACAGTAGCTGCCGCGCATATGCTGGAGTTCATACACAGGGACATGAGTATTATGAATGGACCTTGTGAGTAGAATCGATTAGATACATTAACCGGCATTATAGACATATAGCACGTCGTAAATTAAAGTAACACAATCGGCATTATTCAGATAAATAATGCAGCCGAAAATACTTAATGAGCAGCAAATCGTTGGTAGCAAATTCAAAGGCCGTTTAAGTTCTCTGGTGATAATAAAAAAAAGGACTCCGTCGACTTGGTACTCATAGAAAGATAGATAAACCTCTTTATTGCACATAAGAGGCACATAAATAATAAGAGACATTGTAGACACATAATGCACAAGAGGCGACAGAGATCACTTTTATCGATAAGAATCGCTAACACCGACCTCTGCCAGACAATCTTTGGGTAGAGAGGAAATATATATTTTGATCATATTTAGATAGATGGTGTACAGTATACATATTTTAATTACGCAATATATATTATATTATTATTTATTTAATAACTCAGATAACAAGATCCATTAAATGTGTTAGTAAATCTTATATTATGAACTAAGTGTTAGTAGATATAATAACGATTAATACATAGTCTGGCTATAAATACTGTTACTATAAATAAAAATAAATATATTGCATTTGAATTTGGAATATGTCATTCTCACGTGAAAATTTCTTTTTCTCATTATGGCGCCAATGATTTTATTTAATATTGTAATAATATTAAAATTGAGTGGGGTGATAAGGAAAACCGTATTGTTGTAATTGCATTACACAAAGTAGGCGAGCCAAATGCATTTTTTAAAATTCCCCACCCTCTTGCTATTAGCCGAATGTTTGTGTACCGGGCTATTGGTAGGTACATTGAAACGGTCACTGTTTATGACAAAAAAGGGTCCGGCCGTCCACGCACTATTCGTACTAAACAAACGATTAAAGCTGTGAAGGAGAGAATCCGAAGAAATCGATCTAATCATCGACATAATTACAGTTGTCACCTTGACATGTTGTCCGCCGTTCATGATGTTTCAGGTTTATATTTGTGTATATATTACCTCAATTATTTACAGAGTTAATCCATTAAAACTTTAGGAACAGCTTGATAACGCTCATAAGGAATGTTAGATATTTACAGCTAAACCCTCAGCATTACGAAAACGACGAGAATAAATATATTTTGCCTTAAATAAATGTTTAAAGTCAGAGCTAAAAATTACGGTTGCAAATGATTGCAGTGGACTATCTGAGAAGGCGGCAATATTGCTGCCAGGCGGCAGGCGCTGCGGATCCCCGGTGTATTCCCATTGAGGTGCCTTCAGACGACCCCTACCTCAAAGTGACTGATATACGCTGTCTGAATTTCTCTCGCGCCGAAACATTCCAGGACGTCGGATGTGTACCAGAAACAATAATGCCTGAACAGGTATTACTTGTTACATTTAATTTAAACCATGCTTATTTACTTCGGTAGCTTCTGTTACTTTAAAAGCCTTTGTTTAGTAATGCCCATTAGTAAATACAGACTTTAGCTGATATTTCCAAGTAACGCTAACATTAAGGCAGTCCTGAACTGAAACATTAACATAAATAAAGTATGACGGAACACGTGTAAAAGCATTTGAAACTTTTTACATCCAGAAATGGATACTTATTATGTATACGTATTTACTGTTATCTATATCACTCATAAAGTTTCGACCTTCTACGCGTATAGAAAACGTCATTGCTGGCTATTCATTAATTATTTTTTTTGTGGGGAAAGAGGTTCGTATAAAAAACATCGAACGATATCTAATTCAATACTTAATACGTCATAGAAAGACCAGAAGACAGAGAAGTATTGTCTATCAATGTCTCTGCTATTCCAATTGTACAGATCATTATTTTATGAGTAACATTCATCATTAAATGATATAAAATACCCCAAGACTCATCCGTCTTTATATTTACGATAAATTTCAAAACTCAACATATTTTAATACCGTTTGCAGTATTTCATGGAATGTTTAACATGGAAGGTTTTAAAGAATACCAATATATGGAACGTAATAAAGAGATTACTATGTTAACCTAGTCATAAATTAAACGAAATTATACATCAAAAGAATGGTTGGTGGAACCCTGACATTTACATAGGTCCTGTACCGTAGGAGTAAGTGACGTTTACAAATTAAGGTATGTGGTACACAAGGACCGGTTCTTTTAACTTTAATATATAAACTTCAAAGTTAAATGAACATGAATAATAAGTTCTCATAACAATTTGCTAATTATCTAGTATATTATAAAAGATTTTTCGAGACAATAATACCAACGGATAATATTTTATCCGATGCAATCTGGTTCCAAGCAGGCAAAGATTAAACTGTTTAGTAATCTTAAAAGAAATAATAGATAATATTACCTCATAGAAAAATGATCATTATTTATATTTTTAATTTTAGATAAACTACCAAACTCCACTCTTGGATCTATCCACAATATATGGTGTAAATGAAACTGCGCTGGCTTCCGTAAGGGAAGGAGAAAAGGGCCTACTAAAAATGGAACAGAGGAACAATCGTTACGTCCCTCTGATCAATATCACCGAATTGACAGAAGACGTATGTTTCCAAAATAGAGTTAATGAAAGCGTTTGTTATAAATTTGGTAAGCATATTCTTCTTACATGGTCTGTTTATTTCTTTTTTTATATTTATATGGCAATAGCGCAATTAGCGCATTGTGCCAGTGTGAAGTTTTCTTCGTAATTAACAACTGGTCTTTGTCCAGTTCCGCGAAGTCGCTCTGTAAAGCGATAGTCTGTTTACTGAGTACAATAAATGTGGACACCTTGGAAGTTGATACCTTTCAATTTGATTGTCACAAACAATTCAAATCCAAATATATATTGCAACGCAAATATTTCTATATATTATATATTCCCAATTAAATGTAATTAAAAGTGAATCTCATTGAACTGCAAAGAATTTCTGATTTAGTAGTGATTTTCAAAAGGCATGTAACCATCGATTTGAGAATACTAGATATGTTATACAAGCATTGCAAGGCGAGCTCGTTAGAGTCTTAATACTGTTCTATGTTGAGTAGCTCTCGAATTATTGAATTCATATGTGTTTCACAAAGAGAACATTCTTCTCACGTAGCACTTATGTTTCAACTTTGACTTTTTAATGAACCCGTCTTCTTCTGCTTCATAACCCCTAGAAGTTGCCATCCAGGTTTAATTTATGTTTATGATAAACGTATATGACTGACACGTAGGTTGTGTCATCTAGTCTATTCCCATATCCATGCATGTGACAGCAGAAGCTTCTGGAGTTACGCAAGTTCTGGAGTGGAGCTTCTGGACTACTTAACACCCGAAACCAATCATACATCCACAAGGTCATTAGAGTTGATACGTATTTCAAATACATCACTTACACATAACACATATCGTTTGTGTACGATACTAAAGATATACTTTATTAAAAAGTCCAAGAATAAGAGTATTTTTTTAATTTTCATATAACTTAAATCAAACCAAATGACATCGGTTAATGAATACATTACAACGGTAAGTGTTGATTTTGTCCACAACAGAGAACAGAATCGTATCAACCAATATTCCATAGGTACTTAGTTCAAGTCAATGTTATTTGTAAATGAGAATCTTTACGATGATAAATACATCCACCAGGCGGAGCCTGACCTGATTTCCTGCACCATATTTAAAACTTAGTACGAATAGATAAGAAAATATTATATAAATCACGGGAACAGACTAAGTAATCGAAACCTAAATTTGTTTAAGTAAAATTCACTGTTTAATTGGATATTGATATAGTTTCCATTTTACAGGTTTCCCAGAAGCGGGAAACTTCGATTTAAGAACAACAACGCTCACAATATTCTTCATGCGTGAACATAACCGACTAGCGAAGATACTTCTCGAGCTCAATCCCTGTTGGAAAGACGACCGCCTATTCAAAGTGGCGCGGCAGATCAATATAGCAACAGCTGCCAACATATTTATGTATGAGCTCCTACCTTTATTGTTAGGTAAGCGTTTTTGCAAAGAAAAGAAACCTTAACCTCGAGACATTGATATCTCCCACGATATTTGCAAATCTTAAGACCTACTCAGCAAAAAAGTACTTGGTAGATTCTGTTTCATTTATACTACTAAATAAATAAAAGTTTAATTCTTCTTCTGTTTGTTCATCGTATATTATGTTTAGACTGTATCTAGGAATTAAACAGCTGACCCGAACTACATAGAACTAGGTATGGATTTATGCATTCCGTACAACATTGAGTATGTGTCGAAAATAAGTCGATGAATTTAAAGGTTTATTTTTTATAGTGCCGGTGCCGGAGAAACGCCTAGATTAAATGTTAAATTTTTAAACTTTACCACATCTTTTTATTTACTTTTTATAGGAAGAAGACGACAGACGAGCATATAGTCCACCTGATGGTAAGTGGATACTGTCGCCCATAGTTATCCGCGATGCATGCCAACTTCAGTCCAGAATGACAAAAATCGGCATGCTCCCGGATGCGCTCCCTACCTGTGGAGATGTAGGAATGAATCTTGGAGTAAGACATGTTAACAATAATTTCTGAAGCAATATATTTCTTGAAGGTTATCGCAATATGCAGAAATATGGTCTCATATCAGAGCATGTAGAATATCTCTCCGCATACGACGAGGACGCGGTGCCGCTCATATATACAGAATACGACAACGCTGTCAGATTCTACCACACGTTCCGGAATGGCAGAATAAAGTAACGTCGTTATTTATTACTCTTTATTGTCTTTGCTTTTCTAACATATACTGAACATTGCTTTCTAGCAGCCAATAGTTTGATCGGTTTACCGATTCAATCGATTCAATTCAAGCACACTTAGTCAATAGCTCAACAATACTCGTATCTTGGCATGTACCTACACAAGTAGTCACAAGTGCATTTGATGACATTCGAGAAAAATCAAACAAATATTAGTTTCCATTAATTTAAAATTAAGCTAGAAACTTGGGAGTTTTGGATAAAGAATAACCATTGTTTATACTCTTTGTTTATTTTAAAATTACGAATATAATGTTTCTCTTTACTTTTGTGTATGTCAACCTCATCGTACCCTAAAGGTTACAATGTTTTTCTTAAATCCCTACTTAACTCTAACTTACCGATGACTCTGATAGCGACTCGTAAATTCGCATAAAACATTTGCAACTTTCGATGTTGGGTGGGACAGAATTATATGGAACATCCCTACATCACACCTGTTCAAATTTAGAGTCCCTATCAGAGCCTTTCTCTCAGGTTCATTCCATGAACACTCCATCAACAAGTGTTGGACATTCTCAATTATACCACAACTTTGGCAATTAGGGGAATTATTTTTTCTCATAAAGAAACCAAACCTGTTTAGTGACATATGCCCAGACCGCAATCTGAAAGCTATGACATTCAGGTTCCTATTCAATTTAGACATCAAAAACCACAGGGCGGCTCGACCTGGATACTTCTATACCATATACCCTTCTCTCGAGATCGTTCATTAAAATACTCTTACTACCTATTTATGGTACTTACTTAACTTAGATTATTAACTTACTTAATTATTACTTAATTTACTTTAAATTTTAATATTACTTATACTTGCGTTAAAAATGTTACTAATGCCTTTATTCTTACGAGGGCAGTACCTATAGTATATATGCGAGTTGTTATTCACCGAACAAATTGACAAACAAATTTTAATTATTTTGTATTTTGATGGCGATTAGAGATTATTTTATTTCATCTATAAATTTTAAAACATAAAAATTATATAAATTTTATACAAATCTTTAGTAGTATAAAACACGTCAGTAGTATAAAATTTAGTCAGTAGTATAGTATTTAGTAGTATAAAAAACTAAATTTTATAGTAGGATATTATGATAATAGGATAGATGAGTTGAGTATGATAATAATACAATTATTATACTGTCAAATTAGCGGCCGATAAGTCTGCAGTTAACTCAACTTTCAGAGCAAAAATATCGTCTAATTTCAGAAGGTACAACGAAAACTACCAATACATAAACGAGTTATCACTCAGTGACACTATTTTTAGACAAGACCTCATTGAGCGGAATAAAACTTTCGAGGAAATGAACCGCGGAACATTCTACCAGCATGCTGATAAAATAGACGATATTCAAGATCCCGAGGTACAGACAACTTTATTGGACTTTATTGGAAATTTAAACAAAAAAATTCCTTACATTCTTTAACGAACTTTGTTAAGTATACTTATAATATTCCACTTTGATAATCAAGTTTCTTTTAGCAAGTCCTTTTACTTTTTTGTTATTTCAAATTAACTTTATTGTTTCTGTGTACGAGTATTAATGACGAAAATATGTTGCTATGGGTATTTGTAAAAAACGTGCAGTACCCGACAATACACGACACGTCGTTATTTATATAACTCGTTGAATTAAATTGTAATTAGGAAATGGCATGTCCGAGCGCGAGTATCTGAAGCCAGAAAATGACTGTGAAAGAGCTCTGCGAAAACAAAAATAACCTATTGGCTCTTTCACAGTTACGACATGCTATATACCTACATGTGTATGTATATCGCCTGGTAGTATAAGTACTTAAGAAAAGTTAGCGAATAAAAACAGCTTACTTTCTCTTAAAAACATTTTCAATTTTCACAAGATCTCTGAAAAGTTTTACGGAGAAATGCAGAGAGCACACGACTTAGCTGCTATAGCTATCCAAAGAGGCAGAGATATGGGGATTCGTGGATACAACGACTACCGACATCTGTGCGGATTGCAGCCAGCTAAAACTTTCGGGGACTTTTCTGACGTTATAGAAACTGAGGTAACCTTTCACTTCATTTATACATATACATTTTTCCGTATGTTATTTATGTTTAATGAAGGAGATGACGTGGGGAGTTATTTTCTATAATTTACATCATAATTTCTGTTTCGCATTGCACGCTATCTTCAATATTAAACCAAAGATGTAATAAACGAATACAATATTATACTAGAGATTTATCAATTATTTCTTTAGTATAGTTTCTTCAGTGTATTAAAATTTCATATATTTCTTTCATTTTCTTATCCTGTGTATGTGAGTTTATTTGTATGCTGGCATAGTATACTTCTGAACCAATTTCAACAAATGAGACGTCAATCATTTAGTCGTGGTGGGAAGAGTTATAAGCCGGTTATATTATTCCCAAAAATTCAAAATGGCTGCCGAAGATTAACATTTATTTTATACAGACTATACGGCATATACGATTCAAAATACATCGTGTACGGTACCTTATCATGGTTAAAGAGATAAAAAGTAGATTTCAAATATTTTTATTCAAATGCTTTTTAATTTTCTGAAAGAAAAAGTTTCTTTATTTTTTTAGAAAATAGAAATTCTAAAGAATATCTACGATGAAGTTGAAGACGTGGACCTACTAGCGGGTATAATGAGTGAAATCTTCATCCAAGGAACATACGTCGGACCCACTCTGTTCTGTATCGTGGCTAAACAGTTACAGTTGATGAGATTCTCCGATAGATTCTGGTTTGAAAGAGGCGATCAGCTCCATAGTCTGACATTACGTATGTATTAAACATCTCTTTTTTAAATAGCTTCATAATGTTTCCCACAGCTGGGTAAAGGCCTCTCCGTATCGCCACTGAATAGGTACTACAAGACAGACATCGAAGCAGATACAGACCACGAAGGAGATGGCGGAATGATCTGGATGTACATTTACAGAGTAATTAAAGTTCGCATTGGTCGCATCGCACAGGTGTATCTTTAACTTATAGAAAATCTCTGACTCTTTACTTAGCCTAATATTAAGAATCACTATCCAGATTTTACTGCGATTTTAATCGTCGTATTTGTTCTAAATACGTTATACTAACTGCTCTTATAAATTTTTATATATATTTTTTTTATATATACTAGTGGGCGGACGAGCAGGCGGTCTCACGTGATGGTAAGTGTTACCGCCGCCCATGGACACCTGCAACACCAGGGGGTATGCGGGTGCGCCGCCGACCTTGCAAAATCCTATTCACAGCTCTCTTGAGGAACCCCATATCGTAGCTTAATGGAAAGACCTCTTGAGGCAGTTCGTTCCACAGCCTACGGGTTCGCGGTATAAAATAATTTTTGGAGCGAACAGTGCGCGACACCTCCGTATCGAGGAAATGCGAATGGACCGCACTTCTGTGACGGGAGGTGCGGTTGTAGAATCCCGAGGTGGGAATTATATTGAACAATTCTTCAGAGCATTCCCCATTGTACAGGCGGTAGAACACGCAGAGAGACGCAACGTCTCTCCGAATGCTGAGGGGTTCTAAACCGCCCGTGAGAGTGGGATCGTCGACAATACGAACAGCACGTCGTTGGATGGAGTCAAATGGGTCCAGTTGGTATTTCGGTGCACCGGCCCAGAGATGAGAGCAATACTCCATATGGGGCCTGCTAAGCTGACATTGATACTAAAGAAATTTTATCAAAGCCAGCTTAATTAGTCTATCAGTTCAGTTAGTTTTTGATGTATACGAATAAGTTACGTCGCTATCCTGTATAACAGTGTGTTTTCACTAGCCGACTAACATTCACGGCGATACCATCATCGCCTACATTTTATAATTAACTTCTTACACTTAAAACTGTAGATATTTTTTTCTATCTGGCATATTTGATATTTGAAACATCAATCCTTAAACTACGGAAGTAATCCTTAACAAACATATTTAAAACGTAATTCTGACAACATAAAGCGCTTAATATATATTAAGCGCTTTATGGAAAGTATATTAACGTACTTTCCAAATCAAAAATATTCTACATTTTCTGATTCATTGAACAGATTTAATTTGAACGGACATTCGCATTACTTCCGTAGCATCAAAAGTGACTTGATGCGAGTTATTTTTATTTAAAAGCAATTATATCGAAATTGCGCTGAATTTCCAGTCGAATTCCGCTTGTTCCAATTACTTAAAACGAATGTTCAAATTGTTCACAGCTCAATTACACGAGATCAGAAAAACTAACATGGCACGCGTGGCGTGTGACAATGCTGAGGCTATCAAATACATTCAGCCGAACGCTTTCGTTAACATAAAGCCTGGGTACGTATAGCTACATCAGTTAGTAGCGAATAAAGTAATTTAGACGGCAGGTAACTGAATCTTTCCCGAACCTGAAACAACGGGTTCTGCTTATGATTTTTCTTATAGAAAAATGCGGCAGACGGCCATACAGTCCACCCGATGGTAGGCGGATACTGTCGTCCATCAGACATCCGCGATACATGCCAACATCAGTCCAGAATGACATAGGTTGGCACGCTCCAGGATGCAGATTAAGAAATGAATTGGGAGAAAGGGTTGGGAAAATGGATAGGGATCGGATAGGATGGGATGGGAATGGACTCTGGCATATCTCACTCACTACCGAAACACGTAAGTACATTGGGGAAATATGATTAAGTAGGAATTGCATTTCAAGGAAGTCTTCTGTGAGAGAGGGTATAATTTGAAAAATATCACATTTTGTTATTTGTATATTATTTTGCAATTTCGTATGACAAGGCATTATCAGTATGAATAGTAAGAAGTGTAACGGAGTGGAAGTTTTCCTCGACTTATCAAACTTTCTATTTAATCCTCAGGGAAGTGATAAGTAATAAGGGAAGTAGATAAGGAAGGAGGTCCCTATATCCTAATATACATTTTAATCTAGAAATTAAATTTAACCTGGTACTTCTTTTTTTACTTCATAGACAGCGATACTATCGTACTTACAAAGATCCGTCGTTTGAACTCACCTCACGTATGTGGGTCGGAGTGACGTTGGTAAGTATTTACTTAGTTACTCATATCTCTGTATTTCCCAGAAACACCGCAGTGCCATGTACCCATATCCTCGGGCCCGATCTCACAAAGTGGCGAGACTACAACTGCCCGACGAACAAACATATAACTAGCAAGGAAGCTCAAAGCAAACCGATGCAAAGACATATTGACTATACCGAGTTCTTCAACAGTTTTCTGTCGTATACTTCACAGGGTTAGATAAGTGTGTATTATATGGATGTATTGTTATTTGTGAGAATAAAGACTAAATATTATTTCTATACTATGTATTGTACTTTTAATCAATTAGGTACTCCATTGCGTAGGTACGTAAGTAGGTACGAACGCAATGCACCACGCATTTATAATGCTAGATTGGAAACAATACAAAGCCAGTGTCAATGGCGAATACATCTTCCACCTTCAATTCGCGGTCTACATCGTCATCATGGCAGAGTTTGTGGGAGGATTGGAGTTGGATGCTAAACAGCCTCAATGCGACCTCGCGGCGTGTTGGTCTTGGGATGAATATGAACAAGACAAAGGCCATGTTCAACGAACACGTCATCCCGAAACCGATCAGCGTCGAGGGAGCTTCACTAGAAGTTGTAGACGAATATATCTATCTTGGACAGTCAATCAAGTTAGGTAAGTCTTCCGCATTCAACTTGGTAGGGCAGCATTTGAGAAAATGCGTCACATCTTCTCGTCGCCTATACCACAATGTTTGAAGACGAAAGTCTTCAATGTCCTGCCCGTTATGACGTATGGTGCCGAAACGTGATCTCTGACGGCAGGCCTGATTCACAAATTTAAAGTCGCTCAGTGAGCAGTGGAGAAAACTATGCTTGACAAAATTCTCAACGAGGAGATTCGCCGAAGAACTAAGGTTGCCGACATATCTCAAAGGATCAAAAAAGCTGAAGTGGCAGTGGTCGGGCCACATATGACGCAGGACCGACAACCTATGGGGAAGACAAGTTCTCGAATGGAGAACCTAGCGTGGGAAGCCTTCCGGCCAGGTGTACCTACTGACGACTTGAAGAAATGGAATCTGAAGAAACTTGGCTGAAAGGAGCGGAAAACCGTGCGCAGGCCTATATCCAGCAGTGGAGAGACAAAGGCTGATGGTATGGTGTGGTATGGTAGGTACGCCATTTAGCGAGACTTTGTGACTTTAGCATCTTCATACCCAGTGTTACTTTAGTAGGTACTTGAAAAGCTTCTCGAATTAGGTGCTTTATGGCTTTCAGGCATTGCTAATATATGCCAAATGGTTTGATTTATACCAAATGATTTAGCACTGAAAATATAAACATCTGTCGAAAAGATAAGCCTCTTGTACTTAAATGCCATTTAAATTTAATCATTGTTTATAATTTCCTTTTCATTCTGTCCTATGTATATCGATTTAAAAATTTGTACGCCGGAAATGGTAGATCATAGATATTTTTTTTTAAGGTCTTACTTATGTACATATGATCAGCAAATAAATTTCATTTCATTTCTTACAACTGGAATTATAAACTCGTTAGAAATTGTTACAATTTTAAGCAGTGATTAAACAGCGTTTATGTGCATACAGAGAAGTTATGACCACTTAAGATAATATGTTATAAACATCTGAACTAGTTTCTATTTTCATAGATTTCATTTCATCAAATATACAGTGAATAATAAATAAACAATTATATTCTTTATTACTAAACGTACACAATTTACATAAATAAGTAGGTACATTAATCAAACTAGTTAAAATAAATTCAAATTCATTATTTGCATATTGTGAGTACAATAGGTGTAATTACTACATTCGATCTTCACATTACCATTCATGGCATCCATATATTTAATATTGTCATACATATTATTAATTTGTTTAACAAAAGATTAGCGCCTATATAGCAATGCTCCAGCAGTGTGTCATCTCGTGAAATTAAACAAAATAGGACAATACAAAAAAAAATAAACAAAAAAGATTTAATCAAAATTAAACTGAAAAAATAAATATGAATGTCAATTATTAAGTATTAATGTCAATTATAAAAATGTCGTCAGTTTTGTTAAACAATATTATACGTTATCATAATATTAAAGAATAATAATATGAATAAATATAAATTCAAAATGTCTTCAAACGAAGGATCCGTCGAAACGGAATTATTAATCGATCCTTTATCAAACTAATTGCCGTTCCATTTTGCTATCATGTAACATCTGACTGGTTACGTTTCCGTTCTATTTCTCAACACGCTCTGTTAAACAAATATACTTTCGAGGAATAAATACGAATACTGAATATTTAAAAAGAATAGTTTTTAAATACGAATAAAGTTTTTTTATAAATGAAATATTTATTTCCCTTTCAAGAACTGCCTCTACTCACTCCATATCACCAGTCTATGTCTTTCCACTGCTGAATTTAAACCTCTCCCGAAGCCCACTGGCGAACTACTTCTTCAAGTAGTCCTTTCATCTGGCCGGAAGGCGTCTCACACTGCGTTTCCCGGTATGTGGCCTCATGGTAATGGTGGCCGTGGCCGTGGTACGTGGGATAATTTGAGGACTAATCTACCCCATTGGTTACTGGTCTTGCGGCAAATATGACTTGTCCATTTTCCGTTTCAATATGCTGATTCTATGAGCTATATCGGTGACTTCGTTTTAGTTCTTCTGTGAATCTCTTCGTTTCGGTTCTTATCGCACAAAGAAACTCCGAGCATTTCTCTGTAGCTCGGTTAAAGATCACAGATGCCGCAGACTACCCACATATTTTGAATTATTCAAACTGTAAATTGATATAGACCCTTGGTGATTTATTATTTACTATATTTTGCCCGCGACTTCGTTCGTGTGGTCTACATGAAAAGTAACCTATGTATTAATCTGAATTACAATCTACCTATTTGCCAAATTTCAAGGAAATCGGTTGAGCCGTTTCGATGTGATTGAATATCAAACATCCAAACTTCCGCATTTCGGTATAATATGAGTGCGATAAAGAATAATTTAATATAAAATATTTATAGGCTGTCCCAGATTGAGCGCTGGATTTAATTTATAAAAAAATAAAGTCATTGTTTCTCCGGCTGTGTGACATGTGCACCGTCCTGTTGGAACCACAGTTGATCGACATCCATATCTTCCAATTGGTGCCAAAAATAACCCTGTAGCATGTTCCGACACCACTCTATGCCTACCTGAATACCGATACCTAAAAAAATGCCCCTATGATCCCGCCGAACCAAAAGCCGCACCAAACTGTAACTCTTTGAGGATACATCCGTCTTTCATGAATCTCATGAGGATTCTCCAAGCCCCAGATACGACAATTTTGTTTATTGACGTATCCATCGAGGTAGAAATTTGCCTCATCACTAAAGATGCATGGTCCACTTCATACTGCTCAAAAATACATACTGCGTTGCTCTTTCATGTAACATTCCATGTTGACTAATTGCAACTGTCATATGTGACATCTATAAACAACCAGAGTTGGCAAAAAAAATGAAGCGAAATTTAAATCCGGCGCTCAATTGGGAACAACCTGTATTTAACACATTTATCATAATTATTTCAATTACGTTACGTTTATTAATTAGTTAAATAAGTTAACAATTTCTTATTCCGTTTTGGTTTTGCATTGACTAGTGTTATTCTATGTGAGAATATTATTAACAGTCTGGTATAGTATATAGAAAGGGATAAGAGGCATGTGGTAGAAATTTACCGCCAATTAATATAATATACAATAACTAATATGTGTTTTAAGGATACATACACTGTTCAGAATCGACTACTTGTAGCCGACTCTAAATCAAACGCTATACGCGCATTAGAAAACTAATCAAAGTTATAATCAAATTGCCATCAGTCTCGATGCCTAAGAACAGAAGTGCACCTACCTGAGGCGTCTACTGCGTCTAAACCGGCGAAGGAGCCCCCGTGTCCGAAGTCCGTAGAGACGTGGAGGTCCTCCCTCACGTTGATACAGGCGCATCAAAAGTTCACAGGTTGCGAAGTCGACGGCTTTAAATTATTTTTCACTTTAAATTATTTTATACGTTTTTATTCAATGCGTCTAACTGAGCGGCCGTCCAACTGAGATTCGAAGCGCGAGAGAGATTGTGTGTAGTGTTGCCACCGACAAAACGTCAATCTTTTTTTAAATTTTGACTACCAAAGAGGTCAATTCCAAACACACACAGAAATCACTTCGAAAAAAATTACAAATTTTGCTATTATACCTCACATTCGTGGAATAGTGGGTTATTTTTTTAAGGTTTCACTGAAACTTTAATATCTGAGAAAATAAAAACTACAAATAGGTTCTTAGTTTGAGTTATGTCTACCGCACTGATACACTTGACCCGTTTTCATTGAACAAACATGAACCATAGCAGACGTGATATATACTTGCTATAAGTATATAGCAAGCATGAAGTTCACCTAACCCTGAGCTGAATCACCCAAAAACTTTTCCGAGACCTCCGTGGCTGTAATAAAATAAATTAAGAAAAAAAAAACGGACCTGCTAGTGCAACTACCCTCATTTATTCAGCACGGGAGGACCTGAAGTAATTTCCAGACGGAAAATTAAAAAGAAGCGAGCTTATCTTGGCGAACCCTCGGCGCAATTACAGTCTGGCTAAACAAGTTTAACTCTTTTGGTCTTATTCAGCGCAAGCCTTTATAAGAACTTGGTTAATCTATTTAGTTCTAGGCATTTTTTGTGTTGCCATTAATCAAAGGACAGTTACATTTATTGCTTTTCTGTTTTGCATACTTTTATGGATTCACTTAGAAATTATTGATTTTTTTTTGTAGAAGAGAGGTGGCAAACGGATATACACCGTCGTTTATCCAACAGCAATCAAAATTATAGATATTGATATGGCACATTCGCAGATGTGTTGTCTCCTTGTCGCGAATATAAGAATCATGAAGTATTATAACATTTGTATTTGTCGTTGTACCTAGATTTATATTTCAAATAAATTGTGTTAAATCTTCCATAAAAATAAATAAATGATTGACAAAAGATGATAGAATTCAATCATGGTTGATTCATTATTGAATGATTTGAAAAAGAATTCCGAAGAATGTGTAATAGAGAATACGAGACATAATATTTATTTTTAAAAAAATGTGTCTGCACTTTAAATAGGTTTTTTTATATTTAACAATATTATGTAAATTACCTTAAAAATATAATAATTTGTAATATTAAAAATTATAAAATAAAATTATACAAGTAAAAAGGATAAAATGTAATTAATATTATAGAACAAACTTATTCATTAAATTCGATTTAATGAATTAGACGAAAAGCGACCTACCTCCAATAGGTCTTAAAGAAAACAGTTTACCCGCATCATCACGGCCAGATGGCGCCAATGTTAGGGTCGGTGTACAGAAAATAATATTCATGCGAAGAAAACCTAAAGACCGGTAAATATGTTCCATTTCTTGTGTGCGTATTCTTAGCATTTTCCCTTACAATGACCGTTTCAAGCTGCTACAAAATTTGTCGTAGCTAGCCACTGCCCAATGTAACAAGTACACGGCGGCGACAGAAATGTTATTCTCCAATTTTTGCGTTTTTTTATGAATCGGTACAATCTACAACAACTTGACATGACATGCGAAACAATCGAATATAGCCCTAAAAATCTAAGCAAAACGGTCTTGCTCAATTGTCATCTCCGGCTGTTGTAGCTTAAATGTTATTCATGTGTGTGTAACGCATACGGTCCACGAAGTTCGGTGCTAAAGTAACCCTGACAGGCTTTTAGGAACACCCGGCGCGGCCCGCCCTAATACCTACATACCTACAAAGCCCTTGAACATAAAATATTAATTGTAACAGTAAGCGCAATGTTCCTACTTGAAATATTAATTTAGGGAGAAACATGGGAAAGTCAGCAAAACAAACGGTAAAAATTCTGACGTACTTTTTAATCATACACATTCCTTCAGTATAACAAGTGTCTTTAGCTATAAATAATGAATACCTACTTAGGGACATCTTTTTTTTTCTTATGTGGAAACAGCGCAAATAGCATATTGTGTCAGTGTCGAGTTTTCTTCGAAATTAACAATTTTAAAGTCAAAACCATTCAAAATGCACCCCGTCAATGTCCAGTCCCGTCGAAGTAATTTAGGAGTCCTTCAGTAAAATGATAGATAGTAATTTACTGAGGACAGAAAAGATGGACTCCTTCGGAGCAAACGAAACACGCGGTCTTTTGATATTATTTGATTTATCACAAACATACTTCAAGAACACTTCGGACTTTAATAAACTATCACTTCACTTCACTTCTCGAGTTCCCGTCAAAAGACCTCTGGGTATTGACTTGGGTAATTTTTTTCTAATTATGTTTCTTTGCAACTTAATGTTTAAATGGTGGTAATAATACAATAGAACCAAAAAAGTAAAGTACTTATTGGAAATTGGAAATGAAGAGCAGGCAGAACTGGCTGAAGGGCTTCAACCTTATATTCACAAGTCACTTAACCATGATTACAAAATAACGTAGGGACATCCCCGGAAATTGAACCCTAAACAAAATATAGAAAAAGTCGCGTCATCGGAGCATTTCATTTAAAAACAACGTGACCCTCCCTTCAACTGGAGATTGAATGGCCTCTTTTACCCGAAGATGCCTCGAGCCCAGTGGAAAGGGTAAATTGGTACATTTGGAGGCCACATTTCGTACGAACAGGCCATTATTGGGGTCTTGAACTTGGGACGGAAGGAGCCGATTTACTGGCGAACCCGTCCAAAGGATATGCGAAAATTATGCGAATGCTGATTATTTACCTACCTCTGACCCGAACGTGATATGTGAACGGCTATTGTCTGACGAATCTGTGCCATATCTCGCACGGATCTCGAGAGCCCGTTCATGTCGCCCCTTAACGAGAGATAGGTACTGATGACACAATGAGAATAGAACATTCACAGAATATTGCAGTAGTTATCAAGAGCTTTGTAGTTTTTGTAAGACTTAAAAACAATATTTTCTTCATTGGTCAGGGTTATTGTATTTTTACCTTGACCTAGAACCAATAATTTTAATTCAGACTTATTCCACGGTTATGTATGTTAAAGAATCTTATCTGGCGATCCTTTTTTATTTCTCAACTTTACTTTTTAATATTATTAATTTCCCGCTTTCCACCAATCATCTACAAACTATTTAGTAAAATAGTTTGCCAGATAAATTGTTTTGACATGACAAACGTTTCGTTTAACAAATTATGTTTTTAGTACAAGTTCCGTAAAATTTAATCCAAAAATACGGTCATACAAAACCACAGAAAAGCTGAACAAACCGGGAATATATTTGAGACAAACACTGTCCACAAAAACGTGACTAATGAAATGTTGAATAAAAAATGACACGAAAACCCCATGTCGAGTAGTTTTCGCAGAAATATTCATTTCTATGCCATGTATGGAGCAGGGAAACGTAAAAATACGTGACTGGAATGGGTATTACTCGTACAATACCGCTGGCTAAGGGATTACATGTTGGTAAATATAAAAATATCGATATAGAAGTTAATCGGCACTATGAGTTAATAGCATACATGTCCTGGGTACAAAATTAGGAAACACAAAAAGACATAAAACAAAAAAACATGAACATGAAATGAAAGTAGCGCAAAGAATTTTATTCTAATAATATTTTTAGTAGATAAAAGCAAATAATAAATCAAACCTTTGAGTTGCTAATAGATACATATATGTAGACATATATGTATCTATTAGCATTATATTGAATTATATTGTGCAATTTTATGAACTGCGCAATATTTTCAATCGTTTAAGGAGTGGAGTGTGTCCAAACTCGCTTGGGTGCACGGCGCAATCCAAAAATATTATGCAATGACATTATTAGTAATTGGTTGAATTTACGTAAATTAAAGAGTGTTTAACATGTTTCCAACCCAATCCAGCAGCCCATATCATATAGCCTCTCTTCATCACGAACTACGGCGTGGCTGAGAAGAACCGAAGATCATCGGTGGTGATTTATATTCAGCAGTTTAACGTGTTTAATGACCATTGATTGTTGTTACATAAAAATCCATGAAGAAATTTCAAAATCATGTGATGGACTGAACAGTTTGGAGAAATAGAACGGTTACAAATGCAATTTTTGAACACAAGGCTTTTAATTACTTTTTTGTATCAAATATTATTGAAAAGTTATTTCTTTAACACAGCGTAAATAAATGTATACACACACAGCGGCCAGAGACATTTATGAAAAGCCATGGCTTGAGTTTATTCTTTTTATAAAAGCACTAATGAAAGCGGCAAAGGAACTCAAATTAGGTAAATCAAACCAAACGACAATTTTTCTACATTTTTCGTGTTTTTAATTACAGACATCTAAATATGTTGAGATGAATGGTTAAAAATAATATATCTACTTTTGACTTAAAGTGAATGAACTCTGTTTATTTGAACTTAAAATGGAATTACATAACTGAAAGGATAAAATTTTATCAAACGTCAAAATACATTCTACGTAAACGATAAATAGGAAATTTGCTAATAAATCAATTAATACATAAAAGGGTGGTATGATACAATGATTGATCAGTCTGCAACTGGTATTAATAGTTAAAACCTAACTAAAACGTCCTAACTAAACTAACGTCCAATATTTCAGTCTCATTTCAAAGAATTCCAATTTTCACCTTGATCGGGAGAAATATACGACCTGTACCGAAAATACCTGAATATCAAGACGAAAAATTCTAAATAGTATTATAACAATACATTTTATTTAGTTTTTATACAAAAAAGGGCGGCAGACGAGCATACAGTCCACCTGATGGTAAGTGGATACTCACGTCCATGGACATCCGCGATACATGCCTACATCAGTCCAGAATTACCTTTGCAGATTAAGGAATGGGTTGGGAGAAAGGGTTGGGAAAATGGGGAGGGATAGGATAGGCTGGGCTGGGAATGGGCTCTAGCATATCTCACTCACTAACGAAACACTGGCCAAACACTGGCGTATTTGGTACATTGGCCAAATACGATAAAGTAGGAAATGCAGTTCATTTCAAGTTAGTCTTCTGTCGGAATGCACCGTGCACTCTCCCCCTACTAAATTACAAACCTTTATAGCAATGACTAATATAGAATCCGTCACCGTCGCCAGCCCTTACATGCACATTTTCTTGTACATGATGAATGTAAAGCCACACTGGCCAAGCAGGTTGGCGAGTCTATTCTTTTAGAGGTGGTGCATAATTTCTCAGAGCTTATTGTAACGGCTTTGATATTTCTTAGTTGTCTTTTAGAACACTCTCGGGAATAGATGGAAAATATTAACATACAGTACAATGTACTTACAATATAGAGCATAGAATTTTCAAATGAAACTAAGTAATTTACTGCTAAATTTAACATACAATATCTTTAGAATGTAGGTTAATAATACCCACACATTGAAAACATGGTACAAATTTAGTTCCTGTGGTTGGTACCTATCAAGCTGGCGGCACTGGTAATATTTAGCGTGGAATAGGTTTGAATCAAAGTTATCTCAACAAAACATAGCAGTCAAAAACAAAGCGGTTTTATCTCTATTTACAGTTTTCACGTTCGAAAAATTTAAAATAGACATCGATTGTGAAAGTTTAAATTGAACAGTTACCGAAGCATCACAAACCGCGAGGACCAACTAGTTTGTGACTGACCGCTGCCGATTGGAACTATTATTATCCTTCGAAGCAATTTCAGATTGAATGCAGAGTCAGCGTATCCGCGTTATTGGACATTCAGTGTTAGTTAGCAAATTTACAGTCAATGGTTGAATATCAATCAATAATTTATTAAAGGAATAGATCTCGAAGATTTATTACTCCCCTCACGATCCTATGTGGACTACGGTCACTACGGTTTACTACGGAAGGCACAAACTTTATCTCAATTACTTAATATTTTGTAAGATAAAACAAAACCTGATTTTTATTTGTGTATAAGAAAATTTTCTCAAGCTCATACTAGTTCCATGCATAAAAAAAATATCCGTATATCTCCAATCCTAAGCACAGAACTGGCACTTTTTGCGGGAGATTTCCTTTCTCCTTTCAACTGAATGCTGGAGAATCCTGCCGCCTTGCATCATGCAATTTCTTTCAAAATTACACTTCATTGGCTATCTTTTACAAAAACAAAAAAGAGTAATGTAGTCATGTGTACAAAGCTTTTGTTTATTTATAATTACTGTAATAATACTGGACATTCTATTTACTGGACCCTTTATTCCAGATGTCACACGTATAAAGATACTTAGAATTAAAATAATGTGTTTTATTTAACCATTGGTTTACTGTTATATACCTATACCTTATACCTGTTATATACCTTATATACCTCACTGTATACCTTAGTTAATTATTTAAGTTTTTGTACAGTGCTTCTTATTGTATACTACTGACACGTCCCAGTTTCGCTCAGGTGGCTTAAATTGTGTTTTCGAGTTGACCTCTTGCATATAAAAAGGCAAACTCATACTCAAACTGGTATCATTACAATAATAAATAACGCCTCACTCAACGGCCGACACTAGGATTACCTGTGTTGCGGGTCCAAAGACACATACAAAGACCAACACACCAAGCAGACCCGAACACATATACGTCTTTAAACAATTAAATATTAAACCGGCAATTCGGAACCTTTTGCACAGCAGGTAGGGTCTACCAACTGGGCCAATCGGTCGTCAGAAATATTGCTTACTACGTTTTTAGTTTGCGTAGCAGAGATAGTTCACGCGATCCAATTAGTTGTTCGATCGGTTAAGTGATTGATGCTCCTCGCAGTACGGTCAGAACGCAGAACACTATAATTTGTACACGAACTAATACACTAATAATTTAATGATCTTCAAAAGCAAATAGATCCTAACAAAGTGGAGTTGAGGTTATCAGTCAGTGTCAGTGTCGTTCACGGAACGGACACGTGAATTAGTGTAAATACGCTTTAAGTCTAAATGTAAGCTCATAGCGAAAGAGATTTTAGTTTAAAGGTATTTTTATAGCGTAGCTGACAGATGACGTCACAATATAACCAAAAGCATAATCCTAAAGTAACCTTAAGATGATGCTCTCTTGACCTCTGATTCTCAGTAAACTTAATAATGATATTATATTTCAATACAATACCATCAGCCTGTCTGTCCACTGCTGAATATGGGGATCTACAAAGGGATCGGCATCCCTCTTTGATGTAAAGATATACTTTACATCAAATGTACGACATAACTATTTAATGATGTACCTACTGCTTTTAGATCACAATTCATGTATTTAAATTCTTACGATTACTTAAATTCTTAATTAATCTGCTTAAATTCTTACTTATACGGGGTTTAATAAAACAGTCCGTCAGTGAAAAGTAACCGTTGTATCCTCACAGACTGGAACCATGGACTCCTTTCGTGATTCTGAGTTAATTTACATATTTATTAAAATATAATATTTTTGTTGAATATTTCCTAATTTTTGCATACATACCCATACATACATTGCATACATACATGCATACATACATACTTAAGGTAGATGCTAAATACCTTTGTATTTAGCAAAAATATTTTTCTTTTTAAATTGCATATCATGTTATGTTAATTCACTCCGAACTGAGGCTTCCGGGATACATCTAATACGACTATTGCGACGTTTACTCGGACGGTCGAGGGGTTCTTAGGAAATAAATGTCACCCAGACTTTCACTCCAGCCAATTATATATCAGTAAAAAACACCTAATAGGGTGTTTGTTTTTGTACAAATATATTATTATACAGCAAAATTACAGTGAAATGGGCAAATACGAGCGTTTTATGAGATATTACGAATCAAGATATAGGTACAAGACTTTACCGAAGTGTAATAGGCACGTATTTACAGTTCAAAAGTTAGACAGCAGAATGAATCAAAAGGCAAACGAGCCAAAGAGTTATAAGTAAATTTGAATTTAGATTTTTCATTAGCTGCCAGTGGTTAGGATTTAGCGGCAAAAAGGTGGATAAAGAACCAATACTCAAAAGAGTATAGTTACATGTATAACCTATATTATATTCTATTTGATGACTCCCTCTAAATACTTACTTCATCAAACAAGGCTTTTACTACTTTGATATAAAACAATCATGACGTATACACGCCCAGTGCTCATGGCTCACGCCCGGTTCACTGTCAGAACTGCCATCGGGCTAATTGCCAATCAACACCCGAGGCCCACCAAACTAATATTTCAGCTTCTGCTAGCCATGCTTCAGCCGTAAGTTATGCCTACTCGTTACGCTATTAAATTATTTGTATGTGACCGAACTGTTTTTCGATATTAGTGCATTTTGAACTGCTTATCTGTGAATATAATAAGTATAATAGTTTATAAGCAATATTCAACGTGCCACTGAAATAACGCTGAAAATGGGTTATTTAGTATTAAGAGTAGAATCGAGTCTACCAGTTTTTACAATAGGTTTTTTTTTTCATGTACGAGTATTATGGACAGTTCAAGTACATTTATACTACGCGCGTCTCACGCGCCTTCTAGACGCCCTGTTTATGAGTAACATGTAATGTAATATACTCTACTAACGTTTTTTGTTTATAGAATAAAGGCGGCAGATGAACATACAGACCAACTAATGGTAAGCGGATACTGTCGTCCAAATCCGCGACATACTAACATCAGTCCAGAATGACAAACGTTGGCACGTCCCCGGATTGCAGATTAAGGAATGGATTGGGAAAATGGGGAGGGATAGGATGACATGGGAATGGTCTCCGGCATACCTCACTCACTACCTAAACACGTACGTAACATTGTAGAAATACGACAAAGTGGGAAATGCAGTACATTTAAAGGAAGTCTTCTGTGAGAGAGAGGTAACGTTTTAGACAGAACGACAAATTTTACATTTTTTGATTCATTACTTTCAATAATTTTATTTTTCGTTAGAACAGTTTTATTTAAATTGGTTGAAATATTCCAGGTATTTCGTTATTTCGGTGACACGTTGTATAAATCTGCATACAGCGAACCTAATCCAGAAATCGACGAGATGTCAATTACGGAAGGTGTTCGCTCGCTACCTCGTCTATAATTACCTACCCCCTTCAAACTTCACTAACGACACAGCGTAATTATTAAGCACGGAATGCTTAGAACAAGTCAAATACTTAGGCTCTATAATCGTTGTTAAATTATTTCATTTGTAATAATTATTGTTAAACATACAACGCACCATATTCCATATATTAATTTTAAAATAGAATGTACGGGGATTAATAAACAATATTTAAATTAGTCGTAGGGAAGTGGAGAAGTTTGCTAGAAGTGGCGTACTGGCTGGATCAGAAGAATGATGATTTGTGCTGATAAACCTTGAGAGACACCTACTATATCCTCTCGGAGAAACGTAACCGAAACCAGACATTTTATCGTTCACGCCGGACATCCCTTATATTTAAGGATGTGAGGCCTTAAAACGCCACGCTGGCCAAGCGGGTTGGCGAGTCCACTCCTTTAAAGATGGTATAGTTC